>CM077163.1:130302260-131024858 GCA_039583875.1 Platanthera guangdongensis | reverse complement strand
CACTAAACTAGCAAGTATAAGTAAGCAGGAAAGTAACTTAACTTATAAGAGTGCCCATACAAACTTATAAGTTAAGGATCGGGTTACATAAAAATAACTCATCGTATAAGAGTGCCCATACAAACTTATACGATGAGGATCTTGTGGTGCAATGATATGAAATGCTATGAATGCTATGCAATGACTCACCCATGCACACCCATGCAATTGCTATGTCGACACAGACTATAGTTCCCACTTTTCGAGCAGGTAGCTAACCTCTCAGGCATCAGCCGCCGTGGCCAGGCGGTGACAGTAGAACGGGCACTTCTACTACTAGGCGGGTATCACACTACTTCACATAGGCCTCCGTACGCCTCAACGCTAAGAACACAACAGCGGAGCCCATGCGTACTATGGCCCAGTGGGGTCTTGGGTAGATGTGCACCAAGAACACAGCCCGAACTGGCCTTGCATGACCCGGAAGGGGCCTCGGAAGAAAGCACGAGGACACAGCCCAACCGTTCACATGGTCGGAGGGGCCTCGGGACGTGAACACCGAGGACACAGCCCAAACCGACCAAGTCTAACTGCCAACTCCCGTCGGTGTGACGACTGGCGAGCCCGTAGACCTGCAACACTATCCTTAACCCAGGATTACGACACCGCGTGTCGACTCACACCACATGCAATTTCACAACCTCATCATACCATGGAAGGGGCCTCGAAGTGAGCACGAGGACACAGCCCAACCATCCATCCACACCTTACCTCAACATAACCAAAACAAGTGACGGTCAACACCGCACTTACATCCCTTCACAACACTACCCGTAGGGAGACGACTCTCTAAGTATTGGACTCCTAAATTCAATCCGATATAAAACATATGCATGGCCATGGGTTACCCATCTATATATCATCCCAAGTGATTTCAACATGATCTAAACAAGATTTGCTCTTACGACAACTTACCGAAGTATTATCAAATCAATCCAATTAAACGTAAGAAAATCAACAGGCCTCAAGCTATTTTGCAATAATAAATTGATTTCTAAAACAGTAAATATTATCATCCATAACACTTGGTGGTTAACATAAAATTATTTCTCCAAAAATCTAGAATTAAATGCGACATTAGATCCACCAATTTCAAATCCACAACGTATGTAGAGACCCAGAATTTCAGCGCAGGATTAGCACTGGACAGCAACTTCGAACGGCGTTTCCTGAAGTTACAGGAATCCGGTGGAGGCGTGTAACCCCTCGTTGCAAAGATCTTTTCATGATCTACAACTTTCATATTCAGGTCGCAACCCAGATCTGAAAATAACTTACTCGAAATCGGCTTCAAAGTTCACTGCGCACAGAACACAATTTCTGTGTACAGGAATTGCCGGGCAGCAAACTCGATTAGGTTTTCCTGGGGCCACAAACATCACCTGAAGTCGTGCAACCACTCGTTGGAAAGGTATTTCCAAGGGCTACAACTTTCGTGTTTAGCCAAAAGCCCAGATCTGCACATATCCTACATGAAAATGGCCTAGAAGATCGCTGCGCGCAGAATACAGATTCTGCGCGCATCTTAAAGAAAAATGGACGGCATCGGTCCGTCTTCCTCCTCAAGCGATCCTTCCTAAATTTTCCAGAAATGTCCTCCTCCCTTATTCAACCTCAAAGGCCAAAACTCCTCACGAAACCATTCACCCATCGTCGTATTGAAGAAAAGGGGAAGGGTTGAAGAGATCTAAAATCTAGGATTCAAATCCTATCATGGCCGAACCTAGAAATCTTCTCCTCTCCATCAAGACTCTCTTGAGCCGATGTCACTCCTAGGAAAATAACTATAGATCTAGCACCAAGGGAGAGGGTAGGAAACTCACATTGGCTCCAGCGGTACCACCATTTCTAGCCATGGATCTCGTAGTTCTCCTTGGCGGCATCTTCTCTTTCACGGCGATGGCGGATCTCCTTCGGTAGGACTTGCTCCTGCAGTTTTCCCTCTCACAGGAGTTCTCACTGGAAATAGGGGAATAAAAGAGAATGAAAACGGCTAGGGTTTTCTCTCCCCTATATATATAAAATGTGACACGGGTAGGGACACGGCCGTGTCCTTACCCGTGTCCTGCCTGGCGAAGCGGCAACGACAGTTTCCATGTCGGTTCAATACTTGACACGGGTAGGGACACGCTCGTGTCCCGACCCGTGTCCACATGACACGGCCGTGTGCCTGGCCGTGTCCTTGGCCGTGTACTTCTCGGGTTGCATCTCGACACTTCTCGTCGAGCTCAACTCAACGCACACGGGTAAGGACACGGCCGTGTCACTACCCGTGTCACTTAGTGTCGACACATTTCGACGATCTCGACACGGCTCGTCGAGCTCAACTCGACGCACATGGGTAGGGACACGCCCGTGTCACTACCCGTGTCACTTAGTGTCGACACAGCTCGACGATCTCGACACGGGTCGTCGAGCTCAACTCGACGCACACGGGTAGGGACACGGCCGTGTCACTACCCGTGTCACTTAGTGTCGACACAGCTCGACGATCTCGACACGGCTCGTCGAGCTCAACTCGACGCACACGGGTAGGGACACGGCCGTGTCACTACCCGTGTCTTTTTACACTGATTTCTCCACTTCTCCACAAGTGCAGTCCCATTCCCTACACTTCTCAGGACTCGAGTCAACCCTCCTGACTCAAAAACACACACACTAGGGGCCTAGAGCGATTCGGGACGTTACAGGGGGAGCAAATGCAAGTTCTGGAGGAGCCTATAAGGCAAGAAACTGAGAAGGCACAAGATATGCAAGCTGACAAGCCTCCAAGCCCTAAGGAAAGGGTTGATATTGCCAGCACATCTGCCTCTGAAGATGAGGAGATTGCAAGGGCAAGGAAAAAGAAACTCTATGTATTCAAGAGAAGGAGCCAGAGTTACAAGAAGGCTCTGCAAACTGTAGCCCCACAGCCTATAGTTCAACAAGCTCCAACTGTTGATTATAGTGCTTTACTGATTGCACTGCAGATTAAAATGGATGAACAAAGAAAAGTCATAAAGGCTTATGTTGATGCAGGGCACAGATCATTACAGTTTGATCTTGCCCAAGATATAAAATCTATAAGGTTTGAGATGAATCTCAACAAGAAAGAGATGACAGACTGCTTCCACAAAGGTGGAAATGCAGTGGTGTATTTGGCAACACACCAAGAGAAGATCAAGGCACAGGTGGATGATATAGCATTGAAACAAGGATATGTTCTTGAGAATCAATTAAGAATGAATGACAATTTGACTGAATCCCACAATGCTATTGTCATTGAATTAAAGAATAAGGCTGCTGAACCCTCTACATCTACTGATGCTGCTAAAGCTAAATTTGATAAAGTCTTTTAAGAGGAAATTACTGCTGTAAAGACTGCTATCCAAGCCTCCCAGAAGGTCATATCTGAACAACTTCAAAAGCTAAAACCTTACTTTAAAGATGGGATCAGGTACTTGGACAGTCAGATCAGATTTAAAAAGGATGATGTCAGAGATCACATGGCCAGAGAAGTCATAAAGGGGGAGAGAGTGTTAGTCAAGGCAAGTTCTGAGCATGCAAAATGGATATCAAATTCAATCCGGGCTACACTTGGATACCCTCCTCTGTGTGATGACCAAGATGTTGTTGAATCAGGCATTAACCCTGCCTATTTTGGAGGTGAGCAACCAGAAGTAGCTCAGGTCATTTATCCACCTCCAGACTTTGAAATGATTCAAGCAGATGTGAGCACAATGTATAGCCCACTTGAGGGCAAGGACAATGTCCACATTGAAAAGGTTGTTCAACCTATATCTGAAGCCATGCAAGAGGCATTACAGAAAGAAGAAGAGACAAGGTTGTCAAAGAAGAGGTTTAGGGAACAAGCAGAATAAAGGCCAGACTTTGAACAGTGGAGCCCTACCTCTAGAAATATAATTTTAACTGCCTGGAAAGCTGACAAAGACCATACTCATGACAGGAACAAGTGGTTCTCTGAAGCTGAATGGAGAAAACATGAAATAAGACAAGAAGCCATTGTTCAATTCAGAAGGAAGGCAAAGATGGGAAAGCTACCTCCTACTACAGTGGAGCCTAGCAGGTACTTCCCCAAGCCATATCACTATTTTGAGAGGCAGAAGATCAAAGCTGAAGAGATTAAGAAGAAGGACTTGAAAGGAAAGAAGCATGCTGATGCTGAAACTGTTGAAGCCCCTGTCAAAGCTCAAGTTCAAGCTGGCAAAGGCATAGTAATTAAGGAGCCAGAGCAGAAATAGATTAAGAGTTTTCTTGAAGTTTATGTTGTAATCTTTTGGATGTAACACATTTAGTAAACTTCTGAAAATGTATAAGACAGATATTAGAACAATATATGATTCATATATTTCATGTTTGTTCTGTGAATGTGTCTATTTCTTATTTGTTCTGTGCTGATGAATGTGTATACATGTGTGATTTAATACATGTTATGTTTACCCTGCTGAATATAACCTGCTTTACATCATTTTGTAATTTTTAATTATGAATTTTGTATATCATTGACTAAGGGTTATGACTTCTCCAAATAGGGGGAGATTGTTGGGTACATTGGTCAAATGTACCTGATTTGAAGAAGCCTCACCCAACTCAATGATATACATCATAATGTATTTGATGTATGTTGAGTTTACTTGTGCAGGTTAAGTAATCACTGGACTGAAGCAAAAAGTTTCTAAGTCCATGTGTCGACACCCAGAGGGAAAGTGTCGACACTCAAGAAAGCTTGTGTCGACACCCAGACAAGCAGTGTCGACACTTGGAGTCATTGTGTCGACACCTGGGATGCAGAGTCGACACCAGACAGAAAGTGTCGACACAAGGAGATGTGTCGAGACTCAGTAAAGAAAAGTGCAGATAGAAAGTGTCGACACAAGGAGTTGTGTCGACACCCAGTGAAGCTGAGTCTACACCAGAAAGTGTCGACACTTGGAGCTGTGTCGACACTCAGCAAAAGTCTGCAGAGACTAAGTACAAGTGTCGACACTCAACACAATGTGTCGACACTAAGCAGAAGAGTCAGCACTTGAAGTAAGTGTCGACACCCAGCACAATGTGTCGACACTCAACAGAAGAGTCAGCATTTGAAGTATGTGTCGACACCTAGAACAATGTGTCGACACTCAGCTAAAGACTCTACACTTGAAGAAAGTGTCGACACAAGGAGCTGTGTCGACACTTAGCAAAGATCAGAAAGATCAACAAAATTATTCTAAGTACAAGTGTCGACACTAAAGGAATGTGTCGACACTCAACTGAAGACTCAACAAGAAGAAGGTGTGTCGACACAAGGAGCTGTGTCGACACTCAACAAGAATCAACATAGAAGACTATGTGTCGACACCAAGAAGTAGTGTCGACACTTAACAGATTCAACACAAGAAGTTGTGTCGACACAAAGGTGATGTGTCGACACTTAGAAGAATTCAGCTAAAGATAGAAGAACAAGTACTTGTGTCGACACTCAATTTCAGTGTCGACACATGAAGAAGAATCTGGGTCGAGACATACAAGAAGATGTGTCGACACCTTGTAGACTTGTGTCGACACTTACACAACATGTGTCGACACTTGGTCTAGAAGTGTCGACACTTAAAGACAGAAAGTCTCGACACTTTCAGACAGTTAGAGATTTTCAAGAAATGACTGGATGACTTGACAGCTGCCGTTCCAGCCGGTCTACAGCACCTGTCAGAGATGTCAGAAGACAGTTATGAACCGGATCAACCGGTTACCATGAAGAAGGCCTATAAATAGGCACCTACAGTTTACAGAAACTGTTGTTCAAGATTGAAGAGTGATTCAGATTGTTGTTCAAGTGGATCACATTGTTGAAGAACAAGTCATCAAAGTGGTACACAGAGTATCAAATCAAGAAGATCTTGCAGTCCAAGTGCAGATCTAAGAAGTTGGAGAGAGAGGGCTCCATCCAAGAAATTAGCCCCTGGAACTAGGCTGAGAAGAAGGATTCAGATACATTCTGGATCTTAAGTGGCAGAGTTCAAGGAACAACTGCAGGAGGATTCAGTCTTATTCAGTTCTACTCAAGAAGCTTTGAAGAAAGCTAAGTCAGATTGGATCCAGCTGAGTTCTTCCAAGAACTCATCAAGAAACTCTCAACTCCCCTCTTTTATTTCTGAGTTGTTGAGTTAGTATTTGTAATACATTTTTATCTTGTAGGATCCTTTGGATCTGAGTGAATTATAAGCCTATAATTATAAAGGCTGAGGGTAAGGCTTGAGAGCCTGAGTATAGGAGATTGAGATCTCTGAGTGTAGGCCTTGGTAGGCTGAGTGTAGGCCTTGGTTGGCTGAGTGTAGGCCTTGATTGGCTGAGTGTAGGCTTTGGGATAAAGCTGAGTTGTAAGGCTTTGGGCCTGAGGTGTAGGAACCAATTTGGATTCTGAGACAGTGGAGGAGTTTGGCCGAATCTAGTACACTGCTAGATAGGCGAAGGGGGAAAGTGGATGTACCCATATCTTGGGGAACCACTATAAACCACTGTGTATGCTGTGCTGTGCTGTGCTGTGATTATTGTTGTGTTTGCTGTGATAGAATAAGTTAGAAAGCTGTGTTATAAACTGTTGGCTGCCATTAAAGTCTAAAACGGATTAGGTCACCTATTCACCCCCCCTCTAGGTGTTTAGGTACCATATCTTTCACTTGTGGATTAGTGGATTTGATATACTGTTTTACTTCTTCTTCTCATATTAGCCTATAGGTTAAATGATCGTAATAGCTGGCAGGATCGGCGTGTTGCGGTGTCGACTAACCCGTGCGTTAGTGCCACCGTAAGACGGCGGTTCTGGGCATAAGACCCGGTAGCCCTCCTTGGTAAGGGGGAGGGGGAGTCTTACAACCTAGGCATCGAGTGGGGAGGAGGAAAGGAGAGGACAAGAAGGTGGATAATAGCAAATGATCAGATGGCGGCGGAACTAAACTAGCAGTCCAATAGTATATAAGCCAGTGATAAAAGCTATGGAAATTTAGCACGAAAAATAACCTTAACTTATGCAAGAACACATAAGCCGAGGGATCTTTTACAGGGCTCCTATCGTATAAAGAGTGCCATACCTGTTTATACGATAGGGTGTCGGTTTTCTACAAAGCATACATATAAAGATTTCTGAATTAAACCTTAACTTATAAGCACGCTTGCACTAACTTATAAACCAAGGGGTCGTTTTGCAAGGCCTATTGTATAAAGCATCTCATACCACTTTATACAATAGGTGTCAGGGTTAAATGCAATGGTTATGCTATGAAATACAAATATGCTATGTTGTGAACATGCACGTGCAACACACCCACTTGACTCTGTGTACACAGACCTTTAGGTCCCTCTTTCTGGAGCCGAACCTCCTAGGATACCTCCGTAGTGGCAAACGGAAGCGGTGGGTTGGGCCTCGCCCACCTCTAAACCGGTAATTGCACTACCAGTCAGACCTATCGTATGCCTCAACACTGGTGCACTAAGCGGACCTCCTGCGTACTCTCGCTGGCTGGCGCACCGGACTTTACTTGGCCAAGTGCTAAACCACACTTGTCGAGTCAACGTATCGGCATCGGTGCATCGACTCTCCAATACTGAATACCCACCACCTTTACTTTATGCACATGCTACTTTGATGTAAACCACCGAGCCAAAGCTTGCCGGACCAACCCGTCCGTCACCAACTATAACGGAGCCAAAGCTCGCCGGGCTAATTGCCCATCTCCAAATCCACCGGGCCTAATGCCCGAGTGACTTAACCTAACTCCCACAACCCCGGGGAGTGTGAGTGCAACCCTAGATTACTTTTACTTACTCTTGCATTTCAGTTTCACCTACTATTTAGGTTTGTCGAGAACTGCCCAAGGTATACCCCGTGAAGGGCTCTCGAAGGCACTAGGAACTACGATGGAATTACGCCAAAAGCTCCCTTTCCCAACCATTAATTAATTTACTGGATCTAACCCTAGTGCATTAGACACTTCCTTCCTACGGGAAGGACGATCTTTCGTTGATCCCGAGCACCACCGAACACTAGCCATTCCAACCCCTTACTCACCCCAACTTTCAACGATGAACTCTTTTTCATTCATCCAAATCAGCAAACATCTAACCCCAACTCGTGTGCCCCAAATTCTTACTCCAACACAATTTCTGCGATTTTACTAAATGCAGACCAACCTAAGCTATATGAAGTGTATAAAGTGAGGTACACAAAATAATCACCCAGTATCCCTATAATAATTATTGAAGGGCTATAATGACATTTTTAGCTTAAACCCAGAAATTCATAATTTTCCAAAATTATCAGATAATTTATTTATTTATTCTAGTAATGCAAAAATACAAGTTTGAACATGAAGTACCCATTTAATTCAAGCAAATGTTCTACAAAATTTATAATAAATTCAAAATGACTATTTAACTTAAAATCCAGTGTCTGCCAATTTTCCAGCAGGAAATAAGCTCTGAATAAAATAAACATCAAATCCCCAAAATTGTAGGTTTGTAAAGTATATATTGCAAATAGTCATCTCAAAATCTTGAATTAAATTCTCCAAGTGGATATTGACATAAAAGTTATCAGAGCCCCAATTCCACAATTTTGCAACAAGTAAATAGCTTTAAATAAGTTATTGACCATAATTGCCCATTTAAAAACTTGTGAAGGAAATACTAAAGTTTTTCAACTAAAATTTATAATAAACTTCAGGAACAACCATTTGAACTTAAAACATCTCTGGCCCAAGTTTAATGAATCTAGAATGAATAATGTGATCATAATAAACAAAATACCATTTAGGGCCACATCATGCATAACAAAGGGGGTACTAGTAATATTTCTCATAAAATTCCAATAAATTCACCAGAGGTCCTAAATAACTTAAAATCCATGGTACCTAAGTTTCACATCTTTTTTAGTAAGTTTTGGTGGCTTATTCTACACAAAAAGTGTTTGTGCCCTAAACTAGGGTTAGATATTTGAGAGGTTCATCCATCTCCAAATCCTCTATGATTCATATCAGAGGGCTTTGGATACCCTAGCACCATTTCTGCTAAGTTGCAAGATCACACAAGGGTATTTAACCCCATGCCCTTCACAACACTCAAAAGCCCCTCCTTAGGGTTTGAGTTTGGATCCTAGGTCAAAGCTACCCTAGACCACCCCATAATCCCTTTGAGGGTGTTAAAGGTCATTTCAAGTCAGTGGTCAAAATCTCAGCCTCTGTTGAGGTGATTTGACCACTCAACCTCAAGGTGCACCTTTCACTTAAGAACCCTTCATTAAGGTATAAATTAGGGTTAGTTCATTCCCTATCCAAAACACATCCAAATGAGGTGAAAATTTATACAGAGACATATCATGAGGCCAGAGACCACTCACCAAAATTTGGGAGGGTTTGGAGGTAAATAGAACACTTAATTAAATTACCATAGTGTTATTAAATAAAAACTAAAACTATCACGAAAGTGTCTCCAAAAATTCCCATTTTTTGGGCAAACCCTAGGTATAGCTAAGTATGTATGCTTGCCCAAATTTCAGGTCATTTGTACAAGGGATGAAGAGTGGGCACCCTTTTTAATCTCAGGATAGCCCTAGGTATAGGCCCCCCCAAAATGAGTGCCCTGGTCAAACCATGCACCCAAATTGGTTCAAATAAATTTTGCTCTACACTAGACTCTCCAGGCTACAATTTTCATGTTGACCCCATTCTATGAAATAGCATCTAAGTATTTTTAAAAATTAAAAACATTAAATACTAAATGTGTGACATAATTCAAATAACAGAAATTATTTCCTATAGTTTATTTTCTCCCCTGCACGAATCTTGGCGTGCCACTGGATGTCATCTCGTCGTCTTCAAGCTCCAGCCGACGGCCTGAATTCATCCCGCCTGGAGCTCCTTCCAAACGCTGCCGTCGGCGATCCGACCACTTCCCCGGCCGGCCACCGCCACCACCACCTCCGTTGAGGTGGTGGCTGTCGCTAGGCGGCGGCATAGCCGCCGGAGAGGCGGATTTCGGCAGTTCTACCAAGAGGTTTTTCGTCCCGAAACCATGAAAACCATGAATTGGTTCGGGCTCAATTGAGCCCGAACCTTGAACCTAAACGTTGCTATGATTTATCCATGAGACAAGGAGAGGAGGAGGACCTTGCCGGCGGCCTGAAGTTGAGAAGATCGTCGGAAAGCCATTTCTGATGGTGGTGCCGCTCGGTTTCTGCAACTGCACAGTGGGGGGAGGCTCAATTTCTTCAGGTAAGGACTGGGAAAGCCTCCTCTCGACCCACTGATGGTGTTTAAATCCTCAGATGAGGAGAGGAGGGGCTGGATCATCAATGACCATTAAGGCCATTAATGGCTAGGCTCGGCCATGGTGGAGGGGGGCTGAACCAGACCCTTGGTGGCCAAGTAAATGGCTGGAAACTTCTCCCCTTCCCTGGGGGAGTTGAAATCAACCATTAAGGGTGGCCTTGGCCTCCCCTTGGCCGAGCCCCTTCCTTCCCTCCTCTTTCATCATTTCTCTCTCCTCCATTAACATGGAAATGGAGCTCACCCTCTCTCCTAGTTACCAAGTTGACTTGGTCAATCAGGAGAGCTATTTGCATCCCACTCCTTCATAATTTCATGATATTAAGGCTATCCCAAAAAGGAAGGAGGGCTTGAGCTTGGGTTAGCCCATTTGAGCTAGGTTTGATTTAATCTTGACTAGGGTTGACCTAGGTCAAATTGACCTTTTCTGTTACCATCATTGGGTCTTTGGTGACCTATTAGGCTCCCCTAGGGTCTAGGTAGGAATGGGTAGGGTTGACTTGGCACTTTGGAGACCACCTGCCCTTAGGAAGGGTACTTTGCCCAAATTAAGGTTAGGGTTGACTTTGGTCAATTTAGCCACTAGGGCTAACCCCAATGGGGCCTTGGTGACCCATGGACCTCACCTTATGGTTAGGGGGTATAAATGGGGTCCACCTGCCTAGGGGATGGTCAATTGACCCAATATAGTTCTGTTTGGCCCATTTAGGGCTAGAGTTGACTTTGGTCAACTTAACCACCTTGATTTTCCTCCAAGGGTTCTTAGTGACCCCTTGACCCCATTTTAGGTCTAGGAAGACCTTTGTAGGGTTAGTTGGGCTTAACTAGGGCACACTGCCCTTAATTAGGGAACCTTGCCCAATTTAGGCTTAGAGTGGTCCTAGGTCAACTTGGCCACCCTGAGTCGACTCCAATGGACCATTAAGGTTCAGATGAACTTTACAATGGATAGGTGAGGCCATGTTGGGGTATTGAAGTCGTGGTGAAGCCCCATGATCAGCTTAACTAGGATTCATAAATCTACTATTTGCAGACCATAGTGGTCTCATCTACATCCCTAGGTCTACTTGGCCTCCTTGGGCTTCCTAGGGTTTTGTCATGACCTAGTCATGACAAAACCACTCCTAGGGATCTAGTTGCTTGAGGGATGTTACACTTTTCCCATGGCAAGCGGTTAATGACGCTTTATCATAGTAATCATTGATTACTTCAGCAAGTGGATCGAGGCTAAAACATTGGCAAAAACAACAACTCAGGTCATAAAGAATTTCATTTGGGGCATGATAGTCTGCCGAGATGGTATTTCGATGGAAATAATTACTGACAATGGGCCACAGTTCAACAACGCTGAGATGGCTAACTTTCGCAAACAGATCAGAACAGAGTTACGCTTTACATCAGACCATCATCCCAGAAGCAACAGCCAGGTTGAAGCAGCTATCAAGCAGATTCTCAGGTTGCTCAAAAAGAAAGTGCAGAATCTCAAAGGCAGTTAGGCTGATTAACTTCCTTCGGTCCTCTGAACCTTGAGAATAACGCCTTCATCTGCAACTGGAGAAACTCCCTTTAAGCTTTCTCATGGTTCAGAAGCTCTTATTCCAGTTGAGTTTGAAGTCCCTTCACCAAGAGTTCTGCTTGATAGACAAGGTTGGGAGGATTGGCTTGAGCTGAATAATGAAGAGTCAAAATTCAGCTTGGATCACATTGAGGAAATCAGAGACAAAGCAGCAATAAGTCAAGAAGAGTTCAAGAGGAGGATGGCCTGGTACTTTGATAAGAACGTAAGGATCAAACACTTTCAAGTGGGAGATCTAGTTCTTTAAAAGTTGATGTTGCTACAAGAGCCGGCTCAGTGGGGAAGATTAACCCAAATTGGGCTGGCCCATTCTTTGTCAAAGAGGTGCTCAAGAGCTGGGCTTACCGCTTGCAAACTTATGAAGGAGAAGATATATCACACACATGGAGCGGAGATGATCTAAAGCGGTTCTATTCCTGAACCTCCTCCTTTCATTTCCTTCCTATGTAATCTTTTCAAGAATTATTATTAATAAAAGTTGCTTGCTAACATTTCTTCAAGTGTTTTTATCTCTTGAATAATAATAGTTAGCACATTGAGCAAGGATGATTTCGAAATGGTTCTATCTTTGAACTTTCCCATTTCCCTCTTATGTAAACTTTTCAAAAGTTATTATTGATCGAACACTTCATACTGACATTTTTTCAAGTGCTACCTCTCTTTTGTCTCTTGAATGACTCCAATGGTTGACTGATACCAGGAGACATCGCCGAGTTCAGCTAGTACCTCCCTTTGAACTGTTGTCATTAGCATAACACCACGAAGATCATGTGTTACAGGGATATTTCTCACCGTGTAGTGGGAGCTTGCATGTTCAAGTGTGGTAGGCCACTGAATTTCAGATCCCGACCGGTATCTAGCCCCACCTCTGCATTATGGAGGGATAGGGTGAGTGTTAGCTCTACCTTGCCTTATAGGGATATCATTACAACTTTGATGATTGCGTGAGAAAAGCAATGCCACTCCGGCTGCACCTGCCCACAGATCATCTCAGCTTGTGACCCTCAGATACTCTTTGGTACCCTCAAGCAGTGCATGTAGGAGTCCCACAGTCTTGTTGATCTCAGAGGAAAACAATGTCGCTCCAGCCGCACCTGCCCAAAAGATCAACTTAAACTGTACTCCAGGCAAGAGGGCAGTAAACCATTCCGTTGAGTGTACAACTTTTGTGACACTGCAAGGAAAGCAATGTCGCTCCGGCCGCACCTGGCCACTTGGTCACACTAGTCTGTAGCTCATTATTCTCAGGAAACTGACAAGGCGTGGACTGCTTTATTGAATTCGCATAGTCTGTCGGCATTCTTTGGGTTAATTTTTATAGTTTTTGTGACCCTACGAGGAAAGCAATGCCGCTCCGGCCGCACCTGCCCCCTTGGTCACTTGAACTGAATCATTTCTTTTAAGTGCGGACTGCACATTGATATCTGCCCAGACCGCACATTTGCTTAGTAGAATCATGTCAAGATCTCAATTCTGCAATGGGCCACATGCGCACCTGCCTGCTTGGACACTCAAGTATGTAACCCATCTTTCCCAGGCCGCAGGCTTATCTATAATTCTCACAGCTCGCAGTCTAAATAATAATTCTCTCCGAGTCCGCAACACATATTATCAATAAGCTTGCAGACATTCAGTTTTGGTCAATGATATTGCGGATTGCAAATTGTACTCGGCTGAGTCCGCATTAACCTATTAATTTGGCAAGCTAGCAAGTTTCATCCTCGTTCATGTTGCGGCGAGCCGTAATCAATTTATTTTCCAAGGTTAATTGGCAAGCTGAAAAATTATATGGCGCGGATAACTTCTACAATGCGCAGATTTATCTACGGAGTTCGCCCGATTAGTTACACATCAGATTGCATTCAAACAAAAAATAAGCAAACATTGCAGAAGACGCTGACTAATCCCAAAAATATCCTTTATATTTATCAATGTCAAATTACAACTTTTCATAAGATTAGAGGCCTCTAACTTGAGTCCGTTGCATCCTTTACAAAAAATAGTAAAAATAAAAATACATCATTCTGTTTCGCTTCTTTTCCATTTCTTCTCTGCAGGAGCTTCAGGGCTTAAACCTTCAATATCATATTCAGGAGAGTAGCCCTCCGAGCCGATTCCTTCGCTGCTATCTGAACTCTTGCTGACAACGGATTCGCTAGGCGAGCTCTCGTACAGTAGGGCTAGATGAGGGCGAGTCGGACTCGGCGGACTGATCTCCGCCTCGCTGGCTTGAACCGACGTCATCGACAGCAACCTCGGATTCACCGCCTTCTTCTTCTTCTTCAACCTCATCAATGACTTCTTTTCCTTTGGCAGTCCGCTCCATGGCTGCGACCTGCTCCTCCAACTCGGGGAAGAGTTGGAGAAATGGAACGGCATCCACACCCTCTTTCGTGAAGCCGCCATTAACAAACCGCTCAATGGCGATCTTGATGCTCTCCTTCACAAAAGGGAGCGCGGTGGCCTTGAAATTTTCATTCCCCAAGTCGTATGCGACCTGCACAAAGACAAAAGGGTATAATAGTCAGGTCGCCGCGGAATTGAAAGAGAGACCGCTACGGATACAAAACTTACCGCCAACTCTTCCTTCTGCAAAGCGACTCTTTTCCCTAGCCACTTATTTCTTTCTTTAACCGCCTTCATCTCCTGCTGAAGTTGTTCATTTTCTTTAAGCAGGTCCCTGGTCAGGTAGCCCAGGAAATGGCTAGTAATGGCGCTATACGCAGTAGCCTGCGCGGCTAGGAGGGGGAGCTCGGCGGGCGGCACTTGTTTTAGCTCGCGCAGATTCCGCTCCCATAAAGCGCAGAGACAGCGATGTGGGTGTGGCGGGTTATCTTTGGACTTCTCCACGATGGCAGTGCAGTGGATAGGCGAACATGTTTATTCCAGCTATGTCAGTGGATCCTTGGGTTGCCCTGCAGATCTTTCTGGCGGACTCCAAAGCCTTGCATTCTGAAGGTTTCGGAGGAGGAGTAGCCCACAACGGGATCGCCTTCTTCCCACCTATTCCTTGCGATCTCCTGTTTCCTTTCACTTTGGGTTGGGGTCAGGCCGCCAGGAGTTTGCAGGTAAGAGAATATTTTCCAGAAAATATTTAAAGAAAAGGCGATCTTCTCAGATCGCAGGAAAGTAATGAAGTTGTATATCGCGACTAGAGTATTAGGCGTGAGCTGGCCCGACACCATCTCATAATGTTCAAAGATCTCTGCTATCTCCCATAGCATAGGGAATTTGAATCTGTAGTCAAAGTGATCAATGGTTATCGCGATCTGGGTTGCAGTTGAAAAATTTAGTCGTTCTACATCGGCGGACAAGCACGGGCGAGCCCGACATATGTTTCTCAGCAAAGTCCTCGAGATCGGCCTACGTCAGTTTGCATTTTTTGTGCTAAGCAGCATGGAAGGCAAGCATGGCATCGGTTCTGGCGGACACCATTTTCTCATGTCGCAAGGTCTTCTGCTTTAATCGCATTCCTGCATAGAAGAGAGAATGAAGCCATATTTATAGCAGCAATGTCTGACAGCTTTTTAGCCAGGCCGCACAGTTTGATCCTCTAGTCCGCCAAGCTCACATCATATTCAATTTTTCATCCGTCCGAAGTAAAACATCGCTGACACAAGCTTGAGTCCATTCACTTCGATGTTTCTATTTTCCTTTGCACCTGCCAAGCATATTTCAGAGCATAAAGTTAGCGGACACAATTTCAGTCCGCGTAGCTCGCAACATTTCCCACATGCAAATTGATTCACAAGAAGTTAAAATCAAAGAAGCGGACGCAGCATTAGTCCGCACAGTTCGTCACAACCCTGCACAGAAATTCACGTAGAGTGCAACATAAAGAAAAACAAGTGCAATTTCACATTACAGATCAGAATATGCGGATATCACGTTTAGCCCGCATAAAAAATCAAGGCATCGTTCAGATCGCAGCAGAAAACAAAGGATTGTTTAGACAAATTATACAAATAATTTACAATTTACGACCTCAGCGGTCTTTATGTTCAGATCGCGCTGGTCGCTCAGTCTTGTCTCTGCATAAATGCGCTGCCTGGTCGCTCATTTGGAGAACTTTGCCGTACAAATGGAAGATGTGCTGATGCATGGAATTGATAGTTAGATGCAGGTGCGCGGCCTCCCGATCCAACCGGCTCAAGGGAACAACGGGCTCCAATGTCGACCACAGAATCTCGTCCGCTGAGCGCTGACTGCCTTCAGCTGGGGCCGAAACCTTCGATGGAGCAGCGCGATATGGCAGTCGCGACCTCTCCACCGGTAGCTCGGCAGCCTGTGGAGACCTTGTCTTCCCGCGCAAGGGACAAGTACTTCCCTTGTAGAAGCGAACGTCATCTACAAACCGCTTCTTCTTCCTATCGGACTTCTCCAGTGCCCTTGAAATGTTGGCGACCTGGTCCCTTAGTGCTTTCTCGCACTCTGCCCCTATCTCAAACTTTTCTCGAATTTCATTAATTTCATCTTGAAATTTCTTCTCTAACATCACGAGTTTGTCCATGCCGGACTGCTCATCTTTGGCGGACTCATCAAGTGAGATCGTGTCAGCTGAAGCATTGGCGTGGGCACAATCTCGCTAGTCTCAACAGAGCCTGCTGGCGATCTCCTTCCTGCAGCAACAAAGAAAGAAGTGGTCATATTCAAATCTAGGCCGCAGCGAACTTAAAATGTAGAGATGAAAGTTCACTTTTCGCAAAGGCCACAGCGAGCTGGCGACTATCAAACATATGCCGCCTTATTCGCTCCGGATCAAAGGCACTTAGCCGTTTCCTCCATTCACGGTGGACCTCGGCTCTCTTCTCAGACACCGTGCTCGTCGACAGAATAATAACTTCAGTTTCGGTGATGATCTTGTTGGGTACATTGGAAAATGTGTATCAGATTTGAAGAAGCCTCACCTTACTCAATGATATGCATCAAGGTGTATTTGATGTTGTTTTGAGTTTATATGTGCAGGTTAAGAAAATGCAAGAATGCAGGAAAAAGTTTCTAAGTACATGAGTCGACACCAGAAGAAGCTGTGTCGACACTTATGAAGGCTTGTGTCGACACTGGAGAAAAGCTGTGTCGACACTTGGAGTTAATTGTGTCGACACTTGGAAAGGTTGTGTCAACACCAGAACAAACTGTGTCGACACACAGAGGCAGTGTCGACTCACAGAGAAAGCTTAGTTGACATCAACTGTGTCGACACACAGAGGTAGTGTCGACACACAGAGAAAGTTTAGTCGACATCAACTATGTCGACACACAGAGGCAATGTCGACACACAGAAGACTTTGTCGACATCAACTGTGTCGACATACAGGACTTGTGTCGACACATGGCAGAATTTCAACAAAATCAATTTTTGTGAAAAAAAGAAGTGACTGTGTCGACACCACAGAACTAGTGTCGACACAATCTACAGAAGCTGTGTCGAGAAGCAGTGTCAACACCAAGGAAGCTGTGTCGACACCACCAAGGCTTGTGTCGACACTGAGTCTACTTGTGTCGAAACATGATGAAGTTCAGTCTCGACACTTTGCTGACAGAGACAGAGTTTCAAGAAGTGACTGGATGACTTGACAACTGCCATTACCAACCGGTCAACTGCAACTGTCACAGCTGTCAGAAGTTTGTTAGATATCGGATTAGCCGGTTACCATGGAGAAAGTCTATATAAAGGCATTCTCCTTCAACAAAAAAATATACTCATAGAGATTGAGGATAGAAGTTACATACTGATACAGAAAAGAATATACACATACAATTACATAAAAACAGAAGAAGATTTTCGTCAGAAGATCTAAGAAAAAGTTGGAGAGAGAGAGCTTCATCTATTGAAGTGAAGAAAGGGACTTATATCAATAAGTCTCTTAAGTGCAGATTCTGAACCAGTCTGCCAAGAAGGACTCAGATTGAGATCTGAATTTCAAGAAAGAAGCTGATTGAAGATCAACTTCAAAGGAGTTCAACCCTACTGGGTTTAGATTCAAGAAGCTTTGAAGAAAGCTAAGAGTGGTTGTTCTCTGCCATCAGATTCTTCCAAGAACTGATCAAGAAACCATCCATCCTTTCTCTCTCTACTAGGGTGGTGGTATTTTACAAACTTAAATCAATTTTCTGTAGGATCTTTATAATATCTGAGTTGTAAGCATGTTTTTATAGAGGCTGAGTTGTAGGAGATTATTTTCTCTGAGTGGTAGTCCTTGTTGAAGGTTGAGGTAGGGCTGTGAGCCTGAGTTGTAGGAGATTGTTATCTCTGATTTGTAGGCCTTATAGAAGGCTGAGGTAGGGCAGATTGCCTGAGTTGTAGGAGCGTGGACTCACTTTGAGTTGTAGGAGCCTTGTTTGGATTCTGAGCTGTAAGATTTGCGGATCTGAGGTGAAGAGAAGAAGTTAGGCCGAATCTTGCACACTGCTAGATAGGCGAAAGGGGAAAGTGGATGTACCCAGACCTTGGGGAACCACTATAAAACTGTGTGCAATCTGTGACTGTGTGTATTTCTGTGTAATTCTGTGAATTCTGTGATTGTGATATCTATAGAACTGATTGATTAATTTGATTATCTGGATAAATATTCTGCCTCGGTGTAAAAAGGAATTGCACCTATTCACCCCCCCCCCCCTCTAGGTGTTTAGGAACCAATTCTTTCAAGTGGTATCTGAGGGAGGTTACTCAAAGATAGACTTAACAGTCTGAGTGAGATCTGTAAGGAAGAAATAAGTTCAAGAAAATGTGTTCAGGAGAAAATCATAAAAAACTTGGTGCAATGAAATTGCCTATTTGCAGGAAAGAGATATTTGGAATATGGAAGGAAAGGGTAAGATTATTTATGGAGGCATCTGATCCTAGAATTTACATAACAGTTAAGGAAGGACCATATGTTCCAATGAAGATTTCTGTTCTTGATGCCAATTAAAGAATTCTAAAGGATTTTTCAGAGATGACTAAGGATGAGATCATCTTGGCTACTATGGATAAAAGAGCACAGAATATTATAGTAAGTGTCATTGATGATTCAACATTCCAGAATCTAATTCACTGCAAAACCTTCAAGGAGATGTGGGACACATTGATTGTCTACATGGAGGGTTCTGAAGAGGTTAGGCAAGATAGAAAGTCTATGCTTAATCAAGAATATGAGAGTTTCAGACAGGCCAAGTCTGAAAGTATAACTGAATGTTATAAGAAGTTCTACAGGATTGTAAATGAATTAATGTCTTATGGAAGATTATTCAGTACTTATGAACTGAATGACAAATTCCTTAGATCTTTGACTAAGGATTGGGATACAAAGATCTGTGCCATAAGGGAAGTGGCCAGACTGGCAGAGATTTAACCTCCAACACTGTTTGGAAAATTGCTGTCTTATGAGATACAATTGTTAGCCAGAAAGGAGGAAGAGAAAAATACAAAGGGTGACTATAAATAAAAGTCAGTTGCTTTCAAGGTAGAAGCCACAAGGAAGAATGGGAGAATGTCTCCATCTTTTGCTAAGAGAGATGCAGAAATGATCTCAGAAAATTCAGATAATCCCAGTTCAGACAGCAGTAATTCTGATGAAGACTTTGCAGCATTCACAAGGCAGTTCCAGAGATTCTTAAAGAAGAAGCAGTGGAAATCTAAGCCTTCCACATCTCAGTCCAAGGATGAGTACTATCAGAAGAGGAAATCATCCAGGAAGGATGGGAATGAGACAAAGCCTAGCAAGTCAACTACATCCAAGATTATATGCTATTGCTGCAACAAAGCTGGACATGTTGTGGCTGACTGTCCAGACAAAAGGAAGGATTCTGCTAATAGAAAGAAGTTTCAGCATAAGAGCAAGAAGGAGAAATCCTTGGTTGCTGAAAAAGAGAAAAGTTTGACAGATCAATCAACTTCAGACTCTGAATCTGAGGTTGAGGCATATATTAGTTTGTTTGCAGAAGAAGAGGATGAGTTCATGCAATTACTGAACTCTATTTATGAGCAAGAAGACCATCAGTGCAAAGGACTGATGGCTGTGTCTGAAGAAGACCAGTGCCAGGATCAGCCTGGCCCCAGTAAGGTAAAAAGTGTATCTGTAGATTCTGATTACTTCACTGGGTCAGAATCAGATGCATCTCCATCAAGAGATAAAGATGGGTCTGAATCTGAAGGAGATATTCATCAGCTAATAGATGAATATGGAGATTTATTGCAGGCACTTAAGAGAAGCAAAAACCTGGCCAAAAATCAGGCTAAGGAAATTACAGCTCTTAAGTTGGTTGCATCTGATTCAGAGAAGCTGCTGGATCAAAAGATGAATGAGATTGCCAAATTGAATAACATAACTGTTATTCAAATGAGAATAATCACATTCAAAAATGATCAGATTAAAAGTCTGGAAAACAGACTTCAGAAAGAGAAGGAGATTGTGGCTAGTTTCTCTAAGCCAAAATCTATCCTACCCTTAATAGATGACTTTGTGTCACAAAAGGGTAAGGCAGGAATAGGCTTTAAGAGCACTGTATGGGCTGCACAGTCCAATAAGAAAGGCAAAGCCCCAGCACAAAACAAAAAACCTACTGCAAATAATATATCTAAGATTATACCTAAAAAGAGGTATAATAAGTTTGAGTGCTGGTGCTGTGGCAAGATAGTCCATTATGCCTTAGTCTGTTGGCACAATACCAGTGTCAAGGAGAATAGCAGTCTGCCTGTTAGAAGAGCTGTATGCAGATTTGTTAAGTTTCAGACTAACTTGAACCAAGGACCCAAAAATTATTTTGGTTCTAAGGTTAACTAATATATGTTGCAGGTGAGTCCAAGTTGCCATGCCCCTATATGGTACTTGGATAGTGGATGTTCCAGGCACATGACTGGAACAAGGGGATTGCTGAAGGACTACTCACCAATGCTGAATGGGCCTAAAGTAATCTTTGGTGGTTCTGAAAAAGGAGTCATCAAAGGTTTTGGTAACATTTCTAACAACTCAATTACAATCACTCAAGTGGCCTATGTAAAGGGTTTGAAACATAACCTAATAAGCATAAGCCATCTGAGTGATCTAGGATATGACATTTCATTTGTCAAGAATGGGTGTCTTATCAAGAGGTCAAGTGATCAAAAAGTCATGTTGACTGGCTATAGAAAAAGAAATGTGTATTGCCTAGATTTTGTGTGTGAGAATAAGAATTCTCCTATCTATCTTGTGGCTGATGAGAAAGCCTCTCATTGTGTCAAATGACACAAGATGCTAGCCCATCTTAACTACAAGATAATTGGCCAACTCTTTAGTAAAGAGTTAGTGAGGAATGATCCTCAAGTTAAGTGTTATAAGGATGGAATATGCTCAGCATGTCAAAAAGACAAGCAGACTAGATCCTCCTTTCATAGCCTAGAAACCAAAAATTCAGTGAGGTGCATATACCTCTTTCATATGGATTTATTCGGTCCTATGCCAGTTCATAGTGCAGGTAGGAAGGTCTATAATTTTATGGTGGTAGATGACTATTCTAGATTTTCATGGGTATTCTTTCTGAGGCAGAAATCTGAAACCCCAAATGTCTTCTACAATTTTGTCAAACAAATTCAGAATGAATTATATAGTTCAGTAGTCAAAATCAGAAGTGACCATGGAACTGAATTCTAATCTAAAAGTATGACAAGGTTGTGTGAAGAATTTGGGATTCATCAGGAATTCTCCTCACCTATAATACCTCAGCAAAATGGCATTGCTGAAAGAAAGAATAGGATATTGATTGAGGCTGGAAGAACACTATTGAGTGATACTACTCTCCCAGAATATTTTTGGGCTGAGGCAGTAAACACTGCATGCCATGTGCTCAATAGGGCTTCCATCACCAAAAGCCATAAAAAGACACCCTATGAGGTTATGAAGGGCAGAAAACCAAACTTATCCTATTTCAGGATCTTTGGTTGCAAGTGTTATGTTCTTAATAATGGCAAATCTCACCTAACTAACTTTGCTGCCAAATCCTAAGATGGGATATTTGTTGGGTATAGCAACAATAGTAAGGCTTATAGGGTATACAATTTGGCTACTCAAGTTGTAGAAGAGTCAGTTCATGTCATCTCTGATGAAACTAGACTTATTAATAGTGAGTTGTTAAGTAGTTCTGGTTGCTCCACAAGTATACTGCAGAAGATGGACCAGCTTACTATCAGAGAAGATCCAACTGCAAAGCAGGATGTGGAAAATGGTATTTGTTGTCCAGGGGGAGTACAAGACACTCAAGATACTGATAAAGACCATGAGGAGCAGCAAAATGAAGAGATTGGAGAAGGTCAAACTGTTGATAAATTACCTCCAGCAGTTAGACAATTGAAGGATCATCCTACACACCAGATCATTGGTGATCCAAGACAAGGAGTACAAACAAGGAGTAGAAACTTGAACACAGTTCTTTGCTCTAGCTTTTTATCTCAAGTGGAACCCAAGAGATTTGAAGAAGTAATACAACACCCTCACTGGATTGAAGCTATGCAGGAGGAGTTAAATCAATTTAGAAGGTGCAAGGTCTGGGATTTGGTTCCAAAACCAAAGGTCCATAATGTCATAGGGACAAAGTGGATTTATAGAAACAAGCTTGATGAGAGTGGGATCATAGTGAAGAATAAGGCAAGACTAGTTGCCAAAGGATACAAATAGGAGGAGGGCATAAACTTTGATCAGACTTTTGCCCCAGTGGCAAGGCTGGAAGCTATCAGGCTATTTCTAGCCTATGCAGCATATCAAGGCTTCAAAGTGTTCGAGATGGATGTTAAGTCTGCATTCTTAAATGGAGAGTTAAAAGAGGAGGTCTATGTAGAACAACCCTCAGGTTTTGTTGATCCACTCAATCCTACTTATGTCTATAGACTTAGGAAAGCTTTGTATGGGTTGAAACAAGCCCCAAGGGCTTGGTATGAATCCCTGTCTACTTTCCTCATTGAGAACAAATTCTCAAGGGGTAAAATAGACAAGACTCTATTCCTTAGGGAACCCAAAAGAAAGATTATCCTAGTCCAAATATATGTTGATGACATAATATTTGGTTCTACTGAAAGTAACCTTTGTAGAAAATTTGCAAAACTTATGCAAGGGAAATTTGAAATGAGTAGTATGGGAGAACTTAAGTTCTTCTTGGGTATCCAAGTAAGACAGACTGATGATGGCATGTCCATATCTCAGTCTATGTTCACCCTAGAGTTAATTAAGAAATATGGTATGGAGTCATCCACTACCATGAGAACTCCTATGGGGACAAGTGTATCTCTTAGCAAAGATGATGCAAGGAAACCTGTAGATGAAATTTTGTATAGAGGAATAGTTGGCTCCCTCCTATATCTGACTGCTAGTAGACCAGATATCATGTATGCTACATGTGTCTATGCTAGGTACCAATCCTGCCCTAAAGAATCTCATCTTACTGCTGTCAAAAGGATTTTGAGATATCTTAAGGGCACCCCTAATCTAGGCCTTTGGTAGGAATAGAGATTTTCTACTAATGGGCAATTCAGATGCAGAGTTTGTAGGTTGCAAAGTAGATAGCAAAAGTATAACAGGCACCTGTCAATTTCTAGGAGGAAGATTGGTGTCTTGGAGCTGTAGAAGCAGACCAGTGTGTCAATTTCCATAGCTGAGTCTGAGTATGTTGCTGTTGGAAGTTGCTGTGCACAACTATTGTGGATACAACATCAGTTAGAAGATTATGGTATTCAGGTGAGTAGAACTCCATTATTATGTGATTCTACTAGTGCTATTTCTATTACTCATAATCCTATTTCTCATAGTAGAACAAAGCATATAGAAATAAGATACCATTTTCTTAGAGATCATGTAGAGAAAGAAGATATCTCTTTAGAATTTGTTAGTACTGATTTACAACTAGCTGACATGTTTACTAAGCCTTTAGATGAAACTAAATTCAACAATTTCAAAATTGAAATAGGTATGTTGAACATAAATTAGTTTAACAAATTTGGCTAAGTAAAATTATGCCGACATCAGAAGTTGTATGTGTCTACACATAGTAGTTGGTGTCGACACATCTAGAAAATTGGTATCGACATTCCAGGAAAGTGGTGTCGACACATCTAGAAAATCGGTGTCGATACTTCAGAGAAGTGGTGTCGACACATCAAGAAGTGGTGTCGACACTTAGAGTAAACGCGCAGAATCGACACATATCGTCGAGCGCAGATTCGTCGACCTTAGATCGTCGAACTCGACAAAGACAAATAGAATTTATTTCGGGACATTCGAAGTCTGTGTCGACACATTTCAACTTTGTCGACACATTTAGAGAATTTTGACGCGACTTTTGACCTTCATGATTTAGAAAGGTATAAATAGGTCAACAACATATTCTGTCGACACACTCTCCATATTTTCGAGACCAAAACCTTGTGTCGACAACTTCTCTCTTCTCAATCCAATGTTTCACTCAACAATAATGGCGCCAAAGCTAGAAGATAGTGTCAACGAAGGTTATGAGCTGGTACGTACTGTCTTTGATAATGCGGAACCTGAAGTTAAAGCAGTAGTAACCCTAGTTGCAGAAAATGGTTTGGAATTTCTGGTATCTGAACCTACAAAGATTTGGAAGAAAGAAATACTGGAATTCTATGGCGCAACTACTTTAGATTCTATTGGACTTAAGATCAAGTCTACAGTTCAGGGAACTAAGGTTAAACTTACTTTAAAGAGCTTGAGGAAAACTCTTCAACTTCCAAGAACTCAAGAAGAAGTAGAAGTACCCTCATCAAAGACTAGGGAAGCACTTCAATGGTGTGGATTGGATCCCACCATGAAGATTGGGTCTGCAATGAATAGAAAACGGATGAATCTGCAAGGCAAATTCCTTTTAGAAGTGGTTGGCAAAGTCATTCTCTGCAAGCCAGGGGGACATGATAGGGTTTCTGCCTATATGTTCAGCCTGATGACCAGGATTATCTACAGACTAAACACAGATTGGTCGGCAGTAATTTTTGAAAAGATTAAGGAAAGTATTAAGAAACCAAATCTGGGAAGGATTATGAGTCTGTACTTGGCTAGAACAATTCCTGAAGTAATGGAACAAACTGTTGGTTCAAAGATCAACCATATGAGGAGAATGGACATAAGGATAATCTCCAGATGGGATAGAGTCCTAACAAAGGACATGCCTGATGAAGAGAGGCAAGAGATTCCTGAAAAATCTCCTGCACAAGAAATTGCAGATGGTGCTCAGGTGCAGAGGGAGCCTCATCTTGAGGAAGGTCCAACCCACTTGGAAAGTGAAATGGCTACACAAACTATACTTGAGGTAATCCAAGAAATTAATCAATCAATTTTCATTAATAAGGATGAAACACTAACTGTGTCTTTGGATGATGCTGATCAGAACACACAACTAAACAGTCAAGCACAAGATGTTATCATGGAGGATACATCTACTGCTGTAGATGCTCCTGAGTTGGTGGTGCCTCAAGTCCCCACTCAACAAGAGTTTACCCTTGAAGAGTTGTTCCCTGATATGGAGCAAACTGAATTTGAGGGGGAGAAAGCAGAAATTGAGGGGGAGCCAATTAACATTGAGGGAGAGAAAGTAAGTACTGAGGGGGAGGAGCAAGGGACTCAGGGGGAGCTACCTAGGACTAAACAGGAATTGCCTCCTAGTCCTAAGGAAAGAGTTGATATAGCCAGTACCTCAGCTTCAGAAGATGAAGCAGAAATTCAAGCCAAAAAGAGGAAGCTGATGGTTTTCAGAAGGAGAAGCCAAAACTATAAAAGAGCTTTACAAACTGCTCCTCAACCTGCCCCAGTAACTGATTATAGTTTTTTTGTTGATATCCTTGCAAGTAAAATTGGATGAACAAAGGATAGCCATGGGGAAATATATGGATGAGACCCATAAAGATCTGCAATTCTCCTTAGCTCAAGCTATTAAATCTATAAAATTTGAAGTAAATCAGAATAAGAAGGAAATGACTGATTGTTTCCACAAAGGTGGCAATGCTGTGGTTTTCCTAGCAACACATCAAGAAAAAATCAAGACTCAAGTTGATGATATAGCTATTAAGTAAGGCTATGTCCTAGAGAATCAACTTAGAATGAATTATAATATAACTGAATCACATAATGTGATTGTTACAGAGTTAAAGAATATTGCTACTGCCCAGACTGAGGCAAGGGCTAAAGCCAAGGCAGATTTTGACAAGCAATTACATGAAGGCCTAGCTGCTGTACAAACAGCTATTGAGCAATCTCAAAAGATTATTTCTGCTCAGCTACTGAAGTTAAAGTCATTTTATAAGGATGGTGTAAATTATCTAGATGAACAGGTATGATTTCAAAAAGATGACCTCAGGGATCATATTGCAAGAGAAGTCATAAAGGGGGAGAGAGTGTTAGTCAAAGCTGGCTCAGATCATGCTAAATGGATATTTAATAGCATCAGAGCCACCCTTGGATATCCACCCCTCTGTGATGATGATAATGTAGCTGAGTCAGGTATACACCCTGCTTATTTTGGAGGTTATCAACCTGAAGTTGCTCAGTTCATTTACCCTCCAACAGACTTTGATATGATTCACCAAAAAGTACAGTCAATGTACAGCCCTCCAGAGGGTAATAAAAATGTTATCATTGAGAAAGTTGACATGTCAGAGGCAGATGTGAATAAGGAGCAAGAAGCTCAACTGTCAAAGAAGAGATTCAGAGAACAGGATGAGTTAAAGCCTGATTTTGAGCAGTGGAGTCCAACTTCCAGGAATATCATATTGACTGCCCAGAAGCTATAAAAGACAAGACCCATGATAGGGGCAAATGGTACACAGAGAAAGAATGGCAAAAGCATGAAGTTAGACAGGAAGCTATTCTGTAATATAGAAGAAAAGGAAAAGGCTGGGAAGCTACCTCCTAATGCTCAGGAGCCTATCAAGTATTTCCCAAAGCCTTTTCACTATTTTGAAAGGCAAAGAATAAGATCTGAAGAACAAAAGAAGAAGGATCTGAAGGGCAAGAAGCCAGCTGAAGATACTGATGCTCTAGTACAAGCCAAGATCCAATCAGGCAAAGGAATAGTCATCAAGGAGGCTGAGCAGCCTTAGGATAGATTTACAACATTGTATTTTTTTAGTGTTAAAAATCTATGTACACTATTGATAAGAAAATTTTGTAAGATTAAACAAAATAATGATTGATGTTCATTATGTTTGCATCATTCTTCTGTGATGTCATTTTTATACATGTTTTGTTTATAAGTTACCCTGTCATATAATATTTTTATACATCATAATATGTGTTTATTATGAATGGTGTATATCATTGACTAAGGGTTATGACTTCTCCAAATAGGGGGAGATTGTTGGGCACATTGGAAAATGTGTACCAGATTTGAAGAAGCCTCACCTTACTCAATGATATGCATCAAGGTGTATTTGATGATGTTTTGAGTTTATATGTGTAGGTTAAGAAAATGCAAGAATGCAGGAAAAAGTTTCTAAGTCCATGAATCGACACCAGAAGAAGCTGTGTCGACACTTATGAAGGCTTGTGTCGACATTGGAGAAAAGCTATGTCGACACTTGGAGTTAATTGTGTCGACACTTGGAAAGGCTGTGTCGACACCAGAAGAAACTGTGTCGACACATAGAGGCAGTGTCGATTTACAGAGAAAGCTTAGTCGACATCAATTGTGTCGACACACAGAGGCAGTGTCGACACACAAAGAAAGTTTAGTCGACATCAACAGTGTCGACACACAGAAGACTTTGTCGACATCAACTGTGTCGACACACAGGACTTGTGTCGACACATGGCAGAATTTCAACAAAATCAATTTCTGTGAAGAAAAGAAGTGACTGTGTCGACATCACAGAACTAGTGTCGACGCAATCTACAGAAGTTGTGTCGAGAAGCAGTGTTAATACCAAGGAAGCTGTGTCGACACCACCAAGGCTTGTGTCGACACTGAGTCTACTTGTTTCGACACATGATGAAGTTCAGTCTCGACACTTTGCTAACAGAGACAGAGTTTCAAGAAGTGACTGGATGACTTGACAGCTGCCATTACACTACAAGAAAATGAGGTTTTAGTGACAAAATTTTAGTGACGGAATATATTTCATCACTAAATACGTGATTTTAGTGACAAAAATAACTTCAGTCATTAAAAAGTACATCTTCAGTGATGAAAATAATGTCGGTCACTAAAGAGAAGTCTTTAGTGACAAAATTAAGGTTCAGTCACTAAAGACATGACTATAGTGACAAACTTAAAGATCGGTCACTAAATCTACGTACTCATTAACAAAGATTTTGTGATAAAATATATTTCATCACTAAATGCATGTTTTTTAGTGGGATACATAAATTTTTCACCATAACTCATATTAAATGATAAAATTTTTTTGTTACAAAATAATTTACTTAGTAACCAAAATACTTAGAGACATAATATATATATTTATCCTAATTTATAAGAAAGTTAGCAAGTCTATAATTAAAAATATATGAGTACTAGACAGTTTGACTTTCCTTTTCGCAAGTAGAAAGCTTTAACGTTGTCACAATTTAGGTTACGACCGAATAACTCCAGCGACTTCCCGACGAAGGATACATCGACGTGTTGTGCGCATCTGCACGAGTCCTTTCTCGGCACGCCATCAGCTTTGAGTGACCCTAAGAAATGATATTTTACCATAACTCTACTTAATTATTTATACTTACAAAAACATAATAGGTTTTTATTTTCCTCACTTATTATTTTTCCCACTTATTTAATATTTCATGTGTGTTGATATTCGTAAATCATATTTTGCTATTTGTAGCTCGTAGCTGTTTGTAAATCCTGGAATTATAATTGTGCTCTAAGATACTATTTGTACCCCCCCCCCCAAATCTTTTTTATAGAACAAAACAAAAATCCAAAGTTATAGATCTTGAGTTTTTTCAAACATCCGACCGCTTCTTCCGCTAATCTTTTGACATCTGATTTTAGTCAACCATGACGATGTTAAATTCCTGTGTTGTATTCTGCATTTTTCTGTGTTGTTTTTTGCACTCGTTTTTCCCAACAAACGAGTCTGCCAGGAGAGATCTTAGCTTCTACAGAAAGATTGTTATATAAATGGAATTTGACGGGGGCGGGACGATGAGTAGGTGGACGAAGAAGCTGCTTGTCTACGTTAATGTGTTTTAAAAAAAAGACACATTTAATAATCTTTCACTTTAATGTTAAATTTATTTTATAGTTTATATAAAACAATATATGATACATTGTCCGTCCCCCGACCAATAAATTTTACTGAACATTTTCACGCTTTCTCAATTCACACTAACACCCATACCACTAACTCTTTTAACTTCCACTAACACATGAATCAGAGATTATTCCTCTACACTAACCCCGCACCAACATTAAGCGATCAAAAAAAACACCGCCTTATCCTGTAACTTCCTCCATTCCGCTCAGAAAATTTTCGCAACTCCTGGGCATCCCGTTCGCTTCTCCTGCATCAACGGATAGCCACCACTCGAAGCCCCGGCCGCTGCCGCTCCTCCTTCACTGCACGCACCGCTTTCGCTCCTTTTACGGGAAACCCTCGCACCTCGCACCTCGCCCCTCACCCTTGCCCGCGCCTCTCCTGCATCCGTCGGCCACCACTCGAAGACTCCGTCGCTCGAAGCCGCCGTCGCTCGAAGCCGCCGTCGCTCGAAGCCGCCGTCGTTGTAAAGCCCCATCCGCTTATCTTTCTTCCAGGTCTTTCTCAATCATTAAATTTTTGGGTTTTTTTTACATTCACTACTACTTGGCAGATTCTTTTTCGATTTCTCAAGCCACTGAACAATCAACCATTTTCGATCGTGTTCAGTTAAAAGTCATTTTTTGGTGAAATTTCTGTGCAAGTAAAATTCCTGTGAAATTCCTGTGAAATTCCTGTGCAAGTGAAATTCCTGTGCAAGTGAAATTCCTGTGCAAATGAAATTCCTGTGAAATTTCGAAGCCCGGTCGCTTATTTTCAGGAAAAGTCTGTTGTTATTTGCTCGATTCGAGTTCTGGAAGAGGAAATCACATAGATCCTTTTCCAAATCTGAAGAAATCGAGACTTCTTCCTCCTAGTTACAATAGAAAATATATTTCTCCTATATGCTGGTGGTTTTAAAAATGGATTTTTTCCTGTGAATATGAGATGGCAGTGTGGTTTACTGTTCCTATTTCTTCTTATGAAATTACGTTGGCATAGTGGATTATTGTAGCTGTTACTTTTAATAGAGGTTTGTATTGAAGTACTGCTGCTAGTGTTATAATAAGACTACTCCTATACTCTGTTGATTACAATAGTATTTTAGTTAGATTTCAGTTGATATGTGGTTGTTCGAGTAGAAATTTGATTGGTCTTGGTGGGGGCATATTGTAGTATTCACATCATATGAGATTGTAATAATTAATTTTATATTTTAAACTGGAGCGCAAAACCTTGATATCCAAAATTAGTAGTAGTTCAATTTTTAGAATCATGAATTTTTACATTTTTAATTCTAGAAAGTCAATTTCATAGTGCAACTGAACAACTTTTTGGTAGCAATTCAAATTATGTTCACTGAATTTCATTACACAGCCGAAGTACTCACTTTAAATCAGTCTTCAATTGTTGATTGATCTAAGTTCTTAGTTAAATGGTGCTGAAGATTCAGATTTGGGTCTCCGATCTATTTTAAATCAAAGTCTCAAAGACAATGATACTGGACCTTCTATGCTTGATAGCAGTGACATGAAAGTGGAGACAGTGGAGAAAATAGGATATGAGGTATACTTTCTCTATTTTTGTCAGTATTGTTGGTTACTTAGTTTTTGATATATTGTAAAGTTTTACCTTCAAAATGGTACGCATATCCATTTGGTGGCATTACATCAAGTTTCAGGAAGAGAATATTCAGTTAGAACAAATCAATGCTTCTGGTGGTGCTCATGAAGTCAATATTAGCGCAGAGGATCTCTTGCAAAAAGAATCTCTTCGGTTCGAGGTAAACATTATCAATTTAGTCAACATACTCTAACTTATCTAACAATTAAATAACTTAATGCAAACATTATGTTTCTTCTTTTTGTTTTGCATATTTTGACAGTCTTCAGTTTTTTGTTAAAATCTATTCGTAGTTATGGTATGTAGGGTGTCACTCTTGGTTGTAATCATAATGCTACTTATTAAGCTTATGTTATGAATGTAATCATTTCCTAAGTTATTTTTTCCTTATTTGCATTAAATTAATTATCTGATTAATATGTCGTTTCTCATTTCTTGTAGGTCAGTATTTTCCTATTTATGTAATGCTTGTCTTGTCATCTAGAATAAGGAATATTGTTTTAAATAATATCTAGGTTCACATTATCTGATTAATATTGTTTTAACCCCCCTTTTATTTTTTGTTCCATTGAAAATGACTCCTTTATCACTTCTGTTAGTGCTATATGCCATTACTGCAAGTTGCTAATGGGTCTGTTTTGTTGGCAAATGACATGATTTAAAAAATAAATAATAGAATAATTTTGCAACTTAGCGTGTTTAGGAGATCATGGGTATGAATTTGAGATGTTTGGTCCGCATGGATGCCATGTTTTAACCTTTTGGACTGCATTGCCATGACTAGGATTTCAAAAAAATAAAAGGAAAAACCTTTTTTTCAACTTTTCCTTTGTCATCTTTTATATTCATCTTCGTCATTATTTGTTTTTTCAATGAAGATTCGAGTAAAGCACATGCTTACTCAAGGAGTCCTAGAACAAAGTTCATTTGGTGATGGGTCAAGGCGCAATCTTCCAGCTTGTACATATAGAGTATTGGAGACAAATATCGAGAATTTGTTGTGCATGGTATCATGAACAGCCGATTGTTCTTTACAGTTCATACATTTAGATCAATAATTGTCACTAAACTCGGTTAGTTATGTCATTTGCAGGTTAATTATTGCGAAAATGATTCAGATTGTGGACGTTTATTGCAATTAATTCATTTTGGTGAAAAGTTCAATCCTTCAGACTGCCAGAAGACATGCAATAACTGTTCCAAAATGTTGAATTCGGTCGTGAGAGATGTCAGTGAATGACGCAAATGGAAAGAATCTTAAGAAGGCTAGAGTTTGGCAATACTTCAATGTTCAATGGAGACATGGTTAAGCATACAAAGAAGACTATCAATGTGTTGAGCGTCGTCGGTGCTGCCATCGGCTAAAAAATGAATATGTATTTAGTTTAATTATGGTTTAAAACTATTATTCTGTATTGAGAGATTTAGGCTATCTCTCACTTTTTTATTTATTAATAAAATAATGTTGGACAAACTTCTGTTATGATTGTGTATTTAATTTTTTCTTGTGTTTGAATGTCTAAATATTGAATTATAAGGAATAAAAAATGAAAGTATATGATATTTTTTGAGAAATTGAATAGCATTTATGGACTGAAAATATTAAATCGTGTTCTCTTTAGTGACCACATATTTCGACACTGAAATTACACATCCGGTGACGTAATAATTTGGTCACTAAAGTATTATTTAGTGACTAATCAATTTGGTCACTAAAGAATTTTTTAGTGACCGAAATTGATTGGTCACTGAATATATACGATTAGTGACGTAACTCATTTTGGTCACTAAAAACATTTAGTGGCGGGGCATTCGTGACCGCTTTGTGACGGACAATATTTGATCACTAAATATCTTTAGTGACCAAAATGCAGCTTTTAGTGACGAAAAAATTCGTCGCTAAAACTCAATTTTCTACTAGTGTTACCAACCGGTCAACTGCAACTGTCACAGCTGTCAGAAGATTGTTAGATACCGGATCAGCCGGTTACCATGGAGAAAGTCTATATAAAGACATTCTCTTTCAACAAAAAATATACTCATAGAGATTGAGGATAGAAGTTACATACTGATACAGAAAATAATATACACATACAATTACATAAAAACAGAAGAAGATTTTCATCAGAAGATCTAAGAAGAAGTTGTAGAGAGAGAGCTCCATCTATTGAAGTGAAGAAAGGGACTTATATCAACAAGTCTCTTAAGTACAGATTCTGAACCAGTCTGCCAAGAAGGATTCAGATTGAGATCTGAATTTCAAGAAAGAAGCTGATTGAAGATCAACTTCAAAGGAGTTCAACCCTACTGAGTTCAGATTCAAGAAACTTTGAAGAAAGCTAAGAGTGGTTGTTCTCTGCCATCAGATTCTTCCAAGAACTGATCAAGAAACCATCCATCCTTTCTCTCTCTACTAAGGTGATGGTATTTTACAAACTTAAATCAATTTTCTGTAGGATCTTTATAAGATCTGAGTTGTAAGCCTGTTTTTATAAAGGCTGAGTTGTAGGAGATTATTTTCTCTGAGTGGTAGGCCTTGTTGAAGGCTGAGGTAGGGCTGTAAGCCTGAGTTGTAGGAGATTGTTATCTCTGAGTTGTAGGCCTTGTAGAAGGCTGAGGTAGGGCAGATTGCCTGAGTTGTAGGAGTGTGGACTCACTCTGAGTTGTAGGGGCCTTGTTTGGGTTCTGAGCTGTAAGATCTGCGGATCTGAGGTGAAGAGAAGAAGTTAGGCCGAATCTAGCACACTGCTAGATAGGCGAAGGGGGAAAGTGGATGTACCCAGACCTTGGGGAACCACTATAAAATTGTGTGCAATCTGTGACTTTGTGTATTTCTGTGTAATTCTGTGAATTCTGTAATTGTGATAGTTGTAGAACTGATAGATTAGTTTGGTTATCTGGATAAATATTCTGCCTTAGTGTAAAAAGGAATTGCACCTATTCACCCCCCTCTAGGTGTTTAGGAACCAATTCTTTCAGATCTTAATTGGACTTGTCTTCCGCTACGGTGACCTGTAAAGCCACTGGCGCTTAAAGTATTTGGACACCGGTTGGAGTTTACCTGTCCGCAGCATCTCGCAGTTCCTCCGCTTGCTTGTTCGCGGTGGTCTGCTTCAAGGCCGCTTATACTTTTGCCTTACGAGCGGCGATCTTCTCCTGCTGCTCGGCTATCTTTCTCTTCACCTCCTCCTGTTCTTCAGCGATAAATGTTGTGGGGTTGTCAGCAACCTTTACCCCCAGGATTTCGACATCACGCTGCAACACATCCAGTAAGGATTGATTTATAAGGTCAAGCTGCTCGATATCTATAGAATTTACTATTTCGTTAGTGGACAGACTGACCGTTGAGATGGAATTGTTTCCTGCAATATCGGCCTCCGGGGTGACAAGTCCGCCTTCAGAGACTTCCTTCTCCCGCGGCCTATGCTGCAAGCTAGAAGCCCCAGTCCACAAGGATATGTTCTTCACTTTCCTTGCCCGCAATTTCTTCTTAACCCGCTCCACGACGGTGTATTTGTCCCTCTTCCTCTTCTTCTTCTCTGAAAGGACTTATTTCTTAGTGGAGTCCACGGTGACCTGCCTTAAGTCAGGCAGGCTCTCGTGGACTATCTACGTGTTCATAACAACCAATGCATGTGAAGGCACCTCTTCCTCAGCTCCGCCTTCAGCAGGCCACCTACCTTGATCTAAATCAATGATAGGCTGCTGGCCTAGTGAAGAGACCTCGGCCTCGTTCGCAGATTTCTGTTTGTCAACAGTCTTTGGCGGACTCAAAGTCTTGTCCGCTATCATGGGTCTACTGAATGAGATGCAGCGGCGCCTCCGGTTTTCTCATGCGCAGGCATATCAGCCTGGCGGACTTCATCTGCAGCAGGCTTTTTACTCTGTGAACTCTCTCCAGCAGAGCGGACTGGCTCTCCCCTCCACACCAACTTCTTAGTTTTCATGGTGGCTTTGATTTCTCTTCCTTTGCAGTGAGGCTGCTGAAAAACGCGCCAAGCCTTGCCATGCCGGACTGCAAAGTTGAGACCGCAAGAGGTGAGAAGCGACCTGTGGCGTTGGAAACGTTTGACAAATGCAGGCCTTCCAACGATATTTATAGTGCTGACAACATTTAAGAGGTTTGCGGACTCGGCGGTTAAGCAAACATTTTCGAAGTTTTGAGAAACTTAAAAATGTGTGGGGATTGTGTTAACCCCAAAGTCCGCAACACATCCATGGTCCCAGGCACTTCAGCGGCGGACTCTGTTTGGCAGTCTGCAGAGCTCGGCAAAGCATCGACATGCTGCAAGTCCCAGGGTTGATCCCCTTTAGTGGAGGGGACGGTGCTCCGTCCGCCCAGATCAACATGACCCGGGAAGATCAGGTTTGATCCCCTCTTCAGGCGGACTCAAAGGTCGGTCCACCCAGGCCGCGGCCCTCCGGCAGGATCACGCCGTGCAGCAGCAGAAGGAAGCATCAGCCCACAAGCCCATTCCTCCCCTCTTTGCGCAGACTGGCGCATTTTTTTTGCTTCTCGTTACAGCTGCCTGGTTCTCCTGTACCTCGGGTAGCCGGTTATTTTAGCCCTACTCGTTTGGGCAGGCCCCCTAACCTATAAATAGGTGGAAGCGGTGCACCCAAAGCACGCTGACTCGTACCCTAGAGCATACTTGTTAAAGGCTTCAGACTTGAACCTCAGGCTTTGCAGACTCCAGCTTGCTCTGCACTTGCTCTTTTCATTTACCCAACTCGGTAATCAAACACCATTTGTAATCAAAGGAAAGCCTGTCGCAAGAGAGGCATTCAGGCCGCGAAGGGAGAAGTCTGTTGTTGCCGTGGCACTGATGTTCCTTTTCTCACGTCCCTGCTGTTCCTTTTCTCTCGTCCCTGCTGTTCCTTTTCTCTGTTCCTTTTCCCTTCCATTCCCCGGTGATCAAACCTTAGCTGGTGGTGCCCGACTCCCTTTCTGATTTCGTGCATCAACAATTTCTTAGGGCTTTCTACAGCCGATCCTTGAAGCAGTGCCAGTGGGTGGCGTTTCTCCAAAGTTTTGAGGCAAGTGGATCTCTTCCCTTGCTTGATTGTTTTTATTTTATTTTCTTTCTTTGTTTTCATCCCATAGAGTTTATGATTATCATAGGAAGCATGAAAATATACCTCTAGGTCATATCTAGACTTTTGGCCAAATCATAGAGTCTAGGAAGAATCAGGACAAGTAAAATTCGCCGAATATCATGTAGTGATTCGTTGAGTATCACTGAGTTTAGGTTAAGTCCTTTTCAGTGACTATCGCTGAATTTAGGTTAAGTCATTTTCGTCGAGTATCGAAAGTTAGCGTAAGGAGTTCGACGAATATCATTGTTCATTCGTCGAGCGTCGGTCCTTTCTTCGAATGGAGTTCGACCAATATCGTTGTCCATTCGCCGAGCATCGAACGGAGCTCGACGAATATCGTTACCCATTCGTCGAACGGAGTTCGACGAATATCGCTGATCGTCGAACGAAGTTCGATGAATATCATTGAGTGTCAAACGAAGTTCGGCGAATATCGCTTTCCATTCATCGAGGGTCGAGCGGAGTTCGACAAATAATGTTGTCCATTCTTGGGACTTAGAATTTTTCGCCTTTTTTGTCCAATTTCGTCGGGTTTAGTCCTTAGGACTGATTTAGTTTATCTTAAGGTTTGAACTTTGGGATTTGGGTAAGATCTGATGTTTCTTCGGCAATGAATGTTGGCAGTGGATAAAGGACCACCTACTGGACGTCCGTTTGTGGATCATTGTACTTGGTGGATATCTTTGGTCTATGTTTCTAAGGACTGTTGGGTTGTGTGGACCGTAGCCACCCACGCAGAATTTGTTTTATGAACTGTTGGGTTGTGAGGACCGTAACCACCCCAGCAGAATATTTGTTTTGTGGACTGTCGGGTTGTGTGGACCGTATCCACCCTCGCAGTGATATTATGAGATATTTGGGCTTGGGAGCCTGATATGGGACAATTATTCACCGACTCCGCCCGGTTGATTTTGCCAAGTGTTAACGATTCACGTTTTAATCGAGTTGTTTTATGCTTAGTTTGCTTCTAGTTCAATATATGCATTTTATGCTAATCCTTGCAGATATTGTTGAAGCATGGCTTCATCCCAAACTTGGTGCATTTGTTCAATTAACATATTTACTGCTGATTTTACTGTACTTATAATTATTTAGCTATCCAGTTGTGGTCTTCAACATTTTGTGCTCGTGTTTGATAAAACCATCTCTTACTTCGCACTTTTACCTAATTATTTTCCTTTGCCACTTGTATTTTATTTCTTGCTGAGGTGTTCTTCCTTTGAATGCCTCAGGTTCAGTGAAGTAGCCGGTTGAGTGGCTAGGTTTGGGAGCTTGCTAGTGGGCTGCTTGTTACAGGAGTTTTCCTCACCTTTCTTAAGTATTTTCTTGGGTTGTTTACTTTTGTACAGACATACATGCTCATTAGTGGGTTCGTGTCAGGTTGTTAGCGCCCAATGGTGGTTTTCTTTAGAAATGCTGAGTACTTTGCTAAGTTGTTGTATTGTCTTTTATTTGTGGCTATTTATACTTGCTCTCTTGGAAGGCTTTATGCTAGTTTGCATGTTAGATATTTTAACGTATAAAACTCTACTATTATTACTTCATACTTGTCATCTCTTTCAAAACTAAAACACTACTTTGTGGTTAGCGTAAAGACTTTTCCTGTACTTATTATAAATCTAGAGTCTTGCATAGCGTGAGTTGTCCTTGGCGGACATTTATACTCATGTTGGATGTTAAAATCAATTTAATCAAAGTATTTTCCACAGCGTATAACTATATTTTAATCGTGGACTAGTTGATCCACTAAGCCAAGGGATACGACTAACTATATAACTTAAAACTTGATTTTTCTTAAATAACTCATAAATCTTTGAAAATGTGTTTAGTTGTGGTCTCGCCAGAATGTCAGCAGTTATCCTGTGCCGACGTGGCATCATGACACATGTTTTCTCCTTACTCTGATATATCCTTTTATGCGGAGAAAATGCGAGTTGTGACAATTTTTTTTTGTAACGACCCAGGTTTAAGCCCTTTAGACCGCCCTACGGCATCGCCTGGCCTACCATGGCACCACACCTAGGCCAGCTAGTACAGTTGGAATATACAAGGCTTGCAGGCCGATCATCCCAAAGCATGTCGTCCCTATTTATTAGCCGCTCTCATTGTTGCCACGGGGTTTCGAACCCGAGACCATGATAAGGAACCTTTAATATGACTACTCATCACCAACTGAGCTGCAGCTCAGTTGGTGATGGGGAGTTGTATTAAAGGCTCCTTATCAAGTTCTCGGGTTCGAAACCCCGTTGCAAAAATTCACGCGGCTGATAAACAAGCACGAGTTGCTTTGGGGTGTACGGCCTGTAGGCCTTGTATATTCCAACTTTATTAGCCGGCCCAGGTATGGTGTTGTGGTAGGCCGGGCGATGTGGTGGGGCGGTCTAATGGCCCTAAACTCGGGTCATTACAAAATCGAAAACCACAGACTACTTCACGATGGTGAGGATATTCATTGCAACAACTCCAATCCACAAGCTACCAAACAACACATCGGCTCCACCTGTTATAGCCCTGAACCCGAGGAATTCAAAAAAAGAACACCTCATCAAAAATTTACAAGTGGTTATGGAAATAAGCAGGTAATAAGTAGAAAATGCACGAAAGAGTTTATAAAATCCGATTATAATAAAAACTGAAACTACAGCTGATTAGCCAAATAGAAACAGGTAAAGTGAAAAGTTTGCAATAATGGAGTATAAGAAGTTTTTTCACCAAGTGTGAAACGAAGCCATGCTTTGACAAAATCTGGAAGGATACGCATGAAATAGCATAAACTGATCTATAAGAAGAAAATGAGCACAAAATAGCTCAAAAACATGAATCATTAATCCTGGTGAAAACAACCGGGTCGGAATCGGTGACAAAAATGTCCAAAACTGAACTACCATACCCAAACGTCTCACAAAATGGCACTGTGGTGGTAGCCACCTGTCCCAACACAACCCAACAATCCACAAAACAAAGAGCAAACAAACCACCAAGGGTAATGATTCATAAACCGACATCCAGTTGGTGGTTCTTTATCCACTGCCAACCTTACTAGCCAAAGAAAACATCATACACAAGCACCCCACAACAAACTCAAGCCTAAATGGAGAGAAATTCCTTAACATGTCGTACAATCACTCGACGAATAGACTATTGATACTGGAAAAAATTCAGAGAAAATAAGCTAAGTACTGGCCAAATTCGGCGAGTATTCCCAATGAACTCCATCGATACTCGACGAATAGACTATTGATACTCGACGAACCACAATGATACTTGCCAAAATTTCCTTGGTGACAGAACTAATCTCAGCTATACTCGACGAATCGTACTCAATTCGGCATTTTAACTCATTGAATTTTACTTAGCTTCTCGGTCACTCAACGCTTCCTAACCTAAGACATACTCGACGAATTCGTCGAATGCACTCAACGCTTTTGCCTTCACTTAATGTCACGCTCGCCGATAGTCGACGAACTCAACACCTAGATACTCGACGAATCTAACATCCCTCAACGCCACGCCCGCCGATACTCGACGAGCCCGATGCCTAGATATTCGACAAATCTTACACAATGCCGCGCAAGTCGATACTCGACAAAATTGGAATTATGCTAATAAACCTATACTCGATGTGTAAGACCCCCCTCCCAGATCCCGAAATACGGCACTAAGGGGGTCTTGTGCCCAGAACAGCCACCTTACGGTAGCATTAGCTCATGGGCTAACCTGTACCACAAGAAGCCTATTCTGTTGGCTACAACCAATATCAATACATATGCCAACCCAACCGAAATATAATAAAGAGAAGTCAAATCCACACAAGTATATATGTCCAAAGTACATCAAAATAGAGAAGCTAAAACATGCTTCTATAATATCAGAGGACAGCAAATAAATGCCCAACGGGGCTACATCAGAGTCGTTCAACACTCACATCAGTAACAGACGGTAACGATGGCACCGTCACTTCAAGCCCTGTCGTCCTGGCCTGGCTCTCCTACTGCATAGTCTGCAGCTGCTCTACCTGTGTGGTGACCTCCTAAAAAGGAAGACGTATCAACCGTTAGTCGAAAAGACTAAGTGGCTTCACATCCGCTCCCCCGGCGACTCCTCGGCACCAGGAGGAGAAAAGAGCAAGGGTACAAAGTATAATAAATAGTGTAACAGGTACAAGCATGTGGTAATGGTACAATAAGGTTAATAGCATTATATTCTAGCAGTTCTATATAAACAGTAACAAACCATCAAGTACAAGTAACTATAGTAGGAAAGTAACTTAACTTATAAGGATGCCCATACAAGCTTATAAGTTAAGGACCTGTTTACATAAAGTAACTCATCGTATAGGAGTGCCCATACAAACTTATACGATTCGGATCTTGTTCTGCAATGTTTTGAAAGGGTATGTATGCTATGAAATGACTCACCCATGTTCAAGCACATGCAATTGCTATGTCGACACAAACTATAGTTCCCACTATTCGAGCAGGTAGCTAACCTATCAGGCATCAACCGTCGTGGCTAGGCGGTGACAGTAGAGCGGGCATCTCTACTACTAAGCAGTCATCCACACTGCTTTACTGAGGCCTCCATACGCCTCAACACTAAGAACACAACATCAGAGCCCATGCGTACTATGGCCCAGCGGGGGTCTCGGGTAGATGTGCACCGAGAACATAGCCCCGAACTGGCCTTGTGTGACCCGGAAGGGGCCTCGGAAGAAAGCACGAGGACACAGTGATGGCGACGATGCTGATGCGGTCGTGGATCTACGACATCGAGAGTTCGTGGATTGGGACGGTCGTTGCCGCAAGCTCGAAGATGAGAGTCTACCACGATGTTTCTTCTCCAACGCCACCACCGCTACATGTTTTGCTCGACGTCCGCCGCCACCAATAAATAAAATATATAATTATAAATTACATAATTATAATTATATATTTTATCAATTTTTATTTTAAGCAATCTATTTTGAAAGTGCAACTAGATCTGATATACTCTAGAGGGGGGTGAATAGAGTATATGGTGCTTTAAAAGTTTTTACAACAATTGTTGTAATATGTGTGAGCAGGTAATCAAAAATAAATCTAATCACAGCACTAAGTTAAACAAAAACTAAGCACAGAAAAATCAAGGCCAGAAACAAAAATGAAAGCAAGCAAAACCAGAAGACACAAGGAAATATAGTGGTTCCCCAAACTTGGGTACATCTACTCTTCTACCACCCTAGGTAGGAATCCACTGCAGGAGGAGTTGATCAGGTGTCCTGGGCACCAATGAGCTTTTGATAAGGTGCTCAAAAACCAAAGAAGATTTTTTGATCAGGTGTCTTGCCACCAATGAGCTTTTGACAAGATGCTCAAAAACCAAGTTCAAACTTTTGAAGGGAGTTTGAGAAACCCTTTACAGAGAGGGGGTGAGAGAGTGATGGAAGTCTTCTCTTTCTCAAACAACTGAGAAGACTATGTGGATTGATGTCAAAGCTCCCCCTGAATCCTTGAGATCTTCAGGAAGAAAAGCTTTGTTGAGGGTGATAGGCCTTCAAAGGTTGAACTCCAGCAAGAGATGATTTCAGCAATAGCTGAAATGTTGAGTGTCTGGAGTCTGAAATATGTTGGCCTTGAACACTTTGAAAACTACAGAGATCTGAAAATTTGAGATAGCTTGATCTCCTTGGATGAGTGTTCTTCAGAATTCTTTGTGACAGAAGATTTTTGAATGTCTCTGTAATCTGTATTGTGTGTGCTCTTCTTGTTCTCTCTTTGATTCAAAAAACATTCTATGTTTTATTCTCTGGTCAGAATAGAATATCATTCTCTGTCAAGTATAGCCGTTGGCCTGCATTAATTGCATCCTTAATTGCATAATCTCTTCTGGAGGAAAGTCCACAGAATTATTCCTTGAAAAATCCCTTGAAACTTGGTCCAGAAATAAATGAAAACGGCTAGCAAATCTCTGAATTAATTGCAGAATAACTCCTAACTGATTTGAATTTGAATTAAGAAATATCATGGAAGTTATCTGAAATCGTCGAACTGAGCTCTGCTATCGTCGAGCTGAGCTCAGCGATCTGGAAATATGTTGCAGCAAAATATCGTCGATCTGAGCTCAAAGATCGTCGAACTAAGCTCAGAGATAAAGATCCAAAGCATAGTCAAAATCATCGACCTGAGCTCACTGATCGTCGAATGGAGTTCGACGACATAATGAAGTTGAGCTCAGCGATCGTCGAATGGAGTTCGACAATCTTGTCGAAGTTGAGCTAGACGATCGTCGATCGGAGTTCGACGAATCGTCGTGCTGAGCTCGACGATATGACTTAGTCTTCAGACAGAGAATCCTGGTCTTTCAGGGCAGCTTCCAAACCTAGACTTCTAACCCTTAGACTCAATTCTAATTGACCTATTAAGTTATACAGGAGGTCAAGCAAAGGTTCCTAGAGACATAGTGATCCTGACCCAAATGAGTAATAGGGTGTTCCAATAATCTCCCCCTATTTGGGTTAGGATTACTATTTACAGACTTGGGAAAAACTTTAAATAACAACATACAATCAGAAACACAGAAAAACAACAGCTAGACAAAGCAGAATCACAGAGATATATATATCATCCAGATAGCAATCAAAATTCACAGAAACTGTCACCTTACAATGTCATTTCTTCTCTTTGCCTTTGACAAGTTTAATTTCTCTGTTTGGATTGAGGGCTTCTTTATTGGACCTGGTGTCATCTGCTGCACCCAAATAGTTTACTTTGTAGGCCTGGGAACCACAGCTGCAGGATGTAATTCCATGTATCTCTCAGCATCAAAGAATTTACTGGAAGCATATTTCTCTAATTCTTTCTGTATTTGCTCAGACATTGTAGAAATGTTGGAAGAATCTATTCCTTGTTCTCTGGCCTTCTTAATCTGATCCAGTGCAGCCAATTCCTTCATCTTGGCAGTCCAAGCAGATGGATTATTTTCAGGGTCCTCAAAAGGTACAGGTGGCTCATACCTATTGGAAGGATTGTCTTGAGGAGGACTGGCAGACACAGTCTCTTTCAGCTTGTAAGGGAAAGGACCAGAAGCTGTATCAGAAGAACCATGTCCTCCCCTAGAATATGGGTGCTGCCTGGAGTACCCTTTAGAATATACTTGAATATCTCTCTGATTGCCCCAATATCCTCCTCTCCTAGAATGAGAGCCCCTGGATTGGCTTTCCCTGTGGTAAGATCTGGCATGAGGTTGATAAGGAGCCTGACTTCTGGCTGGGGGTTGACTTGCAGAGCTTCCACCTGCACCTGCATCGGGAGGAGGTGGTGGAGGAGGATGAGAGTGCTGGAATGGGGATGAACCCTTCTCATATTTTCTCTTTTTCTTCATTGCTTTCAGCTGATTTTTAGAATATTGCATCCAGTGTTCAGTGATTGGGCAGTTATGAAGGATATAGTATGGAATGTCATTGTTATCTTTGACTTTAGCAGGAGGTACCCTCTTCATAGCCTTGCTCCTTGCCTTCCTTTTCCTGGCAATGGTAGCAGATGAGTCATCAGAGTCTGTTTTAAATTCATCAGATTCAGAACTCTGATCATCATATAGAGCATCTATTTTCTTCACAAGATCTTTCTTCAGTTGTACAGCAGCAGATGAGGCAGAAGTTGAAACAGCAGCAGTAGGTGTTGAGATGGTAACAGCAGGGACAGCAGCAGATGGAGAATGTGAAGCAGAAGCAACAACAGCAGCAGCAGGCTCTGGATAGGTGACAACAGCAGCAACAGCTTCACTAACAACAGTAGAAACAACAGATTCACTATCAGCAACAGAAACTGGAGAGTTGATAGCAGCAACAACTTCACTGATAATAGCAGAAACAACAGAAATAGCATCAAAGTCAGCAGAAGGCTCAAATTCAGTGGCCTCAGACATCAGAATGTCCTTGGATATTGGCTCATCAGAAGCAGTAGGAACTTCAGCAGCAGTATCAGTAATCTCAGAAGCAAAATCAGTCCTTTCTTCAGAAGCAGCAGCAATGACTGAATTTACAAAGGACGAGATCATGTTAGGGTCACAGCAAGAAAAAGGCACAAGTGCCTTGGATAAGTCTTCTGGAGGCTGGACAGCATGGACCTCTGGCAGACAGCTAAAGTAGGCAGAATCAAAAATAGATAGCAAAGACCTGAGGTCTATTGCAAGAACTGCAGTAGGAGGCATAGCAGCAGCAGCAAGAGGAGGAGCAGCAGTCACAGAAACATCACCAGCAACAGCATGAAGGCTTTCTTCATATGACATCTCCCCCTGCCTAGATGCAGATACATCTGGATCAAGGCACACTGCTGTAGGTGCTGCCTGAGGGAAGAGGGAAGAGATCCTGGCAGAAAGGGCTGCCACTGATAGGTGGAGTGGAGCCAAAGAGGTCTCCAACAGCAGAGTTAGCCTGGGGGCAAGTAACTCATACAGTCTGTCAGCTAGGGCTGAGAGGTCTACTTGCTCAAGAGCTAGAGCAGAGGTAGAAGGTATGGAAGCAGCTAAGGGTTCTGGAAGTGGAGGGCTGGAGAATTGTGGAAGGGATGGCTCAGGTGTTGGGAGGGTGGATATGGAGGACAGGGGAATTGATATGGATGGAGTGAATGTTGGCTGGTCTATGATGTGGTGGAGGAGGTCTTGGAATGAAGTGGAGGAGGAAGGTAAATCAGGAGGAGATGATGGGGAATAATCCATAAAGGAATCATCCAGTAGGGTGAAGGATGGAATGGATGGTGATGGGGTGACATCAGGTGGAGGGTAGGAGAAGAGTGGGTGGAATTGTTCTTCTGGTGTAGAAAGAACAGGGACTGTAGATGGTGTGGATGTTGGAGATGGGCTGGAGATGGTGATGGTGGAGGGAGCTGGAATGGTGGATGGTAGGGGTAGGGATGGAATTGGATGAGGAGGAGAGGCAGCAACAGCAGCCAGGTCATCTGCAGGGGCAGAGACCTGTGGAGGATTGACTCTTGAAGTCCTTGTGCTTGAAGGAGCACTGGAGGAGGGCCTGCTAGGCTTGCTTATTTGCCTGTCCCACTTTCCAAAGAGGGCACAAGTCAGTCTCTTGGAGGCATTGATATGAACTCCAGAGGAGACTAGCAAGGCAGGACACCTATGTTGCAGAAATACTCCAATAATTCTTCCAAAATTAACAAAACTTTTGTTTATTTTCTTTTTGATGAGGTCAAAGAAGACCTCTCCCCAATTCAGATTTTTTCTATCCACAAGAGCTCCCATGAGGCAGAGCTGATATCTTGATATAGTATCATGGGCAGAGTGCTTTGCCAGTAGCACTTTCCCAACCACATCTGCCAGGAACCTATATTCAACAGACAGATTCCTCTTGAAGAGCTTGCTAGGGTTTCCCTCTGGATGACCCATTCTGGCAAGTAGTTCAGGAAACTCATCTCCAGATAATTCAGCAGAGTCTTCTCCATTTCTCAATCCAAAAACTTCTGTTAAAATTGTGGGGGTCAAGGGTACCTGAGTTCCAGCTATTGACCCAACTATGGTACTGTTATCTTGATTATGAGCAGTATAAACCCACTCCTTGATTTCATCAGAAGCCAACTTGATCCTGGTGGTCATTAATGTTGTCAGATTCTGGTCCTTGAGCAAACCCAGTATGTCTTGAAAAACCTGGTCAGTGGTGCTGAAGGATTCCAGATCAATGTCAAACCCAGCATCAAACTTCATTGCAGCAAGAACAGCAACTGACACGGCCATTGGTACCTGCAAAAACTCAACAAACAAAACAACCAAGCGTAGAACTGTTTGGAGGGAAAGAAAATTCTTGCAGAGAAATCGAAAGCGCAAAAGAGAACGACGGCGAAAAAAGAGTTTTATATTAGGGTTCGACGCAGAATTGGAAAGATCGTTGAACTCAGTTCGACGATCGAGGCTTCTAAAGGAATCTGAAGAGTCTTCAACATCGTCGATCTCCGTTCGAAGATATTGGAGAGCGTCGAGCTCCGTTCGATGATCGTTCAGAGAACAAAATCGTAGAGCGCCGTTCGACGATCGTTGACCGGAAGAGACAGTTCATACTATCTGAGAGGCGCTGAACTCAGTTCGACAATTTTTGGAAATCGTCGATCTCCGTTCGACGATCTTAGGGCAAATCGTCGAGCGCAGTTCAGAGATCAGAAAAATTCTAGACACTAAGAAAAATCAGAATGTTTGCCTAGTCTTGGTCAAATTTTGAGCTTTCAAAATCTTGGATATTATTTAAGACTTCCTCCATCTAACATTCCTAACTGATTTAGGAAGAAGGTGTGTTTCTTTTCATCCATGGGCTTGGTGAAAATATCTCCCCTTTGTAAATCAGTTGGGATATAATGTAATTCAATTTTATTCTTTTCAACATTATCCCTTAAGAAGTGATGCCTAATCTCTATGTGTTTTGTCCTACTATGGAGGACTGGATTTTGAGCTATGGAAATAGCACTTGTGTTGTCACAAAAGATTTTAGACTTCTCTAAGTTGTAGCCATAGTCTAGGAGTTGGTTTTGGATCCACAAGATCTGTGAACAACAACTGCCTGCAGCCATATATTCAGCTTCAGCAGTTGAAGTTGACACAGATGTTTGTTTCTTGCAAAACCAAGAGACAAGTCTGTCACCAAAGAACTGACAAGTTCCACTGGTGCTTTTCCTGTCAATTCTGCATCCAGCATAGTCAGCATCAGAGAATCCAGTTAACTCAAATACTGAATCTTTTGGATACCAGAGACCTAGATTTGGACAACTTTTAACATACCTGAGAATCCTCTTTACTATAGTTAGGTGTGACTCTCTAGGGCTTACTTGGAACCTAGCACATATACATGTAGCAAACATTATATCTGGTCTACTAGCTGTAAGATATAGTAGAGAGCCAATCATTGCTCTATATGTTGTCTGATCAACAGGTTTCCCATGTTCATCAGCATCCAATACATCATTGGTAGGCATGGGTGTTTTCATACAAGATGCCTCAGACATACCAAATTTCTTAACCAGTTCATTTGCATATTTGGTTTGAGAAATAAAGATGCCTTCAGCATGTTGTTTGACTTGCAATCCTAGGAAGAAGGATAGCTCACACATGCTACTCATCTCAAATTTAGAATGCATCAGGTTAGAAAACCTTCTGCACAATTTTGAGTCAGTAGAACGAAAAATGATATCGTCTACATAAATTTGTACTAGTAGGGTATGGGACTTATGGGTTCTAATAAAAAGAGTTTGGTCTACTCTACCCCTTATAAAACCATTTTCCAAGAGAAAGCATGCTAAGGTCTCATACCATGCTCTAGGAGCTTGCTTGAGACCATATAATGCTTTATTTAATCTAAAAACATAATCAGGATAAGTTGGAGAGATAAAACCTGGAGGTTGTCTGACATAAACTTCCTCTTTGATGTCTCCATTCAAGAAAGCACTTTTGACATCCATCTGATATACTTTGAAGCCTTTGTGAACTGCATAAGCTAGAAATATTTTGATGGCTTCCAATCTTGCAACTGGTGCAAAGGTCTGGTCGTAGTCAATTCCTTCTTCTTGAGAGTATCCCTGAGCAACTAGCCTTGCCTTGTTCCTTATAATTACTCCTTGATCATCTAGTTTATTTCTGAATACCCATTTTGTTCCAACAATGGAATGATCTTTAGGCTTTGGCACTAGTTCCCTTACTTTGTTCCTTTCAAATTGATGCAACTCCTCTTGCATTGCAATAATCCAGTGTGGATCTTGCTCTGCATCTTGAATGGACTGAGGCTCAATTTGAGATAGGAAGCAGGTGTGCAACAGGTTTTGGTTGACCTGATTTCTGGTTTGCACCCCAGCTGAGATTTCTCCAATTATTTGGGAAATTGGATGGTCTCTTGATGTTACTAAATCAACAGGGGGTGTTGATTGTTCACCAGCCTGTGTTGTTGTTTCCTCTTGTGGTACAACAACTGGCTCTTCAAGTTGAGCTTCAATATGTTGAGCATTCCCTTCATCTTCACTGCTTTCATCCTCTTGAGCAACCTGTAACTTGTTCATATCTTCAACTAGAGAATGTTCCTGCAAAGGTTCTATGGTAGAAGAAATCTTCTCCTTGAAAGACATGTTAGTTTCATCAAATGAAATGTGAACAGATTCCTCAATTTTCAAAGATGATTTATTATAGACCCTATAGGCCTTGCTGATCATGGAGTATCCCAGAAACACTCCTTCATCAGCTTTGGCTTGAAATTTTGCTAGATATTTCTTGTCATTATTATGAATATAGCAAATACAACCAAAGACTCTAAAATAGTCAACTTTAGGTTTCTTCCCTTTGAGTAATTCATAGGGAGTCTTTCCCTTTAGTTTATGTATCAGACTTCTGTTCAGCACATAGTTGGAGGTGTTCACTGCCTCTGCCCAAAAGGATAGAGGTAGATGAGCATCTGACAACAATGTAGTGGCAGATTCAATAAGGGTTCTATTTTTCCTTTCAGCTACCCCATATTATTGAGGAGTTCTAGGAGCTGAGAAAGTGTGCCTGATCCCTTCACTCTGACAGAACTCTTGCATAAGAAGAGAATCAAACTCTGTCCCATGATCACTTCTGATCAGGGCAATGTGAGTATTGAACTCAATCTGTATACATTTGAGAAACTCTGTCAGACACTTAAAGTTATCAGACTTCTTCCTTAGAAAGAACACCCAAGTGAATCTAGAGAAGTCATCTACAATTACTAAAGTGTAGGATTTCCCTCCTAGGCTTTGTATTGTGATGGGTCCAAAGAGATCCATGTGTAACAGATACAATATCCTAGGTGAATCACTCTTATTAAGTGACTTAAAACTGTTTTTAGTTTGCTTGCCTAATTGACAAGCCCTGCAGAGTCCTTCCTTTTTGTAGGGGCCAGAAGGTAGTCCTCTAACAAGGTTGTCCTTGGATAGCCTAGCAATAGTTCTAAGGTTTAGGTGTCCTAATCTCTTATGTCATAAAACATTTGGTTTACAGACAGAGTTAAACAAGCAAATATCTACATCAGTTGAAAGAAAATCTACTAGGTAGATGTTACCTTTCCTTTTACCTGTCAACACAGTTGTGTTGTCCTCTGACTTGATTTTGCATAGGGCTTTGCTGAAGATCACCTGGTAGCCTTCATCACACAGTTGACTGATGCTAATTAGGTTGTGCTTCAGTCCTTCTACATATGCTACCTTCTTGAAAGTTACTGAACCAATCTGGACTGCACCATATCCTTTAGTCTGTTCAAAGTTTGAATCACCAAAGATAACTTTGGGTCCAAGCTTGGCTCTGAAGCATGTGAGGTTGTTCTTGTTCCCTGTCATGTGCTTAGAGCACCCACTATCCAAATACCATTGCTGGTTAGATGTTGGATAGGTCTTCACCTGCACATAAGACAATTCATTTGTTTTTGACCCAGTTTACCTTGGGCCTAGGTTGATAATCTTTAAATTCAGAAATGAAAGACATCCCAGGTTGACTCTTATATCCTTCAGGATGATATCTCCTTGGAGGTATAATCCATTCAGTATAAGGGTTAAAGATTTGGGATGAAGAACCCTTAGGATTCAATTTTGATTTGCCTTTGAAAAATTTTCCAGAGCTCTGACCTCTGTTCGACGATCTTGGAGCTGCGTTCGATGATCTTGGGTCAGATCGTCGAGCTCCGTTCGACGGTCTACTATGGGTGAGGTCAGGTATATGAGATCGTCGACCTGCGTTCGACGACTTTGGCTGAGATCGTCGATCAGCGTTTGATGATTTTTCCTGAGATCGTCGAGCTGCGTTCGGCGATCGTCGATCTTCATTCGGCGATTGTCGATCTCTTGTTCGACGATTTCTGCTGGGACTTGGTTTTCTGAGGCAGATCAGAATTTTTCCTAGCAACCTCTACAACTCCCTTTCCTTTGTCAGAAATGAATTTGATTGGGGTGTTAGAACAATAGGTTGGCAGGATGAGGCACCTAAGCCCAGTGTACTGTTAAATCTAGAGTTCACTGTGCTTGTGATGTCCATCAGCTTGATGCTTCTCCCATTAAGGGATTCTTCAAGCTTCTTGGCCTTAGAGAGCTCACTTTTCAGTGAAGCTATCTGTTCCCTACAACACTCCAACTCCTGAGAGAGTTTGAGGTTTTCTGACTTTAAAGTGTTCTGTTCAGATAATTGATTTCTGAGAGAGATAATCTCTTTCTCAGACTTTAGCAGGTCTAAACACAGTGCTTTAAATTCAGATTTAAAATCTTCTGAACTAAAATCAAAAGAACCAATTACCTGATCTTCTTCAGGTTGAGTCTCTGAGTCTGACTCTGACTCCTCTTCTTTTGAGTTATGTTGTGAGGCATTGATTGCCATCATGCAGAACTCCTTTTCTTCTGCATCATCCTCATCATCACTGGAGCTGGATGAGGCTTCTAACTCCTCTTCTGTCTCACTCCAGGATTCAGCAACAAACCCTTTTCTTGTATGCTTATTTTTGCTTGAAGAAGGTTTGCCATTTCCATTCCTTTTGGAGTCTTTCTCCTTTCTTCTTTCTTTTCTGTCCCTTTTGTCGTTGTTCTTGTTCTCTGGACAGTCAGGAACTATGTGCCCTGGTTTCCTGCAACCAAAGCAAATAATGTCTTTGTTATTACCAATGGACTTGTCATACCTTGGCTTATCCTGCTCCTTGTATGATCTTCTTCTGAAGTCCTTTCTGGCCATCTTGTAGAATCTTTTGGCCAACAAGCTGAGTAGTTCATCATTGCCTGTAGCTTTATCTTCAGGCAGATCCTCAGTTGCCTTGAAGGCTATGGTCTTCTCTTTCCTTGTGGCTGGTGAAGCAGCCTTCTGTTCTTCCTCTCTATTCTTGATGAGTAGCTCATAAGATTTGAGCTTACCCAACAAAGCTTCAGTGGTGATCTCATTCAGACTTCTGGCATCCTTAATTGGCCAGATTCTTGAATCCCAAGTGCTGGGGAAGCACATTAGGATCTTGTCATTAAGTTCAGTTAGAGAGATCTCTTTGTCCAATGTCCTTAGTTCACTGACAATTAGACATAGTCTTTTGTACATGTCTCCCACTGACTCAGTCTCTCCCTTCTTGAAATTCTCATATTGGGAGATGAGATGGGATCTTCTGTCCTTTCTCTCATCAGCTGAGCCTGAGACTATTTCTGAGAGTTTATCCCAAATTTCCTTGGCTGAATTACATTCAGCTACCTTTTGAAATATGTCATCTGACATTGTCTGGGCTAGGATGTTCATAGCCTTAGCATCAGTTACCTTCCATTTCTTGACATCAGCATCTGTTCCTGATGGAGGTGGAACAACATTTGTACTTGTATTCTTTGGGGGTCTTGGACACACTGTCAAAACAGAATTAAAGATATCTTCGTCAATAGAATTCATGTAAAGTCTGATCCTTGCTTTCCAGAGTGCAAACTTGGATAGATTGCACACGGGAGGTCTGGTGCTTGCATAATCTTTGTTTTGGGCCATGATTTGTGCAAACAAAATCTAATAATACACTACAAAAGAAGAACAGATCTAGTTTGGGATCTTTGGGTTCAGGTGTTAGCCTGTACAACCAATCAGGTATGGTGTGTGTAACTAACCTGGAAGATGTGGTATTTTTAACCAACCTGGCTCTGATACCAATTGAAAGTGCAACTAGATCTGATATACTCTAGAGGGGGGTGAATAGAGTATATGGTGCTTTAAAAGTTTTTACAACAATTGTTATAATATGTGTGAGCAGGTAATCAAAAATAAATCTAATCACATCACTAAGTTAACCAAAAACTAAGCACAGAAAAATCAAGGCCAGAAACAAAAATGAAAGCAAGCAAAACCAGAAGACACAAGGAAATATAGTGGTTCCCCAAACTTGGGTACATCCACTCTTCTACCACCCTAGGTAGGAATCCACTGCAGGAGGAGTTGATCAGGTGTCCTGGGCACCAATGAGCTTTTGATAAGGTGCTCAAAAAACAAAGCAGATTTTTTGATCAGGTGTCTTGCCACCAATGAGCTTTTGACAAGGTGCTCAAAAACCAAGTTCAAACTTTTGAAGGGAGTTTGAGAAACCCATTACAGAGAGGGGGTGAGAGAGTGATGGAAGTCTTCTCTTTCTCAAACAACTGAGAAGACTATGTGGATTGATGTCAAAGCTCCCCCTGAATCCTTGAGATCTTCAGGAAGAAAAGCTTTGTTGAGGGTGATAGGCCTTCAAAGGTTGAACTCCAGCAAGAGATGATTTCAGCAATAGCTGAAATGTTGAGTGTCTGGAGTCTGAAATATGTTGGCCTTGAACACTTTGAAAACTACAGAGATCTAAAGATTTGAGAAAGCTTGATCTCCTTGGATGAGTGTTCTTCAGAATTCTTTGTGACAGAAGATTTTTGAATGTCTCTGTAATCTGTATTGTGTGTGCTCTTCTTGTTCTCTCTTTGATTCAAAAAACATTCTATGTTTTATTCTCTAGTCAGAATAGAATATCATTCTCTGTCAAGTATAGTCGTTGGCCTGCATTAATTGCATCCTTAATTGCATAATCTCTTCTGGAGGAAAGTCCACAGAATTATTCCTTGAAAAATCCCTTGAAACTTGGTCCAGAAATAAATGAAAACGGCTAGCAAATCTCTGAATTAATTGCAGAATAACTCCTAACTGATTTGAATTTGAATTAAGAAATATCATGGAAGTTATCTGAAATCGTCGAACTGAGCTCTGCTATCGTCGAGCTGAGCTCAGCGATCTGGAAATATGTTGCAGCAAAATATCGTCGATCTGAGCTCAAAGATCGTCGAACTAAGCTCAGAGATAAAGATCCAAAGCATAGTCAAAATCGTCGACCTGAGCTCACCGATCGTCGAACGGAGTTCGACGACATAATGAAGTTGAGCTCAGTGATCGTCGAATGGAGTTCGACGATCTTGTCGAAGTTGAGCTAGACGATCGTCGATCGGAGTTCGACGAATCGTCGTGCTGAGCTCGACGATATGACTTAGTTTTCAGACAGAGAATCCTGGTCTTTCAGGGCAGCTTCCAAACCTAGACTTCTAACCCTTAGACTCAATTCTAATTGACCTATTAAGCTATACAGGAGGTCAAGCAAAGGTTCCTAGAGACATAGTGATCCTGACCCAAATGAGTAATAGGGTATTCCAACATATTTTAAAAGTACTTTATTTCATGCATTTTATTTAGTTAGTGAATTATTTAATTTCATGTATTATATTTTCATTTCATGTATTATGATGGGTGCATATAACCATCATAATTTCTTTTTGAATTTTAAATTTTGAATGGATGATGATTGAGTGGTGTAGGCTATATATAGCCATGGTTATGAAGGAATAATTAGAGAATGAAAGAAATCCTAAGAATTCAAATTTTGAATTTTCCCCCTCCTTTCTCCTTCCTCTTTGAGAAATTCTCCCCCTTTCTCTTCTCTCTTGGCCGCCGGCCTTCTATCTCTCCGACTCTTAGTGGCTCGGCCACCTTCCCCCTCCCCTCCTCCTCCTCCTCCTCCCTCTCCAAGGGTTTGTCAAAAGGATAAAAATGGCGAGCGTCTTCATCGTCCGGTGCGGATCCGAGGATTTCTGCGTGGAAATAGAGAATATACCACCGTCAACGTGTGTTCCTCCACTCATCTCTGTGGAAGGTTTTCTTGGGATTTGGGTAATGATTCCTACACCTCTTTGTGTGATTTCTTCTAACTTATTTTGTGAGGTTTTGGTGAAATTAGAAGACTAGTTTTTAGTCCTGATTTATATTGAAATTAGAGCTTAATAAAATCTGAATTTTGAAGCATATATTTCCCGAATATTTTTCATATAACTTGGAGCGGGTAGATCTCGTGAACACTTGAAGAAATCGGGTTCATCACCTTTGATTTCCTCCTGCGTTCAAGTGATTTGGTAAACCCCCATTTTAATTAATTTGGGATTGATATTAGGACTTCATTTTAATCACTAATTTATCCTGGAACTTTCTTTATTGGAATGGTGAATTGCTTGCGCATAATCTAATTTGAATAGCTAACTGTCCGGATCGTGTGGGTCCTTTTTCGCTTGAGCGAACATTGGCCTATAGCCCTTGTTCGATCTATAAAAGGGGTTGCGTCCCTTTGCATTGATGGTTATGGAATTTTTGTCTTTTAATGCTTGAGTATTTGATAGTACTAAGTAGAGAAACCGCGCACTAAATATTTAATTAAATTTTCGAACAGAAGAACGCGTAGTTTAATCTGTCGAAACCTTGGGCCTGCATCACACAGCCCAACCGTTCACCTGGCATGGAAGGAGCCCTGGGATGTGAACACTGAGGACCAATCCCAACTGCCCAAAGTCTAACTGTCAACTCCCGTCGATGTGACGATCGGCGACCCCATAGACTTGCCACACTGTCCTTAACCCAGGATTACGACACCGCGTGTCGACTCACACCACATGCAATTCCACATCACCGTGGCATGGAACGAGCCTCGGAGAAAGCACGAGGACCAAGCCCAACCATCCACTAGGCACGGAAGGAGCCCCGGGAAATGAGCACTGAGGACCAAGCCCAACCGTCCGACTTTGACTCATCTCAACACAATCCCTTCTACTGACGGTCAACACCGCACTTACACCCTTCCACAATGCTACCCATAGGGGGACAACACTCTAAGCATTGGACTACTAAATTCAATCCGTTAAATAGTTATTCACATGGCTATAGATTATCCTCTTACATGTCATTCCAAATGATTTCAACACAATATAAACATGATGCACATTTATATTAGTCTACCAATTTCCATCAAATCATTTCGTTTAAGTATGCTTCGCTTCACGAATCAATTTCATGAGATCCAATTATTAAACTTCATCAATTATAGAACTAAGATGATTAATATAAAAGAGCTTAACAAACCTCAAGTTAATTTGCAACATTATCTCTACCGAGTCCAAATCCAATATTATTCCAAACCCAGAATTTAAGTACAGGATAAATCTGGATAGCAGTTTCGACCAGAGATTCCCGAAGCTACATGAATCCGGTGAAGACGTGTAACCTATCGATGGAAAGGTATTTCCATGGGCTACAACCTTTATGTTCATAACACAACCCAAACTCAATAGTATAATACTTGAAATCAGTCTTGAAGTCCGCTGCGTACAGAACACAATTTCTGCATGCAGGATTTATCGGACGTCATTTTCTTTCAGACTTTCCCGTGGCTATACACTTCTATTGACATCGTGTAACCACTCGTTGGAAAGGTATTTTCAAGGACTTCAACTTTCGTGTTTAGGCAAAAGCCCAGATCTGGACATATCACATCTGAAAATGGCCAAGGAAATCGCTGTGCGCAGAATACAGATTCTACTCGCCTCTTAAAGCGGAATGAACGGCATCGGTTCATCATCCTCCTCAAGTCGATCTTCCAAAATCACATAAGAAATTCCTCCTCCCTTATTCGCCCTCATGAGGCCACGACTCTTCACGAAACCATCCCCCATCTTCACATAGAAGGTTGTAGAGGTTGAAGACACAACTAGCCTTAGAGAACCAGCCCTAGAACGGCCTCTTCTTAGAGAAATCACCATCTCGCTAGTCAAGACTCTTTTGAGTCGATATCTCACCTAGATATCTACATATCTAGTACCAAGGGAGAGGGGAGGAAGCTCACCTCATTTCCTGCGTTTGCACTATTTCCGGCCATGGATCGTGTAACACTCCTCGGCGGCATCATCTCCTTCACGGCGGAGGCAGATCTTCTCCTCCAAGACTTGCTCCAGTAGTTTTCCCTCTCTACAGAAGTTTCTCTCAGGAAAAATGGCTGGAATGAGGAGTGAAAATGGCTAGGGTTTTCACAACCATTATATATCAAAAGTGATACGGGTAGGGACACGCCCGTGTCCTGCTTTGGGCGAAGCGTCAATGACGGTTTTCGTGTCAGTTCAATACTCGACACGGGTAGGGACACGCCCGTGTACCGACCCGTGTCCACATGACATAGCCGTGTTCCCTGGTCGTGTCCTTCCCTGGACACATCTTGATGAACTCAACTCGACACACACGGGTTGGGACACGCCCGTGTCTCTACCCGTGCCATACACTTCGTCGATCTCAACATGCTTCGTCGAGTTCAACTCGACACACACGGGTAGGGACACGCCCGTGTCTCTACCCGTGTCACTGCACAGGATACACTTCGTCGATCATGACACGCTTCGTCGAGTTCAACTTGACACACACACGAGTAGGGACATGCTCGTGTCACTTCACACGGGTAGTGACACGCCCGTGTCACTACCCCTGTCCTTCTCTAGACATACTCGAGTCGTCGACTCGAGAGCTGGCCTCTCCCACACGGGTAGGGACATGCTCGTGTCTCTACCCGTGCCCTATGCTTGACTGATTTCTCCTCCTATTTACAAGTGCAGCTCAGTTGCCATCACTCCCCTGAGCCCAAGTCAGCTCTCCTGACTTATAAATGCGCACGAGGGGCCTAGTGCAAATTGGGACGTTACAAATCCTAGAAACAAAATAAAATATTTTGTCCCCGAAATCAGGCTAAGGCTATGGGAGAAAAGCATGACAGAAGATAAAATATGCTTTTAAACAAAATTTACCTCAAAGAAATAATTCCGGGTAGCGTTTTTTGCATCAAGTACACCGGCTCCCATGTATACTCCTCCTTCCCATGATTAGTCCATAGCACCTTTACCAAAGGAACACTTTTGCGGCACAATATTCTTGTCTTGTTGTCTACGATCCGCACCGGCTCCAGTCGCACAGACCTATCAGTCACCACTACACTATCAGTAGTGGGGATATATTGATCGGGCCGCAACATCGACTTTCGAAGTGACGACACATGGAACACGTCGTGGAGATTCTCTAGCTCTGGCGGTAACTCCAACCGATAGGCCAACTGGCCAATCCTTTCCAATACAGTGTATGACCCAACGTACCTTGGGCTGAGTTTTTTCACACCACGCACCCGTGACACTCCATGCATCGGCCGAATCTTCAGAAACGCTTTATCACCCACTTGAAATTCCACCATCGGGTGCTTTGTATTGTAATACTTCGCTTGCCGACTTTGAGCCTCCAACATGCGATCCCATATTAGTCTAACCACCGCATCTGTATCATCAATATAATCAATTCCCAAAGCCTCCAGGTCTTCATCTTGCACCCAAGACAAGGGGGTTCTACACCTTCTTTCGTAAAGAGCTTCATGGTGCGCCATGCCGATGCTAGCTTGATGACTGTTATTGTAGGAGAATTCTACCAGTGGTAGGAGCTTTTCCCACGGCTCTCCTCTATCCAACACACATAATCTCAACAAATCTTCCAGTGTTCTGATGGTCCTCTAAGACTGCCCGTCCGTCTGAGGATGAAATGCGGTGCTAAAGGTAAGGCGCGAACCCAAATATGCATGTACCGCCTTCCATTCCATTGAGGTGAAACGACCATCCCGGTTTGAAATGATTGTCTTAGGCATGCCATGATACCGTACGAACTACTCCACAAAGAGTCGTACCAAGACATCCACGTGATCCTATTTCTTCATAGGGATGAATCAGGCTACTTTTGTCAGACGATCCACGATCACCCACACCGAATCATTCCCTGAGAGTGAGCGAGGTAACCCATGGACAAAGTCTATAGAGATATCCTCGAACTTCCACTCGGGGATGGGCAAAGACTGTAGCACACCACCAGGGCTCTTGCATTCCGCCTTCACCCTTTGACAGGCTTCGCAGTGTGTAACAAAATATCTGACATCCTTCTTCATTCCCGGCCAACACATGGTATTCCGTAGGTCGCCGTACATCATGGCAATACCCTGGTGCACTGAATACTGAGTGCAATGTGTCTCTCTCAAGATATCCTCCCGGATTTTACCGCCCTTGGGAATGTAGAGCCTACCGCGGAATAAACGAGGCCGTCTTTTAGTGTATACTCATCAGTAGTCCCATCTTCGATTGCCTTGATTGTCGGGGCCAGAGCCGTAACCCTTCCTTGCTCCGCCCGGATTTGGTCCCGGATATCAAAAACTATGCTCACGGTTGCCATGTACTTTGTATACTCTGCCTAAAGAGCCTTATATACCAAAGTAATATCCATCTCTTCAATCATCCAAGCCAACTCCATACTCATCAACCGAGACTCTGGGCTCGAGTCTGGGACCTTTCTACTCAATGCATCGGCCACCGAGTTCACCTTTCCGGGATGATAGTTCAAAGTGAACTCATAATCGCATAGAAACTCTAACCATCGTCATTGTCTCAGGTTCAATTCCTTCTGTGTGTGAACGTACTTTAAGTTTTTATGGTCTGAAAAGATCTCGTAGTGGACGTCGTATAGATAGTGCCTCCAAACCTTCAAGGCGAACACCACTGCTCTCAATTCCAAATCATGAACCGGGTAATTGATTTCATGCTTCTTGAACTGTCTTGAAGCATAGGCAATCACGTGTCTGTGCTGCATCAACACCGCTTCCATCCCTTGATATGACGCGTCGGTGTAGACTTGAAATCCTTCCTTCCTAGACGGAAGTGCTAGGATGGGGGCGGAGGTAAGTCTATCCTTCAGCTCTTGGAACGCCGCTTCGCACTGGGGTGTCAACTCAAATGGCACACCATTATTTGTCAAGGACGTAAGAGGGAGGGCAATCTTTGAGAACCCTTTTACGAACTTGCGGTAATACCCGGCAAGTTCAAGGAAGCTCCTCACATAGGCCGTCGACTTCAATGGCGACCACTCCTTCACGGCACGTACCCTGGCCGGATCCACCGCTAGTCCTGCTCCAATGATCACGTGCCCCAAGAAAGCAACCTCTTTAAGCCAGAATTCGCACTTACTAAACTTGGCGAACAAGGCGCGCTCTTTTAATTTCTTCAATACCAAGTTCAAGTGCTCAATATGCTCCTCCTCTGTCTTTGAGTAGACCAGGATGTCGTCAATGAAAATAATGACGAAGATATCCAAATAAGGTTCAAACACCTTGTTCAATAGGCTCATGAAGGCCGAAGGGGCATTTGTGAGCCCAAACGACATTACAGTGAACTCGTATGGTCAATATCTTGAACTAAAGGCCATTTTCTGGATGTCCTCATCTTGTATCCTCAACTAATAATATCCCGAGCGTAAATCCAACTTAGAAAACCAATGCGCTCCCACCAATTGATCGAACAACTCGTCGATCCAGGGTAGCGGATAGGTGTTCCGCACCGTCAGACGATTGAGTTCCTAATAGTCTATGCATAAATGCAGGGTTACATCCTTCTTCTTGACGAACAATACAGGGTCTCCCCAGGGTGACGAGCTGGGGCGAACGAACCCTGACTCAACCAATTCTTGCAGTTGAACTCTAAACTCCGCGAGTTCATTCGGGGCCATTCGATAAGGGGTCCTGGATACAGGCTTGGCGCCCGGTACTAAATTAATTTGAAAATTAACTTCTCTATGTGGGGGTAATCCTGGCAGTTTCTCAGGAAATACCTCGGGGAAGTCCCGCACTACCCGTACATCTTTCATATCCAACGTCATCTCCTTCAACTCGAAACAGATCATGAAGACTTCATCCCCCTTCATATGGGCTTTTACAGCCTGAACTGAAGATAACAACATACGAGGTGTGAAGCTAATACCTTGGAAGATGACATCCAAGTCCCCATGTCTCAAATAGATTCGTTTCTCCGTGCAATCAATCCTTGTCAAGTGCCAATCCAACCACGCCATACCAGAATGAGTTCAAACGCTGGCATCCTCAAGACTGTGGCAGGCATATCAAAGGCCTTTCCCTCAATAAGTATCTCGAATTCGCACTTGGCGGTTGCGATCATCTCAGAGCCGTCTAGGAGGCGTACTCATCAAGCTATACCAGTAAAGTATTGTACACCTTCCATGTCTTTAATGAAGTCCTCGGACACAAAAGAGTGTGAGGCACCGGTATAGAATAGCATATAGGCCGTCTTCCCGCAGACTATCACGGTGCCTAAGTACCAACAACCAAAACTCAACAGTATGTGTCAAGTATGTTTTAAGCAAGTTAGGATAAACAATGAAAATGTGAAAGCTAACTGCAACATACCTGCAATCACATCTTGGGGATTCCGTTCTTGCGCCATGTCCAGCACGTATACTTGATCTCGGGCAGGACCGGGGTTTCCTCCTCGTGGTCCTCGTCCTCGACCGTGCATGTGACCCCATCCTCGAGGAGCTACTAGAGGAAGAGCAGGAGGGACATTCCCAAACAACCGCGGGCAGAAATGTCGAATGTGGCCCGGCTGGTTGCATTCGTAGCACACCCGCCCATAACGCCTGTCAGGTTGCTGAAATTGTTGAGGCTGTGGTGGTGGAGGCAACGCGGGCGGCTGCGGAATCGGGTGCTCCACTCTAAAATCTTGGTGGAAACGTCCTCCACCTCTTTGATGTCCTCTTCCTCCTCTAAGTCCCGCCTTCTTCTGTTGCTTGGGCCAGCTTCTATCATGCCCTCCGCAGGTCTCTTACCACTACTCAAGTAGTCCGCCTCCAATCTCTTCGCCATGTCGATTATCTTCGCTAAGCTAGATTCTGCTATAAACAAAAGGGCCTGCCTCAGGGGATCCCGCAGCCCTTTCTAGAAGCGATTGGCATATCCTCTATCATCCAAGTCATATGAGTCTGTGAATCTCGCGAGATGTTGGAACTCTCGATAATATTCTGTAACTGATTTTGATCCTTGCTTCAACAGAAGAAACCTCTCTTCGAGTTCATTTCGAGTGGATGTGGGAATGAAGTGCTCCAAGAAGACACATGAGAACTCACTCCAACTTATCTCTATATAGACCCGACCTTGGAAGGTGGAGCACATGAGGGACTTCCACCACCTCTTAGCATGTAGTTCCAAGATGGACACTGCCAACGTCACAGCCATGTTGGCTGGTCAACGAATCCCCACCAATAACTCCTACACCGTGTCAAGCCATTCCTCTGTGCGTACGGCCGACTTCGTCTCGAGGTAGGCGGGAGGGGAGAGGGCCCAAAAGGTGCTCAACCAGTTAGAGCCTGGAGCCTGTTGTTGCACCGAAGGCTGCTGCGCCCTAAAGGCATCCAGGATGGCGGTGAGGGTCTGCCCCAACTCGAATTGTTGGAACTGAGTGGGTATGGAAGGGGCAGGAGTTCCCCCCATCGGCTCAACGTGCGTCGGAATCTACACGTAAAACACAAATGTATGGTCAAGTTGGCTAATCTTAAGGTCAAAGTTGGACAAACTTAGTGTGAATTACATATGGGCACACCACTGCTTCCGCTAAGTCAGTTTGTCCCCAAATTGACGAATTGAATGGGGGTGGTACCATTGTTGAATGACATCTTTAGTTGTGGATCGTGGCAAATTGATACCATTTGTAAGACCCCCCACCCCCCCCCCCTCCCGGATCCCGAAACACGGCACGAAGGGGGTCTTGTGCCCAGAACAGCCGCATTGCGGTAGCATTAGCGCACGGGCAAACATGTACCACAAGACGCCTATTCTGCCGGCTACAACCAATATCTATACATATGCCAGCCCAACCGAAATATAATAAAGAGAAGTCAAATCCACACAAGTATATATGTCCAAAGTACATCAAAATAGAGAAGCTAAAACATGCTTCTACAATATCCGAGTAAAACAAATAAACACCCAACGGGGCTATATCAGAGTCGCTCAACACTCACATCAGTAACAGATGGTAGCGACGGCACCGTCACTTCATGCCCTGTCATCCTGGCCTTACTCTCCTACTGCATAGTCCTCGATAGCTCTACCTGCGGGGTGACCTCCTAAAAAGGAAGGCGTAGCAACCGTTAGTCGAAAAGACTAAGTGGCTTCACATCCGCTCCCCCAGCGACTCCTCGGCACCGGGCGGAGAAAAGAGCAAGGGTACAAAGTATAATAAATAGTGTAACAGGTACAAACATGTGGTAATGGTACAATAAAATTAATAGCATTATATTCTATCAGTTCTACATAAACAATAACAAACCATCAAGTACAAGTAACTATAGCAGGAAAGTGACTTAACTTATAAGGATGCCCATACAAGCTTATAAGTTAAGGATCTGTTTACATAAAGTAACTCATCGTATAGGAGTGCCCATATAAACTTATACAATGAGGATCTTGTTGTGCAATGTTATGAAATGGTATGTATGCTATGAAATGACTCACCCATGTTCAAGCACATGCAATTGCTGTGTCGACACAGACTATAGTTCCCACTATTCGAGCAGGTAGCTAACCTCTCAGGCATGAACCGTCGTGGCCAGGCGGTGACAGTAGAGTGGGCATCTCTACTACTAAGCGGGCATCCACACTGCTTCACTTAGGCCTCGGTACGCATCAACGCTAAGAACACAACATCGGAGCCCATGCGTACTATGGCCCAGCGGGGGTCTCGGGTAGATGTGCACCGAGAACACAACCCCGAACTGGCCTTGTGTGACCCGAAAGGGGCCTTAGAAGAAAGCACAAGGACATAGCCCAACCGTTCACTTGGCATGGAAGGAGCCCCGGGATATGAACACCGAGAACCAAGCCCAACCGCCCAAAGTCTAACTGCCAACTCCCGTCGGTGTGACGATCGGCGAGCCCATAGACCTGACACACTATCCTTAACCCAGGATTACGACACCGCGTGTCGACTCACACCGCATGCAATTACACATCACCATGGCATGGAAGGAGCCTCGGAGAAATCACGAAGACCAAGCCCAACCATCTACTAGGCACGGAAGGACCCCCAGGAAATAAGCACCGAGGACCAATCCCAACCGTCCAACTTTGACTCATCTCAACACAATCCCTTCTAGTGACGGTCAAAACCGCACTTACACCCTTCCACAATGCTACCCGTAGGGGGACGACACTCTAAGCATTGGACTACTAAATTCAATCTGTTAAATAGTTATTCACATGGCCATAGATTATCATCTTACATGTCATTCCAAATGATTTCAACACAATATAAACATGATGCACATTTATATTAGTCTACCAATTTCTATCAAATCATTTCGTTTAAGTATGCTTCGCTTCACAAATTAATTTCATGAGATTCAATTATTAAACTTCATAAATTATAGAACTAAGATGATTAATATAAAATAGCTTAACAAACCTCAAGTTAATTTGCAATATTATCTCTACCGAGTCCAAATCCAATATTATTCCAAACCCAAAATTTAAGTACAGGATAAATCTGGATAGCAGTTTCGACCAGAGATTCACGAAGCTATAGGAATTCAGTGAAGACGTGTAACCAATCGATGGAAAGGTATTTCCATGGGCTACAACCTTTATGTTCAGACCACAACCCAGATTCAATAGTATCATACTTGAAATCAGCCTTGAAGTCCGCTGCGTACAGAACACAATTTCTGCATGCAGGATTTATCGAATGTCATTTTCGTTCAGACTTGCCTGTAGCTACAGACTTCTCCTGAAGTCGTGCAACCACTCGTTGGAAAGGTATTTTCAAGGACTTCAACTTTTATGTTTAGTCGAAAGCCTAGATCTGGACATATCACATCTTAAAATGGCCAAGGAGATCACTGCGCGCAGAACACAGATTCTGCTAGCCTCTTAAAGCGGAATGAACGACATCGGTTCATCTTCCTCCTCATGTCGATCTTCCAAAATCACATCAGAAATTCCTCCTCCCTTATTCACCCTCATGGGGCCACGAATCTTCACGAAACCATCCCCCATCTTCACATAGAAGATTGGAGAGGTTGAAGACACAACTAACCTTAGAGCACAAGCCCTAGAACGGCCTCTTCCTAGAGAAATCACCATCTCGCTAGTGAAGACTCTTTTGAGTCGACATCTCACCTAGATATCTAAAGACCTAGCACTAAGGGAGAGGGGAGGAAGCTCACCTAATTTCCGGCATTTGCATTATTTCCGGCCATGGATCGTGTAACTCTCCTCGGTGGCAACTTCACCTTCACGGAGACGGCGGATCTTCTCCTCCAAGACATGATCCAGTAGTTTTCCCTCTCTAGAGAAGTTTCTCTCAGGAAAAATGCCTGGAATGAGGAGTGAAAATGGCTACGGATTTCACAACCCTTATATATGAAAAGTGACACGGGTAAGGACACGCACGTGTCCTTACCTGTTTCCTGCTTCTTGCGAAGCGTCAACGACGGTTTTAGTGTCGGTTCAATACTCGACACGGGTGGGACACGCCCGTGTCCCGACCTGTGTCCACATGACACGGTCGTGTTCCCTGGTCGTGTCCTTCTTTGGACACATCTCGACGAACTCAACTCGACACACACGGGTAGTGATACGCCCATGTCTCTACCCGTGTCATACACTTTGTCGATCTCGACACGCTTCGTCGATCTCGACATGCTTTGTCGAGTTCAACTCGACACACACGGGTAGGGACATGCCCGTGTCTCTACCCGTGTCACTACACAGGATACACTTCGTCGATCTCGACACGCTTCGTCGAGTTCAACTCGACACACACACAGGCAGGGACACGCCTGTATCTCTACCCGTGTCACTTCACACGTGTAGTGACACGCCCGTGTCACTACCCATGTCCTTCTCTGGACATACTCGAGTATTCGACTCGAGAGCTGGCCTCTCCCACACGGGTAGGGACACGCCCGTATCTCTACCCGTGTCCTATGCTTGACTGATTTCTCCTTCTATTTACAAGTGCATCCCAGTTGTCAGCACTCCCCTGAGCCCAAGTCAGCTCTCCTGACTCAAAAATGGGCACGAGGGGCCTAGTGCGAATCGGGACGTTACATGATGAATATAATGGTACTCGACAAATTCTCACTTAGTCTAAATCCTCATGTTTGATGAATTCCTTATGGTCTACTACCCCTACATTCGACGAAACTTCCTTAGGCTGTACACCATATTCGACAGATTCTTAGCCGAAAACATATACTACTCTATGGGTTCTTTCAAGACTAAGCCCTCTACTATTACTACCTTATAAGGAGAATAAATGAACAAAATGAAAAGCAAGAAACGGATGCAAGAAGAAGATCCCCAGTTGCCTCAAATCTCGGAAAACCAACCTCCTCTAATTGTAACGCGCCCGATTTTCCGATGTTATTATTTGTTTTGGTGTCGTCATATTTATTACGTCGGGGCGTTACCCCCTTTTGATATTTTGTTGACGGTGCTGCACCGTTTGTGCGTTTTCGCGTCTGTTGGGTCTGTTTGACCGGATTTTGTGATTTTGATTGTATTAAATGTTTCCTTGATTTGAAGGATGACTTTTTAAAAGAAATTGTACCTAATCACCTAGAGGGGGGGTGAATAGGTGACCTTAATCTTTTTAAGCTTTTAGGCAGATTTAATCACAGAATTCACAGAACTATAAACATCATACACAGAATCAGATACACACAGAGTACACACAGTTTTATAGTGGTTTCCCAAGGTCTGGGTATATCCACTTCCCCCCTTCGCCTATCTAGTAGTGTACTAGATTCGGCCAAACTTCTCCACTATTCCTCAGATCCTCAGATCGTACACTCAGAACCTCAACCAGGTTCCCACAACTCAGGCTCAAAGCCCTACCACTCAGTCTTCACCAAGACCTACACTCAGCCTTTAACAAGGCCTACACTCAGCCCTCAATAAGGCCTACACTCAGCCCTCAATAAGGCCTACACTCAGAGAAATGGATCTCCTACACTCAGGCACACAGGCCCTACCACTCAGCCTTTATAATATCAGGCTTACAACTCAGATATCTCAGGATCCTACAAGAAATTAAAATTACAAAGTGTAAACCTACAACTCAGAATGAGAGAGAAGAGTTGACAGGTTTCTTGATGAGTTCTTGGAAGAACTTTGCTGAGATCAACCTCCCTTGGCTTCCTTCAAAGCTTCTTGAATTTAGAACACAGTATGGTTGAGTCTCTAAGCAGATGATCTTCAATCACTGCTGACTTAAGAATCGAATCTCAATCTGAAACTTTTCTTCACAGCCTGGTTCAATAGCTGTCTTCTTAGAAGGAGCTCTCTCTCTCCAACTTCTTAGATCTTCTGATCACTTCAAATGATTCTTCAATGAATTGCTTGATCAATCCCTGATTGCTGACAGAATATGCCTTTATATAGGCTTTCTTCATGGTGATCGGCTGATCCGGTTCCTAACAGCTTTCTGAAAGCTCTGAAAGTTGCAGTAGACCGGCTGGGATGGCAGCTGTCAAGTCATCCAGTCACTTCTTGAATTTTATGTAACTGTCTGAAAGTGTCGAGACAGTCAGTCTTTAAGTGTCGATACTGATAGACTAAGTGTCGACACAAGTAGACTAAGTGTCGACGCTAGCCTTCATGGTGTCGACACAACTCCTTGTGTTGTAGAAATTACTTCTCGACACTACCTCTTCAGAATGTATCGACACGGATCCTGTGTGTCGACACAAGTCCTTCTTCTTTGATACTTAGTTGATTTCTTGTAAGTGTCGACACAAAGGAGTTGTGTCGACACATCTTCTTGTGTTGATACTTGCTGAGTGTCGACACATCTGCTTGGTGTCGACACATGCCTTCTGTGTTGATACTTGCTGAGTGTCGACACATCTCCTTTGTGTCGACACTTGTACTTGGACTTTTTTGAAATTTGCTAAGTGTCGACACAGCCTCCTAGTGTCGACACTTTCTTCATGTGTTGACCCTTTTGTTATGTGTCGACACATTCTTCATTATGTCGACACTTGTACTCAAACTCTGTTGAATTTTGCTGAGTGTCGACACAGCCTCCTAGTGTCGACACTTGTACTTGAACTTTGTCGAAGTTTTGCTGAGTGTCGACACAGCCTCCTAGTGTCGACACTTTCTGATGTCGACAAAGTTCCTCTGGGTGTCGACACTGCTTCTAAGTGTCGACACTGATTCTTTAGACATTTCTTCATTGAGTGTCGACACAGCCTGTATGTGTCGACACTTTCCTTCTAGTGTCGACTCTGCATTCCTGGTGTCGACACAATTACTCCAAGTGTCGACACAGCTTCTCTAGGTGTCGACACAAGTCTTCTTAAGTGTCGACACTTTTCTTCTAGGTGTCGACACATGGACTTAGAAACTTTTCATGCTTTCCCTGCAAATACTTAACCTGCACAAGGTAACTCAAAATACATCAAATACACCTTGATGTATATCATTGAGTAGGGTGAGGCTTCTTCAAATCAGGTACATTTATTCCAATGTACCCAACAATCTCCCCCTATTTTGAGAAGTCATAACCCTTAGTCAATGATATACACCATACATAACAAATTCACAGTATGATATAAGACAGTAATACATGACAGGGAAAATACTTAAACATGCATGAACAAAACATGTATATACCATTATCTCAGAACAATTAATGTAATAGTTGAACACATATCACATTGTTCTAACAACTTCAACATTTTCATTATTCAAAAGTTTACAGAAAGTTGATTGCAACTGATTACACATAGTGAACTTAAGAAAATTCTATCCTATTGCTGCTCAGGCTCCTTGATCACAATGCCCTTTCCTGATTGTATCTTTGCTTGGACTGGGGCTTCAGCATCTTCAGCAGAAGCAGGCTTCTTCCCTTTAAGATCCTTCTTTTGCAACTCTTCAGCCTTGATCTTTTGCCTTTCAAAATAATGATAAGGCTTGGGAAAGTACTTGTTAGGCTCCTGTGTATTAGGAGGTAGCTTTCCCAGCTTGGCATTTCTTCTATATTGCACAATGGCCTCTTGCCTGTTCTCATGCTTCCTCCACTCCAGTTCAGAATACCACTTATTTCTATCCTGGATATTTTCCATGGCAGCCTTCCATGCAGTCAAGATGATATTCCTGGAAGTGGGGCTACATTGTTCAAAATCAGGCCTAAGTTCAGCTTGCTCTTTGAACCTTTTCTTAGATAATTATGCTTCTTGTTCTTTCAGTATTGCCTCTGGCACTGGCTGAACTACTTTCTCAAGGATGACATTCGGATTTCCCTCAGGAGGGCTATACATTGACTGTATATCTTGATGTATCATATCAAAGTCTGGTGGAGGGTATATTACTTGAGCCACTTCAGCTTGCTCCCCTCCAAGATATACAGGATTAATACCAGACTCTGCCACATTATCATCATCACATAAGGGTGGATATCCAAGGGTGGCTCTGATGGAATTTGAAATCCACTTTGCATGGTCAGAGCCTGCCTTGACTAATACCCTCTCCCACTTTATGACTTCTCTTTCAATGTGATCTCTTAGATCATCTTTCTGGAATCTTATCTGGGCATTCAGATAGTTTACTCCATCTTTGTAGAAAGGTTTCAACCTTTGGATCTTTTCAGTTATTAGCTTCTGAGAATCCTGAAGTGCAGAAGTAACAACAGTTAGGCTCTCTTGCAATGCTTTGTCAAATTCTTCTTTGGCAGTGGTCAGGGCTGCATTCTGGGCAGTTGCTATATTCTTCAGTTCAGTTACAATAGCATTGTATGAAGCTGTCAAATTATCATTCATCCTGATCTGATTCTCCAGGACATAGCCTTGCTTCACTTCTAGCTCATCAAGTTTTGTCTTCAGTTTCTCTTGATGTGTGGCCAGATAGACTACTGCATTTCCTCCCTTATGGAAGCAGTCAGTCATTTCTTTCTTATTCAGATTCATTTCAAATCTAATTGACTTAATATCTTGGGCCAGATCAAATTGCAGTGACTTATGCCCTTCATCCATATACTTTTCTATAGCTTGCCTTTACTCATCCATCTTTATCTGTAATGCTACCATCAGAGAACTGAAATCTGTAGATGGGGCAGGCTGTGGTGCAATGGTTTGCAAAGCCTTTTTGTATGTCTGTCTCCTCCTCTTGAAGACTTGAAATTTCCTCTTCTTGGCTCTTGCAGCCTCTTCATCTTCAGAAGCAGATGTGCTAGCTATATCCACTCTTTTCTTTAGGCTAGGAGGTAAATCCTTCTCAATCCTTGGTGGTTGCTCAGCATCCTTTGGGTTCTCAATTTCTGTGCCTGCAGTTTCTTCTTCAATCTCCACATGCTCCCCCTCAATAATTACTTTCTCCCCCTCAGCAGCAGCTTTTTCTTTCTCAAAATCTGTTTGTAGAATATCTGGGAATAGCTCTTCTAGGGTAAATTCCTGTTGAGGATGGGGTGGAGTATCTCTTATATCATCAACCACTTGATCAACAACAGATGTGTCCTCCATGACAACATCTTGGGGTTGGCTATGTGTCTGTGTTTGCTGATTAACATGAGGTAATGAATCAGACAAAACATCATTCTCAATAGGGAAATCTAATTTATTAATTTCAGTTATTACCTCTAGTATAGTTTGAGTAGCTTGTTCACTCTCTAGTGGAGTTGGCTCTTCCACAAGTAGAGGCTCCCCCTGGATTGAATCCTGGTGAATTGGGCTAGCTTGTGGTAGCTCCCCCAGCCTGTCTGCATCTTCTTGTTTAGCTGGAGACTGTCCAGCATTCCTTCCTTGTTCATCATCAGAACTAATTACTACTAGCTCTTCAGAGCTGCTGGAGGATTCCTGAGCCACAGGGGCTGTCTTCTTCTTCTTTTTCTGAGGTGTGACCTTTACTGGAGATGGCAGTTCTTTGGTCAGTACTCTATCCCACCTAGAGAAGATTCTCAAATACATTCTCCTCATGTGGTTAATCTTAGAGCCTGCAGCTTGGTTCATTACCTCAGGTATACTACCAGCTAGGTATAGACTTAGTATTCTACCCAAATTGGGCTTCTTCATACTCTCTTTTATCTTCTCAAACACAACTGCAGACCAATCAGTATCTAGTTTGAAGATAATTCTTGTCATTAGACTGAACATATAAGCAGATATTCTATCATGTCCTCCAGGTTTGCTCAGGATGACTTTGCCCACAATCTCAGATAGAAACTTGCCTTGCATGTTCATTCCTTTTCTATTGAATACAGATCCTATTTTCTTGTTGGAGTCCAGTCCACACCATGTCAATGCTTCTCTAGTCTTAGAAGCAGAAACATCTTCTTCTTCCTTAGTCCTTGGTAGTTGTAGTACCTTTCTCAGACTCTTAGGAGAGACCTTCACCTTTGCCCCATGAACTCTGGACTTAATCTTGAGTCCTGATTCAGCTAGTGTTGCTGCATTCAGAAACTCCAGGACCTCCTTCTTCCAGATCTTGATCGGTTCTGAAACAAGAAATTCTAACCCAGTCTCTGCTATTAGGGTTATCCCGCCTTTGATCTCAGGTTCCGCGTCATCAAAAGCGTGACGCACGAGTTCATATCCTTCATTCACATTCTCTTTTAGCTTGGGCGCCATTAAGGTTTGAAGAAATTTGAATTTAGATAAGAGAGATGTCGACACACAAGTTTGGTCTCGAAACTTTGGTTAGCGTGTCGACAGACAATAGCAAAAACCTATTTATACCTTTCTAGAATCGAAGATGAAAGGGCGCATCAAAATAATTAAATTGTGTCGACACTGTTGAAAAGTGTCGACACTTACTTATAATGTCTCGACAACTATGTGTCGACACAAGTATAGTCGACAGAATATATGTGTCGACACTTGTTTATGTGTCGACACCACTTAGCTCGACACTTAGTCGAGACTTTACAAGACTAATTCTGAGTAAAGCTTAAGTGTCGACACCACCTTGGATGTGTCTACACCTACACTGCATGTGTCGACACTAATTCTCTTAAGTGTCGACACAGACTTCCTAGATGTGTCGACATCATTTCTCTGAAATGTCGACACCACTTCTATGCGTCGACACAGACAACTCTGTGTGTCGACACCATTTTACTTAGCCAATTTTTAAAACTTATTCTAAGTTTATCATCCCTAATTCAATTTTAAATTTATTGAATTTGGTTTCATCTAAAGGCTTAGTGTACATGTCAGCTAGCTGATTATCTGTACTGATATACTCTAGTGAAATATCTCCTTTTTCCACATGTTCTCTTAGAAAATGGTATTTTATTTCTATGTGCTTAGTCCTACTATGAGAGACAGGATTGTTTGCAATAGAAATAGCACTAGTAGAATCACAAAATAGAGGTGTTCTACTTACTTGAATACCATAATCTTCTAATTGATGTTGTATCCATAGAAGTTGAGCACATCAACTTCCTGCAGCAACATATTTTGATTCTGCTGTGGAGATAGCCACACTTGTTTGTTTCTTGCTATTCCATGATATCAGTCTTCCATCTAGGAATTGATAGGTTCTAGTTGTACTTTTCCTATCTTCCTTGCAGCCAGCAAAATCTGCATCTGAATAACCTGTCAGTTCAAAGTCTCCATTCCTATGGTACCAGAGGCCTAGATAAGGTGTGCCCTTAAGATATCTCAGAATTCTTTTGACTGCTGTCAAATGAGATTCTTTAGGGCAAGCTTGGTACCTAGCATAGACACATGTAGCATACATGATATCTGGTCTACTTGTAGTCAAATATAATAGGGAGCCAACTATCCCTCTATACAAAGTCTCATCTACAGGTTTCCCTGCATCATCTTTGCTTAGAGACATGCTTGACCCCATAAGAGTTTTCATGGTACTGGATGATTCCATACCATACTTCCTTATTAATTCTAGGGTGAACTTAAACTGGCATATTGATAAACCATCCTCAGTCTGTCTAACTTGGAGACCCAAGATGAACTTAAGTTCCCCCATACTGCTCATTTCAAATTGTCCTTGCATAAGTTTTGCAAACTTTCTGCAAAGACCACTTTCAGTAGACCCAAATATAATGTCATCTACATATATTTGGACTAGAATGATCTTGCCTCTGGATTCCCTAAGGAATAGAGTCTTGTCTATTTTCCCCCTTGTGAATTTATTCTCAATGAGGAAACTAGATAGGGTTTCATACCAAGCCCTAGGGGTTTGTTTTAACCCATACAAAGCCTTCCTAAGTCTATAGACATAATTAGGTTTGATAGAGTCAACAAAACCTTATGGTTGTTCTACATAGACTTCTTCCTTCAGATTTCCATTCAGAAAGGCTGACTTAACATCCATTTGGTATACTTTAAACCCTTGATAGGTTGTATAGGCCAAGAACATCCTTATTGCCTCCAGTCTGGCTACTGGAGCAAAGGTTTGATCAAAGTCAATACCTTCTTCCTGCCTATATCCTTTTGCAACCAGTCTTGCTTTATTCTTTACAATCACTCCATGTTCATCCAACTTGTTCCTAAAGATCCACTTGGTTCCAATTATGTTGTGATCTTTTGGTTTAGGAACTAGCTCCCAGACATTGCATCTTTTGAACTGGTTCAGCTCCTCTTGCATAGCCTCAATCCAATGAGGGTCTAGGATGGCTTCTTCAAATTTCTTTGGCTCTACTTGGGATAGAAAACTGGAGTAGAGTACTGAACTTAGATTTCTGCTCCTTGTTTGTACCCCTTGTCTGAGATCACCAATAATTTGATTGGCCGGATGATCTTTTAGATGTCTATTAGCTGGAGGCAGCCTGTCTTCTGGTTGTGCACCTACAGCTTCTTCATTCAGCAACTCCTCTTGATCTTCTTCATCAACTGGAGTAACTTGTACTCCCCCTGGACATCAGCCACTATCATCCACATGCTGACTTGCAGTAGATCCTTCTTCAATAGTAAGCTTGTCCATCTTCTCAGTCACACCTGTGGAGCTGCATACACTTCTAGACAATTCATTGTTAATGAGTCTAGCTTCATCAAACACTACATGTAATGACTCTTCTACAACTTGAGTAGTCAAGTTGTAGACCTTATAAGCCTTACTGTTGTTGTTGTACCCAACAAAGATCCCCTCTTGGGATTTGGCAGCAAACTTTGTTAAGTAAGATTTACCATTGTTAAGTATATAACATTTACAACCAAAGATCCTGAAATAGGATAGATTTGGTTTTCTGCCTTTCACAATCTCATAGGGGGTCTTATTGTGGCTCTTGGTGATAGTAGCCCTATTAATTACATGACATGCATTGTTTACTGCCCCAGCCCAGAAATATTCAGGGAGAGATGTGTCACTTAATAGGGTTCTACCAGCCTCTATCAAGGTTCTATTTTTCCTTTCAGCAATGCCATTTTGCTGAGGTGTTCTTGGTGAAGAAAATTCCTGAAATATCCCAAACTCTTCACATAGCTTTGTCATACTATCAGACTGGAATTCAGTGCCATGGTCACTTCTTATTTTGACCACTGTACTGTCTAACTCATTCTGAATTTGTTTGACAAAACTATAAAAGATATTAGGTGTTTCAGATTTTTGTCTAAGGAAGAACACCTAGGAAAACCTTGAGTAGTCATCTACAACCACAAAAGTGTAGACCTTCCTACCTAGGCTGTGAACTGGCATAGGACCAAATAGATCCATATGCAAGAGGTATAAACACCTCACAGCATCTTTGTTCTCAATTCTATTAAAGGTGGATTTGGTCTGCTTGCCTTTTTAACAAGCTGAACATATCTCATCCTTAATACACTTAACCTGAGGATCATTCCTCATTAACTCTTTATTATAGAGTTGACCAATTGTCTTATAGTTAAGATGGGCTAGCCTCTTGTGCCATTTGATACAATGAGAGACTTTCTCATCAGCTACAAGACACACAGGAGAAACATTATTCTCACACATAATGTCTAAACAATAGGCATTTCTCTTCCTATAACCTGTCAGAATGATCTTTTGATCATTTGACCTCCTGATATGACAACCATCTTTGACAAATGAGATGTCATATCCTAGATCACTCAGCTGACTTATACTAATGAGGTTGTGTTTCAAACCTTTAACATAAGCCACTTGAGTAATTGTAATAAGGTTGCTAGAAATGTTACCAAAGCCTTTGATGATTCCTTTTTCAGAACCACCAAAGGTGACTTTAGGACCATCCTTGACTGGTGTATAGTCCTTCAGCAATCCTCTAGTTCCAGTCATGTGCCTGGAACATCCACTGTCCAAGTACCATATTAGGGCATGGCCACTTGGACTCACCTGTAAAACAGATTAGTTAACCTTAGAACCCAAAGAATTCTTGGGTCCTTGGTGCTGGTTAGTTTGCCTCTTAACAAAACTACCTGTAGCTTTTCTAGCAGGCAGATTGCTACTCACCTTGGCACTTGAATTTTGCCAACAGTCTATGGCAAAGTGGCCTATCTTGCCACAGCACCAGCACTCAAATCTGTTGTACCTTTGTTTAGGTACAACCCTGGTTGTTTTATCTTAAGCAGGCTTTTTGTTGAGTACTGGGGCTTTGCCGTTAGACTTGGACTGAATAGTCCTGGCAGGTTTAGTAAACCCCAATCCAGTTTTACCTTTTTGAGAAATGAACTCATCTATCAAAGGTAGAACAGACTTTGGTTTAGAAAACCTTGCTACTATATCTCTCTCTTTCTAAAGACTAATCTCCAGATTTCTGATTTGATCATTTTTAAATGTTATAGTCCCCATCTGAATAACAGTTATGTGCTTCAGTCTGGCTATTTCATTTAATTTCTGATCAATCAACTTATCAAAATCTGTTGCAGTCACGTTGAGATTAGTAATCTCCTTAGCCTGACTCTTGGTCAAGTATTTGCTTTTCTTCAAAGCTTGCAACACTACCCTATATTCACCAATCAACTGATGAATGTCTCCTTCAGATTCAGATCCACTCTCATCACTAGATGCTGATGAATCTGATTCTGATGCAGTACTAGAAATTGAACTAACTGAACAATTTTGTACCAGACTTGGTCCAGGCTGATCCTGGATTTTGTCTCCTTCTGATAAGGCCATCAGTCCCTGGCACTGATTGTCCTCATGCTCATATATAGAGTTCATTAACTGGATGAACTCATCTTCCTCTTCTTCAGCAAACAGTCCAATGTAAGCTTCAGCTTCTGAATCAGTTTCTGAAGAAGACATATCAGACAGACTTTTGTCCTTCTTAGCAACAAAGGACCTTTCCTTTTTGCCCTTAATCTGAGTCTTCTTCTTATCAGTTGACTCTTTCCTTTTCTCTGGACAGTCAGCAACAACATGTCCTTGTATGTTACAACAATAGCAAACTATCTTTGAAGATGTAGTTTTACTTGACTTGGTCTTTCTCCTGTCATTCTTTGATGACTTCTGTGAAGTGGATGGCTTAGATCTCCACTGTTTCTTCTTTAGAAACTTCTGAAAATGTCTTGTGAAAGCTGCAAAGTCCTCATCACTCTCACTGCTTTCAGAATTCCTACTTTCTGACTCATCTGTCTCAGTCTTAGCAACTTTTGGAGGTGGAGATGGAGACTTACTTTTATATTTCCTAGTGGCTTCTGTCTTGAAAGCCACAGCTCTTTCTTTATGCTCAATTCTTGTAGTCTTCTCCTCCTCCTTCCTTACCATTAACTACATCTCATATGATAACCGTTTTCCAAACAATGTTGGAGGAGGAATGTCTGCTAATTTGACCATTTCCCTTATGGCACATATCTTAGTATCCTAGTCTTTAGTTAGGGATCTCAAGAACTTATCATTCAGCTCATAATTGCTGAATTCCCTTCCATAGGACATTAACTCATTAACTATCCTATAGAATTTCTTGTAGCACTCAGTTATGCTATCAGACCTTCCTTGTCAAAAGCTCTCATACTCTTGGTTTAATAAAGACTTTCTGTCATGTCTAACTTCTTCAGAGCCCTCCATGTACACTATCAGTGTGTCCCACATTTCCTTTGATGTTTTACAGTGAATTAAATTCTGGAATGTGGCATCATCTATTGCACTTACAATTATATTCTGGGCCATCCTGTCCATAGTGGCCAGAATAATCTCATCCTTGGTCATTTCAAAATAGTCTTTTGGAGTTCTTTGATTTGCATCCAGAACTGATACTTTCATAGGCACATATGGCCCTTCTTTGACTGTGATATAGATTCTAGGGTCAAAGGCTTCCATAAATAGTCTAACCCTTTCTTTCCAAATGCCAAAGATCTCCTTTCTGCAGATTGGTAACTTCATGGATCCAAGCTCTTTGTGATTCTCTGTTGAACCCATTTTCTTGATTTTCTTGATTATGCTGAGTCTGCCTACAACATCTTTTACTCAGACTGTTATGTCCTTTTTGAGTAACCTCCCTCTGATGCCACTTGAAAGAAATTGTACCTAATCACCTAGAGGGGGGGGGGGGTGAATAGGTGACCTTAATCTTTTTAAGCTTTTAGGCATATTTAATCACAGAATTCACAGAACTATAAACAGCATACACAGAATCAGATACACACAGAGTACACACAGTTTTATAGTGGTTCCCCAAGGTCTGGGTACATCCACTTTCCCGCTTCGCCTATCTAGTAGTGTACTAGATTTGGCCAAACTTCTCCACTATTCCTCTGATCCTCAGATCTTACACTCAGAACCCCAACCAGGTTCCTACAACTCAGGCTCAAAGTCCTACCACTCAGTCTTCACCAAGACCTACACTCAGCCTTTAACAAGGCCTACACTCAGCCCTCAACAAGGACTACACTCAGCCCTCAACAAGGCCTACACTCAGAGAAATGGATCTCCTACACTCAGGCACACAGGCCCTACCACTCAGCCTTTATAATTTCAGGCTTACAACTCAGATCCCTTAGGATCCTACAAGAAATTAAAATTACAAAGTGTAAACCTACAACTCAGAATGAGAGAGAATAGTTGACAGGTTTCTTGATGAGTTCTTGGAAGAACTTTGCTGAGATCAACCTCCCTTGGCTTCCTTCAAAGCTTCTTGAATTTAGAACACAGTAGGGTTGAGTCTCTAAGCAGATGATCTTCAATCACTACTGACTTAAGAATCAGATCTCAATCTGAAACTTTTCTTCACAGCCTGGTTCAATAGCTATCTTCTTAGAAGGAGCTCTCTCTCTCCAACTTCTTAGATCTTCTGATCACTTCAAATGATTCTTCAATGAATTGCTTGATCAATCCCTGATTGCTGACAGAATAAGCCTTTATATAGGCTTTCTTCATGGTGACCGGCTGATCCGGTTCCTAACAGCTTTCTGACAGCTCTGACAGTTGCAGTAGACCGGCTGGGATGGCAGCTGTCAAGTCATCCAGTCAATTCTTGAATTTTCTGTAACTATCTGAAAGTGTCGAGACAGTCAGTCTTTAAGTGTCGACACTGATAGACTAAGTGTCGACACAAGTAGACTAAGTGTCGACACTAGCCTTCATGGTGTCGACACAACTCCTTGTGTTATAGAAATTACTTCTCGACACTGCTTCTTCAGAATGTGTCGACACTGATCCTGTGTGTCGACACAAGTCCTTCTTCTTTGATACTTAGTTGATTTCTTGTAAGTGTCGACACAACTCCTTTGCATCGACACATATTCTTGTGTTGATACTTGCTGAGTGTCGACACATCTACTTGGTGTCGACACATGCCTTCTGTGTTGATACTTGCTGAGTGTCGACACATCTCCTTTGTGTCGACACTTGTACTTGGACTTTATTGAAATTTGCTGAGTGTCGACACAGCCTCCTAGTGTCGACACTTTCTTCATGTGTTGAGCCTTTTACTGTGTGTCGACGCATTCTTCATTATGTCGACACTTGTACTCAAACTCTGTTGAAGTTTGCTGAGTGTCGACACAGCCTCCTAGTGTCGACACTTGTACTTGAACTTTGTTGAAGTTTTGCTGAGTGTCGACACAGCCTCCTAGTGTCGACACTTTCTGATGTCGACAAAGTTCCTCTGGGTGTCAACACTGCTTCTAAGTGTCTACACTGATTCTTTAGACATTTCTTCATTGAGTGTCGACACAGCCTGTATGTGTCGACACTTTCCTTCTGGTGTCGACTCTGCATTCCTGGTGTCGACACAATTACTCCAAGTGTCGACACAGCTTCTCTGGGTGTCGACACAAGTCTTCTTAAGTGTCGACACTTTTCTTCTAAGTGTCGACACATGGACTTAGAAACTTTTCATGCTTTCCCTGCAAATACTTAACCTGCACAAGGTAACTCAAAATACATCAAATACACCTTGATGTATATCATTGAGTAGGGTGAGGCTTCTTCAAATTAGGTACATTTATTCCAATGTACCCAACACTTTTGCATGTGTAAGCATTTGATGATAGTGTCTTAGATTCTAGGGTTGTCATCGTTCTAAATTTTTATAGTCACATTTTATTCCAGATGTTAGTCGAATTAGAATTTCTAAAATTAGCCTGCTTAGTATTCGAGATGAGAAGCCTTGTCCTTGAGAGAGATCGTTGTGTGCTCAGGAGCTTTGGCTCTTCGTTTATCGAGTAGTCGGGATTTGTTCCCTGATAAGTCATTATTTATAGTTATTTATATATAGATTTTATTTAATAAATAATAATATTTTATTTATTTTATTTTAATATTGTTATTAAAATGCTTTGTTTTCGTATTTTAGGTCTATTTGGGCTGCAGATAGCACGTTGGAGCATGCAAGGCTAATTAGGAAAACAAACAGAGAATTTCTTGAAAAATAATGTTTACACGCCCCGATCACGGGCGTGACATTCAGGTCACGGGCGTGACATGTGGCTGTGACCCTAAAAGGAGCTCTAGAGTACTTGCCACGTCAGATTAATGTTACACGCCCAAGTTACGGGTGTAACACCCCCTATCCGTCACATAGCATATAGCAGTAGGTACGACCGGGTCCCGACGCCATATACCACAGACAGACCGGATGGTTACTTAATGGAAACCATCCAACCAATCACAACGTCCTACACAGAGCATTCTAGCAGAAGTAGTTTATAAAGTTGCAATTAAAAGAACCCAACAAACTAGCATGAATGTCCACTAAACAAACCCAAAGGAATGAAGTACAAATACACAAATACTTACCTTATGGCCTTACAATAGTTTCCTCAAAATTACATGTTTTTCAAACCTCGGCACGCAGGCCAGCCACACATGATTAAAAGAAAACATCCAAAAGTAGGCCTTCGAGGGCCAGCACAGCAACTTGGGCTTTAGCCCGCTATTGACCGCTCGGTCCAGCAGCACCTGCACGCATAATCCACCGCACGGTGGCAAACAAAAGCAACGGTCAGCAATGCTGACCAAATTATAACGATCCGGCCCCCAACTCAGGGCGGCGATGCTCCTTCCCTGCACTTTATTAGTATAACCAAGCAGTATAATAATATCACTACATCACAGGAGTAGGCTCGCACGGCCACACACCCCGTGCACTCAGGGCTCATTCTTGGTGATCACGGTCAAAGTCCGCCGACTCACCGCCATCCCTTTGGACGGCCATAACTCGTGAGCATTTGGTCTTTCTGGCGACTGCCTAAGACCCTCAATCTATGCCAACGGTAAGTTCCAAGTAACTTTAGGTCTCTTTAACCGAACGACATAGAGCGGGTATGGTTCCGCTTGACCCGTTTCTCACACCGCAACATTAATTTAAAACATAACGAGGACATGTTTGGCAGAACCTCAAACTTTCCCAAGTCCCAAATCGTTTACACATAACACATAACCTAGTTATGTTCAAGTTGGCTCCCAGGCCCACATGTTTGGCAGAATCACGCATCTGCCCAGTTTTTTGGGTGCACCTTTGGGTTAATCCCCAAGGCTCCCTGTTGCAATCTACCACGTAGAAAAACCCGAAAACAAACATTCTCATGGAGTCTACTCCGGCCATTTATGCAATGCAACATCACCGATACAGACCAACATGTCCGGATAGGTTTCACACATCATGCCTATGTCCGTTCTCGATTACGGACTCTACACAATTGGGACTTCACATATCTACCCGAAGAAACGCCTCCAACTCACCGCAAACTTGCGAGAGCGAGCTTCCTATGCAAAAGAAGAAGACTTCACATGCTCAAGTAGAGAATCTTTACCCTAGCGTTCTTCCTTGGTGCCATGGAAATCAGATGAAAAGCTCCGCAATCTCTTTGCCTTCGTAGATTCGAAGTCGGCTCGCGATTTGGAGCTCTGAAACTCCTCCAATGGCCGAATCTAACCTCTTCTCCCTTGTCGCTCTCCCTTCTCCCTAGAACTTAGACAGAGAACCAGCGGCAGAAAATAAGGGTTTGGAACCCTACACTCGGGTATAACCCTATCGGGATAGCCACCGGTCGTCGGATCCCTCACAAAGAAGTGTACGGCTGTGAACCAAATCTTACCTGGAAAGAATGGGTCGAACACCGCATGGTTCACAAACCGGAGCAGGACACGTCCGTGACATAAAGTTCAGACCCTGCTAAAACCTTGTGTCACCAATCAATGTCGAACACTCCGCGTCAAACGCGCCACAACCAGTCATGTACGCTGCTCGACGATCGTCGAACCAAGATCATCGACCGCTGCTAGATCGTCGAACCAAGATCATCGACTGCTGCCAGATCGTCGAATGGAGATCGCTGGCCGATCATCGAACAGAGATCGCTTGCCGATCATCGAACGCAGATCGCTGGCCGATCGTCGAATGCAGATTGCTGGCCGATCATCGAACGCAGATCGCTGGCCGATCGTCAAACGCAGATCGCTGGCCGATCGTCGAACGCAGATCGCTGGCCGATCGTCGAACGCAGCCAGATCGCTGGTCGATCATCGAACGCAACCAGATCGTCGAACAAAGATCTCTGCCAGATCGTCGAACGGAGATCTCTGCCAGATCGTCGAACGACCCCGACAAGCCCTGGGACCCAGGCCGTGTACCCCCGACTAAATTCCAAATTTGGTACAAAACGCATCCCGTCGCTCTTTTGAGTTTCGGGGCATTACAGCTCTCTCCCTCTTAAAAGAATTTCGTCCACGAAATTTCATAAAGGAAAGATAAGTACAAAACTAAAATTATACCTGAGCGGAACAACTCCGGGTACTCGTCAAGCATAGTTTTCTCTCGTTCCCAAGAGAGCTTCTCGCGACCGCAATTGTCCCAACAGACCTTGACCATCCTGATCTCTTTATTGCTTAGCCGCTTGACCTCCAAGTCCTCAATCCACACGGGCTTGACCTTTGTCGTCAACCTAGTATCCACCGGCACTTGATCGACCGCGATCACTTGCGAAGGCTCTAGCACCGCCTTCCGCGGCACCGATATGTGGAATACATCATGTAAACCACTAAGCTCCACCGATAGCTTCAACCGATAAGCCGCTTAGCCAATACGCTCCAGAACCTCAAACAGACCAAGGTACCTCGGGCTTAGCTTTTTCAAGGGCCGCACCCGCGAGACACCCTTGAACGGCTTGATCTTTAAGTATACCCAGTCGCCCACAGCGAACTCCATGTTCCTGTGCTTGGCATTATAGTACTTCGCCTGACGGTCCTGGGCGATTAGCAACCTCTCCCGAATGGTTCTCACCAAAGAAGTAGCATCCTCCACCTCTAATCACATATACAACTTTGATTCACCCATTTTCCAACCAGGACAACGGCGTGCGACATTTTCTACCATAAAGGGCCTCGAAGGGCGCCATTTGAATGCTCGTCTGGTAGCTATTGTTGTAAGCAAATTCAACCAAGTATAGGTGATCTTCCCATTGTTTTCCAAAGTCCAGGACACACATGCGAAGCATGTCTTCCATTGTCCTATTAACCCTCTCGGTCTGCCCATCCGTTTGTGGATGAAAGGCTGTGCTAAAACTCAACTTTGTTCCCAACATTTGCTGCACCAGCCTCCTATCATTGGACGTGAACCGCCCATCTCGGTCACTCACGATGCTGCGGGGCACACCATGAAGCCGCACAATATTGTCTACATACAACTTTGCCAATTTCTCAACCAGATCATCCTTCCTATGCGGAATGAAATACGACACCTTCGTCAGACGATCTACGACCACCCAAATGGCGTCGTTCCCCTTTTGCAACCTTGGCAACCTGTGCACAAATTCCATAGTAATGTCGTCGAACTTCCACTCCAGAATACGCAAGGATTTCAAGAATCCTCCCGGCTTTTGGCATTTCACCTTCACCAAGGCGCAAGTTTGACACTTCGCCACGTAAAGCGCCACATCCTTTTTCAGACCTGGCCACTAGAACAATTTCTTAACATCGCGGTACATCTTCGTGCTCCCCGGGTGAATTGAGTACCTGGTATGATGCGCCTCGTACAACAATTCCACCCGCAAATTGCCCATGCTTGGGATGCACAGACGACCGTCTTTCCAAAGTAATCCGGCCTCCACAACGAATTGGGAATTTGACCCATCCAGAGCCTCTATCATGAGTTGCTTCATGTGGATATCCATATCCAACACTTGCTGAATCCGATCAGCCAGGTCATATTGGACTTCAGTCCAATTCAATACTCCTTTAGCACTTGATTGCTTATCGACACAAAAGATCTCCAAAGCCTCCAACTCCCGAACCAACCGCTCGTCATGGACCGACAGCCAATTGGCTTGAGCTGGGGCCCGGCGACTCAACGCGTCCGCCACCACATTGCCCTTACCAGGCACGTAATGGATCTTGAATGTATAGTCCCCCGGGAACTCCATCCATCTACGATGCCGCATGTTCAGATCTTTCTGATCAATCAAATACTTCAGGCTCTTGTGATCGGTGTAGATATCAATATTCATACCGTACAAATAATGTCTCCACAGCTTCAAGGAAAAAATCACGACCGCTAACTCCAAGTCATGGACCAGATAGTTCCTCTCGTGCACTTTCAGTTGTCTCGAGCCATACGCGATAATGCTTCCATGTTGCAGTAGCACGCAACCCAAACCGCTGCCCGAAGCATCGCTATAAATCTCATAACCTTCAGTCCTACTCGGCGAACTCAACACAGGCGCCGTGGTCAATCGACATTTTAACTCCTCAAAAGCTCGCACACACTCCGGCGTCCAAATGAACTTCTGCTCCTTCCTCGTCAAAGTAGTGAGAGATAATGCTATCTGCGAGAAGTTCTATACGAAGCGCCTATAATAGCCGGCAAGCCCCAGAAAGCTACGGACTTCCGCTACCGTAGAAAGCTCAGGCCACTCTCGTATCGCAACAATTTTCGTCGGATCCACTGCAACACCTTCTCCACTCACTATATGACCGAGGAACTCCACTGAGGACAACCAAAACTCGCACTTCGAGAACTTGGCATACAATTGATCCCTCCTTAGCATCTCCAAAACCAAAAGAAGATGCCTGAAGTGATCTTCCTCACTCTGCGAGTACACCAAAATATCATCGATGAAGACGATTACAAAATGGTCCAAGTACTCCATGAACGTCCGGTTTATCAAATCCATGAACACTGACGGCGCATTCATCAGCCCAAACGGCATGACCGTAAACTCGTAATGCCTGTATCTTGTATTGCACGCTGTCTTAGGGGTATCACTCTCCCTTATCCTCAGCTGATAGTAACCAGACTTGAGATCCAACTTAGAGTACACCGTCGACCCGACCAACTGATAAAAAAGATCATCGATCCTTGGGATTTGTTACTTTTTCTTTTCCGCTAGCTTGTTTAACTCCCGATATTCAATACAAAGTCTCAAGCTCCCATCCTTCTTCTTTACAATGAGGACCGGTGCACTCCAAGGCGACGAACTTGGACGCACAAACCCTTGCTCCAACAACTCTTGAAGTTGCACCTTCAGATCCGCCATTTCCTTAGGCACTAGCCGATACGGAGATCGTGACATAGGCTTTGCACCTGCCACTAGCTCAATCGTGAAATCTATCTCCCGTTGAGGCGGGGCTCCAGGAAAATCGGCGGGGAACATATCAGGGTACTCAGCTACCATTGAAATACTATCCAACATAGGATTTGGCTTTGCAACCTCCAATAGTGTAAAGAACAGCTCTGCACCAGCACGAACCACCTTCACCACCTGAAGAGCAGACATCGACGTCTTGCTCGACCCATTTCAAGCCTGTAAAAGTTGTCTCACGACCTGTTCCCAACTTGACTTCCTTACGATTTCAATCAATGTATGTTTGCTGCTTCGAGAGCTAGTCCATACCAAAGATCACATCGAGCTCCCCTAGCGGTAGTAACGACACTTGTAAGTCAAAGTCTTGACTCCCTGACCACACCTAAGCGCAACAGATTCTACTCGCGCGCATTGAGCACCATTGGACAATAACGCATCCAATTTGTCTCTTACCATCGAAGGACGTAATCCGACGCATAATATAATTCTGAAATAAAGGAATGCGAAGCTTCGTTTACATGAACGGTGCTCTCGCCGGATAAACAAAAATAAGAACACAGCATAGTACAAGTAGTTCTAAGCTAACAAGCACAAAGGCAACATGTATTTAAGGCTAAGCTGCTATAATTTAAACCATATCTGTCCCCACAATGGCGTGCTTCCTCTCGGGCTCTAGGCATCCACGAGCATAATGCACCAGCTTCCCACAGTTGTAACATGCGCCCGGGGTTTGGCCTGTAGTTTCCCCCGAAGCACCGAAAGGAGGGGCTAGACCCAAAGTCCTAGCCTTCTTACACCATCTACGATATCCAGACTTTGAAGTGTTCGGCATTTTGAATGCCGTGTACTTTGCACTACAGTTCTCAACTGCTCCTGACATAGCTTTCTTCATCTTCTGAGCACCATTCCAACACTCTCAAGCAAAGTGTCCTTTCTTTCCACAAGTATGGCAAGTGTAAATAGCTTTGCTAGTCGATATTGTAGCCCCCTTCTCTAGCATTCTGTTGGATGCAGCTCTTATGGGGCTTGCATAGTTCGATACCCTGGTCGCTGACATCGGGTGAGTCTTCCCCAAGACTACTTCCAAAGATCTAGCTGATTCCACCAAGGCTCGGAATCCCAATAATTTTGGTCCTAGCAGTAGAATTCGCAGCTCGCCACATAGACCATTATAAAAGCTATCGACTATAGCCTGCTCGCTTTCCAACTCAAAGCATGGGTAGCGGCTTATCATAAGAAATGCTTGCAAGTATTTGTCAACTGAGTGCGCTCCCTGCACTAAACGCATGTTCAGCTGCTGGCCTGATGGTCTACCAAAAGCCATATGCTCCATCACGCCACCCGGCGTTGAAGTCACAACAGGAGCACATGATTGTACATTTCTTTCATACTGTGCATTAGTCACAGCAAACACCGCTTAACGATCCTTCTTACGGTTTCAGACGAAGGAGGGGTCTCAAACACCTCGCTGGGTGCACTATACTCCTCAGAAACCCGACTTTCTAGCGGCCCAGCACCACTTCTAGTCACCTATAGTTGTACAAAACATCGTTAAGCGACCAAACAAAATTGCAAAACGCAATTATAGGAACACGCAGATTTCTCAAACATGTGTATTTTTCATTCCTAAGTGGACATTCATGGGTTCTTTTGCTGTTATAACGATGACGCTCACACATGTGCTCACCACCCCTTAAAAAGAATTCTCCCACGAATTCATTTCAAGCCTGATCGAAACCAGTAGTCTAATACCAAATTGTAACACCCCCTATCCGTCACATAGCATATAACAGTAGGTCCGGCCGAGGCCCGACGTCATATACTATAGACAGACCGGGTGGTTACTCAATGGAAACCATCCAACCAATCACAACGTCCTACATAGAGCATTCTAGCGGAAGCAGTTTATAAAGTTGCAATTAAAAGAACCCAGCAAACTAGCATGAATGTCCACTAAACAAACCCAAAGGAATGAAGTACAAATACACAAATACTGGCCTTATGACCTTACAATAGTTTCCTCACAATTACATGTTTTCCAAACCTCGGCACGCAGGCCGGCCACACATGATTAAAAGAAAACATCCAAAAGTAGGCCTTCGAGGGTCGGCATAGCAACTTGTTCTTTAGCCCGCTATTGACCGCTCAGTCCAGCAGCACCTGCACGCATAATCCACCGCACTGTGGCAAACAAAAGCAACGATCAGCAATGTTAACCAAATTATAACGATCCCGCCCCCAACTCGGGGCGGCGATGCTCCTTCCCTGCACTTTATTAGTATAACCAAGCAGTATAATAATATTACTACATCACAGGCGTAGGCTCGCACGGCCACACACCCCGTGCACTCAGGGCTCATTCTCGGTGATCACGGTCAAAGTCCGCCGACTCACCACAATCCCTTTGGACGGCCATAACTCGTGAGCATTTGGTCTTTCTGACGACTGCCTAAGACCCTCAATCTATGCCAACGGTAAGTTCAAAGTAACTTTAGGTCTCTTTAACCGAACGACATGGAGCGGGTACGGTTCCGCCTGACCCATTGCTCACACCGCAACGTTAATTTAAAACATATAAGCGGGTCAAACTTTCCCGAGTCCCAAATCGTTTACACACAACACATAACCCAGTTATGTTCAAGTTGGCGCCCAGGCCCACATATTTGGCAGAATCACGCATCTGCCTAGTTTTCCGGGTGCACCTTTGGGTTAATCCCCAAGGCTCCCTGTTGCAATCTACCACGTAGAAAAACCCGAAAAAAAACATTCGCACAGAGTCTACTCCGGCCATTTATGCAATGCAACATCACCGATCCAGACCAACATGTCCAGATAGGCTTCACACATCATGCCTATGTCCGTTCTCGATTACGGACTCTACACAACAGGGACTTCACATATCTACCGAAGGAACGCCTCCAACTCACCGCAAACTCGCGAGAGCGGGCTCCCTATGCAAAAGAAGAAGAGCATCACATGCTCAAGTAGAGAATCGTTACCCGAGCATTCTTCCTTGGTGCCATGGAAATCTGATGAAAAGCTCTGCAATCTCTTTGCCTTCATAGATCCGAAGTCGGCTCGCGATTTGGAGCTCTGAAACTCCTCCAATGGCCGAATCTAACCTCTTCTCCCTCATCGCTCTCCCTTCTCCCTAGAACTTAGACAGAGAACCAGCGGCAGAAAATAAGGGTTTGGAACCCTACACTCGGGTATAACCCTATCGGAATAGCCACTAGCCATCGGATCCCACACAAAGAAGTGTACGACTGTGATCCAAATTTGACCTGGAAAGAATGGGCCGAACACCGCATGGTTCGCAAACTGGAGCAGGACACGTCCGCGACATAAAGTTGAGACCATGCTAAAACCCTATGTCGCCAATCAATGTCGAACACTCCGCGTCAAACGCGCCACAACCAGTCATGTACACTGCTTGACGATCGTCGAACCAAGATTGTCGACCGCTACCAGATCGTTGACCGCTGTCAGATCATCGAACGGGGATCAGTGGCCGATCGTCGAACGGAGATCGCTGGCCGATCGTCAAATGGAGATGGCTGGCCGATCGTCGAACGCAGATCGCTGGCCGATCGTCGAACGCAGCCAGATCGTCGAACGGAGATCTCTGCCAGATCGTCGAACGGAGATCTCTGCCAGATCGTCGAACGGAGATCTCTGCCAGATTGTCGAACGAAGATCTCTGCCAGATCGTCGAACGACCCCGACACGCCCTGGGACCCAGGACGTGTACCCCCGACCAAATTCCAAATTTGGTACAAAACGCCTCCCATCGCTCTTTTGAGTTTCGAGTGTTATAACGGGCGTGACTGAAAGTCCACCTAGTGTCAACTATCTTCACCTTTGGGGGGGGGGGAATAGGTGACGTGAAGCGCTTTTACGGAATTTACGAATGTACCTACACAATAAAAACAAACAGCACAGCACACAGAAAACACAGGCAATTTATAGTGGTTCCCCGACTTGGGTACATCCACTCTCCCCCTTCGACCTATCTCCCAACAAGGGACGACTCGGTCACTTCTCCAACGGGATTGAAATCCAATCCCTGCACTATCGGAAGGAACCCTTCCACACGTGAGAGTCAACACTCCCACAAAACGGGTTGCACCTAACCCTTACAACACGGAACAAACATTCCTTTACAACAAAAGTAAAATAGAATGTACACGAGATACAAACTTCGTTTGGAGACTATGGTGTTCCTCTTCGTTCGACGACGTGTTCGTGAAGTCAACGAAGAGTCTACAACCCTAGATCTCTCTTGGAGAGGATCTCCCCGGAACCAGCGACGGCAATACAAACGGCGGCTTGGTTCGGGATCGGCGGCGACGACGATGTGCGGCTGTACTTCTTTAGAGATCCAAACTTCGTAGCGAAGCTAGCTAGGTCTACCAACGGTCACACTAGGATCAATCGTCTCGATCGATTCGGATGGGGAAGACTTTCCCGAACTACAAATCGAGAGACAAGAGATCTCCGGTTAGACACGTGAGACGCTGAGCTTAGCTAGGCTTCTATCGACCGGAGATCTGGAAGAAAACACGATCACGACCGGCGATCTACACTCTCGCGCGGCGACGGAGGCGGCGGCGGAAATCGCGAACTAGGTCAAGTCGCGGCTCTACTTTGTATATCTTTTTCCCGTGTTTTTACTGTTCAAAAATACCCGTGTATTTATACACTGTAGATACTAACAATATGACCGTTGTGGGTCCCACAAGTAGAAACCCGAAATCCTGTTCAAAATAGTCCAGCGGCAGAATCCGGTCCAGCAGCATCCAGAGAAAACACCAAGTAAAATTCGTCGAGAATCGTTGGTGATTCTCGACGAATCGGCGAGAATCAGTTAACGATTCTCGACGATTCGTCGAGAATCACTAGTGATTCTCGACGATTCCCTTGTTGATTCTCAACGATTTTCACTTGGTATTCATGACCTGCTCAGCGACGGGTTCGGCGAGAATCATCAGTGATTCTCGCCGAATCTTACTTGGCACCATTTTGAGGTAGCCGGAAGGAGTCGGCGAGAATCACTAATGACTCTCGACGATTCGGCGAGAATCACTAGTGATTCTTGTCGACTTTTACTTAGACGAATTTTCGTCTTTCCACCCAAGAGCTGCCCCTTGACCCATCCTTGCTCCTTGTCTTCTCTTGCATAAATACGGCCCTGTGCTTGAAAGTAAGTGCACTCCAATAGAGAGAGTACACGTAGGCCAACACACTGATCTGCTCAACGAGGTATTACGTCATGCAGACCCATGTATATTGACCTACTGCACCCTGACATTGGTGTGCACTTAGCGTGGAAGAACTGCAAGCACAACTTAAGAAGTTTCATCAAATACATTGTGAATTCATCTTAGCCTGACAGGTGGCTTCCTCAAATCCAGGTGATTGTGGATACAAGACCCAACAATCTCCCCCTATTTGACGAAGCCAAAACCCTACTAGCTAAGATGAATAACACTAATCAAATAATAAAAAACAGCATTCAGAAGTTAAACATGCAGCACAAGAGAATATAAACAACCAGATCAGGACTTGAGACATTCACATATTCAAATACAAATGTATATATATATATATATATATATATATATATATATATATATATATATATATATATATATATATATATATATATATAATCTCAGAATTGTTCATATCATAACAATAAGCATTAAATGTTCTTAGGAGAGAATGACAAGCTATAAGTTGTTGACTATCTTTCCTTAGCTAAGTCATCCTTGAGTTTTTGCGCCAAAAACTTCTTCCTTTGTCTCTCCATGTACTCTTTAGGCTTCGGGTAATATCTGGGAGGAGGAACTTTATCTGCATCCGTGTTGTTTCTGAAGAAGATGTTCCTTTTGGCTTCATACGTCATTATGCATCTCCCATTCATACTGGCTATATACTTCGTTTCGATTGAGTTCTCCTTTTTCTTGTAGCCAAAAGGTGTCCAAGATGATGTTCTTTGAAACTGGACTCCACTTTTCGTTTCGTACTTCCTCCTCACTCATTCTGATTCTCTTCTCAGCTAGTGTCTCCCTGGAGGTCCCTTCCTGAGCTTTTCTCTTGCCCCTGGCTTTTGCTAGGGCCTCTTGGTCAAACATGCTCATCAGTTTAGCTTTGGAAATAGCCCAAGCATCAGCTTCACTTATGGGAACATCTGCAGCACTTGCACCTATTCCCTCAGCAGCACTTACTCCCGCAGCAGCCATAGAAGTCTCAGGAGCATGAATACCTGCAGGATTGTCAGGCAAAACTACGCCTAACGTGCCTAACGCCTGTTGGAGCATCCACCAGCAGCTCTCATAGACATATTTGTTTGACTGTTCGAAGTTTGTGATCATGATTTCTTGAAGCTCGGCCATCTTAGCTAGATACTCTTTCTCCCCCCTTTTTGGCTTCGACCGCGATGGAATTGGCATATGAGTGCAGCGAGTCATCAATATGCTTTGAAGTCCTGAAGAATTCATTGACTAAGGCTTGCTGATTGGCGTTGAGAGTTACCATATTACCGTCAAACTTTTGAATGTTGTTGGCTACAACATGTGTATTCTGATTTACTACAGCAAGAGTGTCGGTGGTCTTCTTCAATCCGGCCATAAGAAGTGTGACAGCTTCACCGGCCGTGGTATACTTCTCTTCAAATTTCTTGTCCATCACGTCAAGTTTATGGTTGATCTCCACCATATTCTTGAGCATGAGATTTTCAGACTTCTTAATTCTGTGCAGCAGTTTATTCTGAGCTTTATCAAAGGAGGCTTTAAGTTCATTCACTATGCCCTGAATGACATTTACATTGTGAGTGGCTAGCTCATCTCGTAACGGAAGAGCTGGAGGCGCTTCTTGGCCTTGCTCTTTAGCAGACGCATCTGTAGAGCTGGATACAATCACAGTCTCTAATGGGGGAATGTTGGCGGCCTCTGTAGATTTTTCTGACTCCCCCTCCACTGGTGCATGCTTGTTAGATGGAGGTACAATGAGATCCGGAGCATCCAATGCGTCATGTCCCTCATTCTCGTCTTCCTGTCCGTCATCATCCATGAATTCATCTTCATCAGCAGCCCCTTCCAACTCTTTGTCAGCAGTCTCTAATACAGTTGCTTCGTCTCCTTGGTCATTTCGGTTCGGGGCCTCCTCATGCTCCAGCTCAGGTTCACTTTCTTCGTGTAGATCTGCCACAGCATCTCTGGCCAGCTGGGAGATGTCAGATACTACATCAGTATGAGGGGGTAGAGGCTCCCCCTCGATTCCTGCAGTCAAGGTATCAGGAACTTCATTGGGGGTGACTGCTGGAGATACTCCCTGTTGTTCTTCCACGGCAATCTGCCCAATACCCCTCTCCCATCGGTCAAACACACTTGAGTCCATCTTCTTCAAGTAGTGTAGAGGAACACCTTTGCTCATGTCAAACCTGTCTCCATTTAGCTGATTTAGATACAGACTTATGATACGGCCAAAACTCGGAGAGCCCAAGGTGTCCTTTATCTTCTCGAACAGCAACTCCCCCCAGTTGAACCTTTTACGGCAGACAACAGCTATCAGGATCTTGAACATATCCGCTGAGATATGGTCATGAGAGCCCGACTTGCAGATGAGCACCTTTCCAATTATATCAGACAGGAGCTTCCCTTCTTCATTCATATCCTTTCTCTTTATTGACCGAGTTCCTCGTGGGAGACCGCAGAATAAGAGAGTTCTGGTTTTGTCATCGTCCTCCAGATAGTCCTCATGCTCCGAGCTAGAAAGCTGCAGGAAGCGGGTCAGCTTGCTGGCAGACATCTTGATCTTCGCCCCAGCCACCTTGCTTTTGATTAGTGAGTCTCCATTTCGGAGTCTTACGGTAGCGAAGAACTCCAGCACCTCTTTGTCCAAGATTTTTCAAGGGTTCTCCAGGACGAATGTTAGCCCAGCCTCTTCCAGCATCAGAATGATGTTGCGGAATTCGTCCGAGGCGTGAGAGAACCCAGTTCGAACAAGCTCGCAACCAGTGACCAACCCAGCAGTTGACCTTGGAGCCATTGCAGATCTAGGGAGAGAAGCCCTAATCTACACTTAATCAAAAATAAAAAAGGAAGCGATACTAGTGATCAAGTCCAAGTGAGGGTGAGGGGATACCTAGCGGTGTAGACGGTGAGTTAGTTCGAGCGGAGAAGAATCGAAACTGGGAGAGATCGTCGGTGAGAGCTTCGGCGGGATTCTTGCGGGAGACCTTCGATGAAGACTGATTCGGCGAGCTTTCCTGCAGGAGTCGGCGAGTTGCCCTTCCTGTAAGTTTCCCTTGCGGCGGTGAGTTTTGCGGGAGTCGGTGAGTTGCCCCTCGGCGAGTTTCCATCGGAGAAGGAGAGAGTTCCCTGTGGAGAGAGTCGGCGAGATTCGGCGTGCTTCCGCGAGTCGGTGGGAATGGGAAGAGTCGGCGGAAGAAACCTAGTGTCTCCTGCGAAGTTCGGCGGGATGCGTATAGTGTCTCCTGCAAAGGTCGGCGGGATTTGTATAGTGTGCTCCTTCGGCGGGATTCTTATGGAAGGTGAAGGGTCTGTAGGAATTCTTCCTCAATTGTGATTCTTCTTGATCCTTCGGCGAGAATGGGATCCTCCTTAAATGCCAAGCTCGACGAGTTAAATGGGATTCTTACGGTTTCTGTTTGTCTAAGGTAATTTGAAAGTCTTCTAACTACGTATCTTTGTTAGTTTTCAGTGAATTAATTTACGCCTGCAGATGTTAGTTCTCGAATCTACCAGTGGAAGTTCCGATAACTCTTTAATGATGTATCTACGGTTTATATTCATCGTGTGACCCTATCCTTGGATGTGCATACATATACGTATATACAAAGATGTATCTGTATATAAAGATATATATATATATATATATGTAACTGTCAATGGAAAACGACTCAAGTCTTGGAACTGATCATGAGTACCTGGGATTTTGAGAGTCATCGTTTAGTCCCACAGGTAGAACATATTAGGAGCTCAATGTGAGTATGCTCAAGTCGATATCACATCTGTTATAGCAGACGCTTGTTCCAATTTAGTCTTGAGCCACCTACTGTCTGATTCCCATCATATTCACGGGAACCTAGACTACCCTGCAAGAAAGAATTACTTTACCTTAGGAACCCAAATCATATTGGGTCCTAGGTTCCTGTTAGCATAAGCACGCAACTGCCTTCCTTCAGAAAACCTGTCAGGAAGACTACCTCTATCCCGTGAATGTGGATAAGCCCTTGCCATGGGCACAGAGGGGTTGTTCCAACAGTCGATGGCAAAGTGCCCCACTTTACCACAGCACCAACATGGGTGAATGTTGTATCGCCGTTTCCGACCTGATCTATTGACTGAGGTAGTCACGGTCCTAGGTCTATACGGGATAGAGCATGATCTCCTCACAATATTTCCTCTTCCATCGTGACATGTGGAAGGGTGGAAGGAATGCATGTTGTGAGCGTCATGAGGCACGGAAGGTGGTGCCATTCTTTCAGGCATCCCCCTTCCTGAGGCCCCATGAAAACTTACACCATGACTTATATCCCCCCTCTCCTGTGTCCTCGGGTGGTGAGAAGTCTTCTGTGAGCTGGGACATGCAGATTCACACCGAGTTGAGGCAGTGGCAGTGAATACAAAGGGCTCAAAATGAGCCTTAGGTATTCTCTCATGGGTGGCCACGACGGCCCATGCACTCCGGGTGTCTCCACATGGGGACAGATCACCCTTGCAGTGACCACGACTATTCCTGTGGTCATACCTGAAGGCATGATGAGTTGCCTTCCTACTTGGAGTGGGGGGTCGGAATACCGTTTCCCCATTTCTCCACGAATTGATAATCCGGGAGATCCACCCGTTTTCTTGTTTTCTCTTTATAGCATCAACCTTGGAAAAGTTTGATACTATTCTTTTCTCATTCTCTAGACTACTCTCTAGAGCTGAGATCTTAGAGTCCTTGACCTTGTTGGACGCCAATTGGAGAACCAACAAGATCTTCAGTCGAGCAATCTCTTGAGCTTGCTCCTCAGCAAGTAGGTTGCTTTTCTGAAGGGCTCTCTTCAGGGAATCAGAATCTTCTGAAGAAAAACAGTTCCTGTCTTTAGAAATTTCAAGAGATATGGGGCAGGATGAAGAGGTTACCTGCTCTTCTGTGTTATTGTCATTAGAGCCAGTGACCATTGTCTCATCCTCATCAGAGCTGCTTTCCTCACTGGCCTCTTCAGTCTCTGACACGGACACTGGAGCTCTGATGTTGTCCGAGAGATCCATGCCTTCATCCTCAGAGGTGAGGACCCCCATATAGGCTTCATCCTCTGGTTGACAGCAGATTCCAGCTTTCTCTGACCCCCCCATCAGCTCTGAGATCATCAACCACAGAGATTTAGCCGTCTTACATTTTTCCAATCGAGAGCGAGAAGCTCCAGACCAGATATCCATGATAATTTGTCGAATCCTCTTATCCAAATTAAAGAATGAAAGTTCCATTTCAGACATCTCAGCAATGCACTTGGGCACTTGAATTCCAGAGTCGGAGGTCTTCATAGGAATAAAAGGACCCTCTTCCAGGATGAAGGATGCACGAGGATCGATGGCATCCAAGTGATACGACACTCTCATCCTCCAGACGGGATAAAACTCCTTTGTACATGCGGGGAGTCTGAGTGGCGATATCTCATAATCCAGCTCCATGCTTCTGACACTGGTGGCAGGATACTACTCAAGGTGTAAACCTTTTTGATGAGCAACCTCGCTTTGATACCACTTGAAAGTCCACCTAGTGTCAACTATCTTCACCTATGGGGGGGGGGGGGAATAGGTGACGTGAAGCGCTTTTACGGAATTTACGAATGTACCTGCACAATAAAAATAAACAGCACAGTACACAGAAAACACAGGCAATTTATAGTGGTTCCCCGACTTGGGTACATCCACTCTCCCCCTTCGACCTATCTCCCAACAAGGGACGACTCGGTCACTTCTCCAACGGGATTGAAATCCAATCCCTGCACTATCGGAAGGAACCCTTCCATACGTGAGAGTCAACACTCCCACAAAACGGGTTGCACCCAACCCTTACAACACGGAACAAACGTTCCTTTACAACAAAAGTAAAATAGAATGTACACGAGATACAAACTTCGTTTGGAGACTACGGTGTTCCTCTTCGTTCGACGACGTGTTCGTGAAGTCAACGAAGAGTCTACAACCCTAGATCTCTCTTGGAGAGGATCTCCCCGGAACCGGCGGCGGCAATACAAACGGAGGCTTGGTTCGGGATCGGCGGCGACGACGATGTGCGGCTTCACTTCTTTAGAGATCCAAACTTCGTAGCGAAGCTAGCTAGGTCTACCAACGGTCACACTAGGATCAATCGTCTCGATCGATTCGGATGGGGAAGACTTTCCCGATCTACAAATCGAGAGACAAGAGATCTCCGGTTAGACACGTGAGACGCTGAGCTTAGCTAGGCTTCTATCGACCGGAGATCTGGAAGAAAACACGATCACGACCGGCGATCTACACTCTCGCGCGGCGACGGAGGCGGCGGCGGAAATCGCGAACTAGGTCAAGTCGCGGCTCTACTTTGTATATCTTTTTCCCGTGTTTTTACTGTTCAAAAATACCCGTGTATTTATACACTGTAGATACTAACAATATGACTGTTGTGGGTCCCACAAGTAGAAACCCGAAATCCGGTTCAAAATAGTCCAGCGGCAGATTCCGGTCCAGCAGCATCCAGAGAAAACGCCAAGTAAAATTCGTCGAGAATCATTGGTGATTCTCGACGAATCGGCGAGAATCAGTTAACAATTCTCGACGATTCGTCGAGAATCACTAGTGATTCTCGACGATTCCCTTGTTGATTCTCAACGATTTTCACTTGGTATTCATGACCTGCTTAGCGACGGGTTCAGCGAGAATCATCAGTGATTCTCGCCGAATCTTACTTGGCACCATTTTGAGGTACCCGGAAGGAGTCGGCGAGAATCACTAATGATTCTCGACGATTCGGCGAGAATCACTAGTGATTCTCGCCGAATCGGCGAGAATCACTTGGTGATTCTCGTCGACTTTTACTTAGACGAATTTTCGTCTTTCCACCCAAGAGCTGCCCCTTGACCCATCCTTGCTCCTTGTCTTCTCTTGCATAAACACGGCCCTATTCTTGAAAGTAAGTGCACTCCAATAGAGAGAGTACACGTAGGCCAACACACTGATCTGCTCAACGAGGGATTACGTCATGCAGACCCGTGTATATTGACCTACTGCACCCTGACATTGGTGTGCACTTAGCGTGGAAGAACTGCAAGCACAACTTAAGAAGTTTCATCAAATACATTGTGAATTCATCTTAGCCTGACAGGTGGCTTCCTCAAATCCAGGTGATTGTGGATACAATACCCAACAGTGACCTATGGGTCACGGGCATGATAAGCAGGCGTGACTAGCTGACAGGTCTACAGTTTCGATTCCAAGAGGTTTTCAAGTTACACCCCCCGGACACAGGCGTGACCTAGTGGTCACGGGCGTGAACCATAGGCATGACTCGTCGGTGTTACTTGGTGATCAATCAGCAGTGTCCGTTGCAAAGCGTTCAAGCCTACATGCCCTAGGTCACGTGGGTGACATAGGGGCGTGACCTCTTCAACAACTGCCAAAGTAAATTCTCGCTGTTTCTCCTTCCCGCTGTTTCCAGTAACAGACGTGACACGCCCTAGGTTACGGGCGTGACCGAGGTGCGTGACCTGCAAAATGACGACTTTTGGCGATTTTTCTCCAATGTTCCCGGGCTTTCAAGATAGCGGTTTCCTAGCCTTACACGGCCTAGGTCACAGGCGTGACCTAGGGGCGTGACCTTCCAGAAATTTTTCTATAAATTCCAGACAAAGCCAGGATCTAAGGAGGCATCTAGGGAGTTAGATTTAGTAGTTTACATTCAGTTTTTCACTTTTCTTTCTTGTATTTTCAATTTCATAGAATAGTTTGCTTTGCTTTTATTTCAATTCAAGCACTTTTCTTTTCCATCATGTTTCACTTTTTATGTATTTATTTTATGATAATGAGTAGTTAATTTTATTAGAACTTGATCTTGTCAAGCTTTAAAATAAATTAATCTTCTATTTTGTCAACTCTATTTTTATCGATTCGATCAATCTTTGATTTAAATGTTTTGATTTCAATTTTAGATGCGTATCCTTGATTTACCGAGAGGTTGTGGATACGAGTAAATCACTCAAATGTAGAAGGAGTCGCATGCACTCCTCGAGAGAGGATGACACGGATCTTCCGGATTGGCGTCAAATCCAATAGCGGTGTTCACCGCATAAGGCAAGCTTAGGGGTTTCGACTGGCTGAGAGGTCTTAATCAATCAACCTAAGTTTAGTCGAGATTGTATTCTCGAGAGATGCGCTTTTGTAATTTAGGAACCACCACGGTCGAAGTAGGTAATTAAGAAGTTAGCTTTTATGAAAGGTTTATTTTAAAGCGAGTCCGGATAAAGTGCTTTCTTTTAGTTTATTTTCTAGTTATAGTTTAAATTCACTCTTTTTTTTCTGATAAAATAATACTAATTGGCGTGAGTAGAAGTACTCAACAGGCCCCTAGTCTAATACGACAATTTTCTATATTATAATTCGATAGGTACAGTTACCTATTTGGGATTATAGTTTGGATATATATTTTTAAAACTTTTAAAATTTCCTCATAAAGTTTTTGGCGCCGTTGCCGGGGATATTTTTGTTGATTTTTTGAAAGTGCAAATTATATTAATTTTATCATTCTCTTTCTCTACCCCTCTTCACGTTTTCATTTTCTTTTTTGAATTTCATTCTATTAAGTACTAGTTGTCTTATTGTTTTTTTTACAAAAAAATTGTTATCTCAATTGGCCTCTAAGGTTGCCGAGCTTACATATAAAATTAATCTTTTGCAAGCCGCAAGACAGCGCCAAATTTCTTGTTATTATTGTGGTGCTCCTCATCAAAGTGATAATTGTTATTATTATTATTATTATCAAAAATTTTGTTATGGAAATAATTTTACAATTAATAACTATTCTCACTTTGATGCTAATTCTTCTTCATATTTTCATGAAAATAATCTTTCCAATTTAACTAATATTCATGAAAATACTTTTTCAAGTCTTAACGAGAACACTTTTACTGATTTGAATAATTATTCTTTACATTCGGATGCTACTTCTTCTTCTTGGCAAGATCAACCGGAAAAATCACCGAGTAATGCGAATAATTATTTCGACTTGAATTCTTGTTCTTCTTTTTCCGCACCACAAATTGAGTCTTCTAATTTTGGGGAACTTTTTCATACTCAATTTTTTCCTCCCCAAAATCTAGCTCCGATTAATACTTGTTGTAATAATTATTCTTCATCTTCGAATATTTCACCTAGGACGGAACATGACTCCTCATCGGCCCCCTTAGTGGTTTATTCCAAAGAGGAGCAGGAATTATTATATCAAGAATTAATTAATAACTTTTCTAATAATTCTTCCCCTTCGACGAATATTTCACCAATGGAGGAACATGACTCTTCATGTGCTCCCTTAGTGGCTTCTTTCTAAGAGAAAGAAGAGTTATTAAATCAAAAATTCAATAATTTTATGGGCGCGCCGGGTGAATTAGAAAAAAAACATCTTTTTTCTCCTACTACATCTAAATCTTATTTTCATGAATTTTCAAGTATCTCAAATTAATATTTAGAAATTGAAATTATTGAAAATAACGAGGCCGATAATATTTCTTTAAATGAATTTTTAGATAATGATTTTATTTTAGAAAGAAAACAACAAGAGCCTAATCATATAACTTCGCAAGAGACTCCTCCTTGCGGAGATTTTTCTGACGCGTTTCTTTTTAATTTCCCTTTAACTAACAAATTTTAGGAAGAAGATGAGCCGTTGGAATACAACGTTGTCCCCGATCCATTTGCCGCTCATCTACAAAGATTCGAATCACCTCAAGTATGGAGAGGTGATTTGAATTTATATTTTCAAGCCAACTGCTACAACAAGGAAAATCAACAAGTAAGCGGAGGAGTAGTCGGGAGAGCGACTTCGTCGTATTCACCCAAACAGGAATTAAGGGAGTTGCCCGTACATTTAAATTTTAATTTTCATTTCTCCTAACCTGAACCGTCTAGCTTAAAGATGGGAAAAAGAAAATCTCTCTTGGGAGAGACCCCTTGCATATCCTTGCATTTTACTTTATTTTTTAAAAAAAATATAAATTTTTTTTACTTTTTTTTCTCCCCTTACTTGGCGTATAAACATTTGGGATAATGTTTATTTTTAAGTATGTGGGTGGAGTATTCTTTATTATTTTTTATTACAAATTTCAGAAAAATATATTAAAAAGAATCTTTAAAAAAAATTCTTCTTTTTTTTATTTTACTTTAACCAAAAAATAAAAAAATAGCAAAAAAAGATGAAAAATCAGGGAAAAAATATAATAAACCCCTGCTTAAATTATTGTGATTTTTAGAAATTTATCTTGAGTTTATTTATTAGAATTTATATAATTTTTAATTTTCTAATCTTTTATTTTATCATAGTTAGTTAGATTTAATTTTTAGGTGATTTTATTTTAAGAAATAAATTTATGAAGTAGATTTGTTTAGAGAAATTTTTTTGTCTTTTTCTCTTAAATTCTAATTAGTTTCAATTTCATAGTGCTTAGTTTAACAATCTTTAGATTAAAATTATATTCACTCAAACTTTAAGATTTTTAGGAAATTTTAATTGACTATAGTTGCTCTCTAATTATTTTAATTTATTCTAAAAATTTTTGCAAGCCTTTCCCTTATTCTTTTTATTTTCTTGTTAGCTCATATGTCACGGGAATAAGACGATAAAATTCATTATCTCCTGGTACACATATGCAATGTTTTCTTTTTTATTAGATCATATATCATGTGAATCAAGTATTCCTTGGTACACATATGCAACCCCAAAAATAAAATGAGTAAGAGGATAAAATTCATTACTCCTAAACAATTTTGTTTTTGTTTGAAGAGAAAAAAATATATTTGTTCATATGTCATGGAAAATGAGAGAATAAAATTCATCATTTTCAAGGTAAACATATGAAAATATCAAAAAGAAAAAATTATGCAGGGTGAGAGAATAAAATTCATCACCCTCAATCTAAGATCTCTTCAATTTTCTTGTTCCCAAAGACTAAAATCCAATATAATTGCTTTAGATTTAAATTAAAATTGTAAGAGAGCATAAGTAGTACTTTGAATTTTCCTTGAAATTTCTTTTTAGTGAAAAAGTGTTTATAATTTTTAATCTAACTTTATTTGCTAAATACATAATTTTGAGTTCTAATTATTTTATTAGAGAAAACTTTGGTAAATATTTAGCACTTCACATTTTACTTTCATATTTTATGACTTACAAATTTGAATCCCTAAAGTTAATCTTTAACTTTCTTTTGATTTGATAAATTTTTAGTTTAATTAAAAAATTATATTAATTTCTTATAAGTACTTCTTTTATTTTTTTCTCTGGAATAGCAAAAGATTAAGTATTGGGTATTTGATAAGTCATTATTTATACTTATTTATATATAGATTTTATTTAATAAATAATAATATTTTATTTATTTTATTTTAATATTGTTATTAAAATGATTTATTTTCATATTTTAGGTCTAGTTGGGCTGCAGATAATAAGTTGGAGCATGCAAGGCTAATCAGGAGAACAAACATAGAATTTCTTGAAAAATCATGTTTACACGCCCCGGTCAAGGGCATGACATGTGGTCGTGACCCATAAAGGAGCTCCAGAGTACTTGCCACGTCAGATTAAAGATACACGCCCCGGTCACGGGCGTGACCTATGGGTCACGGGCATGACAAGCAGGCGTGACTAGCTGAAGGGTCTACAGTTTTGATTCCAGGAAGTTTTCAAGTTACACTTCCCGGACACGGGTGTGACCTAGTGGTCACGGGCGTGAACCATAGGCGTGACTCCCCGACATTACTTGGTCATTAATCAGCAGTGTCTGTTACAAAGCGTTCAAGCCTACACACCCTAGGTCACGGGCGTAACCTAGGGGCATGACCTCTTCAACAACTACCAAAGTAAATTCTCGTTGTTTCCCCTTCCCGCCATTTCCAGTAACAGACTTGACACGCCCTAGGTCACGGGCGTGATCGAGGGGCATGACCCGCAAAATGGCGAGTTTTGGCGGTTTTTCTCAAACGTTCCCGGGCTTTCAAGACAGCGATTTCCAAGCCTTACACGCCCTAGGTCACGGGCGTGACCTAGGGGCGTGACCTTCCAGAAATTTTCCTATAAATTCAAGACAAAGCCCTGATCTAAGGAGGCATCTAGGGAATTAGATTTAGTAGTTTAGATTCAGTTTTTCTCTTTTCTTTTTTGTATCTTCAATTTCATAGAATAGTTTGCTTTGCTTTTATTTCAATTCAAGCACTTTTTTCCATCATTTCTCTCTTTTTATGTATTTCTTTTATGATAATGAGTAGTTAATTTTATTAGCACTTGATCTTGTCAAGCTTTAGAATAAATTAATCTTCTTTTTTTCAACTCTATTTTTATCGATTCGATCTATCTTTGATTTAAATGCTTTGATTTCGATTTTAGATGTGTATCCTAGATTTACCGAGAGGTTGTGGATACAAGTAGATCACTCAAAGGTAGAAGGAGCCGCATGCACTCCTCGAGAGAGGATGACACGAATCTTCTGGATTGGAGTCAAATCCAATAGCAGGGTTCACCACATAAGGCAAGCTTAGGGGTTTCGACTAGCCGAGAGGTCTTAATCAATCAACCTAAGTTTAGTCGAGAGCGTATTCTTGAGAGAGGCACTTTTGTAATTTAGGAACCTCCACGGTCGAAGTAAGTGATGCGGGTTAAAACTCCAAAAATTATTAGGACACACGGCGCCCCGGGCGATTGTATTTGGAAAAAGCGGATTTGGTTTTATTAAGAAAACGTGGCGCTCGGATTTATTATTTGGATATAAAACAGGTGAAATCGAGTTTTAACGAAAGACGGTAAGTGCACCTATCGTGTGTAGTACAGGATATTCCGGTGTGGAATATCGAGGTCGTATTTTCTCGGGGTCAGGTTGATTATTTCTACTCTTCCATGGAGGGGACTATTATTTTATCGATATTTAACTTGTCGGGTTAATTTTTATATATAAAAACAAAAGGCATTAAAAATAAAAGCGTTAAAAGGTGGAGCCGATGAAAAGCTTAGCGCAACCGCATCGAATAAAAATTGAACTAAAATAAACTTTTAATAAACAGAGATCCTAAATTTCAAATTAATTAAGGCGGAGAGTTGGTCGTGGAGGTTCCACTAAAATGAGCTCACCTAGTTATAGGGATATCGCTCACCTACACGCTAATACTATTCGACCGAGCTCTCGTCCGACGAAGGATTCCTCTTAACGCCCGCATTATGCTAAGAACCTCGCTATTGGGTGGGGAACCCAATACGGTAGAGTTTGCGCGCCTCCTCTCTCGAGGGTTAGTGTGGAACTCTCTTTACCAAGGGGAGATCGGTCCATACGCACGGCCTCTCGGTTAGCTAGCATATGGACTACGAAAATAGAGCCCATACATCAATTATGTGGGTCTACGCTTCGTAAACCCTATACAAACCTTAAGTGATTTTAATTAATAAGAAAAACAGGACCTTTAATTATTTAAAGCTATTTTATCTATCCCAATGCTCTTCGATACTGAGGGCTAAGAACGGTTAGCCACTCATCGGAATGGGGACGACAAGTGATGAAAGCAAGAATATAAAGAAGAAAATAAAGCAGTAAAGGGAAGCTGTAAAAGAAAGCAGTAAATTGCAAGTCCTACTCAAACGAGTAGGACTGAAATGAAAGTATTAAAAGACAAGTCCCAGCTCAAATGAATGGGCGAGACAAAATAAAACATGTCCTACTCAAACGAGTAGGAGAAAATAAATTTATCCACGCGCGCACTCAATTAAAATGAAAACTCACGCACACACTCTACTTAAAATTAAAACGCACGCACACAAGTCCTACTCAAACGATCAGGAGAAAATAAATACCTGCCATTTAACTCCTAGCGAGTAGGCGGAAAATAAAGACCTATCATTTAACTCCTAACGAGTAGGCGAAAAATAAAGACCTACCATTTAACTCCTAACGAGTAGGCGGAAATAAATGCAACAAACTCACTCACTCTACAGAAAGTAAAACATACGCACACTGTAGAAAGTTAAAAAAACACGCTCATGTACAAGTCCTACTCAAACGAGTAGGCGGGAAATTAAACAACGTCATTTAATTCTTAACGAGTAGGCGGAAATAAATGCGCACACCTTCTCACTCTACATAAATAGAAATAAAGCTATAAAAACTAACTCATACACGCACGCACACGTACAAAAATTAAGAAAAACTAATTTATCTAAAAATTAAAACGACTGCATTTCTACCGCTAGAATGCGGTAGAAATGCATAAAAAGCAGAAATAAAAATTAAACAATCAAAACGGATTGCAAATAAATGCAAAATAAAAGTTCTTGAAAAATTAAAACGTCTATATATTCATTCCTATAACTCCATAAAATAGTTAAAAGTGAAAACAAAAGTGAAAATAACGAAAAGTTTTACATCCTAAACAAGAAAATCTAAGTTAGAGAAAATAAAAATCACTTTGAAAATCGTTTTACGGTTTTATAGGAATGGAATAAAAGCTATAAAAATAGTAAAAACACTAAAACATAAAAACAGAAGCTATACTCATACACACACAAACCCATATTAAAAGATGAGAAATAAGATTAAAATAAAGTTAAAACAAAATAAGATTGCATAAGAGAGTGGGCACAAAGATGAAATCCAAATTGATAGAAAAGGAGAAAATCTACAATTTTATTAATCTAAAACGGAGATTACAAAGTTAAAACGAAAATAAAGGAGAGGGAGAGAAATTCCCTTACAAAGCTTTGAAACTCATCTAACATGCGGCCCTCCTATACAAAATGGTTCAGGAAAAACGGAACAAAAATCCATACAAAAGCTGCCTTTTTTAGGCAAAAATTTCATGGGACACGCACTCTGACACGGGCGTCAGGGGGCGTGTCAGCACTATTCATGAGGTGATCGACGATTTGACGGCAAAGTTGACTTTGGGGCCAAAAATGCGGCGGTAACGCCCAGGTCACGGGCGTGATGGTGGGTGTGTCGGGGAGGTAGAACTAGGCGTGGGTCGCGTTAAAAAGTCACCGGCTGGGTCTTGTCAGCTAGGTGGAGGAGTACACGTCCGTATGACATCTTGCCACGTGCGTGTCGGGTCGGGTCGACGAACGTTGAACGCGGTTTCATCGAGCTGGAAGCCTTGATCGTCGATCGAGAATGACACGGGCGTGTCGGATCATGGGACATGGGCGTGTCCTTGTCGGGTCGACAAACGTCGAGCAAAAAATCGTCGAGCAGGAAGCACACGGGTCTCGGTCACGGCCGTGTCATTTGACACGGGCGTATGGCCTGGCATATCACACTTTTTTTCTTCAAAAATGGCTAATTCACTGGAATTTGACGTATCACACCAAAAGTACACGGGCGTGTCCTAGGAAAAATTTGACATTTTCCTGAAAAATTTCAGAAAATCAAAATTAAGTTATGTTGGGTAAATATTTACAAAAAGAAACATATTTATAAACAAAAATAACTAAAAACTATGAATAAGAACTAAAATAATATAAATAAAGTACTAAAATATACGTGTATTTACAACTCATCAAATACCCTTGTACTTAAGATTTTGCTATTTCAGAGCAAAAGTTGGAGATAAATTTATAAGGAATTAAAGAAATCCTAAGTTTAACTACCGTTTGAATTATTTGAAATTAAGATCAAAATAAACATCCGGGGTTAAAGAATTAAATCCTAAATTATGAAAATGTTATAAATAGAGGAAGAGTTTCAAAAAGACTTCTATATAAAATAAATAGAAAACAAAAATTTATTTTTGTTAGTTTAACAAAGATAGATTGAAATTATATAAAAAAACTTTAGCTTAAAAGAAGTTAAAGAAAATAATGCAATTTAAAAATTATGCACTCAAAAAAATTTAAATTAATTCTAGAATCATTGAGATAGGCTAAGTGGTTTGTTGGTTTATGGAGAGGGTTTGGATTTAGTGGTGAGGTAATTTTTTCTCGAACCTCAGCATATATTTTTTGAATGTTAAGGAAAATGAAATCATATTTTCCTATTATATAATAATAATTTTTTTCTTCTTCATAAATAATAAATAACCTAATGTATATATATAGAAGTAATGAATTTTATCCTCTTACTCCGTAACATATAATCTTTTTAAATATTGGGTGTCTATGTTTACGAAACGAAATCTTATTCCAATTAACATAGGTTCTTTTAAGGGATAAAATAGGGGTAATCATGCCAAATAAGACATGAAAAAAAGAGGTGGGTTTATATTTTTTTAAAGAAAATTGGATTTTAATAAAAACGTTTTGAGAATCTTTTTAAAATGAGCGTTCATATGTTTCTAAAAGCATGAAGTAGAAATAATTGAAATCCATGGTTGTTATTTTCTATCACAAAAGACGAGCTTCTATTTAAAAAAATTAGAAGTGGTAGTGAAAAATAAGTTCCCTATTATAAGGAAAAGACATAAAAAATTCTTTAAAACTTAACCTCAAACACTTAAATCTATCAAACTTTAATTAATAAACGAATAATAAGCAAAGAATAAGTAAAATTCGCTTATAAATAAACTCGAAACTAGATTTTTGGAAAGCAAAAATGGTTAAGACATTGTATATTTGATTTTATTTATTTCCTAATAAACTATTTTTTGGGGATTTTAGGGTTTTTATCTTTTTTTGGAATTTTGATTATCATCTTTTTAGAATTTTTGATTTTTATCTTTTTAGGGTTTTTTGGATTTTCAAAATTTTTTGATTTTTTAATTTTTTATCAAATTATTTATAAGAAAGAGGAGAGAAAGAAGTGTTATTTATAAAGAAGAGAGGAGAAAGAAAAAAAAATTTACAAAAATTTTACAAAGTAAATTTTTTTTTTGAATTTTTTGTTTCTAGCCCGCGAACAGACTCTTATTTAGCTGGTTGGTTCGATGAGTCGAACGCCGCGGACTTGCTAAAGAACGATTTTTTTGAAGTTTTATTTTCTAAGTTTATTTATTTGTTTTTTTTTATTTTATGATTTTTATATAAGTTTTTATGAACGATTTTTTTTGAGTTTTTAATTATAAAAAACAAACAATTTTTTTTTTGAGTTTTGTGGTATTTTTGCAGAAAATATAAGTGCAAAATTGGAAACTAAGAATACACCCTCATACTTAAATCCAGCATTGTCCCCAATGTTGCAATCTAAGTATGTGAAACGATAATATGCAAAATATAATATGTATAAAAATAGAGAGGAAGGGGGTAGGAACTACCCTTACACGAGTTCAGAGAGGTCCTTGATTAATAACCCTGCATTATTTAGAAAAAAGAAAGAAGCATAAAGAGAACAAAAAAACGAAAAAGATAAAGTCGGCCAAAAGTAGGCGGGTGGTAGGGGGTGGCAAGTGCGTGTGTGACTCGATTAGCTAACGTCTTAGCTGATGAGCATGTACAGGAAGGCGGTCCCCGAGCGCGCACAAGAGTGTGAAGCGCCAAAGCAAAATGGAACAAAATAAGTTAAAATAACTTTAAACAAAATATATACATTTTTAATAACAAAATATATTTTTTTTTATAGTTTTGTTGTTTTATGAATTTAATTTTTTTGGGTTTTGGGTTTTGTGATTTTTTGTGGCTTTTTAGTTTTTTTTTTAAGTTTTTTTTAGTTTTTTTTTCTTTTAGTTAGTTTTTTTAGATTTCAAGAGTTTTTTAGTTTTTAGATTTTTTGTTTTTTAGTTGTGTTTTTGTGTATTTGGATTTTTAGATTTTTTTTTTGTTTTTTTTGGTTTGTATTGTTTTTTCAAAAAAATAAAGAAAAATTTTTTAAGTTTTTTTTTTCATTTTCTAGATGTTTTTTTTGTTTTAGAGTTTTTTTTCAAATTATTAGTCTTATAGGTTTTGTTATAAAATAAACTACATTTTTTTTGTAATTTTTTTTACTGTGTTTTTTTTTGTTTTTTAGTAGTTTATTAGGATTATAATTATTATTATATTTGCCAATTTTATTTATATATATATATATAAAATTAATAGGTCTCTAGAGTTCAAAATAATGACTCGAAAAACTCCCCAGCAACGGTGCCAAAAACTTGATGTGGGTTAAAACTCCAAAAATTATTAGGACACGCGGCGCCCCGGGCGATTTTATTTGGAAAAAGCGGATTTGGTTTTATTAAGAAAACGGGGTGCGCGGATTTATTATTTGGATATAAAACAGGTGAAATCGAGTTTTAATGAAAGAAGGCAAGTGCACCTATCGTGTGTTGTACATGATATTCCTGTGTGGAATATCGAGGTCATATTATTCTCGGGGTCAGATTGATTATTTAACTTATCGTTGAAGTATAGTGGTGAGTATTCCTGCCTGTCACGCGGGTGACCCGGGTTCGATCCCCGACAACGGCGCCAAAAACTTGATGCGGGTTAAAACTCCAAAAATTATTAGGACACGCGGTGCCCCGAGCGATTTTATTTGGAAAAAGCGGATTTGGTTTTATTAAGAAAACGGAGTGCGCAAATTTATTATTTGAATATAAAACAGGTGAAATCGAGTTTTTACGAAAGGAGGCAAGTGCACCTATCGTGTGTAGTACAGGATATTCCGGTGTGGAATATCGAGGTCGTATTGTTCTCGGGGTCAGGTTGATTATTTCTACTCTTCCCTAGAGGGGATTATTATTTTACTGATATTTAACTTGTCGGGTTAATTTTTATATATAAAAACAAAAGGCATTAAAAATAAAAGCGTTGAAAGGTGGAGTCGATGAAAAGCTTAGCGCAAACGCATCGAATAAAAATTGAACTTAAATTAACTTTTAATAAACAGAGATCCTAAATTTCAAATTAATTAAGGCGGAGACTTGGCTGTGGAGGTTCCACTAAAATGAGCTCACCTAACTATAGGGATATCGCTCACCTGCACGCTAAGACTATTCGACTGAGCTCTCGTCCGATGAAGGATTCCTCTTAACGCCTGCATTATGCTAAGAACCCCGCTATTGGGTGGGGAACCCAATCCGGTAGAGTTTGCGCGCCTCCTCTATCGAGGGTTAGTGCGGAACTCTCTTTACCAAGGGGCGATCGGTCTATACGCACGGCCTCTCGACTAGCTAGCGTATGGACTACGGAAATAGTGCGCATACATCGATTATGTGTGTCTACGCTTCGTAAACTCTAGGCAAACCTTAAGTAATTTTAATTAATAAGAAAAACAGGACCTTTAATTATTTAAAGCTATTTTATCTGTCCCAATGCTCTTCAATACTGAGGGCTAAGAACGATTAGCCACTCATTGGAATGGGGACGACAAGCGGTGAATGCAAGAAAATAAAGCAGTAAAGGAAACCTGTAAAGGAAAGCATTAAATTGCAAGTTCTACTCAAACGAGTAGGACTGAAATGAAAGCAGTAAAAGACAAGTCCCGACTCAAATGAGTGGGCGAGACAAAATAAAACAAATCCTACTCAAATGAGTAGGAGAAAATAAATGCATCCATGCACGCACTCTACTGAAATGAAAACTCATGCACATACTCTACTTAAAATTAAAACGCACGCACACAAGTCCTACTCAAACGAGTAGTAGAAAATAAAGACCTGTCATTTAACTCCTAGCGAGTAGGCGGAAAATAAAGACCTGCCATTTTAACTTCTAACGAGTAGGCGGAAAATAAAAACCTGTCATTTAACTCCTAACGAGTTGGCGGAAATAAATGCAACAAACTCGCTCACTCTATAAAAAGTAAAATATACGCACACTGTAGAAAATTAAAACACACGCACACATACAAGTCCTACTCAAACGAGTAAGCGGGAAATTAAACAACGTCATTTAACTCTTAACGAGTAGGCGGAAATAAATGTGCACCTTCTCACTCTACATGAATTGAAATAAAGCTATAAAAACTAACTCATACACGCACGCACACGTATAAAAATTAAGAAAAACTAAGTTATCTAAAAATTAAAATGACTGCATTTCTACCGCTAGAATGCGGTAGAAATGCATAAAAAGCAGAAATAAAAATTAAACGAGCAAAACGGATTGCAAATAAACGCAAAATAAAAGTGCTCAAAAAATTAAAACGACTATATATTCATTCCTATAACTCCGTAAAAGTTGTTAAAAAGTGAAAATAAAGTGAAAATAACGAAAAGTTTTACATCCTAAAAAAATCTAAGTTAGAGAAAATGAAAATTGCTTTGAAAATCGTTTTACGGTTATATAGGAATGGAATAAAAGCTATAAAAATAGTAAAAACACTAAAACATAAAAACAAAAGCTATACTCATACACGCACACACCCATATTAAAAGATGAGAAATAAGATTAAAACAAAGTTAAAACAAAATAAGATTGCATAAGAGAGTGGGCACAAAGATGAAATCCAAATCCATAGAAAGGGAGAAAATTTACAATTTTATTAATCTAAAACGGAGATTACAAAGTTAAAACGAAAAATAAAGGAGAGGGGGAGAAATTCCCTTACAAAGCTTTGAAACTCATCTAATAGCCGGCCCTCCTATACAAAATGGTTCAAGAAAAAAGGAACAGAAATCCCTACAAAAGCTGGCTTTTTATAGGCAAAAATTTCATGGGACACGCCCTCTGACACGGGCATGTCAGGGGGCGTGTCAGCACTATTCATGAGGTGATCGACAATTTGACGTCAAAGTTGACTTCGGGGCCGAAAATGCGGCGGTCACGCCCAGGTCACGCCCGTGTGCCATCTTGCCATGGGTGTGTCGGGTCGAGTCGACGGACATTGAATGTGGTTTCATCGAGTTGGAAGTCTTGATCATCGATCGGGAATGACACGGGCATGTCGGATCATGGGACACGGGAGTGTCCTTGTCGGGTCGACGAACGTCGAGAGGAAAATCGTCGAGCAGGAAGAACACGGGTCTGGGTCACGGCCGTTTAATTTGACACGGGCGTATGGCCGGGCGTGTCACACTTTTTTCCTCAAAAATGGCTGATTCACTGGAATTTGACATATCACGCCCGGGTCACGGGCGTGACCCAAAGTATACGGGCGTGTCCTAGGCAAAATTTGACATTTTCCTGAAATATTTCAGAAAATCAAAATTAAGTTAAGTTAGGTAAATATTTACAAAAATAAACATATTTATAAACAAAAATAACTAAAAACTATGAATAAGAACTAAAACGATATAAATAAAGTACTAAAATATGTGTATATTTACAACTCATCAGTAAGTAATTTAGAAGTTAGCTTTTATGAAAGTTTTATTTTAAAGCGAGTATGGATCAAGTGCTTTCTTTTAGTTTATTTTCTAGTTATTGTTTAAATTCACTCTCTATTTTTCCGATAAAATAATACTAATTGGTGTGACTAGAAGTACTTAACAGCCACCGAGTCTAATACGATAAATTCCTATACAATATTTTGATATGTAGTGCCTATTTGGGATTATAGTTTGGTTATATATTTTTTAAAATATTAAAATTTCCTAGTCATTCCCGAGTAATGAGTTAATTCCCAAGAATTCCTCTTCTTGTACTCGAGAAAATTCCTCTAACTCTCGAGAAATGCCTCTAATTCTTGAGAGGTCTACTTTTGTACCCGAGTAATGCTTGTGTTGTTCCCGAGTAATAGTAGTTGTTCTCGAGATGTACCTTATCATTCCCGTGATGTGCATTCAAGCTCTCGAGAAGTCCCTTTTACTTCTCGAGAAGCTTATTTAGTACTCGAGAAATCATCTTCTGTACTCGTGATCTGCTCTTGCCCTTGAGAAAGTCATCTTGTTCTCGAGAACTACCCTTCTTGTTCTTGAGAAGATTAGTCTTGTTCTCGAGAACTTCCCTTCTTGTTCTCGAGAAGATTCTGTTGGAACACCCTATTACTGATTTGGGCAAGGATCACTATGTCTTTTAGGAAATCTGTTTTGAACTCCTTGTATAGATCTAAAGGACTATTAGAATTGAGTCTAAGGGTTAGTATTTAGGTTTGAAAGCTGCCCTAAAGACCAGATATTTCAGTTCAGGAGACCAAGTCATTTCATCGAGCTCAGTACGACGAATCATCGAACTCCATTCGACGATCGCTGAGCTCACCTCGACGAATCGTCAAATTCCATTCGACGATCTCTGAGCTCAACTTCAACAAGTCGTCGAACTCCATTCGACGAGCTTCGAGCTCAGATCGACGTTCTTGTCTCCAGTTTGTTTCTCTATCTCTGAGCTCAGTTCGACGATAGTTGAGCTCAGATCGACGATCTCTGCTTCAGTCTAAGACCAGTCTCTGAGCTCAGTTCAACGATAGTAGAGCTCAGGTCGACATTTTTCTGGTGAGATCGACGTTTTTCAAGATTCAAATTCAGACAGTTGTGGAATTATTCTCAGCATTTATTTCAAGGATCTTGTAGCCGTTTTCAATTAATCTGGAGCAAGTTTCAAGGGATTTTCAAAGGAATGTTTTTATTGGACTTTCCTCCAGGTGACAAAATGCAATTAAGGAAGTCATTTATGACAGGCCAACGGCTATATTGGACAGAGAAATATTCATTCAGATCTAAGGAATAAAAGAGATATTCATATTCTGCTGGAAAAGAGAATAACATAGAAGAATAACATCATCAACAACAACTCTTACAACAATCACAACAACAGAAAGAGAAAGAGTTGCAGATATTCTTAGTCTTAGAATTCATACAAGAATACCATCACAAAAGGAGTTCAACACAGTGAAATTTTCAGATCCCTTTTGATTCCAGTGTTCAAAGACCATCATCATTCAAGACTCCAGACACCACACATTTCAGTTGTTGCTGAAATCATCTTTTGCTGGAGATCAAAATTTCTAAAGGCCTATCACCCTACTGCAAAGCTTCACTTCCTGAACAACTCAAGATCTCAGGGGGAGCTTTGACAACATCCACTATCTTCTCTCTGATTGTTGACAGAGAAGATCATCTCATCCCTCTCTCTCTCTCTCTATTGTAAAGGGTTTTTCAAACTCCCTTCAAAAGTTTGTGCTGGTTTCTGAGACCTTGTCAAAACTCAGTGGTGGCAAGACACCTGATCAAAAAAACTGGTTTGGTTTTTAAGCACCTTATCAAAAGCTCATTGGTGCCCAGGACACCTGATCAACTCATCCTACAGTGGATTCCTACCTAGGGTGGTAGAAGAGTGGATGTACCCAGGTTGATTGGGGAACCACTATAGCTCCTTGTGTCATCTGGTTGCTTACTTTCTTTTGTTTTCTGGCTGTGGTTTTGATTGCTTTTTGATTAAATAGTTGTTGTAGTTCAATTGCTTCCCTGTTCACTTAGGAATACAACAAAAGTTGTAAAAAGTTTTTAGCAAGCACCATACTCTATTCACCCCCCCTCTAGAGTATATCAGATCTAACTTGCACTTTCAATTGGTATCAAAGCCAGGTTGGTTAAAAATACCACACCTTAGTGGTTGCACAGGCTAACACCTGAACCCAAGATCCCTCTAGTTAGATCTGCTTGTTTTGATTTTGTTATTAGAATTATTTATTCACAAAACATGGCCCAAAACAAAGATTATGCTAACACCAGACCTCCAGTGTGCAATCTATCTAAGTTTGCACTTTGGAAGGCAAGGATTAGACTGTACATGAACTCTATTGATGAGGACATTTTCAATTCTGTTTTGACAGTGTGTCCAAGACCTCCAGAGAATACAAGCACAAGTGCTGTTCCACCTCCCTCAGGAACAGATGCAGAAATAAAGAAATGGAAATTGGCTGATGCAAAAGCTATGAACATTCTAGCCCAGACTATGTCTGATGAGATATTCCAAAAGATAGTTGAATGCAACTCAGTAAAGGACATCTGGGACAAGTTATCTGAGATAGTCTCAGGATCTGCTGATGAGAGAAAGGATAGAAGATCTCACCTCATAACCCAGTATGAGAATTTCAAGAAAGGAGAAGCTGAGTCAGTAGCAGACATGTATAATAGACTCAGTCTCATAGTCAATGAGCTGAAAACTTTGGATAAGGAGATCTCATTGACTGAGCTAAATGATAAAATCCTAATGTGCTTCCCAAGCACTTGGGACTCAAGGATCTGGCCAATCAAGGAGGCCAGAAGCCTAAATGAGATTACAACTGAAGCTCTCTTGGGCAAGCTCAAGTCTTATGAGCTGCTCATCAAGAATAGAGAAGAAGAGCAGAAGGCTGCCTCACCAGCTATAAGAAAGGAGAAATCAATAGCTTTCAAAGCCACTAAAGATCAGCCTGAAGACAAGGTCCCCAATGAAGAGCTGCTAAGCCTTCTGGCCAAAAGGTTTTACAAAATGGCAAGGAAGGATTTCAGGAAAAGATCATACAGAGAGCATGACAAGCCAAGGTTTGACAAATCAAATAACAAAGAAATTATCTGCTTTGGTTGCAGGAAACCAGGCCACATTGTGCCTGACTGTCCAGAAAACAAAAACAAGGACAAAAAGGACAGGAAAGAAAGGAGAAAAGAAAAAATATTCAAGAAGAACAGCAATGGCAAACCCTCCTCCAGCAAGAACAAACATACAAGGAAGGGATTTGTTGCTGAAACTTGGAGTGAGACAGAAGAAGAATCTGAAGCTTCATCCAGCTCAAGTGATGATGAGGATGATGCTGAAGAAAAAGAATTTTGCATGATGGTTATCAATGCCTCACAACACAATTCTGATGCAGAAGAATCAGAGTCAGAATCAGAGACTCAATCTGAAGAGGACCAGGTAATAAGTTCTTTTGATTTTAATTCTGAGGACTTTAAGTGTGAGTTTAAAGCACTATGTTTAGATTTATTAAAATCTGAGAAGGAAATCATTTCTCTCAGAAATCAATTATCTGAATACAGTACTTTAAAATCAAAAAACCTCAAACTCTCTGAGGAGTTGGAATGCTGTAGGGAGCAGATAGCTTCACTGAAAAATGAACTATCAGAGGCCAAGAAGCTTGAAGAATCCCTCAATGGGAGAAGTATCAAGCTAATGGACATCACAAGCACAGTGAACTGAAGATTCAATAGTACACTGGGCTTGGGTGCTTCATCCAGCCAACCTATAGTACTAACAACCCCAATTAAATTTATCTCTGATAAAGGTAAGGGAGTTGTAGAGGTAGCTAGGAAGAATTCTGACTTATCCAAGAAAACAAGAGTTCAACAGAAGTCGTCGAACGGAGCTAGACGATCATCGAATGCAGATCAACGATCTCAAGCTAAATCGTCGAACTCAGGTCGACGATCTCTAAACCCTGAACTCTGCCACAGTCGATCTTCGAACGGAGCTCGACGATCTGACCCAAGATCGTCGAACTCAGCTCAGCGATCGTCGAGCAGAGATCAGAGTTTTGAAAACTTTTTCAAAGGTAAATCAAATTCTAAACCTAGGGGTCCTTCATCCCAAAGATTTAACCCTTATATTGAATGGATAATACCTCTAAGGAGATATCATCTTGAAGGTTATAAGAGTCAACCAGGGATGTCTTTTATTTCTGAATTCAAAGGTTATCAACCTAGGCCCAAGGTAAACTGGGTCAAAAATAAGTAAATTGTTTTATGTGCATGTGAAAACCTATCCAACATCAAACCAGCAATGGTATCTGGATAGTGGCTGCTCAAAGCACATGACAGGAAACAAGGACAATTTCACATCCTTCAAGGCCAAGCTTGGACCCAAAGTTATATTTGGAGATTCAAACTTTGGACTAACAAAAGGATATGGTGCAGTCCAGATTGGCACAGTCACATTCAAGAAAGTAGCCTATGTGGAAGGACTGAAGCACAACTTGATCAGTATCAGTCAACTATGTGATGAAGGCTACCAAGTGACTTTCAGCAAATCCTTATGCAAGATCAAATCAGTGGACAACACAACTATGTTGACAGGTAAAAGAAAAGGTAACATCTATTTAGTAGACTTTCTTTCAACTAAAGTAGATATTTGTCTGTTTAATTCTATTAGTAGACCTAATGAATTGTGGCATAAGAGATTAGGACATATAAACCTTAGAACCATTGCTAGGCTATCCAAGGACAACCTTCTGGCCCCTACAAGAAGGAAGGACTCTGCAAGGCTTGTCAATTAGGCAAGCAAACCAAAAATAGTTTCAAGTCACTTAATAAGAGTGATTCACCTAGGATTTTGTATCTGTTACACATGGATCTTTTTGGACCCATTACAGTACAAAGCTTAGGAGGGAAATCTTACACTTTAGTGGTTGTAGATGACTTCTCTAGATTCACATGGGTGTTCTTTCCGAGGAAGAAGTCTGATAACTTTAAGTGTTTGACAGAGTTTCTCAAATGCATACAGAGTGAGTTCAATACTCACATTGCCCTGATCAGAAGTGATCATGGGACAGAGTTTGATTCTCTTCTTATGCAAGTGTTCTGTCAGAGTGAAGGGATCATGCACACTTTCTCAGCTCCTAGAACTCCTCAACAAAATGGGGTAGCTGAAAGGAAAAATAGAACCCTTATTAAATCTGCCACTACATTGTTGTCAGATGCCCACCTTCCTCTATCCTTTTGGGCAGAGGCAGTGAACACCTCCAACTATGTGTTGAATAGAAGTTTAATACATAAACTGAAGGGCAAGACTCCCTATGAATTACTCAAAGGGAAGAAACCTAAAGTAGATTACTTTAAAATTTTTGGTTGTATTTGTTACGTTCATAATAATGACAAGAAATACTTAGCAAAATTTCAAGCCAAAACTGATGAAGGAGTGTTTCTGGGATACTCCATGATCAGTAAAGCTTATGGGGTATATAATAAATCAACTCTTAAAATTGAAGAATCTGTTCATATATCTTTTGATGAATCTAACATGTCTTTCAAGGAGAAGAATACTTCTACCATAGAACCTTTGCAGGTACACTCTCTTGCTGAAGACTTGGACAAGTTACAAATCATTCAAAAAGATGAAAGCAGTGAAGATGAAGAAGACATTCAACATCTTGAAGAGAAACTTCTTGAAGAGCCAGTTGTTGTACCCCCCAGAGGAAACAACAACACAGGTTGGTGAACAATCAACATCTCCTGTTGATTTAGTAACATCAAGAGACCATCCAATCTCCCAAGTGATTGGAGACATCTCAGCTGGTGTGCAAACTAGAAATCAGGTCAACAAAAACCTGATGCACACTTGCTTCCTTTCTCAAATTGAACCTCAATCCATTCAAGATGCAGAGCAAGATCCACACTAGATCATTGCAATGCAAGAAGAGTTGCATCAATTTGAAAGGAACAAAGTTTGGGAACTAGTACCAAGGCCAAAGGATCACTCCATTGTTGGAACAAAGTGGGTGTTCAGAAATAAATTGGATGATCAAGGAGTCATTGTAAGGAACAAGGCAAGGCTAGTTGCTCAAGGGTACTCTCAAGAAGAAGGGATAGATTATGACCAAACCTTTGCACCAGTTGCAAGGTTAGAGGCCATAAGAATCTTCTTAGCATATGCAACACACAAAGGATTCAAAGTATACCAGATGGATGTAAAGAGTACTTTTCTCAATGGAGATATCAAAGAAGAAGTCTATGTCAGACAACCCCCAGGTTTTATCTCTTCAACTCATCCTGATTATGTTTTCAAACTGCATAAAGCATTATATGGTCTAAAGCAAGCTCCTAGAGCATGGTATGAGACCCTAACATGCTTTCTTCTGAAAAATGAGTTTATAAGGGGTAGAGTAGACCAAACTCTTTTTATTAGAACCCATAAGTCTCATACTCTACTAGTACAAATCTATGTAGATGATATTATATTTGGTTCTACTGATTCAAATTTGTGCAGAAGGTTCTCTAATCTAATGCATTCTAAATTTGAAATGAGTAGCATGGGTGAGCTATCCTTCTTTCTAGGATTGCAAATCAAACAACATGCTAAAGGCATATTTATTTCTCAAACCAAGTATACAAAAGAATTGGTTAAGAAATTTGGTATGTCTGAAGCATCATGTATGAAAACACCTATGCCTACCAATGCTGTATTAGATGATGATGAACATGGGAAACCTATTGATCAGACAACATATAGAGCAATGATTGGCTCTTTATTGTACCTTACAGCTAGTAGACCCGACATAATGTTTGCTACATGCATATATGCTAGATTCCAAGTAAGCCCTAAAGAGTCACACCTAACCTTAGTAAAAAGGATTCTTAGGTATGTAAAAAGTTGTCCAAATATAGGTCTCTGGTATCCAAAAGACTCAGCATTTGACTTAACTGGATTTTCAGATGCTGATTATGCTGGATGCAGAATAGACAGGAAAAGCACTAGTGGAACTTGTCAGTTTCTTGGTGACAGACTTGTCTCCTAGTTTTGCAAGAAACAAACATCTGTGTCAACTTCAACTGCTGAAGCTGAATATATGGCTGCAGGTAGTTGTTGTTCACAAATACCGTGGATTCAAAACCAACTCCTATACTATGGCTACAACTTAGAAAAGTCTAAAATATTTTGTGATAACACCAATGCTATTTTTATAGCACAAAATCCAGTCCTCCATAGTAGGACAAAACACATAGAAATTAGGCATCACTTTCTAAGGGATAATGTTGAGAAAAATAAAATTGAACTTCAATATATCCCAACTGATTTGCAAAGGGGAGATATTTTCACCAAACCCTTGGATGAAAAGAAACATACATTCTTCCTGAATCAGTTAGGAATGTTAGATGGAGGAAGCCTAAAATAATATCCAAGATTTTCAAAAATCTAAAAATGACCAAGACTAGGCAAATCAATGTGCTTTTTCTAGTGTATAGAGTGTTTCTGGTCTCTGAACTGCGCTTGACGATTTTCCCCCAGATCGTCGAACGGAGATCGACGACTTCCGAAATCGTCGACCAGAGTTCAGCGCTTCTCAGATAGTGCTAAACTATCTTTCTTCAGGTCAGCGATCGTCGACCGGAGCTCGACGCTCTCCAATATCGTCGAACGAAGATCGACGATGTTGATGACCTTTCAGTTTCCTTTAGAATCCTAGATCGTCGAACAGAGTTCAACGATCTTTCCTTTTCTACATCGAACCCTAATATAAAACTCATTTTTTCGGCCGTCGTTCTCCCTTTGCGCTTTCATACTCTCTGCAAATTTTCTCTTTCCCTCCAAACTTCTCTACACTTGGTCGTTTGTTTGTTCATTTTTGCAGGAATCAATGGCAGCCTCAGTCGCCATCTTGGCCGCAATGAAATTTGATGCTGGATTTGATATCGACATGGATTCTTTCAACAACAGTGATCAAATCTTCAAGGAGATTCTGGAACTTTTCAAAGAACAATAGCTAGTTACCATCATGAACACAAGTATCAAATTAGCTGCAGATGAGATAAAGGAATGGGTGTATACTGCCCATAACCTGGATCAGAATACAGTGGTTGGAAGCATCTCAGGAACCCAGGTATCTCTAACACCTGCTGCCTTGACAGAGGTTTTTCAATTAAAATATAGAGAAGATTTTTTTGAACTTTCTGGAGAGGAGTTTTCTAATATGCCTGAAAGTATGGGACACTTAGAAGCAAACCCTAACAAATTGCTGAAGAAAAATCTGTCTGTTGAGTATAGATTTCTAACTGATGTTGTTGGCAAGGTATTGTTGGCCAAACACTCAGCTCATGATACCATATCAAGGTATCAGCTCTGCTTGATGGGTGCCCCAGTGGACAAGAAACAATTGAACTGGGGAGAAGTTTTTTTTTGATTTGATTAAGAAAAAGATTAACAAGAACTTTGTTAATTTTGGAAGAATTTTAGGGTTGTTCCTTCACCACAGATGCCATGCACTGCTTGTTTCCAGTGGGATGCACATCAATGCCTCCAAGAGGCTCACCTGTGACCTATTTGGAAAATGGGACAGGCAAATTGTGAAGCCCAGCAGGCCCTCTACAATCTCATCTTCAGGCACAAGGACTGCTTCAGTCACTTCCCCTCAGGTTTCTGCCCCTGCAGAAGACTTGTCTGCTTCTTCTCCTCCTCCTCCACCTCTTGTTTCATCTACCACAGTCACATCCACCATCATAATTTCCACCCCATCTCCAACTTCAATTGCTTCTCCAACTCCACCACTCACTGAAGAAATCTTCCATCCTCTCCATCACTACCCACACCTAGATATTGATTCATCCTCTCATATTCCTTCTTTCACTCTTATAGATGATTCCTATATGGATGATTCTCCTTCATCCCCTCCTAAGCCACCATCCTCATCCACCTCTTATCAACAACTCCTTCAGGACATAATTGCTCAACCATCCATCACACCATCCATTTCCATTCCACTCTCTTCCATCTCTACAATTCCAATTTCCCAACCATCATTTCCTCAATCCACAGGTTCTCCACCAACATCTCCTGCTGCTCCACCCTTCATTCCTACCTCTACTCAAGTCCCTCTTGAGCAAATAGATCTTCCAGCCCTTGCAGACAGGTTATATGAGCTGATAGCTCCAAGGCTATCCCTCTTGCTGGAGACCTCTTTGGATCCCCTTCTAAAAACAGTTCAGGAACTATCTGCCAGGCCTTCTTCCATTCTTCCTTCTCAGGCAATCCCTTCTTATGGGTGCCTTGATCTAGTTCTCACTGCATCTAGGCAGGGGGAGATGCCCATGAAGTTGAAAGATTGCCTACTATTGTATCCTCAGTCCAAGCTCTAGTAGCTTTAGTTGCATTCCTCATAGTGGACCTCAGGTCACTGTTATCAATTTTTGATTCTGTATACTTCAACTGTCTACCAGTCCAGCAATCTAAAGATCTGACTAATGTCATTGTGCCTATTTCCAGATGTGACCCCAGCTTAATAAGCTCTTATATACATTCCATCAAGGCTGTTGACACTACTTCTTCTGATGCTCCTACTGCTGCTGCTCCTACTGCTGTTATTGATGTTTATGTTAATTCTGATATTGATGTTTTTGAGGACATGCATATGACAGAGGCATTTGTTTTTGAGCCTGCTGTTACTGCTGTTGTTGCTCCTTCTGCAGTTGATTTTCCAGTTTTATCTGTTACTACTGCTGCTGTAGCCTCTGTTTTTGAAAGTGTTGTATCTGAATCTGCTGTCACAACTCCTTCTGCCAGTATTGCTTCTACTCCACTTCCTGTTGTTGCTACTGTTGCTGTCTCTGCTGCTTATTTTGCTCAGTCTCAACAACAAAAAGATTATCTCAAAAGGATTGATGCAATGTATGATAATCCTCCAAGCTCAGACAGTGATCAGTTCAGGACTGACTCAGATGATTCCTCTGCTACAATTGCAAGGAAAAGGAAAGCCAGAAGCAAGGATATGAAGAGAGTTCCTCCAGAGAAAGTAAAAGATACAAATGACATTTTATACTACATACTGTATGATTGCCCTATCACAGAACCTTGGATACAATACTCCAGGAATCAACTGAAGGCTATGAAAAAGAAAAGAAAGTATGACAAAGGATCTTCCCATTTTAATCCTCCTCCTCCCTCACCTGATGCAGGTGCAGGTGGTAGTTCTGCTTTCCAATCCTCTGTCAGAAGCCAAACTTTATATCAACCCCAAGGTAGATCCCAGTACAGAGGTAATCAATCTAGAGGTTACCAGTCCAGAAGAGGACAGTACAGAGGAAATCGGAGAGAACTTAAAGTATACTCTAAAGGATATTCCAGGCAACATCCTTATCCAAGGGAAGGATAAGGTCCATCTGACACAACTTCTGGTCCCTTCCCTTATAAGCTGAAAGAACTAGTCTCTTCCAGAGCTCCTCCAGATAATTCTTCAAATAGATATGAGCCTCCTGTTCCATTTGAGGACCCAGAAAATAACCCCACCTCATGGACAGCAAGAATGAAAGAATTGGCTGCTTTGGACCAAATCAAGAAAGCTAGAGAATAAGGAAGGGATACTTCAAATATCACTACTTTATCAGATCAAAGAAAGAAAGAGCTTGAGAGATACTCTTCCAGTAAATTTTTTGATTCAGAAAGCTATATGAAGCTGCATCCAGAAGCTGTAGTGCCCAGGCCAAAGCAACAAACCTCTCTAGGTGCAGCTGATTACAGAAGATCTAAGAAGGAAGCTCTCAATCCCAACAGAGAAATAGTTCTTATAAAGAGCAAGGAAAAAGAATGATTCTGTAAGATGACAATATATTTTTTTTCTGAACTATCTAAGATAATGTATGTGTTTCTGCAATGTCTTGTTTGTTATATTTCTGCTTTGTATGTTTTTATTTTTCCAATATCTGTAAATAGTAATCCTAACCCAAATAGGGGGAGATTGTTGGAACACCCTATTACTGATTTGGGCAAGGATCACTATGACTTTTAGGAAATCTGTTTTGACCTCCTTGTATAGATCTAAAGGTCAATTAGAATTGAGTCTAAGGGTTAGTATTTAGGTTTGAAAGCTGCCCTCAAGACCAGATATTTTAGTTCAGGAGACCAAGTCATTTCGTCGAGCTCAGTACGACGAATCGTCGAACTCCATTCGACGATGGCTGAGCTCACCTCGACGAATCATCGAACTCCATTCGACGATCTCTGAGCTCAACTTCAACAAGTCGTCGAACTCCATTCGACGAGCTTCGAGCTCAGATCGACGTTCTTGTCTCCAGTTTGTTTCTCTATCTCTGAGCTCAGTTCGACGATAGTTGAGCTCAGATCGACGATCTCTGCTTCAGTCTAAGACCAGTCTCTGAGCTCAGTTCAACGATAGTAGAGCTCAGGTCGACGTTTTTCTGGTGAGATTGATGTTTTTCAAGATTCAAATTCAGACAGTTGTGGAATTATTCTCAGCATTTATTTCAAGGATCTTGTAGCCGCTTTCAATTAATCTGGAGCAAATTTCAAGGGATTTTCAAAGGAATGTTTTTATTGGACTTTCCTCCAGGAGACAAAATACAGTTAAGGATGTCATTTATGACAGGCCAATGGCTATATTGGACAGAGAAATATTCATTCAGATCTAAGGAATAACAGAGATATTCACATTCTACTGGAAAAGAGAATAACATAGAAGAATAACATCATCAACAATAACTCTTACAACAATCACAACAACAGAAAGAGAAAGAGTTGCAGATATTCTCAGTCTTAGAATTCATACAAGAACACCATCACAAAAGTAGATTAACACACTGAAATTTTCAGATCCCTTTTGATTCCAGTGTTCAAAGGCCATCATCATTCAAGACTCCAGACACCACACATTTCAGTTGTTGCTGAAATCATCTTTTGCTGGAGATCAAATTTTCTGAAGGCCTATCACCCTACTGCAATGCTTCACTTCCTGAACAACTCAAGATCTCATGGGGAGCTTTGACAACATCCACTATCTTCTCTCTGATTGTTGACAGAGAAGATCATCTCATCCCTCTCTCTCTCTCTCTCTGCTGTAAAGGGTTTTTCAAACTCCCTTCAAAACTTTGTGTTGGTTTCTGAGACCTTGTCAAAACTCAGTGGTGGCAAGACACCTGATCAAAAAATCTGGTTTGGTTTTTGAGCACCTTATCAAAAGCTCATTGGTGCCCAGGACACCTGATCAACTCATCCTGCAGTGGATTCCTACCTAGGGTGGTAGAAGAGTGGATGTAGCCAGGTTGATTGGGGAACCACTATAGCTCCTTGTGTCATCTGGTTGCTTACTTTCTTTTATTTTCTGGCTGTGGTTTGTGATTGCTTTTTGATTAAATAGTTGTTGTAGTTCAATTGCTTCCCTGTTCACTTAGGAATACAACAAGAGTTGTAAAACGTTTTTAGCAAGCACCATACTCTATTCACCCCCTTCTAGAGTATATCAGATCTAACTTGCACTTTCAGATTCGCTTGTACTGAGAACTGCCCTTGTTCTCGAGAAGTTTTGGCTCTTTACTGGAGAACTGGGTTCGTTGTTCCCGAGTGGTGCTTCCTTCAGTTCTCGAGTAATTCTTCTTGTACTCGAGAAATATCGTCTCCCTAACTCGAGAAACCTGCTTATTCTACTCAAGTAATTTTCCTCCTTATTGCCGAGACATATTTTCTACTAGAGAAAACTTCCTTTTGTTCCTTAGAATTCAACTTCTACTTGAGAAACATCACCTTCCATGCGAGAAATCCATACTTCTCGAGGATTCTGGTTCAGCCGAACCTTGTCCCTTCACTAAATTATACTAACCCTTATATTATGTTCATTATATAAATAAATAAATATATATATATAAGATAAACTTCTCCTTCTCCTTAGACCGATTTTCTCCCTTCTTCCCGAACCAGAGCGGCGTGAGCGAGAGAGAGAAAGTTTTCCGTGACACTTCCAGTGGCCGCTGACGGTGCCCCGGTGCTCGAAATCCTGAACCGATCGTAGATCCTGAAAGTTCTCAACGAGAGCTACGCCATCATGGTAAAATCTTCCCCATTCCTTGAACTTTTTCTGGCTAGGGTTTTCGGCACTAACTCCTATTTTTGGTCATTCTTGTTAGATTTTAAATTCCTTCGTCTTCTTCGTCTGAATCTACGCCGATGTGCGATTTGGTGGTCTTCTCCGGTAAAATCAAGGCAGGTGATGGTTTAATCCTTGTCTTCCCTTCTTTATCCCGATTTACAGAAATTTCTAACTCCTTGTTATCATGATTTTTAATAACTTACTGAATATAGTGCTGTTTAGATCTCTTGACTAATTCTACTTATAGATTTCACGTTTTTGATTTTTCTACCTTGCCTTGTTAAGTGCTATATATTTGATGATGTGGTTAAATCTCACTCTTATAACCATTCCTCAACTTTTATTTAGGACGTGTTAGAATTTATTTAGGATTCTAAATTCTTCCTAAAGGTTTATTAACCATTTCAAATCTAAAATTGTCTCGTAGAATCTGATGTGTTATTGTTGTCTTGAGATTTATATCATGGTTTTTTTTTGTGATGATGTCGTGGGGCGAGACAAGCCGCCAGGACCCGATTGGGTTGTTGTGTGCTTTTGAGCTATAATCTCGGGTCGTGACGGGGTGTGAATTCATTATTTTCTTTGTTCCGAGTGTTATTTATGGGCGAATCCACCGCCGTAAACTTGATCCCTCTATTAGTACCTTATGGGACTCTACCGGGTGTGTTGATTCATGAAAATGGAAAGGGAGTCGGGCACCACCAGCTAATGGTTCGAGCACCGGGGAATAGAAGGCAAAAGGAAAACTGCAAGCAGCTATCTACTGAGCGGATGAGATAAAGAGAACAGCAGAGCCGTGAACCATGACAACACTAGACTTCGCCCATCGCGGCCTAAATGCCTCTCTTGCGACGGGCTTTCCTTTGATTAAAAGTGAAGCGGTTACAAGAAGGAGTGAACAGGTTAGCCAACCGGACAGCAAGCCCCAAGGCACAAGACTCGAGAACGCAGCTCTTAACAAGCGAGCTCCTGGATACGAGTCAGCGTGCTTTGGGGAGTGCACCCTGATAGTTTGTTTTGTATTTAAGCTATTAGAGTTTTGTTTAGGTCTTTATTGCGCAAATCTTGTCTTATTAGCTTATATTTCCCCTCCTCTTGTATTTATTTATGCCACTAATATTTTTTGTGCTCTTTTGCAGGTTTTCTCAATTTTCACCCAAAATGACCTGATACGACCACCAACACGGCCGTGTCATGGGGCGTGTCACCTGTTCCCAAAGAATCAATCACCAGAGGAAAGTCCAGAGTTCATCTCGACTAGGACTCGGCCTCCAACACGGCCGTGTCGGTGGCCATGTCAAGCTGGTTATGTCAACATGAGACGTGTCACCAGGAGCCGATGACATTCCAGCGAAGGACACGGCCACCAACACTACCGTGTTGCCAGGCATGTCGCCACCTCCTCAGCGCATGCAGCCCGCCATTAATGCCCCCGCCCCCCGTCGAACCCCATCAACCGCAGAGGACACGGCCACCAACATGGTCGTGTCGTTGTCCATATCAGCATCGGCATGCCTGCCGATTCGACGTTGCAATGATCATTTCCCGCCAGAACCAGAGCCCGAAGTCAACCAGCACGGGACATGGCCGTGTGGCCGGCCGTGTCACCTCCTCTTGAATTTCTATAAATTCAGCCCCCCCCCCACTTGAGTCCATATAGTTTTTTACTGAGTGGGGGAGGTGCTGCCCATTTATTTTCTGAAGGTTTTCTTGCTTTCTCTCTCTCTCTCTCTCTCTCTTTCTCATTTTAGTTTTTCCTAATTCTAGTTTAGTTTAAGCTTTTTGTAGTAGCCTTTGTAATTGCTTTAGTTGCCAATGGTAGGGCTAGAACATGATTTCAATTTTCACTACACTTGTAATTTTCATTTCTAAGTTGTAAGCTCTCTTTTAGATTAATATAAAAAGTTTTGTTTGCTCTCTTTCTTACCTTGTGTTCTTTATGCTTTACTACCCATTCCCCCCTCCTCCACTTCACCATGATTAACTAATCCTCCTTGTACTCGATCTTGATTTTCCGAGGTTCGAGTGATTAAGTTATGATGCTTTGAGTTTACCTTTTCTTTTTAGGGTTTAGCCTTGAATTACTCTTGATTTATCATGGGTTGGAGATATATCATTGATATATATTCTCCACCTTTGCTTTCATTCTTGGCTAGCCGAGAGGCCGATAGATTGAAGTGAGCACTCAAGTGTAAAGGAGTTGTACGCACCCCTCGAGAGGGGCAGACGTCCATATCTCCCGGATTGGAGTAAAATCCAATAGTGGGGTTCACCGCGTAAAGCGAGCTTTAGGCCTCCGATTTAGACGAGAGTCGGTCGGATCTTCCAAAACTAAGTTGGGCACGACTTCGAGAGAAGTTTGTTCAAGCTTTAGGAACCTCCACGGTCAAGGACCTTTACCCTATTAATTTTAGGTTTATTTATCGTGTTTTTAATCGACTCTTGCGAGGTGATTCTTGATCGAGTGAATTTCTATTTCATCGTTTCAACCCTTCAGTGTAATCGTTTCTTTTATGCTCTATTTATTTTTAGTGCAATCAGCTCTCTTTTTAATTCCTTTCCTAAGTACGTTAAATTTTTCCCACTTAACCTAAGATTTCCATCGATAAAATAATAGCCTTCGTGTGAGTAAGCTTACTCAACAGTTCCCGGATTTTAATACGACACTTCTGTCATGTTGGGTATTGTATCCACAACGTACCTGATTTGAAGAAGCCCCTGTACAAGCTAAGGTAAATAGACAATGTTTTTGACAAAATATTTCAAGTTGTGCTTGCAGTTATTCCACGCTAAGTGCACACCAATTTCAGGGTGCAGTAGGTCAATATACACGGGTCTGCACAACGTAATCCCTCATTGAGCAATCAGTGTGTTGGCCTACGTGTACTCTCTCTATTGGAGTGCACTTACTTTCAAGTACAGGGCTGTGTTTATGCAAGAGCAGACAAGGAGCAAGGATGAGTCAAAGAGCAGCTCAGAGGCGTAAGACGAAAAATCATCTAAGTAAGAATCGACGAGAATCACCAAGTGATTCTCGCCGATTCGGCGAGAATCACTAGTGATTCTCACCGAATCGTCGAGAATCACTGGCTGATTCTCGCCGGCTAAATCAGAGTGCAATCAAGTCAAGTTCGACGAGAATCACTTTGTGATTCTCGACAAATCGTCGGGAATCACTTTGTGATTCTCACCGAATCGTCGAGAATCACCCTTGATTCTCGACGATTCGACGAGATTCACAGGTGATTCTCGCCGATTTTTACTTGGGCAACTTTCGGGAAAAAGCTGGACCGGATTCTGCCGCTGGCACTATTTTGAACTGGATTTAGGGTTTCTTCTTGTGGGACCCACAACGGTCATTAAGGTGTTTACTTGTGTATATATATACGGGTATTTTTGAACAGTAAAGACACACAGAAAGAAGCCGAGCGACGATCTTGACCTAAAATCGCGAAACTGCTCCGCTGCCGCCGTCGCCGCTCGCGCTAGTTGGTCGCCGCTTTTGATCGCGATTCTTCCTGATCTTCCGGCGACAGAAGCTTAGCCAAGCTTAGAGTCTCACGTGTCTAACCGGAGATCTCTTGTCTCTTGATTTGTTGATCGGGAAAATCTTCCCCATCCGAATCGATCAAGACGATTGATCCTAGTGTGACCGTTGGTAGACCTAGCTAGCTTCGCTACAAAGTTTGGATCTCCAAAGTACAGCAGCCACACATCGTTGTCGCCGCCGATCCCGTGAACCTAGCCGCCGCCCATCTTGCCGCCGCCGGTTCCGGGGAGATTCTCTCCAAGAGAGATCTAGGGTTGTGGACTTTTCATGGACTTCAAAAACACGTCATCAACGAAGAGGGACATCTTAGTCTCCAAATGTAGTTTGTATCTCTTGTACATTCTAGTTTTACTTTTGTTGTAAAGGAACGTTGGTTCCTAGTTGTAAGGGTTGGGTGCAACCCGTGTTGTGGGAGTGTTGTCTCCTACGTGTGGAAGGGTTCCTTCCGATAGTGCACGGATTGGATTTCAATCCTGTTGGAGAAGAGACCGAGTCGTCCCTTGTTGGGAGATAGGTCGAAGGGGGAAAGTGGATGTACCCAAATCGGGGAACCACTATAAATTGCTTGTGTACTTTCTGTGCTGTGCTGTTTTGTTTTATTGTGCAGGTATAATTTTAAATTCGGCAAAAACGCTGCACGTCGCCTATTCCCCCCCATAGGTGAAGATAGTTGACACTAGGTGGACTTTCAGGTGGTATCAAAGCGAGGTTGCTCATCAAAAAGGTTCACACCTTGAGTAGAATCCTGCCACTAGTGTCAAGAAGAAGACAAACATCTACTATGGACGGGCTCAAGTACACAGGCAAGATCCCAATGTGCACCAGGCTCAACTTTCCTATCTGAAAGGAAAGGATCAGGTTCTACATGGAAGCTGTTGATCCTCGACTCTTCATGATCGTGGAGGAGGGACCTTATGTCCCCACTAAGGCCTCCACCATTGATCCTACCCAGAAAGTGCCAAATAAAATTTCTGAAATGGACAAGGACGAGATGGTGCTGGTGGGACTTGACAAGAAGGCGCAGAACATTCTGGTCAGCGCGGTAGATGACTCAATGATGCAGAACTTCTGCAACTGCAGGACAGCAAAGGATATCTGGCACTGCCTGATTATTCTAATGGAGGGCACTGATGAAGTGAGGGATGATCGGAGATCCCTTCTAAACCAGAAATATGAGGCCTTCAGACAAGGGCCTAAGGAAGATATCGGAGTTACCTTCGAGAACTTCCTCAAGATTGTCAATGCCCTCAAAGGATATGGAAGAGTGTTCACTGATGGTGAACTTAATGATAAATTCCTTAGGTCCCTTACTAAGGAATGGGACACAAAGATCTGCGCCATCCGAGAGTTTGGCAGACTAGCTGAAACAGACCCGCAAATTCTGTTTGGGAAGCTGATGTCCTATGAGCTTCATCTGAACACCAGGAAAGCAGAAGAAGAAGCGGAGAAGGCTACAGCGAAAGAAAAGACTGTGGCTCTAAAAGCCAGTCACTCCAGAAAAGGCAAGGGTGCGGTTTCATACCGTGCCAGGAAAAAGGATGAGGAGGAGGACTCTGAGCCATGCTCCTCCAGCTCAGAGCTGTCGGAAGAGGATTTCTCCCTCATCACCTGAGAGTTCAAGAAGTTCCTCAAGATGAGGAATCAAAGAAAGAAAGACGGCTCCTCCTCCAGGCATCAGAAGAAAAATTATTCTTCTGACAGGTATGCTTCTAAACCGAACAAACATCGCTCCACTGATATTATTTGCTTTGGATGCAATAAGCCAGGACATGTCGTGGCCGACTGCTATCAAGGCAAGAGAGAAAAAGGGAAAGGAGAGGAGCACAAATCCTCTAGAGATAAGAAGAAAGAGCGGAGCTACATCGCCAAAAGGCCAAAGACACTGAGTGAGTCTGATTCCATAGACTCTAGTGATGATGAGGAAGCCTACTTCGGGCTTGTGGGTCGCTCCGACTCAGAAGGAGAATGCCCACCATTTACTGGGAAGGTAAAAGCTCACACCCCTCTCTCCGACTCTGACTCTGATCCTGAGTCTCGGGATGATGACCCTGAGGATAGCCTTTCGGCCTGTGAAGCGGAGCTCCTCCAGAAGTATGAGCTTCTGCTCAACACTTTCGAGGAGTGCCGTAAGAGATTGAAGGCTGAGAAAAAGGAAGTGAAATTCCTTAAGGGTGAGTGTGTCTCCCTAAGGGAAGAGGTCACCAGTTTGATTTCTCTCCGACAGGAGCACCTTGACCTGACTTCAAAGCATTCAGAGTCTCTTAAACTCCTTGATCTTAAGCAGGTGGAAGTCGACAAGTTGGTAGAACAACTTGCGGCATAAAGGAAGATCGTCAAGAGCTTCTCTATGCCAAAAACTGTTCTTCCAGTAGTTGATACCTTCTCTGCTCAGGCCAAAGGAGCTGGCTTGGGACATGTAGGGGTATCTGGTTCCTCATCCAGGAGAAACAGGAACCAGAGGAAGAATAAGGCCGCCAAGAAGGCCTCTGATGATGAAAAGGGAAAGGCTCCGCTCAGTCCTGTTGAGTTCAAAAAGCCTAGCTTTCCCTGCAACCAACATGACTTTGAATCAACCTTTGGTCATCATTTCCGGCCCTCGATTGCAAAGCCAAAGAGCCGATATGATGGTTGGAATTTTCCCCGGAACTTCGGTGAGAGTGCCTTCAAGGCACCTTATGAGGAAATCCACATGGGAAATTATGGTCAATTCTCTAGCAGCCATAATGGAAAGCAGGCACCAAGATTCAAGCCTGTTATACTGACGAAACAGAAGGTGAAGAAGTCATGTGACTGCAATCACTATGAGGCCTCCACCTCCAGATCCAAGGCCCCGGCTGTACCCACCATTCCCAGGGTAAGGCAGGAGCCTAGGAAGAGGTACAACAGATTCGACTGTTGGTGCTGTGGCAAAGTCGGTCACTTTGCCGTGGATTGTTGGTTTAATCCAAGGTATCTCGAGACTCCCTATGTTAGCAATGCGAGGTCGACCACTCGTAGGGTTAACCAACCGAGGGGGAGTATGCTAACCAAGAATCTAGGACCCAAGTTAGATTGGGTTCCTAAGGGAAATTGATTTTGTTTTGCAGGAATGTCCAAAGGCCACCAAAACGCCAATATGGTACTTGGACAGTGGATGCTCCTGGCATATGACTGGGACAAGAAGCCTGCTGCGTGATTACACTCCCGTCGAGAATGGACCCAAAGTCATCTTTGGGTGTCAGATCGTGGAGTCACCAGAGGTTACAGTATGATTTCCAACGGTTTAATCTCTATCACCGACGTGGCTTATGTTGAAGGGTTAAACCATAACCTGATCAGTGTATGTCAGTTATGTGATAAAGGTTATGACGTTAAGTTCTGCAAGGATAAATGTCTGATAATTTCACGTACCTCTTCTGAGACGGTATTATCCGGCATTAGGAGAAGAAATATCTTCTGCTTAGATTTTCTCAGTTTAGATTCATCTACCCCCGTATGCCTTGTGGCAACAGGCAGTGCATCTCTTTGTGAACAATGGCACAAGAGATTGGCACATATTAATTTCAAAACAATTAGTATACTGTTTTCTAAAAACTTAGTAAGGGATGCTCCAGTTATCAAGTGCATCAAAGATAGCCCCTGTCCTGCATGCCAGATGGGCAAACAGACTCGGGCTACCTTTAAGAGCATTGCAGACAAAGACTCTTCCCGATGTCTTTACCTTCTACATATGGACTTGTTTGGTCCAATGCAAGTTCATAGCTTGGGAGGCAAGTCTTATACGCTAGTGATAGTTGATGATCATTCTCGGTTTACATGGGTGTTCTTCTTAAAATGAAAGTCAGATACGTTTGACATCTTCACTAGTTTTGTCAAGCAGGTTCAGAACGAATTTAACTGCTCAGTGGTCAAAATCAGAAGTGACCATGGAACAGAATTCGAATTTGGTGCTATGACAGAGTTTTGTGAAGAACAAGGTATCTTTCATCAGTTTTCCTCCCCGCGCACTCCTCAGCAAAATTGAGTTGCGGAGAGGAGAAATAGAACTCTCATTGAAGCCTGCACGACAATGTTGAAAGACGCTTCTCTCCCAGAATACTTCTGGGCAGAGGCTGTCAATACAGCTTGCCATGTACAAAATCGAGCATTGATCAACAACATCATCGTAAGATGCCTTATGAGCTACTGAGAGGCAGGAAACCAACCATGTCCTACTTGAGGATCTTTGGTTGTCGATGCTATGTACTGAATAATGGGAAGTACCCGCGTACTAAATTTGGTGAAAAATGCTTCGAAGGCATATTCATGGGCTATAGTTCCCACAGTCGGGCATATAGGGTCTTCAATAAGAAAACCCTAGTGGTAGAAGAATCAATTAATGTTGTATTTGATGAAGGAAGTTTGCTTAACAGCAATTCTTCCAGTGGTATTCTTGAAGATGCAGGTGCACGACTTGAACAGCTGGATCTCGATGAGACCGCTAAAGATGAAACTCCTAAGTATGTCAAAGTTTCCACCTCCACGTCATCTGGGAATGTTGAAGATCAAAATGGAACAAATCTCTTAGAAGAAGGAGAAGCCCAAGAAGTAGTCGAAGCTCGAGACGCCAGACTTCTAGAGCTCCGGCACGTGAGGGATCATCCTAGAGATCAGATCATCGGAGATCCTCGTGTCGGTGTCAGAACTCGAAGAGGTACTATTAATCCTCCAGTGCAATTGCAATTGCCAACAATCCGGTATCGCACAACAGAACGAAGCATATTGAAGTGCGATACCACTTCATTCGGGAGCACGTGGAGAACAAGGACATCTCTCTCTGTTATGTCCCCACGGACAAGCAGATTGCAGATATATTCACAAAGCCCTTATACGAGGCCAAGTTCAGTCTTTTCAAAACTGAATTGGGGATGCTAAACTATGAGGAATAAAGACTACAGAAGCTCCAGGCTCGTACATCTAGGGGGAGCCTCTGCCAGGAACTCAAGCGAGAGCACAGGTGCAAGAACTGAGGGGGAGCAAGGGGTCAAAAGCAACAGACCCAGATTTGCAGAAGCCGAAAAGGGGGAGATTACCCTCTCGGCTAAGGCTAAGGTGGCTCCAAGTTTGCTCCCAAGAAATTGGTATTGGTAATGAATAACTCACTCAACTCAATTTCAAGTTTATGATTTTCATTCCCATATTCTCTATTCACCTTAGCTTGTGGGGTTTAGGCTTCTTCAAATAGGGGGAGATTGTTGGGTATTGTATCCACAACGTACCTGATTTGAAGAAGCCCCTGTACAAGCTAAGTTAAATAGACAATGTTTTTGACAAAACATTTCAAGTTGTGCTTGCAGTTATTCCACGCTAAGTGCACACCAATGTCAGGGTGCAGTAGGTCAATATACACGGGTCTGCACGACGTAATCCCTCGTTGAGCAGATCAGTGTGTTGGCCTACGTGTACTCTCTCTATTGGAGTGCACTTACTTTCAAGTACAGGGCTGTATTTATGCAAGAGCAGACAAGGAGCAAGGATGAGTCAAAGAGCAGCTCAGAGGCGTAAGACGAAAAATCATCTAAGTAAGAATCGACGAGAATCACCAAGTGATTCTCGCCGATTCGGCGAGAATCACTAGTGATTCTCGCCGAATCGTCGAGAATCACTAGCTGATTCTCGCCGGCTAAATCAGAGTGCAATCAAGTCAAATTCGACAAGAATCACTTTGTGATTCTCGACGAATCGTCGGGAATCACTTTGTGATTCTCGCCGAATCGTCGAGAATCACCCTTGATTCTCGACGATTCGACGAGAATCACAGGTGATTCTCGCCGATTTTTACTTGGGCAACTTTCGGGAAAAAGCTGGACCGGATTCTGCCGCTGGCACTATTTTGAACCGGATTTAGGGTTTCTTCTTGTGGGACCCACAACAGTCATTAAGGTGTTTACTTGTGTATATATATACGGGTATTTTTGAACAGTAAAGACACACAGAAAGAAGCCGAGCGACGATCTTGACCTAAAATTGCGAAACTGCTCCGTCGTCGCCGTCGCCGGTCGCGCTAGTTGGTCGCCGCTTTTGATCGCGATTCTTCCTGATCTTCCGGCGACAGAAGCTTAGCCAAGCTTAGAGTCTCACGTGTCTAACCGGAGATCTCTTGTCTCTTGATTTATTAATCGGGAAAATCTTCCCCATCCGAATCGATCGAGACGATTGATCCTAGTGTGACCGTTGGTAGACCTAGCTAGCTTCGCTACGAAGTTTGGATCTCCAAAGTACAGCAGCCGCACATCGTTGTCGCCGCCGATCCCGTGAACCTAGCCGCCGCCCATCTTGCCGCCGCCGGTTCCGGGGAGATTCTCTCCAAGAGAGATCTAGGGTTGTGGACTTTTCGCGGACTTCAAAAACACGTCGTCAACGAAGAGGGACATCTTAGTCTCCAAACGTAGTTTGTATCTCTTGTACATTCTAGTTTTACTTTTGTTGTAAAGGAACGTTGGTTCCTAGTTGTAAGGGTTGGGTCAATCCGTGTTGTGGGAGTGTTGTCTCCTACGTGTGGAAGGGTTCCTTCTGATAGTGCAAGGATTGGATTTCAATCATGTTGGAGAAGAGACCGAGTCGTCCCTTGTTGGGAGATAGGTCGAAGGGGGAAAGTGGATGTACCCAAATCGGGGAACAACTATAAATTGCTTGTGTACTTTCTGTGCTGTGCTGTTTTGTTTTATTGTGCAGGTACAATTTTAAATTCCGCAAAAAACGCTGCACGTCACCTATTCCCCCCCCCCCCATAGGTGAAGATAGTTGACACTAGGTGGACTTTCATGTCCCCTTGCTATAGTTCGATAGGTATACTTGCCTAGTTGGATTGCGAGTTCGACTACTCTCTTTTCTTAAGCGTTGGCCAGGCCATCAAGTTTTTGGCGCTGTTGTCGGGGAACAACTTTCGTTGATAAATTGAAAACACGAACCTATTAATTTTGTCATTTCTCTTTCTCATCCTCCTCCTAAAAAAAATTTTTAAATCAAAAAATTTTTATTACCGCTCTTAATAGAAACCCGCTTCACAATTTTTCTATACCACCTAAATCTCTCGAAAAGGGCAAAGCGGTTTTAAGTGCCGCTATCATGACTAGTACCTTGCGAACCCTTCACCGGGTAGCCCTTGGGAAGTTCGGGAGTTAAAACATAAAAAAATCTATTTCAAAAAAAAATCTTATTAACCCTCTTTTCTAGTTTACTTATTTCTCTTCCTTCTCTTCTCTTTTTTTAGTGCATGACCCATGGGAATCCGTCGGATATTTTGGACCTGGACCACAAAATTGAGCGTACTCTTTGGAGAAGATCGCGATTTCAAGGCCCTACTTTCCAAATACCGGTTGAGAATTCCGAGTCATTTTCTACTTTAAGAATGGAAGAACCCCATGTGGAGGAAGTCGTGCAAAGGCATATGTCTTATTATGCATGACCGAATCTCGAGGGTACTGAATCTAGCATAGTTCGCCCTGCAATACCTAATAATAATTTCGAACTGAAGCCCAGCATAACTTAAATGGTGCAGCAGTATGTGCAATTTGACGGACTTCAAGATGAAGATCTGAATGTACATATAACAAGCTTTCTTGAGATTTGTGACACCTTCAAGATAAATGGTGTCACAAATGATGTTATTAGGCTAAGATTATTTCTCTTCTCCCTTAGAACTAAGGCTAAGCAGTGGCTGAACACTCTACCTAAAAATAGCATCACAACCTGGACTCAATTAACTGAAAAATGTTTGGTGAAGTATTTTCCGCCAGCTAAAACTACAAAACTTAGGAACGACACTTCTGCCTTTGGACAAATAGACTCTGAAACCCTTTATGAAACCTGGGAAAGATTTAAAGAATTATTAAGATGATGCCCTCATCACGCTCTGCCTGTATGGTTACAAGTGCAGACGTTTTATAACGGGCTAAATCAAAGTACAAAGCAAATGATAGACGCAGCTTCTGGCGGCACTTTAAACCATAAGACCCCAGAAGAAGCTCTTGAGCTTTTTGAGGACATGACAATGAACACCTACCAGTGGAATGTGCCTAGGTCCCGCCCAAACAAACCTGCAGGTATTTTTGAAGTGGACAACGTCTCCCAGCTAGCTCTGCAAGTAGAAATATTAAGCAAAAAAATTACGGAGATGACTGCTGTCTTCGCCCCTCAGGTATGGGAATCTGCAACTCTTGCTCCAGAACCATTAGATTTTTTAATAATAATATGCCTATAAATGCTTTTAATAATTTTTCTGCTGCGAATTTTCATCCTCCTGGTTTTGTTTTTCCAAATAGTTATAATCCTACTTTAAGAAATCACCCGAATTTTTTGTGGAGTAATCCATCGAACGCAATGCGCCCACCACCACAAAATGATTTTTCTGCACCACCTCCACCTCTTCAAAACTTTCCAAAACCTCCAAGCTTGGATTAGTTACTTTCTAAATATATCACCACAAATGACGCTACTATAAGAACCTTAACCGGGTATGTAAAATGTCTAGAAAATCAAGTAGGACAACTCGCAAAACTAATTTCTGAGCGACCCGCAGGGTCTCTTCCTTCCAATACCGAGCCCAACCCGAGAGAGCAAGCGAAAGTTATAACTCTTCGGAGTGGGAAGCAAGTTCCCGGTGTGGTAAGTGAAGAGCCTGAGGCAAGCTCCGCTCCCGCTTTAAAAAATCAAAGCTCCGCTCCCGTTTTAAAAATTCCACCCTCTGTCGAAGAAGTTATCACCCATGTTTTAGAAAAAGAACTCACTCCACCACCCACCTTTAAAAATAATCCAACCCCTCCATACCCTTCTGAACGTAATAAACAACATCGGGATGATCAATACACCAGTTTCTTAGAAATGTTTAAACAAATTCACATAAATCTGCCCTTTCACGAAGCGATATCCCAGATACCGAAGTACGCTAAGTATCTTAAGGTCCTCCTGACCAACAAGAAGAAGTTAGAGAACCTTTTGCATGTCACGTTAAATTTCGAGTGCTCGACGGTCTTAACAAATGGTTTACCAAAGAAAATCAGTGACCCTGGTAGTTTTTCTATTCCGTGTGTCTTTGGTAATTTTTTTGTCAAGCACGCATTAGCCGACTTAGGTGCGAGTATTAACCTGATGCCCCTCTCGTTGTTTAAGAAGTTAGGAATTGGTAACTTCAACCCCACACGCATGAGTATCCAGCTAGATGATAGATCTGTAAAGTACCCGTTAGGAATCGTGGAGGATGTCCTAGTTAAAGTCGACAAGTTCATCTTCCCGGTGGACTTTGTCATATTGGACATCGAAGAAGACGTCGAGGTTCCCCTGATCCTTGGCCGACCCTTCTTTACCACCTCCTGAGCCATCATTGACGTAAGCAATGGTAAGATCTTCCTTCACGTAGGTGATGACGAAGTAACTTTCTCTATCACTCCCTCGATGAAGAACACCCTAGCAAATGATGACTCTTGTTTTTTCATAGATGCCCTAAGTGAAGAATCCTCCTGCCACATCTCTGATTTTGAAAAAGAATTTTCTGATTTTTGTTCCTCCTCCACTCCTCCAACTGAATCGCTACACCTAAGTGAAGAATCCTCCTATCACCTCTCTGAATTTGAAAAAGAATTTTCTGATTTTTGTTCCTCTTCTACTCTTCCAACTACATCACTGCAAGAAGCCACCATGGCCGCTAGCCCCACCCCTTTTAATTTTACACATAAAAAAAGTCTACGAGGACATAGTTTTTGAAAAAGAAAGAATTTCTAAAACCTCGTATGAAGACCCCCCTACCCTGGAATTGAAAGAACTACCCGAGCATCTTAGATATGCTTTCTTAGGAAAGGACTCCAAGCTGCCCATCATAGTTTCGGCCTACCTCACAGATGTGCAAAATGATAAACTCCTTTTAGTTTTATGTAAGCATCGCCGAGCTATTGCTAAGGGCAGATATCTGATATCAAGGGCATAAGCCCATCTTTCTGCACTCAAAAAAATCTTAATGGAAGATAATTTACGTAACTCTATACATCCTCAGGGCCATATAAACCCCAACATGAAAGAAGTAGTTTAGGGCGACGTTATGAAATTATTAGACGCAAAAATTATCTATCCTATATCTGATAGTAAGTGGGTTAGCCCAGTCTAGGGAGTACCAAAGAAGGGAGGGATAACGGTAGTTAGTAATGAGAGTAATGAATTAATCCCGACACGGATGGTGACCGGGTGGTGAATGTGTATAGATTATTGTAAGTTAAATTACGCCACCCACAAGGATCATTTTCCCTTACCATTCATCGATTAGATTTTAGAACGATTATCCGGTTATAGTTTTTATTGTTTTCTTGATGGCCTCTTGGGGTATTTTCAAATCCCCATCTCTCCTGAGTAGCAAGAGAAAACTACGTTTATTTGTCCCTTCGGCACCTTCACCTACCGAAGAATGCCGTTTGGATTGTGCAATGCACCAGCTACATTACAGTGATGTATGCTCGCTATCTTTGACAAGAACGTAGAAAACTTTATGGAGGTATTCATGGATGATTTCTCCGTGTTCGGTGATGCCTTTGATAGTTGTTTAAAAAACCTCGAAAAAGCCTTAGAAAGATGCGAAGAAACTAACTTTTCCCTAAATTGGGAGAAATACCATTTATGGTGAGTGAAGGGTTAGTTTTGGGTCATAAAATTTCTGCAAGAGGTATTGAAGTAGACGTTGCTAAGACAGAAGTTATCGAGAAACTGCCGCCGCCTACGAACATCAAAGCTATAAGAAGTTTCCTAGGGCATGCTGGTTTTTACCGTCGTTTCATAAAGTACTTCTCCAAGATCACCAAACCCCTAACCCATCTCTTAGAAAAAGATGCCCCATTCCTTTTTGATGACCTTTGCCTAGCTGCTTTTAATTTAATAAAAGAGAAATTAATTAATACCTCGATTATGATAGCTCCGGTGTGGGACCTTCCCTTTGAGATAATGTGCGATGCAAGTAGTTTTGTGGTGGGAGCCGTATTAGGTCAACGCATATCTAAAAACTTCCACCACATCTATTATGCAAGTAAGATGCTCACATCTGCACAGGAAAATTACACCACAACTAAGAAAGAGCTCCTAGCTGTAGTATTCCCTTTTGATAAATTCTGCCCTTATATTACACTTTCAAAAATTATCGTTTTTACAAACCACTCGGCCCTAAAATAACTTCTTACCAAAACTGATGCCAAACCGCGCCTCATTCACTAGGTCTTACTCCTCCAGTAGTTTGACTTAGAAATCCGTGATAAGCGAGGAGCCGAAAATTTGGCCGCTGACCACCTCTCGCGCCTAGATAATCCTTTTATTGAAAATCTAGATGAAAAATCTTTTAATGACTATTTTCCTGATGAGAAGCTGCTTTCAATTAGCACTTCTCCTTATCCTTGGTTTGGACACAATGCTAACTACGCAGTTGCTCATGTTCTCCCAAAAGAGTTCTCCTCTCAACAAAAGAAGAAATTCTTTTCTGAGTTGAAGAACTATTTTTGGGAGGACCCGCATCTTTTCAGAGTATGTGCGGACCAAGTGATAAGGAGATGTGTTTCTTATGAAGAAGGATTAGATATTTTAAAACACTTACATGAAGGTCCGACTGGTGGACACTATCAAGTTGCTTGCACCACACACAAGCTGCTTTGCGCGGGTTTTTACTGGCCTAGCCTGTTTAAAGACGTGCAAGCCTTTGTGAGTAGGTGTGATAGTTGCCAACGGTCGGGCAGCATTTCCAATAAAAATGAAATGCCATAAAATTATTTCCTTGAGTGCGAACTTTCGACCGCTGGGGAATTGATTTTGTTGGCCCTCTTCCTTCTAGCTTTGGAAATAAGTTTATTTTAGTTGTCGTTGATCATGTTTCGCGATGGGCTGAAGCTCAAGCTCTTCCTACAAATGATGCCCGAGTCATAGTTACGTTTTCTAAAAAATTATTTTCTCGATTCGGTACCCCGCGCGCCACCGTTAGTGATCGTGGTTCTCATTTATGTAACGCACAATTTTCTAAAATCCTTACTAAATACGACATTACGCATAAGCTTTCAACCGCCTACCACCCCCAAACTAACGGACTAGTCGAAGTAGTGAATAGAGAAATAAAAAGAATGTTAGAAAAGACTATTTCAACTTCTAGGAAAGACTGGTCAACCAAATTAGACAATGCTCTATGGGCCTACTGAACAGCATACAAAACTGCCCTCGGATGTACGCCGTATCGGTTGGTTTATGGAAAATCGTGTCATTTACCCATAGAATTAGAACACCGCGCTTTTTGGGCCTTGCGATTCTTAAACTTCGATCCCCACTCTGTCGGCGACCTTAGAAAATTTCAACTCAACGAACTCGACGAATGGCGCTCTTACGCATACGAAAATAACAAACTTTATAAAGTGCGGACGAAACGCTTTCATGATAAGAACTTAAGGCACCCAAAAACCTTTAAGCCGGTCCACCAAGTTCTTCTTTATAATTCTCGTTTATGTTTATTTCCTAGAAAATTAAAATCACATTGGTCTGGGCCCTTTTCTGTTTTAGAAGTTTTTCCTTATGGTACTGTTTTGATATCCCACCCTGATAAGGGTAATTTCAAAGTGAATGGTCAGGGTCTTAAAATGTATTTCTGTGATGATGTCAGTCCTAACTGTGTTAACTATATCCTTCATGATCTAACTTTTGATTAGTTTGGAACTTTGTTTTATTAAATCTTTGAACTATTTCTTTGAACTTTATTTTAGACAATATTCTTGGATAATATTATTTTGTTGCATCGAGCTCAAATGACATTTTAAACAAAGGGCGCTCTTGAGAGGCAACCCAAGTTATCTTTTTCTGTTTTCTTTATTTTACAATTTTTGCCCCAGACGGCTCCGACAAGCTGAAGCTTCTACGATCAACTGCTCCAACGCTGTTGAATCCATCACGAAGTCCAAAGAAGACATTTCATGAAGATCCAAAGCGCAAGCATGGGGGAGCGGCATCACTCAACTTTCGCAGCAAATAAATCCGGGGAAGTACCTGTTTTTCAATCCTATTTTTCAATTATGTACTTTAACTCTCTCTCTCTCTCTAACCTCCTTCTCCATTGAGTACAATGTCCATTTTAAGCTTGGGGGAGGACTTCCTCCTTCTTTTTTGCATTTTGTGAATATTTTTCATTTTTTGTGAATATTTTTCAAAATTCCAAAAAAATGAATATCTTAAAATTCCAAAAAAAAATAAAATATTTCAAAAAATCCAAAAAATAGAATATTTCGAAAATTAAAAAAATATATGCTTTTTGTTTTTTAATAGTTTAGACATTTTGGTATTTCAATAGTACCCTTTGTTTTTATTTTGTTTTTCTCAAAATTCCTTATAAACAACTTAGCTAATAATATTTTTTCTAATCATTTTTTTTAATTATGTTTCACAAGTAAAATGTTGGTCATGCTGTGTTTTTAATTCACGGTAGCATGTTAAGGTGAATTTTTTTCCTAAAACTCGCATTTTTATTATGATTTTTCGTTCTTTATTTTCTTTACTTTCTCAAAAATTCATCATCCACTATTTTCTTTTTCGTTTTTAGATAATTTTTGAAAGGTCAATGTTTGAACAGCATAGTAGATGTGAACAATCCAAGTCACTTAATATTTCTATTTTTAAGATAATTTCATCAATCTTCTTTTATTATCTAGGACTTGTTTTTTGAAAGTTTTCAAATCTATGTTTTAAATAAATTTAAAAGCGTGAAAATGATTTAGGCCGATTTTGTTTTCATTTGAGTTTTCCTGCCAACCTAATAACTTTCACCACTAGTTAGCCGTTTTTTAGCCTTTTTTCCAATTTCATTTTATAGCTTCTCTTTTCATATCATTTTCACCGAAGCCAAAATTTCCAACCTATCTAATCACACTAGCCTTTTTGAGTTTCATAAAGAATTTTCATGATTTTGATAGATTATTTTGTGATATTTTTGGAGAAGTTTTTTTTTAAAAAAAAAGTATGCTCAAAAGAAATGTGTGTTTTTGATTGGCCAATTCAAAATGAAAATGAAACTATTTATGGCCTTTGTTTTGAAAAAGAAAAAAATGGAAAAGAAAAAAGAAAGAAAAATATTTTGTTCAAAATGAAAATTTTTGAAACTCTTTGTTTTGGTTTAGTGTGATTTTAAGCCTCCCTATTTATCTTTGAATTCCACTCCTAATCATAATCCTAAACCAAACGCTTTGGTCCTATTAAGTACTTTCGATTCACGCCTTTTTGAATTTTATTTAATAACTAAGAAAAGAAGAAAAGTAAATCAGTATTAGTTTTGGATGTAAACTTAGATTTTTGTTATTTATTTGATATAATTATAATGCGTTGCTTGGATCTTGTAATAACTCAATGTGTTTTTTTTTCATTTTCGTTGCTTTGCCTAAATATATTTAAAGAATTTCGTCAAAATTTTGGATGATTTATTTTCGTTAAGTAAAGTTTATAAAAGTTAAACCATACCTAAATATTTGTTTTAGATTCGCGTTTCACATTTTCCCTACTTAGAATTTCGCATAGTACTTGTGTAGGCATAATTAGAACTTTTTGATTAGTCTTATTTTATGGTAATCTAGTTTTTATATTTTTGCTTGGGGACAAGCAAAGCTTAAGCTTGGGGGAATTTGATAGTTTGTTTTTTTATTTAAGCTATTAGAGTTTTGTTTAGGTCTTTATTATGCAAATCTTGTCTTATTAGCTTATATGTCCCCTCCTCTTGTATTTATGCCACTAATATTTTTTGTGCTCTTTTGCAGGTTTTCTCAATTTTCACCCAAAATGACCTGACACGGCCGTGTCACCTGTTCCAAAAGAATCAATCACCAGAGGAAAGTCCAGAGTTCATCCCGACCAAGACAAGGCCTCCAACACGGTCGTGTCGCTGGCAGTGTCAAGCTGGCCGTGTCAACATGAGCTGTGTCACCAGGAGCCGATGACTTTCCAGTGAAGGACACATCCCCCCCCCCCCCCGTCGAATTCCATCATCCGCAGAGGACATGACCACCAAGACGGCCATGTCGTTGGTCATGTCAGTATGGGCGTGCCGCCGATTCGACGTTGTAATGATCATTTCCCGCCAAAACCAGAGCCCGAAGTCAACCAGCACGGGACATGGCCACCAACACGGCCGTGTCGCCGGCCGTGTCACCTCCTCTTGAATTTCTATAAATTCAGCCCCCCTTGAGTCCATATAGTTTTTTGCTGAGAGGGGGAGGTGCTGCCCTTTTGTTTTCTGAAGGTTTGCATGCTTTTTCTATCTATCTCTCTCTTTCTCATTTTAGTTTTTTGCTAATTCTAGTTTAGTTTAAGCTTTTGTAGTAGCCTTTGTAATTGCTTTAGTAGCTAATGGTAGAGGTAGAATAGGATTTCAATTTTCATTGCACTTGTAATTTTCATTTCCAAGTTGTAAGCTCTCTTTTAGATTAATATAAAAAGTGTTGTTTGCTCTCTTTCTTACCTTGTGTTCTTTATGCTTTACTACTCATTCCACCCTCCTCCACTTCAACATGATTAACTAATCCTCCTTGTACTCGATATTGATGATCTGAGGATCGAGTGATTAAGTTATGATGCTTTGCGTTTACCTTTTCTTTTTAAGGTTTAGCCTTGAATTACTCTTGATTTATCATGGGTTGGAGATATATCATCGATATATATTCTCCACCTTTGCTTTCATTCTTGGCTAGCCGAGAGGCCGATAGATTGAAGTGAGCACTCAAGAGTAAAGGGAGTTGTATGCACCCCTCAAGAGAGGAAGACGTCCAAATCTCCTAGATTGGAGTAAAATCCAATAGTGGGGTTCACCGCGTAAAGCGAGCTTTAGGCCTCTGATTTAGATGAGAGTCGGTCGGACCTTCATAAACTCAGTTGGCACGACTTCGAGAGAAGCGTGTTCAAGCTTTAGGAACCTCAACGGTCAAGGACCTTTACCCTATTAAGTTTAGGTTTATTTATTGTGTTTTTAATCGACTCTTACCGAGGTGATTCTTGATCGAGTGCATTTCTATTTCATCGTTTCAACCCTTCAGTGTAATCGTTTCTTTTATGCTCTCTTTATTTTTAGTGCAATCAGCTCTCTTTTTAATTCCTTTCCTTAAGTACGTTTAATTTTCCACCTTAACCTAAGATTTTCGTCGATAAAATAATAGCCTTCATTTGAGTAAGCTTACTCAACAGTTCTCGGATTTTAATATGACACTTGTGTCCCCTTGCTACAGTTCGATAGGTATACTTTCCTAGTTGGATTGCTAGTTCGGCTGCTCTCTTTTCTTAAGTGTTGGCCGGGCCATCACACCCTCCCCCTATTTATAGGCTCAGGGGCCTGCCCAAACTGGCATGGCAAAAGTTATCGGCTGCCCGGGGTACAGGAGAACCGGGCATAGGTGAGGGGAAGCAAATGAGCAAAAAGGAGAAAGGAGGGAATCTGCACGGCCTAGCGGATTCCTCCTGGCGAGCTGATGGCCTAGGCCCTGGGCCTTGACGTTCAGCAGGGTCGGTGCTGATGGCAGCCTGATATGGAGACCGCTCGGCTTGACATGTGTGGCGGATAGAAGCACCAGGCCGCCCGGTCTTGATGGCAGCGGGAACGAGTTGTGAATTCCGGGTTAACATAATCCCCGCACATTTTTTAAGTTTCGGAAAAACTTCGAAAATGTAGAACTAAGTCGGAGACCGCGACCGACTTCAATGCATCTGCGTCTATAAAATGCCTTGTCCCTTATCATTCTTCAAGATCCCTGCCAAGTCACCGGTCGATACTCGCCACTAGCGGTCAGAGTTTTCCAAGCCGACGCGGCTTTCTGCAAAATGGACGTCATGTCATCGATGCTAACCCGCGATAAGAAAATGACTGAGAAGAAAAAGAGCCGGAGCCAAAAACCGGATGACCCTGACCGACAGCCTGGGGATAAGACTGAGAAGCTGATTACTCCAGCTGCTTCTGGCTCTGAAAAGAGGCCGGCGAAGACCATCGGCGAATCTTCGCAGGCCGCGACCAATCCCGAAGTGGTTTTGAAGGCTGCGACTAATCCTGAAGCAGTTTCGAAGGCTTCTCCACCACAAGGCGAGACTGCCAAATCCTTTAAGATAACTTACTCTCCATCGGGTGAGCCACTCTTAAAGATAGCTGAGACGGAGGAGAAAAGTGTTGAATCTGGCAAGCCGCGCGAATTATCAGTCACGGTCGACCGAGTTGTTGTTGACGACAACGAGCCGAAGAAGTCACTGGAGGCCACGCGGTGTTTTGCTGAAAAGAGCATGCAGACAAAAATGTTAGTCGACTCCTTGAAACAGAAGAGGAAAAGGAGTGAGACCCTCGAAGAAAGGATGAGGAGGAAAGCGCAGAAGATGCAGGCCGGAAACCGGAATGTTTCCATAAAGACCGGATCAGCTAGTCTTCAACATAGGCCACGGGAGAAAGTGGTACCCAAAAGTCCATCCACACCAGATTCCAAACCGAACCAGCCGTAGAATGTATCCACGACTAGCGAGATGATTAGTGACAACCTCAAGGGCATGGAGACTTTATAGCAGCAGGATACGTTGTTGACGACCACATTGGCTTCTGAAGAGGTCGACTGCGTCGATGTCGAAGTCACAGGAGAGAAGTATGGCGGGCCGGCCTCTGCAGTTTCTGAAGGAACCGAAAAATTGAAACTTCGAGAGAAGATGGAGGAGTTGAAGAAGCTTATCACTGAGAAACCGGCGACGACCGCATTTCCTCTTATGCAAGGTAAACATGGGGAGGTTAAGCGAACTGTAAATTTCTACAAGTCATGGTCATGGAAGAAGGGGGCGAACACAATTTTAAATCCGCCGGCCAGCTTTTTGCTGACCACGGCTCCACTGCAAAGTCGAGCTAAATAAGCCGAGCGGCTATGGAAAGAAAAGCTAAAGCAGATAGATCCTGAACGATTCAGGCATCCAATGTTTAGATACCATACCACGGCCTTTGAAGGAGATAAATGCCAAATCGGCGGTCTTATCCTACCGATTTCCTTGCAAAAAGGTCACAATTATCCGACTGAACCTGACTGCGGTTTATCTTCTTCAGGATAACCGGAGGCCGCGATGAAACCGGGCAACCTGTCATCATTCTTGCCCATTCTGCCGTCGCCTCCGCCAAGTGTTCACGACGAAAGGATGGTCGAGTTCCAAAAGGAGGTCGACACATTGCAGATGGCTGTGAGGGCGCACGTTGAAGCCCTATGGATTAAGGAGGAGAAATAGCGGGCTGCCAAGGAGGCTGCTGAGAAAAGGATCCAAGAGTTGCAGATCACCCTGGTGCAAGAGACCACAAGGTTGCAGTCCGCACTGGAGCAAGACACCACAAGGTTGCAGTCCACGTTGGAGACCGCTGAGGGGAAGATAGTAGAGATGCAGGCTGCCTTGGATCAGGAGAGGGCAGGGAAACAGGATATGCAAGCGCATGTGTTGATGGCCGGATGGCTTGAGAGAGAGAGAGAGGGGAGATTCACTGCCTTGAGCAGGGAAAAGACCAAGGTCCATCAGCGGAGGCCGACGGAGATCAGCGGCCTGCACCAGCGAATTCTGGGAAGTTGCCAGAAAAAGGCCACCCGGCTCCTGGTGAGACTTCAAATCCACCGGAGGTCGTGGTGGTTGGGCAGGCCACAGCTTCTAGTGGACTAGAGACTCGGGCTCTTCAAATGGTTCCATTTGCCAGAGTGGAGCGCGACGTGTAACGCCCCCATTTTTTATGCGATTATTTAATTCTCGTTGGGCGTTACGTTGACGCGTTTCTGGCATGTGCCATTTGTTAGAGCGTGGTTTTAGCTCTTTGGGTTCCTCGTGTGGTTATTGGTAGCCTTTTTGGCAAGATCCCCTAGCAAGCCGGGTCTGTTTTGGTGACCGGTGAGGCCTCTCGGGGGATTCTTGTGTTTTGGCTTAGGGAAGTAATAACCCGAGTTTTGATCGTCGAAAGTTGATTTCGACTTTGTCGTTGCGTTTGTAGCGTGGGTAATTAGCTACGGTGTGAATTTCATCGGATTCCGGGGTGGTTCGGTTTTCGTGTCGTTTTGATGTGCTAATAATTATGGATGCAAATAATTAATTATAAAAGTTTGAAATGAATGGCTTTTAGGTGGCAGTAAGTCTGAAAGGACGTGTCCATGTATATGTATATATATATAAAGCCTTATACAATAAACGAGTCCTTTCATCGTCTCCTTCCCGTCAGAGTATAACCGTCGCAGTGTCGAGAGGAAGAAAAACCGCCAACCCTGCTACCCTTCAGACGCTGATTTTGGGAGCGTTAGTGGACGGAATTCGATTCCGAAAGCGGATTTGGAGTGTTCTCGCCTAGACCTTGATTCCTACGGTAAGAGATTCAATTTTCGTGGTTATCTAGGGGTCTTGGAATTTCGGGTTTGATCCTTTCCGCCATTAAAACTTTAGAATCCTGTTAGGTGCTGTTGCGGCTGGAGCCGAGAGAGAGAGGAAGGGATGTGCAAGATAAATCGCTGGTATTTAAGGCAAGTGGTGCTCCTACCCTTGCCAAGTTTTCTTCTCCTTCTCATGGTCATATTTGCTATAATTTTCCCTGTTTCCTGAGATTGATATTTTACTATGTTTTTTCGTCAAAAAAAGCATGTGAATCTTAAACCTTAATGCCCCTTTATGTTTCTGTTTGCATTCTCTCAAGTTCTGAAACTCAAACCTTCGGCTGGAGTGCTGTAGTCTTCTTTGTTTTTATCAAATTGTTCCATGTTAATCATTCAAATTGTTCCCTGTTAATCTCGGTTTGGGTAGAAATTAGCCTATCAGCCCTAGATCTAGTAGCAGTGGGTTTTTCCTACTTACATTACGAGTAATAGGATTGAAGTAGTCTAAGGAGATTGGATGGAAACGAAGTTGGAGGTAAAGGATTTTTGTGCACTCAATGCAGCCAGTTCGACGGAAATCATCGATCTGGGTTCGACGAATATTGTCGAGCTGAGCTCGACGATGTGCCTTAGTTCTGGGTCTGACGAAAATCATCGAACGAAGTTCGACGATTCTCCCGTGGACAGTGTTCGGCGTAAGGAAAATCGTCGAATGACATTCGATGATTTTTCCCGTGCCCTTTGTTCAATGAAAGGAAAATCGTCGAATGGCGTTCGACGATATTTTCCCGTGGCCTGTAATTCGACGTTTTCCTATGGCCTGCGTTTAACGCAAAATCGTCGAATGGAGTTCGATGATTTCCTGTGGCCTGCGGTTAAGGAAAATATTCGAACGGCGTTCGACGACTTTTCCCGTGACCTGTGATCGATGAAAGGTAGATCGTCGAACGGAGTTCGACAATTTCTCGTGTCCTGTGATTCGACGAAAATCGTCGAGCTGCGTTCGACGATTTTCCTGAGTTTGACGATTTTTTTCCCGCGCTCGACGAAAATCATCGAGCCGCGTTCGATGATTCCTGTAGGCTGAGATTTAATTCTTTTCGGTTACTTTTCTTCCCAAGTGTTTACCTCCTAGGTGGGGATGTCTTGTCGGCCTTTTGTTCTCCCTTTTTTTTGAGGGCCGAATCGTGGGTTATGGCAGGTAGTGGTATTTTGACGCTCTAAAGGAGCGGGATGTTTTGTGTGCGAGCCGTGGCCGCCACTTTTTTTTGTCCCAGTTACGGGCTGGGTATTGTTGTGGCCGCCACCCTTTTTATCCCAGGTACGGGCTGGGTTTGTGGTGGTTTTGTGCTGACAGTGAAATTTTATTTTTTGTTGGAACTGTTTTGTTTGGGGGACTATTTTTGGTCACCAACTCAGGTCCGTGATGATTTACTACTGCCATTCCTCACAAATTAGGATTGTTAGGTGTTTCTTCCTGGTTAAACGTAACATATTGTGTCAAGTTTTCTTGTCTTTTGCCTTGTAGCCTCTGCAGGATTTGGGCAGGGCTGGTTGTTGTTACCTGGTACTTAGTGTACTTTTGTTTACTTTGGACATCGTTTGCTTTTACTTTCATGTTTGCTTACTCTCTTTGTCCATTTTGATTTAATGCCCTAATTCAGATTTTCTTGTTTTACTTGCTGAGGTGTTCTTTCCTTTTTTGAATGCCTCAGGTTCTGATTAGTAGCCGGGTAGACGGCTAGTTTTGCTGTGGTGTTGCTGGTGATCCCTTGAGTTGTGGGGATCTTTCTCTTGCTGTTGTGAGGTAGTTTTTCTGCTTTTCTTACAGACATACATGCTTGTCAGTGGGTTCGTGTCAGTTTGTTGGCGCTCACTAATAGTTTTACCTTATGATACTAGATATGTTTCTTTTACTGCTACCTTTCTAGAGATAGTCTACTCGCTTTTGGGAAGTTTTATGCTAGCTTGCTAGTTATTTTTAAACCTAAAAACACTATAATAAGTAAATCTCATGATCTGCATGTTTTATAAAACTCATACACTACTTTCCAAGCAACGTAAACAAGATCGTTTTCCTACTACTAATATAATATAAATCTAGAGTCTTGCATAGTATAAGTTGACCTCGGGGGTCACTTATGCACTCTCATTGGATGTCAAATATAAATAAAGTATTTTCTGATGCGTATAAGTATAGTTTTTAAACTATGGACTAGGTGATCCACCGAGCCGAGGGATACGGCCTTTAAAAATATAACTGATTTTCAAATCATTAAACTTATGAATTTTCATAGACTAGTTAGATGGTGTTCGCCTGAGCATCGACAGTTATCCCCTGCTCGACGTGGCATCACGACGCGCGTTTTTCTCATACACTGATACTTCTTGAATTCGGAGAAAAAATACGGGTTGTGACAGTTGATATCAGAGGGAGGTTGCTTGACAATTTGTCGGGCAACCTTTCCTTGTAGGTATTAGGTGTTTAGCATCATATCATACACACACCGATATATCATCAACACGTCTTGGCTGAAGCACGAACACTACACTCATAGCATAACATGAAGTATACGGGGCATATTATGTAGTATGGGATACATAATATGTATCTGTATATGGATCCACCATAGGGGCAACATGTGACGGTTATGTAGTATGAGATGCATAACCTCACCACGTGAATGCGACCAGCACGTTTCTTTTTCGTTGCATGAGAATGTTATGTAGTATAGGATGCATAACATTTTCATGCGTACGCCACTCATGACATGGATTAGGGCCTTTTTTTAGAATGCATAGCACAATCATGCATGGCATAACATTGCATAAGCACAACGTGCCAAGCTAAAGATTTGCAGGATGACATATGTACACACATTGTTGAAACCGGAATCCGACCTCTTGTGGAGTTCGACCCTTGGGGAAGGGGTGGTCTTGCGCCTACTTTGCTCCTGTAAGAAAAACAACGAAGAAGACAAGGAGAAACAGACCCAAGGGCTCGGCAGGGAGGTCCCACAACAAACTCGGAAGATCTCTGAGCGCTTTCCCTCCTTAGCCAGAAGCCGAGATAAGGTACTCTCGGAGAACACTTGGAAACGAGAGTAAGGAGGCACTAGAAGCGTGCCCTCTGAGGTACCCCTTGGGTCTTATTTATAGTTTTTCGGAATCTGAACTGCCAATAACCAAAATAACTGACCTGAAAATACCAAAAGGCCCTAAGCTGGGTCTTCCAACAGCCAAACTCCGCTGTTCTGAGGGGCTATGCGCAGTCCAACCTGGTCTGCCAACAGCGTGGCTCCGCTGTTCTGAGGGGCTATTCGCACCCCTTGGTAGTCAGCTCGCCTCCAACCCTCCTCCGTGGGGGGCGAGCACGACCTGGCTCCAGCTGCCCACCTATGCTCCCTGGGCGAGCGCGGGCCGGACTGTCGCGACCCGCCTTTCTTCTGCCGGGGCGGACCGGCGGCCAGGTCGCGTGTGGGGGCTGGACGGCGGCCACTGCGACCCCCCGATTGGCTCGCCAGTCACGGTTCGCCAGACCCATCCGCTTTGGTCAGTGATTCTCCGCTCGTCCCGCTCGCTCGCCTCGCCGGCTCGCTCGCTTGGAATGGGCGGGAGCGGGCCAGCCCTTCTTCCGTATATCCCTTTTGCCGTTTGGGTGCGGATCGCAGGGCTAGGTCTGCTCGACCTCCCTGGCGGGACCCGCTCACCGGACACGGGGTTGTACACAATCCCCGCTCTTTTTGAGCTTGATTCAAGCTCGGAAAGAATCATCCAACCCGCGTGTTCGGCGAGTACTGTGCTGAGCTGGCAGGAAATCTTCTGGTGGGGCCCCACTGTCCGACTATAAATACACCGCTGAGCCCAGGAGAGGGCTCCCCAGATCCCCTCAATTTCCTTGAACAGACCGGTTTCTCGATGCCGGTCAGCAAAGAGGTGCGAGCTCGCCTGGCGGCAGCGGGCCTGAAGACTCAGGAGGAGGCCCTCGAGGCCGCCCCTTGGCTAGCATGTGGGTCTCCCGGCCCTCTCTTTAGGCCGGCGAAGGGAAAGATTGTTAGGCGGTCTCAGGCGGGTAACTGTCCGGGCTCCAGCTCGGCGGCGGGTGTTGAGGTCGTCCCTGGGGTACGTGACCTTCCTCGGATTATCGCAGTATCTCTGATCTTTTCTCTTGCAGGCAATTCCTTGTGAAGAGGTGGGGGACGGGGGAGAGGATCGCCCCCCTCCCTTGTTGTCTGAGAGGGTTGCTAGTGCCCCCGGTCTGGACCGCCCACCTCCGGAAACCCCCTGCTCGCCGGCTCCCCATGGACTGGGAAAATCTCTTGAGACCCTTGAGGGAGAAACCTTTCAGGGTCGGTCGGGCTCCTCTCGCCCATCCGTCGGCGCGGGTGACGTGTCAACCCCTGGTAAGCTGGTTCTCACCGTTGGCTTTGTCCTCGCTTGCTCCTTCTGAATCGCCCTTTTGTAGGCTACAACATGGTTTCCTCCGAAACTGAGACGAGCGAAGGGTATTCGCCTCCGCCCGACGTGGATAGTGTTTCTGATTACCTGGGCGACCCGACCGATGCGGTGGGGATGAAGAGGCAGGTGACGCGGCTGTTCCAGAAACACACGCTGCTGCTTCAGGAGATTGTGAAGAGGGTCGATGAGGACAAGGCCGAGACCGCGGCCCGGCTCGCGGCCTTGGAGGGACCCCCGCGCGCAGCAGAGGACGACGATGTCACTTCACCGGGCGTGCATATTGTGCGAGCCGAGGGTCATCTTAGGAGCGCCACAGAGAAAATCGGCCTGGCTGAGCGGGAGCTGGTGGCGGTTCGCGATTACCACAATCCTCTCGTGCCGCCGCGATCGGGGACGAATCGGCGGCACAGGTGGAAGTGGGTCGAGTACTGATCCAGCCTTTTTTCCCCCGCTCGCGGGATATCGCGGGGTTTCTACTGTTATTGCAAAGTTATCTTGTATTTGTAATGATTCGCAACTCTCTTTGCTCGCCTATGGGCCTAATTTTTTACTGCTGAGGTGTATTGAAATTACGAAGTTGTTGCTTTTGCTCTCTATGGGGCGGGACAGGGGAGAGATTCATTCTGCCTGACCTGCCGATCGGGGCGGGGGCGAGCCGAGGGGCTCGCCAGCCGGGTGTCTCCCGGCTCGCGCGGAATCCCGGATGGGTGCGGGCCGAGAGTCGCCCGCGCACGCTTTACGCGGACACGACCGGGAGAGAACTACGCCTGACCGGCCTCGGCGGCACGGCCGCGCGTCGTGAAGTCAAAACGTCAGGCTGATTTTTGCTATCTGCACCCCCTCTTTCGGTGGGAAGTTTCCCGCCCTTTCTCTTTCCCTATAAATAGGCCTTGCAGGCCTTTATTCCCTCACCGATTCCAAACGCTCTCTCGCTTCCTGTTCCCCGCGAAACACGGCTCGGGCTCGCCTTCTGGATCTGTCTCGCACGTTCGGCGGCGATTCGATGGGAATGTGGGGAGGCGGCGATGACGTGGACGGACGAAGTAAGTGCGCCTGGACCTTCTCAGAGCACAACTTTCCTCACGCCGTCATCTCAGAGCGCGAGTATCTGGATGCTCTTGGCGACCACGTTCCGCCGGGCTTTTCTGCGAGACGGCCCGGGGATGGGGAAAATATCAACGACTTATCTAGGGATGAGCTCGCCATCCCTCTAGCTCACTTTGAGGTGGGCCTGCGACTCCCCCTGTGGCCCGAGGTGCGCCAGGTGCTGAAGTATTTCTGGGTCGTCCTAGGCCAGATGACCCCGAACTCCATAGCCGTTATGGTGGGGTTCGCCTGCTTCCTGCAAGAGGAGCGAGTTGAGTTCAGCCTCGCCGTTTTCCGGAAACTGTTCTCCTTCCGGGCGAACCGGTATGGGACCGCCTACTTCTCCAGCGCTCACCTCAAGGTGCGGGAGACAGTAAATAAGAGTCACAACTGGCTCAAAAAGTTCCTGTTCGTCAAAGGGGATTTCGGCAACGTCCCCTTCTCGCCGGTGCAGCTGAGCGAGGCGAGCTACCGTCCGCCCAGCCTAGGGGGCCATGAGGCCGACTTGTGTGGGTTCTTCGCCGGGAAGAATTTCGAGGTCGCGTACCTACGCCGCCATCTTGACGACCTCGCCGCCGTCCCGCCAGGGGGAGGTTTGCCACTCGCCGCTGTTCTGACTTACCCCCCCCCCCCCTTTTTTCCTTTATCTCACCCCTTCTCCTTGGCAGGCGAGCGCGACATCCCTCTTCACCCCCCTTATGAGAGCGCTCGGATCCCCCCCGGGGTTCTCACCCGAGCTCAGACTGCGGATGCCGCTCAGCGCGACATCCCGTCGGTCTCGGCCAAGAAGCGGCCGGGTGGCGGACAGCCCACCCCTCCGCCGAAGGTGGCGAAGACCGCGGGTCAGCAACCCACCGCGAGCCAAAGGAAAGGCAAGGCCCCTGCGGTCCTTCCGGCCGAGGGCCCTTCGCCCCCGCTGGTTGCTTCGACCAGCGACACCCCGGACAGGGCGGCGGGCACCTCTGCGCCGCCGGACGGGTCTCAAGCTTCCGCGAAGCCGGTGCCGAGGGGTCACCGCAACTTTGGCTACGGCGAGAGATATCTGGACGAGCTCGGCGCCCCGCTCCTGTCGTGGGACAAGGAGGCAAATTGCGCCGCAATCTCGACCTTGCTGCCGAGTTGGATGGAGCAGGACACCATCGGCGGGGAGGCCTACAACTTCTCGTTCGGCCTGTACTCGCGAGAGGACGCCGCCATCTACGACAAAGAGGTGACGCGGGTATTGGTCCACAAGAGCGCGCGGGCCCAGCTACGCGGCCTGGAGCTAGCTCATATGGTAGGGAGGCGCTGTACCCAACTGGAGCGGAACGCCACCTCCTTGAAGAAGCTGGCAGACGAGAGGGAGGAGGCCCAAAAACTCGCGCAGGAGGACGCGAACCTTCAGAGGAGGCGGGCCGACGCGGCAGAGGAGTCCCTCGCGCAGTACTTGGGCAGGGTGGTATGTGCTCACCCTCGACAACCGCCCTTTCTCGCGAATCTACCTTATAACTTTCTCTTACTCTTGTCAGGATGCCGTGACAGCCAGTCGGATGGGCGCTGAGATCGCCACTCTTGGTCAGGACAAGTCGGCGTTGGAGGCGCGGGTACGCGAGCTGGAGGCCGCCGCCGCTGTCCCTCCTCCGGACAGCAGGGTCTGTCCGCTCGAGCACTTCTCCGACTATGACTTGGAGGTGCTGATGCAAAAGAACGCCACCAGCGCCGCGAAGTACACGATGCAAATGCTGCGACGCACAGATCTCCTCAAGGGCGAGGCGGCGGAACTCTCGGCGGAAGACGTGGTGCCGGCGCTATTTCTTCCCGTGCCAGACCCTGGGGACAAATCCTTCCAGCCCATCTAGGACTTCTTGCCCCGGATCTCGCGTCTTCCCCGCTTTTCGACATTTGTTTTTTAAATGTATATTGTCATGTATGTTTACCTGTTTTGAGATGTACGCGCGAGCTGCGCCTAGACTTTGCGATTTTCACCTGTTATTGCTTTTATAAATGCTCTCTCGCACGCCTTACTCGTATACTTGCTATTGCCATGCGGGGCGACCTACCTCTACGGCCCAGCCCTGATGAGGCAGCTGCTCGCCCGCCGAGCGAGGCGAGCCGGCTCGTCCCTTGTCTGTATTGCCTAATTTCTTGCGGATTCTCGCCCAGGTTCTCGCCTTCATTCGGTCCGCCTTTCCTGGGGCTGGGGGGCTATGTTAGACCCCTCCACTTTTTGATTAACTTTTGTGATTCCGACCTATTGTTAACATCGTTTGGGTAGTTCCCGGCCTCGCCGGCTAGGTGGGAGCCCGACAGCGTGATTCGTTCTGGGTCGCAAGTTATTGCTATTGAGTGACTCCCGCCCCCGCCAGCTAGGTGGGAGCCTGGCAGCGGGATCTTCTCGAGGCTAGGGATGACACCGAGTGACTTCCGGCCCTGTCAGCTAGGTGAGAGCCTGGCAGCGGGATCTTCTCGGGGTCGAAACTCATTCCATCGAGTGACTTCCGGCCCTGCCAGCTAGGTGGGAGCCTGGCAGCGGGATCTTCTCGAGGCTATGGATGACACCGAGTGACTTCCAGCCCTGCCAGCTAGGTGGGAGCCTGGCAGCGGGATCTCCTCGGGGTCCAAACTCATTCCATCGAGTGACTTCCGGCCCTGCCAGCTAGGTGGGAGCCTGGCAGCGGGATCTTCTCGAGGCTAGGGATGACACCGAGTGACTTCCGGCCCTGCCAGCTAGGTGGGAGCCTGGCAGCGGGATCTCCTCGGGGTCCAAACTCATTCCATCGAGTGACTTTCGGCCCTGCCAGCTAGGTGGGAGCCTGGCAGCGGGATCTTCTCGAGGCTAGGGATGACACCGAGTGACTTCCGGCCCTGCCAGCTAGGTGGGAGCCTGGCAGCGGGATCTCCTCGGGGTCCAAACTCATTCCATCGAGTGACTTCCGGCCCTGCCAGCTAGGTGGGAGCCTGGCAGCAGGATCTTCTCGAGGCTAGGGATGACACCGAGTGACTTCCGGCCCTGCCAGCTAGGTGGGAGCCTGGCAGCGGGTTCTCCTCGGGGTCCAAACATATTCCATCGAGTGACTTCCGGCCCTGCCAGCTAGGTGGGAGCCTGGCAGCGGGATCTTCTTGAGGCTAGGGATGACGCCGAGTGACTTCCGGCCCTGCCAGCTAGGTCGGAGTCTGGCAGCGGGATCTCCTCGGGGTCCAAACTCATTCCATCGAGTGACTTCCGGCCCTGCCAGCTAGGTGGGAGCCTGGCAGCGGGATCTTCTCGAGGCTAGGGATGACACCGAGTGACTTTCGGCCCTGCCAGCTAGGTGGGAGCCTGGAAGCGGGATCTCCTCGGGGTCCAAACATATTCCATCGAGTGACTTCCTGCCCTGCCAGCTAGTTGGGAGCCTGGCAGCGGGATCTTCTCGAGGCTACGGATGACACCGAGTGACTTCCGGCCCTTCCAGCTAGGTGGGAGCCTGGCAGCGGGATCTCCTCGGGGTCCAAACATATTCCAATTCTCTATGCTAGCTGGATGCGGCGATACTGGGGGGGGGGGGAAGGAATTCACTATAACCAACGTGTTGCTTACAGGTGCTTAGGGAAAAAATCTTTTCAGGTCTTCTCCACTCCAGGTGAGACTCACGGTCTCGCCCTCTACATTTTGGAGCCGATAGCCCCCTGACTTCAAAGCTTCTTTCACAATAAATGGCCCCTCCCAGCTGGGGTTGAGCTTCCCCACGGACGCTGACCTCCCTGCCGCGTCCACCTTCTTCAGCACCAGGTCCCCTTCCGCGAACTGCTTGACCCTGACATGCTTGTCAAAGTATTTTGCCATCCTCCTTTTGACCTCCTCCTGTCGGATGGCCGAAAGGTCCCTCAACTCTTCCAACATGTCAAGGGAGAGTCTCAGCTCCCCCTCGTTCTCGGCTCGCCATTCCTCTCGGCCCTCTCTAGCCGCCCCGACTCGCGGCGTTTGGACTTCAAATTCTATGGGGAGCACCGCCTCGCACCCATGGGAGAGCTTGAAGGGGGTCTCCCTCGTGGCCATGTTAGGGGTGGTTCTTAGGGCCCAAAGAACTGCGGGGAGCTGCTCCACCCAGCTCCCCCTCAAGTTTTCCACCTTTTTCTTTAGGAGATTGACGATGATCTTGTTCGCGGCCTCCACCTGCCCGTTGCTCCTGGGGTGGTGGACCGAGGCGAACCTGAGGTCGATTCCAAGCTGCTCGCAGAAGCTGGTGAACTCGGCACTAGCGAACTGGGGTCCGTTGTCGGTGACGATGGCCTGGGGCAGCCCATGGCGACAGATGATCTCCCCCCAGACAAAGTTCCTGATCACTTGGGAGGTCACCTTGGCCAACGCCTTCACCTCCATCCACTTCGATAAGTAGTCGATCATCACTAGGAGGAACCTTCTCTGACCGCTGGCCTGGGGAAACGGTCCAACCAAATCCATTCCCCAGATTGCAAAGGGCCAGGGGGCCGTGATACTCTTGAGTTGTTGGGCCGGCTGTAGCTGGAGGGGGGCAAACAGCTGGCACTTATGACATCTCCTTGCGAACTCCGCGGCGTCTCGGCCCAGGGTGGGCCAGAAATACCCTTGCCTGACTATCCTCCCCTCCAGGGTCCGACTCCCGGAATGACTCCCGCACTCCCCGGAGTGGACTTCTTCCAAGATCCTCTGCGCCTCACCCTTGGCTACGCAGCGAGCCAGCATCCCGGAGAGGGTCTTCCTGTATAGCTGCCCGTCTTTAAGGAGGTAGTGAGCGGACTTGTGCCTCAGCTTCTTCCTGTCTACCCCCTCCGGATACTCTCCCGTGGAGAGGAAAACTATTACTGGATCCATCCACGAGGCTTGCTGGTCGATCTCCATGAGCTCCCCTTCTTCGATGGAGGGGCGGAACAGGTCGGTGATGGTGCCCCCCACCCGGGGGCCATGCTTTGCTAGCTGGTCGGCCTGGTCATTCTCTCCCCTTGGCACGTGTCGGATGGAGAAGGTCTGGAAGGTCCATATGACCCCCTTCACTTTGGCCAAGTATAACTTCAGAGCGGGCTCCCTTGTTTCGAACTCCCCGTTGATCTGGGAAGTCACCACCATGGAGTCGGTTAGGACCTCCACATCCAGCACCCCCAACTCCCTGGCCAGGCGCAACCCCGCTATCACGGCCTCGTACTCTGCCTGGTTGTTGGTAATGGGAAAGTGCACCACCACCGTCTGCTCAATCCGAGTCCCTTGAGGGCTTTCTAGGACCACCCCCACTCTAAGGGAGTGCCTCCCTGAGGCTCCATCCACCCTCACTGTCCAGGGGGTCGGGCGGGTGAGCTCTTCCTCTGCTACTTCCACTACGTAGTCGGCCAGGAAGTCGGCCATCGCCTGAGCTTTGATCGAGAGCCGCGGAACGAAGGAGACATCGAACTCGCTCAGCTCCACCGACCATTTGTCCAGCTGGCCTGAATGCTCCACCCCCTCGAAGATGTTGCGGAGGGGATGGTCAGTCACCACCCGGATTGAGTGCGCCTGGAAGTAAGGTCGTAGCCGCCGAGCCGAGATGATTAGGGCGAATGCAAGCTTCTCCAAGATTGGATACCAGAGCTCGGCCTTCCTCAGGACCCGGCTGACGTAATAGATAGGGAGCTGTCTCTTTCCCTCTTCTCGAACCAAGACCGAGCTCAGAGCCTCCGCCCCGACCCCGAGATATAAGAACAAATCCTCACCCTCCTTCGGCCCTTGGAGCAGCGGAGCCTGTGTCAACTGCGCCTTGAGGGCCTGGAACACCTCCTCGCATTCCTTGGTCCATTCGAACCTCTGACCTCCCCTCAGCGTTTTGAAGAAGGGGGAGCACTTCTGCCCTGCCCGAGAAAGGAAGCGACTCAGCCCTGCTAGCTTCCCTGTCAACCGTTGGACCTCCTTTGCATTCCGCGGGGACCCTAGCTCCAAGATGGCCTTGACCTTGTCTGGATTCGGCTCGACCCCCGCGGGGGTGAGGAGATGCCCCAGGAACTTTCCCCGGCCGGCCCCAAAGACACACTTAAGGGGATTCAGCCGCATCTTGTATCTGCGCAGGGTGGCGAAGGTCTCCTCCAAGTCCCGGAGGTGGGAGTCCACATCCCGGCTTTTGATCATGAGGTCGTCTACGTACACCTCCAAGTTCCTCCCCCTTTGCTCCTTGAAGACCCTATCCATCATTTTTTGGTAGGTGGCCCCAGCGTTCTTCAGCCCGAATGGCATCATCTTGTAGCAGTAGCATCCATCCCCTGTGATGAACGAGACATCCTTGATGTCCGGGGGGTGCATCCTGATCTGATGGTAACCTGAAAAGGCATCTAAAAAACTCATTACAGAAAAGCCGACGGCTGAGTCAACCAGCGCGTCGATCCGAGGCAAAGGATAACAGTCCTTAGGACAAGCTTTATTAAGTAAGGAGAAATCGATACACAATCGCCAGCGGCCGTCTCCTTTTTTAACCATCACAACGTTGGAGACCCAGCCGGGATACTGAATCTCGGACATGAAACCAGCCTTGAGAAGCTTCGCCACCTCCTCCCTGATGGGTTCCGCCAGCTTGTCTGCCCTGGATCTCTTTTTCTGCTGGACGGGGCGTGTTCCCGGGTACAAGTTGAGGCGGTGGCAGGCCACATCCGCATCAACCCCCGGCATCTCCGCGGCGTTCCAGGCGAAGATGTCCACGTTTTTCTGGATGCACTCCAGCATCCTGCCTTGGTCCTCCGGGGTCAGCCCTCCGCTGACACGAACCTTCTCTATCCTTCCTCCCCGGGTGAGCACCTCCAGCTCCACCACTTCCTCTGCCGCCTCCAGCCTGGACCGCTCCACCCATCCTTCGGCGTCCCCTTCCTCCGGAACGGGGACCTCTACCTCCATCTCTCCTCCCACGGCCCTTACTTCGGCCGCCTCCTCCAGATCTCCTCCTGCCGCCTTCTCTGCGCAGTCCTTCACTCCCAGCTCCTTCCCTCCTGCTTCCTACTCGACCTTCTCCATCCTCCGCCCCATCTCCTCGGCTCCCTCCTGCCAAGAGATGGTGTTCACCGCGGTGACATAGCACTCTCGTGCCACCTTTGGGTCCCCCCTAACCCTGACCTGCACCCCCTCAGCGTTGAACTTCAAGCACTGATGGAAAGATGAGGGGACGCAGCGGAAGGCGCCGATCAGGGACCTCCCGAAGATTGCGCTGTATCTGCTGGGGGCGTCCACAATGACGAACTTGCAGTTTCGGGACTGCCCCCCAGGGTGACATGGAAGCCGACTCCTCCCTCTACTTCCTTCCTTTCTCCCGAGAACCCGAACGAGGGCCTGTCCGAGGCCAGCACCCTCTTAGCCTCCACCTGCATCGCGTCAAACGCCTTTTTGAAGACGACGTTGACGGAGCTCCCATTATCCACGAGGATTCGCGAGACAGTGAAATTCTCGATGGCGGCCTTGATGACCAGCGCATCACAGAACGGATCCTCGTGGTCTGGCATATCACTTCTGGAGAAGGTGATCCTCTCCTCCGGCGGCGGGGTTTGGGATGTAGAGGCGACGCTCCGTCGGTACATGGTGTGGAGGCTTGCCTTGCGGGAAGCCTCGATCCCCACTCCCCCGTGGATAACTCTGATCCCTCCTCGGGTCCCGACATCAACCCGGTCCTCGCAACGATCCTCCTCCGCCCGAGGCAGGACCTCCTCGATTCTCACTTCTTGTCATGCCTCCTGCTGCTGCTGCTGCCGCTCCCTATTCCCTCTCATCTCCAAGAATTCCGGGAACGTGGTTGTTGCGTGCCCCTCTTCCTGATGGAAGTCGCAATAGGGCAGCTCCACCCTGAACTCCCTTCTCCTCCTCCTCATGATCCCCCTCCTTGCTCCCAAAGCTATGGCCATGGCCTCCTCCTGATCGGGGAGCCGGGGCCTCTGACCCTGCCTCCAGCCCGGTGGGTGGAACTGGTCCTGCCTCCCCTGATAGTGACCCCTTCCGAAGTACCCTCTCTATGGCCCTTTCCCCTGCCCTTCAGGTCTCCAGCCCAGCCGACGGTCGGGCTCCTAGTGCCCCCACCTCGGCTGCTGCTGCCACTGGAGCTGCCTCTGCTCCCTCTGCCTAGGCTCCCCTCTTCTCTCTTCCTGTCCTCTTCCTCCCTTCGACTCCTTTTCCTCCTCCGCCGCCCACCTGGCCAGCTTCCTCGCGAATTCCGGGTTCGACGCCTCCCCGTCGACCTCTCTTGCTGCCCTCTCCATCAACTCCTTGTAGGAGAGAGGGGGAACTCTCTTCAGCTCCATTCGGAAGAAACCCTACTGCAGGCCCAGGGTGAAAGCCATCATCAGACTATGGCCCGGCATCTCTTGGACCTGGGTAACCTCCTCCTGAAATCGATCCACATAGCTCCCCAAAGTCTCGTTCGCTCCTTGCTTAATGTGGAACAACGACTCGGACTCCTTCTTCCTCTTCTTCGAAGTAGTGAACCTCAACATGAACCCTCAGCGAAGGTCCTCAAAACAGTAGATGGAGCTGGCCGAGAGCTGGTGGAACCACTCCCTTGCCTTCTCTCGGAGGGTGATGGCGAAGAGACGGCACTTGAATCCGTCCGACATCTGACGGATGGAGACCACGTCTTCGAACCATTGGACGTGCTGAACCGGGTCTCCCTTCCCGGTGTAGTAGGACATCTCGGGCTCCCTGAACCCTTCTGGTACTGGTGCTGAGGAGACCAGCTCGCTGAAAGGACTGCTTCCCCCCACTGGGCGAGCCGGCGAATCTCGCGGACCCAGCTCGCCGAACCTGCCTCGGCTTGCCGAGCCGGGGAAAAGCTCCCGCCCCGAGAGCTCGCCCCCTCGGCCTTCCTCGGCCACTTCCTTTCCAACTCGCCGGCCAGGGGCGTCCTCGTCCAAAGAGGGGGCGGTCGCGATCTGGGCTGTCGGAGTCGAGCACTCGGCCCGCACGCCGAGTGCGATCTTGACGAGGCCCAGCACCTCGTTCCTAAAGTCTTCAAACATCCCCACCCTTGCAAGAGGCGGGGGGGCGGCGAGTCCTGCCTGTCAGATCCTTGTCCTCCCGTCATTGAGCTCGCCGAAGCTTTTCTGCACTGACCACTCTCCACGCTCACCGCACCAAGATGTTGAAACCGGAATCCGGCCTCTTGTGGAGTTTGACCCTTGGGGAAGGGGTGGTCTCGCGCCTACTTTGCTCCTGCAAGAAAAACAACGAAGAAGACAAGGAGAAATAGACCCAAGGGCTCGGCAGGGAGGTCCCACCACAAACCCGGAAGATCTCTGAGCGCTTCCCCTCCTTAGCCAAAAGCTGAGCTAAGGTACTCTCAGAGAACACTTGGAAACAAGAGTAAGGAGGCAATGGAAGCGTGTCCTCTGAGGTACCCCTTGGGTCTTATTTATAGTTTTTCGGAATCTGAACTGCCAATAACCAAAATAACTGACCTGAAAATACCAAAAGGCCCTTAGCTGGGTCTGCCAACACCCAAACTCCGCTGTTCTGCGGGGCTATGCGCAGTCCAACCTGGTCTGCCAACAGCGTGGATCTGCTGTTCTGAGGGGATATTCGCACCCCTTGGTAGTCAGCTCGCCTCCAACCCTCCTCCGCGGGGGGCGAGCACGACCTGGCTCCAGCTGCCCGCCTATGCTCCCTAGGCGAGCGCGGGCCGGACCGTCGCGACCCGCCTTTCTTCTGTCGAGGCGTACTGGCAGCCAGGTCGCATGTGGGGGCTGGCCGGCGGCCACTGCGACCCCCTGATCGGCTCGCCAGTCGCGGGTCGCCAGACCCATCCGCTTTGGTCAGTGATTCTCCGCTCGTCCTGCTCGCTCGCCTCGCCGGCTCGCTCGCTTGGAATGGGCGGGAGCAGGCCAGCCCTTCTTCTGTATATCCCTTTTGCCGTTTGGGTGCGGGTCGCGGGGCTAGGTCTGCTCGACCTCCCTGGCGGGACCCGCTCGCCGGACACGGGGTTGTACACACATGGTTTTTAAATCAGAAAAAGAATATAAATTCATGCATTCCCGTTCTAGGCACAAGAGTTAGATGATGGTGGTTAACCATCCTAGGTTAGGCATAGCATCACTTTTGTTAAATAAAATAAACTCCCAGAGCAAGTTTAGCAGTTTTAAGATCATATTTATGTATGTATTGTCTGTACTTGTAGTTAGTTCTAACTATTATACCAGGATTTGACTAATGTTGATATGACCATAGGATGGCAAGGCGTCCTTCGACCAGGTCGACTCCCCTATCTGAGGGTGAGACTTCTGGAGCGCAGAGTGATGCGGTGATCGAGAGCTTGTGGTTGAGCAACGATTCCTTGACCAGGCAGTTGGTGGAGATGCAGGTCCAGATCCAGTCTCTGGCGGTAGTTGTGGCAGTACAGACTCAGGGAGTGCAAGACCCTACAGGGGGTTCAGCTGCCCCTCCCCCTCCTGCTCCCCTGAGACCTCCAGTGGTGGTGCCAGTGGAGATGACCTTCATTTCTCAGTTTCAGAGACTTAGCCCTCCTATATATGATGGGAAGGCAGATTTCATGGTCATAGATGATTGGCTGATCTCCATGGAGGAGATGTTCTCGTACTCCGGTATTGCAGATGATTAGAGAATTATGATAGCCGTCTATCAACTAAAGGGTTTGGCTAAGAGCTGGTGGCTTAGGGAGAAGGAGAGCTTGGTGGCTGGTTGCTCTTGGGGATTGTTCAAGGAGATGTTGTTGAGGAATTTCATGTTTTAACCCTAAGACCCTCTTTTTTTTTCAAACACCGGGGTCTTAGGCCCAGAACCGCCATTTTGCGGCGACTCCTTCACGCCCTGAAGGGTCTTCACCACAAAGCGCCGATTATACTGGCCAATTCGATCACAGAAAAGTAGCAGAACAAAGTAAACGCAAACTAACAGTCCACAAAAAATCACATATCGTATAGATAATCTCCACAAAGGGAGTGTCCACAGAATAATATATCAGAGTACTAAAATACGAGCTTATGCCCGGTACATCAAGTCCTTACTACAAATCACTCATGCGGAAGCAAAAAAATAGAACATCTCCTCAAGGTCGAGACTCACGGTCCCGGCTGTATGAACTCCGGAGCTAGACTGCCCCATCTCCAAGCGCACCGGTCTCTGGGCTGTTCCCCCGTGCTGGGCTCCATGATTCCCTAAAATGATGCGGTTCGAAAACTGTTAGTCTAAAAGAATAAGCCCTATCGTCCCCCACCCCTTCCCCCATGGCTCCTAGGCACTGAGCGGAGAGGAAGAAAGGGGAGGACTTGAAGGTGGAGAATAATCAAAAATAGATGACAACAGACCTATACTAGCAATTCTATAATAGATATTGACAATAAGATGAAATATGGAAAGTAACCTTCACTTATGTGAGAACACATAAGCCAAGGGGTCTTCTACAAGGCTCCCATCGTATAAAAAATTCCCATACCAATTTATACGTTGGGGTGTCGGTTATCAAACAGCAGTAAATATATATCAAAAGTAACCTTAATTTATAAACTTGCCCATACAAGCTTATAGACCAAGGGGTCGTTTTGCAAGTCCTAATGTATAAGCGTCCCATTCCACTTATACCTTAGGTGTCAGGGGTTAAATAAATCGATTATGCTATGACATTCAAGTGGGTATGATGGAACTTGCAAGTGCAACACACACAACCGACTCTGTGCACACAGACCTTTAGTTCCCCCTTTCTGGAGCCGTAACCTCCCATGATACCTCCGTAGTGGCAGACGGAAGCGGTGGGTTGGGCCTCGCCCACCTCTAAACCAGTAAAGCACTACCGGTCAGACCTATCGTACGCCTCAACGCTTGGTGCACGAAGCGGACTCCTGCGTACTCTTGCCGGCTGGCGCACCGGACTTCTGTTGGCGAAGTGCTAACCACACTTGCCGAGTCAGCGTATTGGCGTCGGTGCATCGACCCTCCAATACCGAATACCCACCACCTTAATTTTCTTTCCTTTCATGCACATGCAAATTTATCGTATTCAAAACCGAGCCGAAGCTCCCCGGACCAAAATGTCCGTCTCAAAAAATCGAGCCGAAACTCCCCGAACCAAAAGTCCGTCTCTTAACTATCCAAGCCGGAGCTCCTGACTATATTCCTGTGCTATCTGTGTTCGTGAAATGTGCAACCCTAATTACTAAGTTACTCTTTTCAGCTTGTTAATACAGTTTACGTTAACCCAGGACTGCCCCCGGTATTCCCTGTGAAGGGCTCTCAAGGGGCACTAGGAACTATGTTGGGTTTACGCCGAGCGTTCCCTTTCGCAAGATACTTATTTTTATTATTGGTTGATTCCCTTACCATTACATTCTCATATTACAATAGGCTAATCCTAGGTGATTTGACTCTACCTCACCTCGGGGAAGACAATCTTTCGTCGAACCCGAGCGCCTCTAAACTCTAGCCAAACCAATTTCTCACCACTCTTCCTATTCTTCTATGGTGAACTCATTCACATCTATCCAAAATAACTAACTCCTACAACATGCCCCATCGTATCTTATTGCAATTTACTCATCTTGCCAAATGCAGACTATCCTAGGCTATATATCGGACCGGACAGGAGATAATCTAAATACTCATCCAAATGGCTTACCTTATTTACTGGAGACTTATCATGACACAAATAGACTAAATCCAGGAAATTATAATTTTCCTAATTTATCTGGCATTTAATTAATTTCCTTAAAGCTTCCAAAGGCTACCAGTTTGAACATGAACTACCCTAAGTACTCTTGCAAGATGCCTAACAAAATTATGATAAATATTAGGTTATCTCAATATGGTAAATCCAAAGTATCACAATTTTTCTATCATCAAAAGGGCACTAAAACTATTTTAGCATTATTTACTATCTTCCGTTGTTTATGAATCAAGTACAGAAAATATTCATCCAAAAATTATAAATTTATTATACTATGTAGATACAACCTTAAAAGTAGCATTGACCAAGTTTCATAATTCTTTAGAAAGTATTAATCTCTGAATAAATTAATTATCAAAAATTTTCATATTATGGACTTATAAAGAAAGTACTGTAATAAACCCTCTAAAAATTATGAATAAATTCCTACAAGCACATTTTAGCCTGAAATCATCCGTACCTAAGTCCCATGAGTTTGCTATAGATATATCATCTATAAATAATTTTATACCACCAAAGCCCCTTTTGAATCTAGTGAAGGAAGTACTAAATATCTTCAATTAAAAATTGTAACAAAATTCAGGGATATTCACTTAGACCTAGGTCATTTACTGACCAAGATTCATCAGTTTCAAATGAACAAAATAATCAAATTAATTAAAAGACCATGTTGGGGCCTTTTGATATTTAACAAATAAAGTACTAGCAATATAATCCATAAAATTCTAATAAAATTACCAGAGGTTCTAGATGGTCTAAAACTTGCTCTACCCAAGTTTCACAACCTTTAAATAAGGTTTAGTGGCTGAATTTACAAAATTGTTCTTCTACCCTAAAACTAGGGTTAGGGTTTTGAGGTGTCTACCTTCCTCCAAGTTCTCTAAGATTCCTTCCAGAGAACTTAGGATACAATACCTTCAATTCTACTAAGTTTTCAAGGTCATACAAGGGCATTATCCCCCATGTCCTTCACAACCCCCAAAAGTCCTTCCTTAGGGTTTGAGGTTGAACCCTAGGGTAAATCAATCCTAAATCACCCCATTTTCCTTGGGAGGGTGACATTGGCTATACTAAGTCAGTGTCCAAAATCTCAGCATCTGTTGAGGAGAGGTGGTCACCTTAAGCCCATGGTGCACTTTTAATCAAAAACACCTCCTTAAGGCCAAACTAGGGTTTGGTGATTCCCTAACCAAAACCCATCCAAATGAGTTGATATTTGGTACAGAGCTAGGTATTGATGTCAGGGACTACTCACCAAAATTTGGGAGGGTTTGGAGGTCATTAGACCACTTAATTAAATTACCCTAACATTATTAAATAAAAGTAAAAAACTTTAGGCAAAGTTTCTCCAACAAAATCCCAATTTTTGACACACCCTAGGTATAGTTACGACTGATCCCCTATCCAAATTTCAGCCCATTTGGACAAGGGATGAAGGGTGGGCATCCATTTGAATCTCAGGACAGCCCTAAGTATAGGTCCCACCAAAATGGGAGCCCTGGTCCAACCAGAGGACCAAATTGGTGAAAAATCAATTTTGGATTAAAGTAGACCCATAGGGCTACAACTTTCATATTGAAAGTTTTCCCAGCAGGTGGCCTAGGTATTTGTAATATTTAATTTTAAAATAGCCTAGAAATGAGGCAGAAATTAAATAAACATGAATTAATAAAATCTGATCGAGCACGGATCTTAAAGCAAAATCATGGGGCTCCTGATCATATTCTTCCTCCAGCCAAGGGCTGGGATTGGCCGAACCTGGAGCCTATTCCAAGCTCATTTCCAGGCCACCCGGCCACCTCCCTGGCCGGCCACCACCGCCACCACCTTCGTTGAGGTGGGGGCTATCGCCGGGCGGCGGCACGGCCACCGGAGGGGTGGTTTCCGGCTAACTCACGAGGTATAAAAAGCCATGAAAGCTGAAATTTTCCTCACCCGATCCGGCTCAATTGAGCCTGATTTCTCTCCTAATTGATCTAGGATTCTAGCCCACGAAGAGAGGAGTAGTGGAGGACCTTTAACCAAGCTTGTCGGCGAGTGTGGTGGTGGTGCGCCATGGCCGGTGGTGGAGCTTTTCGATGCTTTGCAACTTCACTACCAAACAGCCCAGTTTCTTTAGGTGAAGGGTGGAAACGATTTCTCTTGGCCCAGGGAAGCTTTTAAAAGCATCGAATGGGGGAGCGGGAGGGTCATGGCTTCTAAGCCATTAATGGCCATGAAAGGGAATTTCGGCCATGGAGAAAATCCATGGAAATTCACCTCCCCTTGGTCCCAATTCGTTTGGAAACTCCTCAAAATTGATAGGGGAGATGAATACTAATTAATTGGTGAAAATGGAGGGGTGATTCACCTTCCCCACAATGAATGGCCTTCTCTTTCTTCTTTCTCTCTCTTCCTTATTGGAGGAATTGAATTCAGCCACCTTGGGTGGCTGGCCATGGCTATTAAACTCCTCAAACCTGATGAGGGGGAATGTATTCAGCCTTTGGAATCAATTGGAGAGCTCCTTGGTCTCCCTTGGCCATGAATGGCCTCTTTTCTCACTTTCTCTCTCCACCATTAAAGGGAAAAATGGAGCTTTCTCTCTCCTACTCACCATGGCCGAATTTTGATCTCTCCTCCAGCCTATTGGCAGCCCACTAACTCATATTAATAATAAAAATGAGGTTAGCCCAAGTGGGGGAAATGGGTTTGAGCTTGGGTTAGCCCATTTAGGCTAATTTGACCTAACACTAGAATAGAGTTGACCTTGGTCAACATGACCATTTGAGTTGACCCCAATGGGTCCTTGGTGACCCATTGGACTCCCTTAAGGTCTAGGAAGACTTGAGTAGGGTTGGTTGGCATCTTGGGGGTCACATGTCCCTTGGTTAGGGCACTTTGACCACTTTAGGGGTTAGAGTTGACTTGGGTCAACATGACCATTTGGGTTGACCCCAAGTGGTCCTTGGTGACCCCATGGCTTCCCCTGAAGTCTAGGAAGGGTTGGGTAGGGTTGTCTTGGCACTTTGGAGGTCACCTACCCTTAGGAAGGGTACTTTGACCAATTTAAGGGCTAGAGTTGACTAGGGTCAACTTAGCCACTAGGTTTGACTCCAATGGGTCCCTAGTGACCCATTGACCTCACCTTAGGTTTAGGAAGCCCTGAGTAAGGTTGTTTGGGCACATTAGAGGTCAACTGCCCTTGATTAGGGCACCTTGCCCTGTTTAGGCCTATAGTGGTCCTAGGTCAAATTGTCCACTTGGGGTTGACTCCAAGGGACCCTTAGGGCTCTAGTGGACCCTATGATAGGTTAGTAATGTTGTGGTGGGGTCATGGAGTCATGGTGAAGCCCTAAGTTCAAACCCTAGGTTTTGTGATGAGGCTGTGCCATAGGTAGACCGTGGTGATCCTCACCTTGGCCTTCTATCACTTGGCCCATTTCTGGCTTCCTAGGGTTTGTCATGACCTAGTTAGGGCCAAAACCACTCTTAGGGGTCTAGTTAGAAATGGGATGTTACAGTGTTTACCTCCTAGGTGGGGATGTCTTGTCGGCCTTTCGTTCTCCCTATGTTTTGAGGGCCAAATCGTGGGTTATGGCAGGTAGTTGTATTTTGACGCTCTAAAGGAGCAGGATGTTTTGTGTGCGAGTCGTGGTCGCCACTTTTTTTTTCCTAGTTACGGGATGGGTATTGCTATGGCCTCCACCCTTTTTATCCCAGGTACGGGCTGGGTTTGTAGTGGTTTTGTGATGACAGTGAAATTTTATTTTTAGTTGGAACTGTTTTGTTTAGGGGACTGTTTTTGGTCACCAACTCAGGTCTGTGATGATTTACTACTGCCATTCCTCACAAATTAGGATTGTTAGGTGTTTCTTCCTGGTTAAACGTAACATATTGTGGCAAGTTTTCTTGTCTTTTGCCTTGTAGCCTCTGCAGGATTTGGGCAGGGCTGGTTGTTGTTACCTGGTACTTGGTGTACTTTTGTTTACTTTGGACAGTGTTTGCTTTTACTGTCATGTTTGCTTACTCTCTTTGTCCATTTTGATTTAATGCCCTAATTCAGATTTTCTTGTTTTACTTGCTTAGGTGTTCTTTCATTTTCTGAATGCCTCAGGTTCTGATTAGTAGCCGGGTAGACGGCTAGTTTTGTTGTGGTGTTGCTGGTGATCCTTGAGTTGTGGGGATCTTTCTCTTATCATTGTGAGGTAGTTTTTCTGCTTTTCTTACAGACATACATGCTTGCCAGTGGGTTCGTGTCAGTTTGTTGGCGCCCACTGGTAGTTTTACCTTAAGATACTGGATATGTTTCTTTTATTGCTACCTTTCTGGAGATAGTCTACTCACTTTTGGGAAGTTTTATGCTAGGTTGCTAGTTATTTTTAAACCTAAAAACACTATAATAAGTAAATCTCATGATCAGCATGTTTTATAAAACTCATACACTACTTTCCAAGCAACATAAACAAGATCGTTTTCCTACTAATAATATAATATAAATCTAGAGTCTTGCATAGTATAAGTTGACCTCGGGGTCACTTATGCACTCTCATAGGATGTCAAATATAAATAAAGTATTTTCCACTACGTATAAGTATAGTTTTTAAACTGTGGACTAGGTGATCCACCGAGCCGAGGGATACGGCCTTTAAAAATATAACTGATTTTCAAATCATTAAACTTATGAATTTTCATAGTCTAGTTAGATGGTGTTCGCTTGAGAGTTGACAGTTATCCCCTGCTCGACGTGGCATCACGACGCTCGTTTTTCTCATACTCTGATACTTCTTGAATTCGGAGAAAAAATGCGGGTTGTGATAGTTGGTATCAGAGGGAGGTTGCTTGACAATTTGTCGGACAACCTTTCCTTGTAGGTATTAGGTGTTTAGCATCATATCATACACACACCGATATGTCATCAACACGTCTTGGCTGAAGCACGAACACTACACTCATAGCATAACATGAAGTATATGGGGCATATTATATAGTGTTGGATACATAATATGTGTCTGTATATGGATCCACCATAGGGGAAACATGTGAGAGTTATATAGTATGGGATGCATAACCTCACCACATGAATGCGACTAGCACGTTTCTTTTTCGTTGCATGAGAATGTTATGTAGTATGTGATGCATAACATTTTCATGCATATGCCGCTCATGACATGCATTAAGGCCTTTTTTAGAATGCATAGCAGAATCATGTATATCATAACATTGCATAAGCACAACGTGCCAACCTAAAGATTTGCAGGATGACATATGTACACACATGGTTTTTAAATCAGAAAAAGAATATAAATTCATGCATTCCCGTTCTAGGCACAAGAGTTAGATGATGGTGGTTAACCATCCTAGGTTAGGCATAGCATCACTTTTGTTAAATAAAATAAACTCCCAGAGCAAGTTTAGTAATTTTAAGATCATATTTATGTATGTATTGTCTGTACTTGTAGTTAGTTCCAACTATTGTACCAGGATTTGACTAATGTTAATATGACCATAGGATGGCAAGGCGTCCTTCGACCAGGTCGACTCCCCTGTCTGAGGGTGAGACTTCTGGAGCACAGAGTGATGCGATGATTGAGAGCTTGTGGTTGAGCAACGATTCCTTGACCAGGCAGTTGGTGGAGATGCAGGTCCAGATCCAGTCTCTGGCGGCACTTGTGGCAGGACAGACTTAGGGAGTGCAAGACCCTGCAGGGGGTTCAGCTGCCCCTCCCCCTCCTGCTCCCCTGAGACCTCCAGTGGTGGTGCCAGTGGAGATGGACTTCATTTCTCAGTTTCAGAGACTTAGCCCTCCTACATATGATGGGAAGGCAGATTTCATGGTCATAGATGATTGGCTGATCTCCATGGAGGAGATGTTCTCGTACTCCGGTATTGCAGATGATCAGAGAGTTATGATAGCTGCCTATCAGCTAAAGGGTTTGGCTAAGAGCTGGTGGCTTAGGGAAAAGGAGAGCTTGGTGGCTGGTTGCTCTTGGGGATTGTTCAAGGATATGCTGTTGAGGAAGTTCTTGCCTTCGGTCGAGCGTGACCGACTTATGAACGACTTCCTTCACCTAAAGCAGAGGGAACTCACAGTCAGTGAGTACGAGATAGAGTTCAGCAAGTTGAGCCGGTTTGCCCCTGGGTTGGTGAGTGTTGAAGCAGATCTAGTCAAGCGGTTCCTTGGTGGCTTGAGGAGCGAGATTCACCAGTTAGCCAGTGCTTATGGATCAGTGACTTATGCAGGGGTTGTGGAGGCTGCTTTGAAAGTGGAGGCAATTGAGACCGCAAAGAGCAAAGGCCAGCAAATAAGGAAGGACAAGAGAAAGTCTGTAGAGGAGAAGAACCCCGAGGTACTCGATGCTTCTTCGGGAAAGAAGAGCAAGGTGGTGTATAGCTTCTGTGGCCGGACTGGCCACCCTGGTGAGAGGTGTTTCAAGAAGGCGGGAGGTCAGAAGAAGGAGCAGGTGCATGCCATTCAAGGTGCTCCAAGGAAGGATGGTTCTTGTTATGTTTGCAAGCGACCCGAGCATGATGCTGGCCAGTGCTGGTCCAAGGATAGAGTCTGCTTTCAGTGTGGCCAGAAGGGCCATATCAAGACTAGGTGTCCTCATGTCCAGCCTGTTCTTCAGGCAGTTCCACTTCAGGCTTTACCTCCTCCTCTGCGTGTGGACAAGGGCAAAGGAAAGTTGATCGTGATCTCTTCCGAGGAGGCTCAGACCTTGACTCAGGTCATCTCAGGTTAGTTGTTTTCCTAGCTTGAAAGTTTTATTTTGGCAAGAATGGTTATAGTTTTGTTTTGGTAGTTCCTTAGTTGCTTATATATACTCCTATAGAGAAATTTAAGGTGAAGAACCGTTGGGTGCGTGTTCTGTTCGACACCGACGCTACCCACTCGTTTGTGGCTAGAGATTTTGTAGAGCGGTATCGGTTGATTCTAGATCAAGTTCATGATACCTTCCGCTTCAAGTTCCCTTCTAGTGAATCTGTGTTGTCAGATTTGTGCATTCTGGATTGCCCTGTTTTGTTGGGGGACTTTCTTGCGAAGGCAGACTTGAAGATGATTGATCTAGAGGATTTCGATGTTATTCTGGGCATGGACTAGTTGTCTAAGTATGATGCGGTTATTCAGTTCAAAGGGAAGCGCTTGGACTTCATCAAGGACAACGGTCAGCCTGGAAGTGTGTATGCTGATCCGTGTCAGGATTCTCCTATAATTTCTGCGATATGTGCTAAGAAGCTGTTTCATTCTGATTGTTTTGGTTGTTTAGTCTCGGTGGTTGGGACTGTTGTTAGTGTACCGCGCTTGGAGGAGATTCCTGTGGTTCGTGGTTTCTCTAATGTTTTTCCTGATGACCTTCCGGGTCTTCCCCCCGAGCGGGATGTTGAGTTTGTGATTGATTTGGAACCGGGTACGCGTCCTATTGCTAAGGCGCCATATCGGATGGCCCCTCGTGAGTTGGAGGAGTTGTGAGTCCAGTTGGATGAGTTGTTGGCTAAAGGTTTTATCAGGCCGAGTTCGTCGCCTTGGGGTGCTCCTGTTCTATTTGTGAAGAAGAAGGATGGGTCGATGAGGCTGTGCATCGATTATAGGGAGTTGAACAAAGTTACCATAAAGAACAGGTACCCTCTGCCGAGGATCGGTGATTTATTTGATCAGTTGCGTGGTAGCATGATGTTTTCTAAGATTGATCTTCGATCAGGCTATCATCAACTCAGGATCCGTGAGTCGGACATTCCACGGACTGCTTTCAGGTCGAGGCATGGGCATTTCAAATTCCTGGTTATGTCATTTGGTTTGACCAACGCGCCATCAACATTCATGGATATGATGAACCAGGTGTTCAAGGACTTTCTAGACAAGTTCGTGGTGGTATTCATTGATGATGTGTTGATCTACTCTCGCAGTGCTGAGGAGCATGAGCAGCATCTGTGATTGGTTCTATCTGCTTTGAGAGACCATCAGTTATTCTCCAAGCTGAGTAAATGTGAATTCTGGTTGTCCCCAGTTTCCTTCCTGGGTCATGTGGTGAACAAAGACGACATTTCGGTGGACCCAGAAAAGATTTCTGCTGTGATGGATTGGCATAGGTTGAGCACACCCAAGGAGATTAGGAGCTTGTTGGGGTTGACCGGTTATTATAGAAGATTTGTGGAGGGATTTTCTACCTTGGCAGCCCCCTTGACTAAGCTGACACAGAAGAATGTGGCATTCATTTGGAACGAGAAATGCGAGGAGGCTTTTCTGGAGCTGAAGAGCAGGTTGTGTTCTGCCCCTGTTTTGACATTGCCTACTGAAAGTCCACCTAGTGTCAGCTATGTGCACCTATGGGGGGGGAATAGGTGACGTGTGGTTCTTTTGCGGAATTTACGGATGTACCTGCACAATAAAAACAACAAGCACAGCACACAGAATACACAGCAAATTTATAGTGGTTCCCCGACTTGGGTACATCCACTTTCCCCCTTCGACCTATCTCCCCAACAAGGGACGACTCGGTCACTTCTCCAACAGGATTGAAATCCAATCCCTTCACTAACGGAAGGAGCCCTTCCACACGTGAGAGTCAACACTCCCACAAAATGGGTTGCACCCAACCCTTACAACACGGAACAAAAGTTCCTTTACAATAAAAGAAAATATAGAATGTACACGAGATACAAACTTCTTTTGGAGACTACGGTGTTCCTCTTCGTTCGACGACGTGTTCTTGAAGTCGATGAAGAGTCTACAACCTCGGTCTCTCTTGGAGAAGATCTCCCCGGAACCGGCGGCGGCACACGAGCGGCGGCTAGCTTCGGGATCGGCGGCTACGATGAAGAGCGGCTGCTGAACTTGGAGATCTAAACTTCGTAGCGAAGCAAGCTAGGTCTACCAACGGTCACTCTAGGATCAGTCATCTCGATCGATTCGGACGGGGGAGTTTTTCCCGGTCAACACATCGAGAGACAAGAGATCTCCGGATAGACGCGTGAGACTCAAGCTTTGCTAAGCTTCTGTCACCGGAGATCGGGAAGAAGAGCGATCAGCAGCGGCGACCACTTGACGCGAGCGGCGGCGGCGGAGCGGAGCGATTTCGCGAATTTAGGGTTACGTCGCGGCTCGGTTTTCTTTCTCTCTTATCCGTGGATTTACTGTTCAAAATACCCATGTATTTATACCCTGTAGATACAACAAATTTGACCGTTGTGGGACCCACAGGTATAACCCCGAAATCTGGTTCAAACTGATCCAAAGGCAGAATCTGGTTCAGGAAATTCCAGAGAAAACGCCAAGGAAAATTCGGCGAGAATCGCATACGATTCTCGACGAATCGGCGAGAATCACCAAGTGATTCTCGACGATTCGTCGAGAATCATTTGTGATTCTCGTCGAATCACTTATCGATTCTCAACGAATTTTACTTTGAGTACAAGGGCTGCTTGGCCACTGGTTCGGCGGGAATTACAATTGATTCTCGCCGAATCTTACTTGGCACCATTTTGAGATGGCCAGAAGGAGTCGGCGAGAATCACTAATGATTCTCGTCGATTCGGCGAGAATCACTAGTGATTCTCGCCGAATCGGCGAGAATCACTTGGTGATTCTCGTCGAATTTGCCTTGGAAGATTTTTCGTCTTCCACCCCAGGAGTTGCTCCTTGATCCTCTGTGCTCCTTGTCTTCTCTTGCATATGAGCGACCCTGTACTTGAAAGTAAGTGCACTCCAATAGAGAGAGTACACATAGGCCAACACACTGATCTGCTCAACGAGGGATTACGTCGTGCAGACCCGTGTATATTGACCTACTGCACCCTGACATTGGTGTGCACTTAGCGTGGAGGAACTGCAAGTACAACTTAAAATGTTTCATCAAATACATTGTGAATTCATCTTAGCTTGACAGGGGGCTTCCTCAAATCTAGGTAATCGTGGATACTGTTGGGTACATTGGTCAAATGTACCTGATTTGAAGAAGCCTCACCTAACTCAATGATATACATCAGAATGTATTTGATGTTTGTTTGAGTTACTTGTGCAGGTTAGATATACACTGGACTGAAGCTGAAAATTTCTAAGTCCATGTGTCGACACCCAGAGGCAAAGTGTCGACACTTGAGAAAGCTTGTGCCGACACCCAGACATGCAGTGTCGACACTTGGAGTCATTGTGTCGACACCTGGGAAGAAGTGTCGACACCAGTCAGAAAGTGTCGACACTTGGAGCTGTGTCGACACTCAGTGTAGAAGGATGCAGAAAAGCTGTGACGACACTTAGCAGAAGTGTCGACACCTAGAAGAGCTGAGTCAACATCAGAAAGTGTCGACACTTGGAGTTGTGTCGACACCCAGCAAAATTCTGCAGAGACTAAGTACAAGTGTCGACACTCAACACAATGTGTCGACACTCAATCAGCAGAGTCAACATACAAAGGAGATGTGTCGACACTCAGCACAATGTGTCGACACACACTCAAAGAAGTCAACACTTGAAGAATGTGTCGACACTCAGCACAATGTGTCGACACATAACCAGAAGACTCTACACTTGAAGAAAGTGTCGACACAAGGAGCTGTGTCGACACTTAGCAGAGAACAGAAAAGTTACAAAATATTCTAAGTACAAGTGTCGACACTAAAGGAATGTGTCGACACTCAGCTGAAGAATCAAGAATGAAGACTTGTGTCGACACCAAGAAGCAGTGTCGACACTTGACAGTTTCAACACATGAAGATGTGTCGACACAAAGGAGATGTGTCGACACTTAGAAGAATACAGATAAAGAATGAAGTACAAGTACTTGTGTCGACACTCAATTACAGTGTCGACACATGCAGAAGAAACTGTGTCGAGACATACAAGGAATTGTGTCGACACCTTGTAGACTTGTGTCGACACTTACACAACATGTGTCGACACTTGGTCTATAAGTGTCGACACTTAAGAACAGAAAGTCTCGACACTATCTGACAGTTAGTGAGATTTCAAGAAGTGACTGGTTGACATGACAGCTGCCAATCCAACCGGTCTACAGCAACTGTCAGAGAAGTCAAAAGACTGTTATAAACCGGATCAGCCGGTTACCATAAAGGAAGCCTATAAATAGGCACCCACAGTTTACAGAATAAAAAAGAAGAAGTTGTTAAGTGGTTAAGTTGTTCACAATCATTACTTGTTGTGAGAATAATTGAAGTGGTTGATCAGATTAAATCAAGAAGTGATACATAGAGGATCAACACAAGAAGATCAGGCAGTCCAACTGCAGATCTAAGTAGTTGGAGAGAGAGAGCTCCAACCAAGGATACAGTCTTTGGAACTAAGGCTGAGAAGAACAATTCAGAGTCATCTGGATTTCAAGAAGCAGAGATCAAGGATCAACTGCAGAAGATTCAGACTAATTCAGTTCTACTCAAGAAGCTTTGAAGAAAGCTAAGTCAGTTTGGATCAAGCTGAGTTCTTCCAAGAACTCTTCGAGAAGCTCTCAACTCCTCTCATCCTTTCTGAGTTGTAGAGTTAGCATTTGTAATTTCTATTTTAAACTTGTAAGATCCATTGGATCTGAGTGATTGTAAGCCTATTTTATAAAGGCTGAGGGTAGGGCTTGGTGCCTGAGTGTAGGAGTTGAAGAACTCTGAGTGTAGGCCTTTAATTGGCTGAGTGTAGGCCTGGGAGGCTGAGTGTAGGCCTTTTGGCTGAGTGTAAGGCTTTGGGCCTGAGGTAGGAACCTAGTTTGGTTCTGAGTTAGTGGAGAAGTTTGGCCGAATCTAGTACACTGCTAGATAGGCGAAGGGGGAAAGTGGATGTACCCAAAGATTGGGGAACCACTATAAAATCTTGTGTATTCTGTGCTGTGATTGTACTGTGTTGAGAATTGTTGTGTGCTGTGATAACTTATTCAGAAATCTGTGTTATAAACTGTTGACTGCCAACAAAGAATTTAGAAAAGGATTAGGTCACCTATTCACCCCCCCCCCTCTAGGTGTTTAGGTACCATATCTTTCAAGTGGTATCAGAGGGAGGTTCCTCAAAATCAGGACTAACTGTCTGAGGAGATCCAGTTTGGCAGATTCAGTATAAGTCAGGAAACAGGAAACAGTTCCAAGAAAATCAAGAACATGGGTTCTTCAGAGAATCATAAGGAGTTGGGTTCAATGAAACTACCTATATGCAGAAAAGAGATCTTTGGGATCTGGAAAGAGAGGGTTAGGCTTTTTATGGAAGCCTCTGACCCTAGGATATACATCACAGTCAAAGAAGGGCCATATGTGCCCATGAAGATTTCAGTATTGGATGCAAATCAGAGGACTCCAAAGGATTTCTCTGAAATGACCAAGGATGAGATTGTCCTAGCAACCATGGACAAAAGAGCACAGAATATAATAGTTAGTGCAATTGATGATGCCACCTTCCAGAACCTTATTCACTGTAAAACTGCAAAAGAAATGTGGGACACCCTCATTGTCTATATGGAAGGTTCTGAAGAAGTAAGGCAAGATAGGAAGTCCTTGCTTAATCAAGAATATGAAAGCTTTAGGCAAGGAAGAGGGGATAGCATCACTGAATGCTACAAGAAATTTTATAGAATTGTAAATGAACTCATGTCATATGGAAGAGAGTTCACAAACTATGAGTTGAATGATAAATTCTTGAGGTCCCTCACCAAAGACTGGGACACCAAGATCTGTGCCATCAGAGAAATGGCAAAGTTGGGAGAAATTCCTCCTCCCACACTTTTTGGCAAGTTGTTATCTTATGAGATGCAATTGTCAGTAAGAAAAGAAGAAGAAAAGTCAACAAGGACTGAATACAGAGAAAAGACTGTTGCCTTTAAGTCAGATGTACCCAGAAAGAGCAGGACCAAGTCATCAACTCCTCCTCCAGAGGTAGTTGAATCAGAATCTGAAGAGTCTGAAAGTACAAAATCTACAAGCAGTGAAAGTGATGAAGACTTTGCTGCATTCACCAGACATTTTCAGAAGTTCCTTAAGAAGAAACAGTGGAGGTCTAGACCTTCATCTTCCAAAGGGAAAGAAGTTCAGTATCAGGAAAAGAAGCCTTCAAAGAAGGACAAGAAAAGGACCAAGACAAGTAAGGCAACTGGTTCCAAGATAATTTGTTACTGCTGCAATAGACAGGGCCATGTTATTGCAGACTGTCCTGAAAGAAGGAAAGAATCCAGTGACAAAAAGAAAACACACTTCAAAGGAAAGAAGGAGAAGTCCTTTGTTGCAAAGAATGAGAAGACTCTTTCAGATATGTCTTCTTCAGACACTGAGACAGATGCTGAAGCCTATATTGGGCTAATTGCTGAAGAAGAAGAAGAGTTTATGCAGATCATGGAATCTATCTATGAGCAAGAAGACTGTCAAAGCCAAGGACTGATGGCTTTGACTGAAAGTACCAAAAACCTGGAGCAGCCAGGACCCAGTCAGGTACAAGGTTTAACTCAAAGTTCTGATTCCAGTTCTAGTTCAGAGTCAGAGTATTCTTCATCAAGTGATGAGAATATATCTGAGTCTGAGGGAGATATTCATCAACTCCTAGATGAATATCAAGTACTATTGCAAGCCTATAAGAAAAGCAAGACCCTAGCCAAAAATTTGGCCAAGGAAATTGCTGATCTCAAGGCATCTGCAATAGATTATGAGAAGAATTATGATCAAAAACTGAATGAAGTGGCCAGGCTGAAACACATTACTGTGATTCAGATGGGTACCATTACATTTAAGAATGATCAAATTAAGAAACTAGAGATTAATCTTCAGAAGGAGAAAGAGCTAGCAGCTAGGTATTCAAAACCTAAATCAGTGCTACCCTTGATTGATGATTTTGTTCATCATAAAGGAAAGACTGGACTGGGTTTTGTTAATCCAGCTAGGACTGTTCAGGATCAGTCCAAGTCCAAGGGCAAAGCCCCAACATTCAACAAGACTGCTGTAGTTAAGACAGCTAAGTCAGAACCTAAGCAAAGGTACAACAAATTTGAATGTTGGTGCTGTGGCAAGGTTGGCCACTTTGCTTTGGATTGTTGGCACAATGCCAGTGCCAAGTTGAGTAGCAAGTTACCTGTTGGAAAGACAGCAGGTAGCTATGTCAAATTGCAAACTAACAATCACCAAGGACCCAAGTTTACTTTGGGTTCTAAGGTTCATTAATTTGTTTTGCAGGAAAATCCAAGTGGCCATACCCCTACATGGTACTTGGATAGTGGATGTTCCAGACACATGACTGGAACTAGGGGACTACTGAAGGACTACATCCCAATCAAAAATGGTCCAAAGGTGACCTTTGGTGGTTCTGAAAAAGGAATCATCAAAGGGTTTGGTAACATTTCTTCTAACCTTGTTACCATTACTCAAGTGGCTTATGTTAAAGGGTTGAAACACAACCTTATAAGTATAAGTCAATTAAGTGATGTAGGGTATGACATCTCATTTGTTAAAAATGGTTGTCATATCAAGAGGTCAAGTGATCAAAAGATCATCTTGACAGGTTATAGTAAGAGAAATGTCTATTGTTTAGACATTATGGTTGAGAACAATAGTTCTCCAGTTTGTCTTGTAGCTGATGAGACAGTCTCTCAATGTGTCAAGTGGCACAAGAGGCTTGCTCATCTAAATTACAAGACTATTGGCAAACTCTTTAGTAAAGAGTTAGTGAGGAATGGTCCTCAAGTTAAGTGTGTCAAAGATGGCATTTGCTCAGCTTGTCAAAAGGGCAAGCAGACTAAATCCACCTTTAGAAGCATTGACAACAAGGATGCTGTGAGATGTTTATATCTCTTGCATATGGATCTATTTGGTCCAATGCCAGTTCACAGCTTAGGTAGGAAGGTCTACACCTTTGTAGTTGTTGATGACTACTCAAGGTTTTCCTGGGTGTTCTTCTTAAAGCAGAAATCTGAAACACCTAGTGTCTTCCACAGTTTTGTTAAGCAAATTCAGAATGAATTGAACTGTACAGTGGTCAAAATTAGAAGTGACCATGGTACAGAGTTTCAATCTGAAAGCATGACAAAACTATGTGAAGACTATGGGATATTTCAAGAATTCTCTTCACCTAGAACACCTCAGCAAAATGGCATTGCTGAAAGGAAAAATAGGACCTTGATAGAAGCTGGTAGGACTCTATTAAGTGATTCATCACTGCCAGAATATTTCTGGGCTGAAGCAGTAAACACTGCATGCCATGTGATAAATAGGGCTACCATCACTAAAAGGTTAAACAAGACCCCCTATGAAGTAGTGAAAGGCAGGAAACCAAATCTATCCTATTTCAGGATTTTTGGTTGTAAATGTTTCATACTTAACAATGGGAAGTCTTACTTAACTAAGTTTGCTGCCAAATCCCAAGAGGGAGTGTTTGTTGGGTACAGCAGTAATAGTAAGGCTTATAGAGTCTACAACTTGACTACACAAGTTGTAGAGGAGTCTGTGCATGTAGTTTTTGATGAGACACTTCTTATTAACAATGAGTTGTCTAATAGTGTGTGCAGCCCCACAGATCTTTCTAAGAAGATGGACAAGCTAACCATGGAAGATGTACCTGGTGCAAGACAGCAAGTAGATGAAGATGGCTTATGTCCAGGGGGAGAACTACATGTACCAGGAGCTGAAGAAGTTCAAGGTACTCAGCATGTTGAAGATGCTGAAGAAGTACAACCAGAAGTAAGGATGCCTCCAGCCAACAGGCATCTAAGAGATCATCCAGTGGAGCTGATCATTGGAGATCCAAGACAAGGTGTTCAGACAAGGAGCAGAAATCAGAATGCTGCAGTATATTCAAGTTTTTTGTCTCAAATAGAACCAAAGAAATTTGAAGAAGCAATACAAGATCCACAGTGGACTGAAGCTATGCAGGAAGAGCTAAACCAGTTCAAGAGGTGCAAGGTTTGGGACTTAGTTCCTAAGCCTAAAGATCACAATGTGATAGGAACAAAGTGGATCTACAGAAACAAGTTAGATGAACAAGGAGTCATCATTAAAAATAAGGCAAGACTGGTTGCAAAAGGATATAGGCAAGAAGAAGGTATTGATTTTGATCAAACCTTTGCTCCAGTAGCCAGACTGGAAGCCATAAGGATGTTCTTGGCCTATGCAACCTACCAAGGATTCAAAGTATACCAAATGGATGTGAAGTCAGCATTCCTTAATGGTAATTTAAAAGAAGAAGTATATGTGGAGCAGCCTTCAGGTTTTGTTGATCCTACTTTTCCACATTATGTCTATAGACTTAGGAAAGCATTGTATGGGTTAAAGCAAGCTCCTAGAGCTTGGTATGAAACCCTATCTAGTTTCCTCATTGAGAACAAGTTCACAAGGGGGAAAATAGATAAGACTCTATTCCTTAGGGAATCTAGAGGCAAAGTAATACTTGTCCAAATATATGTAGATGACATTATATTTGGGTCTACTGAAAGTAGCCTTTGCAAAAAGTTTGCAAAGCTTATGCAAAGTCAATTTGAGATGAGTAGTATGGGAGAGCTGAAGTTTTTCTTGGGTCTCCAAGTTAAACAGACTGAAAGTGGCTTGTCCATATGTCAGTCAAAGTTCACCCTAGAACTCATAAGGAAATATGGTATGGATTCCTCCAGTACCATGAAGACTCCTATGGGGTCAAGTATGTCTCTAAGCAAGGATGATGCAGGGAAACCTGTGGATGAAACCTTGTATAGAGGGATAGTTGGCTCCCTACTATACTTGACTGCAAGTAGGCCTGACATTATGTATGCTACATGTGTTTGTGCCAGGTATCAAGCCTGCCCCAAAGAATCTCACTTGACTGCAGTCAAGAGAATCTTGAGATATCTAAAGGGCACACCTTATCTAGGCCTCTGGTACCCTAGGAATGGAGATTTTGATCTAACAGGCTATTCAGATGCAGACTTTGCAGGATGCAAAGAAGATAGAAAGAGCACAACTGGATCCTGTCAATTCCTAGGTGGAAGACTCATTTCATGGAGTAGTAAGAAGCAAACCAGTGTGGCCATCTCCACAGCTGAGTCAGAATATGTAGCTGCAGGAAGTTGCTGTGCTCAACTTCTGTGGATTCAACATCAGCTAGAAGACTATGGATGTCAGGTAAGTAGAACTCCACTTTATTGTGATTCTACTAGTGCTATTTCCATAGCTAATAATCCTGTATCACATAGTAGAACTAAACATATTGAGATTAAATATCACTTTCTTAGGGAGCATGTAGAAAGAAATGATATTGCACTTGAATATGTTAAAACAGATAATCAGATAGCTGATATGTTCACTAAGCCCTTAGAAGAAGCTAAGTTTAATAGGTTCAAAATTGAACTAGGTATGATAAACTTAGACTAAGTATACAGAACAAAAATTGGCTAAGTAAAAAGGTGTCGACACATAGACAAGTCTATGTCGACACAGAATAGTAAGTGTCGACACTTCAGGAAAATGGTGTCGACACATCTAGGAAGTTAGTGTCGACACTTCAGAATATTAGTGTCGACACATGTCGAGTAGGTGTCGACACATCCAATAAAGTGTCGACACTTAAGTTTTACTCAGAATTTTTCTAAGTAAAGTCTCGACACATGTCGAGTATAGTGGTGTCGACACTTCACCAAGTGTCGACACATAAAATCTGTTAACTAAATTTTGTGTCGACACATGTGTGTCGAGACATTATGAGTCTGTGTCGACACTTATTGACAGTGTCGACACATCATTAGAAATTCATCCCGCCTGTTCGTCTTCAAACAAGAAAGGTATAAATAAGGTTCTGTCTTTGATTGTCGACACGCTTTCAAAGTTTCGAGACCTAAACTCTTGTGTCGACATTTCTCTCATCTCAAGACTAATTCTCAAAACCCTAATGGCTCCCAAGCTGGAAGAGAACGTAAACGAAGGCTATGAGCTTGTGCGAGGCGCATTTGACGACAGCGACCAAGAAATCAAATCAGTGCTAACCCTAATTGTCAATTCTGGATTGGAGTTCTTGGTTTCAGAACCAACGAAAATATGGAAGAAGGAAGTCATTGAATTCCTTTCTGGCGCGTCTATAGATGACTCAGGCTTCAGGATTAAGTCAAGGGTGCATGGCACCAAGGTCAAGATTTCACCTAAGTCACTGAGAAAGGTACTTCAGCTACCTAAAGTTCAAGATGAAGAGGAAGTAACTGCTTCTAAGACCAGGGAAGCTCTTACTTGGTGTGGACTGGATCCAAAGATGAAGGTGGGATCAGTCTTTAACAGAAAGGGTATGAATAATCAAGGCAAGTTCTTGTCTGAAGTAGTGGGCAAGGTTATACTGAGCAAGCCAGGAGGGCATGACAAGGTGTCTGCCTCCATGTTTGAAGTCATGACCAGAATCATCTTTAATCTGAAAACAGACTGGTCAATGGTGGTATATGAGAAAGTAAAAGAAAGCCTGAAGAAGCCCAATCTGGGCAGGATACTAAGTCTCTACCTGGCTGGATCAATTCCAGAGGTAATGAGCACTGCTGCAGGATCTAAGATCAATCATATGAGGAGAATGGACTCCAGGATATTCTCTAGATGGGAAAGGGTGCTGGTGTCAAAGGAATTGACCACCCCTGAAAAGCAAGCTTCTAAGAAAGACTCTCCTCCCAGGAAGAAGAGGAAGACTGCTGCTGTGCCTCAAGAGTCCTCCAGCAGCTCAGGCAGTGAAGAACATGTGGTCTTCACTCCTGAAATTCCAGTTGATGTGCCTGCAGAGAAGACACCTGCTCCTCAGGAGGCAGCTGACATCCAGGGGGAGCTTCCAGGTGTAGCAGAACCATCTGCACTGGAGAGTGAACAAGCCACCCTCCTCATTCAAGAGGTACTTGTTGACCTTAATACTTTGCATTCTTCTATAACAAATTCTGATTTGTCTGATGATCATCAGCACAATCAGCCAGCAAGTACAGTACCAGATGTTGGTCTTCCAGACACATCTATTGTGATACCTGATACAGTGGTTGAAGAACCAAGTACATCTCCTGCACAGTCTCCAGCAGAATATACAATGGAAGATCTGTTTTTGAACTTGGATCAAGAAGATTTTGATATGGAAAAGAATGCTGCTGATGCAGTAAAGGATGCTGCTGCTGAGGGGGAGAATTTGGATATACAAGAAGAGCCTATAAGGCTAGATACTGAGCAGGCACAGGATGTGCAAACTGAAAAACAATCCAGCCCTAAAGATAGGGTGGATATAGCCAGTACATCAGAATCTGAAGATGAGGAAGCTGAGCAAGCTAAGAAAAAGAAGTTCTTTGTTTTTAAAAGAAGAAGCCAGAGCTACAAGAAGGCTCTTCAAACAGTTGCTCAACACTCACTGGTCCAACAAGCTCCATCCACTGATTATAGTGCTCTACTGCTTGCAATGCAAATCAAGATGGATGAACAAAGGAAAGCCTTAGAAACTTATGTTGATGAAGGGCACAAAGCACTACAATCTGATCTGGGCCAGGAAATCAAGTCCATAAGGTTTGAAATGAACCTTAATAAAAGGGAAATGACTGATTGTTTTACCAAGGGTGCTAATGCTGTGGTATATCTGGCTAAAAATCAAGAAACAATTAAAGAGAAAGTGGATGATATAGCACTCAAGCAAGGCTATGTGCTGGAAAATCAGTTGAGAATGAATGATAATCTGACTGCATCTCACAATGCAATAGTCACTGAACTCAAGAATAAGACAGATGAACCTTCAACTTCCTCTGCTGCTGCCAAAGCTGATTTTGATAAACTCTTTCAAGCAGAGATTGCTACTGTCAAGACTGCCATAAAAGACTCACAGAAGGTCATATCAGAACAGCTTACAAAGCTTAGACCTTTATTTAAAGAGGGCATAAGGTATTTGGATAGCCAAATCAGATTTCAGAAAGATGATGTGAGAGATCATGTAGCACAAGAAGTCATAAAGGGGGAGAGAGTGTTAGTCAAAGCCAGTTCTGAGCATGCAAAATGGATTTCAAATTCTATAAGGGCTACACTTGGATATCCTCCCCTGTGTGATGACAATGAAGTAGGTGAATCTGGCATTCAAGGAGCATATCTTGGAGGTGAGCAACAAGCAGTGGCTGATGTAATCTATCCCCCTCCAGATTTTGAAATGATTCATGCAGATATAAGCACAATGTATAGTCCACCTGCTGGCAAGCCTAATATTATTCTGGAAAAGGTTGTTCAACCTATCACAGCTGCAATGCAAGAGGCTTTGGACAAGGAAGAAGAAACTAGGCTGTCAAAGAAGAAGTTTAGGGAAATTGCTGAGCAAAAGCCAGATTTTGAACAATGGAGCCCTACTTCTAGAAACATAATTCTCACAGCCTGGAAAGCTGCCAAGGACAATGCCCATGAGAGGAACAAGTGGTTCTCAGAGGCTGAATGGAGAAAGCATGAGAGTAGGCAGGAGGCAATTGTCCAATTTAGAAGGAAGGCTAAGTTAGGAAAGCTACCTCCAACAGCTGTGGAGCCTAGCAAGTACTTTCCTAAGCCCTATCATTATTTTGAAAGACAAAAGATCAAGGCTGAAGAACAGAAGAAGAAGGACTCTAAAGGGAAGAAGACTGCTGAAGCTGAGCCTGCTGCTGCTGCTGCTGTGAAAGCTCAAGTCAAAGCTGGAAAAGGCATTGTTATTAAAGAACCTGATCTGCACTAGATTAGGAATTAACTTGATGCTTGTTGTAATCTGTTAAGTGATAAACATTGTAATACTTCATTGAAAATGTATAAGGAACATTATTGGGACAGTATATGATAAATATAGTATGAATGTTCTGAAATATGTGTGTTTCTTAATTGTTCTGCAATGTTTAATAAGTATACATGTGTGCTTTATTACATGTTCAAGTTTACCCTGTTGTCATTTATATGCTTTACATCATTTTGTAATTTTTAATTATGAGTGGTGTATATCATTGACTAAGGGTTATGACTTCTCCAAATAGGGGGAGATTGTTGGGTACATTGGTCAAATGTACCTGATTTGAAGAAGCCTCACCTAACTCAATGATATACATCAGAATGTATTTGATGTTTGTTTGAGTTACTTGTGCAGGTTAGATATACACTGGACTGAAGCTGAAAATTTCTAAGTCCATGTGTCGACACCCAGAGGCAAAGTGTCGACACTTGAGAAAGCTTGTGCCGACACCCAGACATGTAGTGTCGACACTTGGAGTCATTGTGTCGACACCTGGGAAGAAGTGTCGACACCAGTCAGAAAGTGTCGACACTTGGAGCTGTGTCGACACTCAGTGTAGAAGGATGCAGAAAAGCTGTGACGACACTTAGCAGAAGTGTCGACACCTAGAAGAGCTGAGTCAACATCAGAAAGTGTCGACACTTGGAGTTGTGTCGACACCCAGCAAAATTCTGCAGAGACTAAGTACAAGTGTCGACACTCAACACAATGTGTCGACACTCAATCAGCAGAGTCAACATACAAAGGAGATGTGTCGACACTCAGCACAATGTGTCGACACACACTCAAAGAAGTCAACACTTGAAGAATGTGTCGACACTCAGCATAATGTGTCGACACATAACCAGAAGACTCTACACTTGAAGAAAGTGTCGACACAAGGAGCTGTGTCGACACTTAGCAGAGAACAGAAAAGTTACAAAATATTCTAAGTACAAGTGTCGACACTAAAGGAATGTGTCGACACTCAGCTGAAGAATCAAGAATGAAGACTTGTGTCGACACCAAGAAGCAGTGTCGACACTTGACAGTTTCAACACATGAAGATGTGTCGACACAAAGGAGATGTGTCGACACTTAGAAGAATACAGATAAAGAATGAAGTACAAGTACTTGTGTCGACACTCAATTACAGTGTCGACACATGCAGAAGAAACTTTGTCGAGACATACAAGGAATTGTGTCGACACCTTGTAGACTTGTGTCGACACTTACACAACATGTGTCGACACTTGGTCTATAAGTGTCGACACTTAAGAACAGAAAGTCTCGACACTATCTGACAGTTAGTGAGATTTCAAGAAGTGACTGGTTGACATGACAGCTGCCAATCCAACCGGTCTACAGCAACTGTCAGAGAAGTCAAAAGACTGTTATAAACCGGATCAGCCGGTTACCATAAAGGAAGCCTATAAATAGGCACCCACAGTTTACAGAATAAAAAAGAAGAAGTTGTTAAGTGGTTAAGTTGTTCACAATCATTACTTGTTGTGAGAATAATTGAAGTGGTTGATCAGATTAAATCAAGAAGTGATACATAGAGGATCAACACAAGAAGATCAGGCAGTCCAACTGCAGATCTAAGTAGTTGGAGAGAGAGAGCTCCAACCAAGGATACAGTCTTTGGAACTAAGGCTGAGAAGAACAATTCAGAGTCATCTGGATTTCAAGAAGCAGAGATCAAGGATCAACTGCAGAAGATTCAGACTAATTCAGTTCTACTCAAGAAGCTTTGAAGAAAGCTAAGTCAGTTTGGATCAAGCTGAGTTCTTCCAAGAACTCTTCGAGAAGCTCTCAACTCCTCTCATCCTTTCTGAGTTGTAGAGTTAGCATTTGTAATTTCTATTTTAAACTTGTAAGATCCATTGGATCTGAGTGATTGTAAGCCTATTTTATAAAGGCTGAGGGTAGGGCTTGGTGCCTGAGTGTAGGAGTTGAAGAACTCTGAGTGTAGGCCTTTAATTGGCTGAGTGTAGGCCTGGGAGGCTGAGTGTAGGCCTTTTGGCTGAGTGTAAGGCTTTGGGCCTGAGGTAGGAACCTAGTTTGGTTCTGAGTTAGTGGAGAAGTTTGGCCGAATCTAGTACACTGCTAGATAGGCGAAGGGGGAAAGTGGATGTACCCAAAGATTGGGGAACCACTATAAAATCTTGTGTATTCTGTGCTGTGATTGTACTGTGTTGAGAATTGCTGTGTGCTGTGATAACTTATTCAGAAATCTGTGTTATAAACTGTTGACTGCCAACAAAGAATTTAGAAAAGGATTAGGTCACCTATTCACCCCCCCCCCCCTCTAGGTGTTTAGGTACCATATCTTTCAGATACAATACCCAATAATCTCCCCCTATTTGACGAAGCCAAAACCCTACTAGCTAAGATGAATAACACCTATCAAATAATAATTATAGCATTTAAAAATTAAATATGCAACACACGGGAATATATGCAATCAGAACAGGACTTGAGTCATTCACACATTCAAAAATATATATATATACCAAGAGAAATATATTCACATATAATTCAGAATTGTTCATATGACAGTAATAATCATTAAACGTTCTTAAGACACAGTGACCAGCTATAAAATAATGACTATTTGTCCTTAGCTACGTCACCCTTAAGAGTTTGAGCCAAGTACTTTTTGCTTTGCCTTTCCATGTATTCCTTGGGCTTCGGGTAGTACCTAGGAGGAGCAACTTTGTCTGGATCCTTGTTGTTTCTGAAAAAGATGTTGCGTTTCGCTTCAAATGCTTTGTGCGTTTCCCATTCGTACTGGCTATATGCTTCATTTCGATTGATCTCTCCTCTTTCGTACAGCCGGAAGGTGTCTAAGATGATGTTCCTTGAAACTGGACTCCACCTTTCATTTCGTACATCCTCCTCATTCATTCGAATTCTCTTTGCAGCCTGTGTCTCCTTGGATGTCCCTTCCTGAACTTTCCTCTTTCCCCTGGCTTTAGCTAAAGCCTCCTGGTCAAACATACTCCTCAGCTTAGATTTGGAGATGGCCCTAGCATCAGCTTCATCAGTGAAAATTTCTGCAGCACTTGTACTTACATCCTCAGTAGCCTTAGAAGTCTCAGGAACCTGAATACCGGCAGGTTGGTCAGGTAGGACGACGCCTAACGTGCCCAGTGCCTGTTGTAGCATCCACCAGCAACTCTCATAGACGTATTTGCTTGATTGTGCAAAGTTTGCATCCATGCTTTCTTGGAGCTCGGCCAGCTTAGCGATATACTCCTTCTCCCCCTTTTTGGCTTCATCAGCTATGCAATTGGCATATGAGTGCAGAGAGTCATCAATATGCTTAGTTGTCTTGCTGAATTCAGTGATTAGGGCCTGCTGATTTGCATTTAAAGTGACCATATTACCATCAAATTTCTGAATATTGTTGGCTACAACGTGTGCGTTCTGATTGACAACAGCCAGAGTATCAGTATTCTTTTTCAAGCCGGCCATTAACAGTGTGACAGCTTCGCCGGCCGCGTTATACTTTTCTTCGAATTTCTTCTCCATCACATCCAGTTTGTGGTTGATCTCTACCATATTTTTAAGCATGAGATCTTCAGAAGTCTTGATCTTTTTCAGCAGTGTTTTCTGAGCTGTATCAAAAGAATCTTTAAGCTCGTTCACTATTCCTTGAATGACATTGATGGTGTGAGTGGCCAGCTCATCTCGCAACAGTATGGTCTGAGGTACTTCTTGCCCTTGCTCGTGCTCTGTAGCAGATGCATCGGTAGAGCTGGATACAATCACAGCCTCTATAGAAGGAATGTTGGCGGCCTCTTGAGGTTTATCAAACTCCCCCTCCACTGGTGCAGACTTATCAGATGGAGGTTCAACGGGATCCGGAGTCTCCAACACTTCATGGTCCTCATTCTCATCGTCCTCTCCGTCCTCATCCAAAAATTCATCCATATCAGCAGCTTCTTCCACTTCTTGATCAGCAGTGTCCAGTGCTTCAGCTTCAGTTCTTTGAGTGTTTCTGTTCAAGATCTCCTCATCCTCCAACCCAGGTTCACTTTCTTCATGAACTTCGGCCACCGCATCCCTGGCCACCTGGGCGATGTCAGATATTATATCCATATGAGAGGGTAGAGTCTCCCCCTCGATTCCTGCAGTCACAGTATCAGGAATTTCACCGGGGAGGCTGCTGGAGATACTTCCTCTTGCTCTTCCACAGCAGGCTGCCCGATGCGCCGCTCCCATCGATCAAACACAGTAGCATCCATCTTTTTCAAGTAATGGAGAGGAACTCCTTTGCTCATGTCGAATTTGTCTCCGTTGAGCTGGTTGAGATATAGACTAATGATGCGGCCGAAGCTTGGAGTGCCCAGAGTGTCCTTGATCTTTTGGAACAGCAACTCCCCCCAGTTGAACCTCTTTCGGCAGACCACAGCTATGAGAATTTTGAACATATCTCCGGAGATATGATCATGGGAGCCTGGCTTGCAGATGAGTACTTTTCCTATGACGTCAGATAGGAGCTTCCCTTCTTCATTCATCTCTTTTCTCTTTACTGATCGAGTGCCTCTTGGAAGACCGCAGAACAAGAGGGTTCTGGCTTTGTCCTCGTCCTCCAGATAATCTTCCTGCTCCGAACTTGAGAGCTGCAGGTAGCGAGTTAGCTTACTGGCAGACATCTTTACTTTTGTCTCAGCCACCTTGCTCTTGATGATGGAGTCTCTATCTCGGAGCCTTGCGGTAGAGAAGAACTCCAGCACCTCTTTATCCAGGACTTTGCAAGGGTGCTCCAATATGAAGGTTAGCCCGGCCTCTTCCAGCATGAGAATGATATTCCGGAACTCGTCCGAGGCACGAGAGAATCCAGTGCGAACCAGCTCGCAGCCAGAAATCAAGCCTGCAGTAGTCCTTGGAGCCATTGAAGATCTAGAGAGAAGCCCTACTCTAAGCATTAGTGAACATTCAAAAAGAAAGCATCACTAGTGAGCGCGTCCAAGTGCGGGTGAGGAGAAGGTTACCTAAGGGCTTGCACGGAAGAGAGTTGATGAGCTTCGGGAAGATCTTCGGTGGAAGGAAGAGTATCCTGTGGGAAACACAGCAGCGATTCGCTCACTTCGACGAGAGCGTCGGAGGGCTGCGGGTTTCGGTGAGAGTCGTCGGGATCCTTTCGAAGAGAACTTTGCGAGACCCTAGCGGGAGCTTAGGAGGAGACCTCACGAGCTGCTGCGAATCGGCGGAAGAACTCCTGCGGGTTGCGGAGAATCGGCGAAGCTCCTGCGAGTTGTCGGGAGAGTTCTTGCGGGAAGAATCGGCGAAGCTCCCACTGTGGTCACCAGGGTGTCGGGGTACTTGCTGCAGCGTGACGCGGGAGTTGTGAGGAAGGTGAAGGGTTTTGCGGGATTTAAACGATTCGGCGAAATTTGTCAAGAATGCGAAGGGTCTTGCGGTATTTGACTGATTCGGCTTTGTCAAATTCGGCGGGATTCAGGAGATTTGATTAATTCGGCTTCTGATACTATTTATCTGATTCGAAATTGAGGGGTCTCTTGACTAGGGATTTTCACATTTGAGAAGCTTGCAATATTTTAGAAATTTTCCGATATCAAGTCAATAAAAAGAATGATAAATACAAGTATATTCTAAAGTCAATCTATTTGAATTTTACTGAGGTTTTTGCAAAGTCTTCTTAATGTCAATTGTATGTTGTCGAGATTTACAACGACATGTCTTCGTTAACCCTTTATTGAGGTGTAAAGGTTTGCATGCATCGAGTTAACCAATCCTTAGACGTGCATACATACACTAATATACAAAGAAGGATCTGTATATGATGATATATATAAGTATATATATTTTGAATGAGGATCCATTATGACACAAGTCCTTGAACTGATCAAAATTACCTGGGATTTTGAGAGTCATCGTCTTAGTCCCACAGGTAGAACACATTAGTAGCTTAAAGTGAGTATGCTCAACAGGTAGCACATCTATTATTGCAGACGCTTGTTCCAAGTTAGCCTTGAGCCACCTACTGTCCAGATCCCATCGTATTTACGGGGACCTAGACTACCCTGCAAGACAGAATTACTTTACCTTAGGAACCCAAATCATATTGGGTCCTAGGTTTCTATTAGCATAAGCATGCAACTGCCTTCCTTGAGAAAACCTGTCTGGAAGACTGCCTCTGTCCCTATAATGTGGATAAGCCCTTGCTGTGGGCACAGAGAGGTTGTGCCAACAGTCAATGGCAAAGTGTCCCACTTTGCCGCAGCACCAACAAGAGTGAATGTTGTATCGCCGTTTTCGACCTGATCTAGTGACTGATGTAGTCACGGTCCTAGGTCTCAAAGGGATAGGGCATGTTCTTGTTGCACAAATTCCTCTTCCATCGAGGCATGATGAAGGGTGGAACGAATGCATGATGTGAGCGTTATGAGGCCGAGAAGGTTGGCGCCATTCTTTCAGGCATCTTCCTTGCTGAGGCTCCATGACGCCTGACATCATGACTTCTATTCTCCCTATCCCGTGTCCTCGAATGGAGAGAATTCTTCTGTGAACTAGGACACGCAGATCCACACTTTGTTGTGGCAGTGGCCGTGAATACAAAGGGCTCAGAATGAGCCTTAGGTATTTCCTCATGGGTGGCCATGACGCCTCTTGCACTATGGACGTTTCCACATGGGGACAATTCACCCTTGCAGTGACCACGATTATTCCTGTGGTCATACCTGAAGGCATGATGAGTTGCCTTTCCGCTTGGAGTGGGAGGTCGGAACACCGTTTCCCCATTTCTCCATCCCTGGATAATCCGGGAGATCCACCCGGTTTCTTGTTTTCTCTTTATAGCATCAACTTTGGAAAAGTTAGATACTATACGTTTCTCATTATCTAGACTATTCTCTAGAGCTGAGATCTTAGAGTCCTTGACCTTGTTGGACGCCAATTGGAGAACCAACAAGATCTTCAGTTGAGCAATCTCTCGAGCTTGCTCCTCAGCAAGTAGATTGCTTTCCTGAAGGGCTCTCTTCAGGGAATCAGTATTTTCTGGGGGAGAGCAGTTTCTGTCTTCAGAAAGGTCAAAAGATATGGGGCAGGGTGAAGATGTTACCTGCTCATCTGAGTTATTGTCATTAGAATCAGTGACCATAGTTTCATCCTCGTCAGAGTTGCTTTCCTCACTGGTCTCGTCAGTCTCTGACACGGACACGGGAGCTCTGATGCAGTCCGATGGATCCTTGCCTTCATCTTCAGAAGTGAGAACCCCCACATACGCTTCATCCTCTGATTGGCAGCATATTTCAGCTTTCTCTGACCCCCCCATCAGTTCTGAGATCATCATCCACAGAGATTTAGCCGTTTTACATTTTTCCAATCTAGAGCGAGAGGCTCCAGACCAGACATCCATGATAATTTGTCGAATCCTCTGGTCCAGCTGAAAAAGTGAGAGTTCCATTTCTGACATCTCAGCAATGCACATGGGCACTTGGATCCCAGAGTCGGAGGTCTTCATGGGGATAAACGGACCCTCTTCCAGGATGAGGGATGCTCGTGGATCGATGGCATCCAGGTGAAATAACACTCTCATCCTCCAGATGGGATAATAATCCTTTGTTCATGCAGGGAGTTTGAGTGGCAATACGTCATAATCCAGATCCATGCTTCTGACACTGGTGGCAGGATTCTACTCAAGGTGTTAACCTTTTTGAAGAGTAACCTCCCTCTGATACCACTTGAAAGTCCACCTAGTGTCAGCTATGTGCACCTATGGGGGGGGGGAATAGGTGACGTGTGGTTCTTTTGCGGAATTTACGGATGTACCTGCACAATAAAAACAACAAGCACAGCACACAGAATACACAGCAAATTTATAGTGGTTCCTCGACTTGGGTACATCCACTTTCTCCCTTCGACCTATCTCCCCAACAAGGGATGACTCGGTCACTTCTCCAACGGGATTGAAATCCAATCCCTTCACTAACGGAAGGAGCCCTTCCACACGTGAGAGTCAACACTCCCACAAAACGGGTTGCACCCAACCCTTACAACACGGAACAAAAGTTCCTTTACAACAAAAGAAAATATAGAATGTACACGAGATACAAACTTCTTTTGGAGACTACGGTGTTCCTCTTCATTCGACGACGTGTTCTTGAAGTCGATGAAGAGTCTACAACCTCGATCTCTCTTGGAGAAGATCTCCCTGGAACCGGCGGCGGCACACGAGCGGCGGCTAGCTTCGGGATCGGCGGCTACGATGAAGAGCGGCTGCTGAACTTGGAGATCTAAACTTCGTAGCGAAGCAAGCTAGGTCTACCAACGGTCACTCTAGGATCAGTCGTCTCGATCGATTCGGACGGGGGAGTTTTTCCCGGTCAACACATCGAGAGACAAGAGATCTCCGGATAGACGCGTGAGACTCAAGCTTTGCTAAGCTTCTGTCACCGGAGATCGGGAAGAAGAGCGATCAGCAGCGGCGACCACTTGACGCGAGCGGCGGCGGCGGAGCGGAGCGATTTCGCGAATTTAGGGTTACGTCGCGGCTCGGTTTTCTTTCTCTCTTATCCGTGGATTTACTGTTCAAAATACCCATGTATTTATACCCTGTAGATACAACAAATTTGACCGTTGTGGGACCCACAGGTATAACCCCGAAATCCGGTTCAAACTGATCCAAAGGCAGAATCTGGTTCAGGAAATTCCAGAGAAAACGCCAAGGAAAATTCGGCGAGAATCGCATACGATTCTCGACGAATCGGCGAGAATCACCAAGTGATTCTCGACGATTCGTCGAGAATCGTTTGTGATTCTCGTCGAATCACTTATCGATTCTCAACGAATTTTACTTTGAGTACAAGGGCTGCTTGGCCACTGGTTCGGCGGGAATTACAATTGATTCTCGCCGAATCTTACTTGGCACCATTTTGAGATGGCCAGAAGGAGTCGGCGAGAATCACTAATGATTCTCGTCGATTCGGCGAGAATCACTAGTGATTCTCGCCGAATCGGCGAGAATCACTTGGTGATTCTCGTCGAATTTGCCTTGGAAGATTTTTCGTCTTCCACCCCAGGAGTTGCTCCTTGATCCTCTGTGCTCCTTGTCTTCTCTTGCATATGAGCGACCCTGTACTTGAAAGTAAGTGCACTCCAATAGAGAGAGTACACATAGGCCAACACACTGATCTGCTCAACGAGGGATTACGTCGTGCAGACCCGTGTATATTGACCTACTGCACCCTGACATTGGTGTGCACTTAGCGTGGAGGAACTACAAGTACAACTTAAAATGTTTCATCAAATACATTGTGAATTCATCTTAGCTTGACAGGGGGCTTCCTCAAATCTAGGTAATCGTGGATACAATACCCAACACCTACGGAGGGCAAGGACTATGATGTATATGTGGATGCCTCGCATGTTGGGCTCAGAGGTGTGTTGATTGAAGAAGGGAAGGTGATTGCATATGGGTCGAGGCAATTGAAGACTCATGAGAGGAACTACCATACGCATGATCTTGAGTTCGCAGCAGTGATCTTTGACCTGAAGCTGTGGAGACATTTACTTTATGGTGCCCAGTGCAAGATCTACACCGATCATAAAAGCCTAAGGTATGTCTTCACCCAGAAAGAGTTAAATCTGCGCCAGCGGCGGTGGCTAGAGTATGTGGCCGATTATGATGCAGACATACAGTATCAACTGGGCAAGGCCAATGTGGTGGCCGATGCCCTGAAGCCAGAAGATGGGGAAGATCTTTAATCTCACAGCCGATCGTTTAGTGGAAGAGTTCCTCCTGATGGATATTTTCGTGTGACGCTGTGACATGCAGAGCAGTTTGGTAGTGGCAGAGCCGTCTTGGATTGCACTCACCAGGTTGCACCAGAAGGATGATCCGGATCTTTTGCACTTGTACCTCAGGACTGAGAGAGGGGAGTTGCCGGATTTCTCTATCGATGATGCAGGTACTTTGAAGTACCGCGGCAGGTTTTGCATCCCTGCTGTTGGAGACATTAGGGGTATGATTTGCATAGAGGCTCATGGATCCAGTGTTGCCTACCATCCAGGATCTACAAAGATGTATCATGAATTGAAGCAGATTGCCTGGTGGTATGGGATGAAGGGAGATATAGCCCGATTTGTTGCTGAGTGCCACACCTGCAAGCGTGTGAAGGCCGATTATGGAAGGCCTGGTGGCATGTTGACTCCGTTGGAGATCCCTACTTGGAAGTGGGAAAGTCTTTCTATGGACTTCATCACGGGCTTGCAGAGATCTCCTAGAGGTTTTGATTCTGTTTGGGTTATAGTGGACAGACTAACGAAGTGTGCTAACTTCATGCCGTACAAGATTGACTATCCGATGAAAAAGATAGCAGAGATGTATCTAAATGAAGTCATCAGATTACACGGTGTGCCAGTTAGCATCATTTCGGATTGAGACTCCCATTTTACATCTCGCTTTTGGAGGAGTCTGCAAGAGGGTTTGGGTATAGATTTGAGGTATTCTACAGCTTACCACCCGCAGACCAATGGTCAGAATGAGCGTTTGCGGCTTATGGAATTTGCATACAATAACAGTTACCAGGAGAGCTTGCAAATGGCCCCGTTTGAAGCTTTGTATGGTAGGCACTGCAGAACTCCCTTGTTTTGGACCGAGGTCGGTGAGAGGCCTGTGCTGGGTCCGGATGCGCTCGACGAGATGGAAACTACTGTGAAGCTCATTCGGGAAAAGCTTCGTATTGCTCAGGAGAGATATGAGAAGAACGCAACCAGCGTAGGTCTGACTTGGAGTTTTCTGTAGGGGACCTTGTGTTTCTTAAGGTTTCTCCGATGGTTGGTTTTAAGAGGTTCGGTAAGAACCAGAAATTGGACCCGAGGTATGTGGGCCCGTTTAATATTGTTGAACGGATTGGCGTGTCAGCATATAGATTGGATTTGCCAGCAAATTTCCCAGGTATTCATAATGTGTTTCATGTAAGCCAATTGCGAAAGTGTGTGCGAAGCAGTGGGCAATTCTTGGATGCGGTGCCCCAGTTGGAGTCTAATCTTTCATATGTTGAGGTGCCGGTCCGCATCTTGGATACTGAAGATCGGGTGCTGCGGACGAAGTCTATCCCGATGGTGAAAGTTCTATGGAAGAATCAGGATTTGGAAAGCGCGACTTGGGAGCTAGAGTCGGCTATGAGGGAGGCTCACCCTCATCTGTTCCCTTGATTTGATTGGTACGTTTTCTTTCTAGTAACTCTTGTTTTGTTACCTTCCTTCTATAGTAGAAGTAGTGTATGTAAAGTTTCGGGACGAAACTTTCTTTTACGGAGAGTGACTGTAACGCCCCCGTTTTTTCTGCGATTATTTAATTCTCGTTGGGCGTTACGTTGACGCGTTTCCGGCATGTGCCGTTTGTTATAGTGTGCTATTAGCTCTTTGGGTTCCTCGTGTGGTTATTGGTAGCCTTTTTGGCAAGATCCCATAGCAAGTCGGGTCTGTTTTGGTGACCGGTGAGGCCTCTCGGTGGATGTTTGTGTTTTGTCTTCGGGTAGTGATAACCCGAGTTTTGATCGTCGAAAGTTGATTTCGACTTCGTCGTTGCGTCCGTAGCATGCGTAATTAGCTACGGTGTGAATTTCGTCGGATTCCGGGGTGGTTCGGTTTTCGTGTCGTTTTGATGTGCTAATAATTATGGATGCAAATAATTAATTATAAAAGTTTGAAATGAATGGCTTTTAGGTGGCAGTAAGTCTGAAAGGACATGTCCATGTATATATATATATATATATATATATATATATATATATATATATATATATATATATATATATATATATAAAGCCTTAGACAAAAAAACGAGTCCTTTCATCGTCTCCTTCCCGTGAGAGTATAACCGTCGCAGTGTCGAGAGGAAGAAAAACCGTCAACCCTGCTACCCTTCAGACGCTGATTCTGGGAGCGTTAGTGGACGGAATTCGATTCCGAAAGTGGATTTGGAGTGCTCTCGCCTAGACCTTCATTCCTACGGTAAGATATTCAATTTTCCTGGTTTTCTAGGGGTCTTGGAATTTCTGGTTTGATCCTTTCCGCCATTCAAACTTTAGAATCATGTTAGGTGCTATTGCGGCTGGAGCCGAGAGAGAGAGGAAGGGCTATGCATGATAAATCGCTGGTATTTAAGGCAAGTGGTGCTCCTACCTTGCCAAGTTTTCTTCTCCTTTTCATGGTCATATTTGTTATAATTTTCCCTGTTTCCTGAGATTGATATTTTACTCTGTTTTTCCGTCAAAAAAGCATATGAATCTTAAACCTTAATGCCCCTTTATGTTTCTGTTTGCATTCTCTCAAGTTCTGAAACTCAAACCTTCAGCTGGAGTGTTGTAGTCTTCTTTATTTTTATCAAATTGTTCCTGTTAATCATTCAAATTGTTCCCTGTTAATCTCGGTTTGGGTAGAAATTAGCCTATCAGCCATAGATCTAGTAGCAGTGGGTTTTTCCTACTTACATTACGATTAATAGGATTGAAGTAGGCTAAGGAGATTAGACGGAAACGAAGTTGGAGGTACAGGATTTCTGTGCAGTCAATGCAGCCAGTTCGATGGAAATCGTCGATCTGGGTTCGACGATTATCGTCGAGCTGAGCTCGACGATGTGCCTTAGTTCTGGGCCCGACGAAAATCGTCGAACGGAGTTCGACGATTCTCCCGTGGCCAGTGTTCTGCGTAAGGAAAATCGTCGAACGACGTTCGACGATTTTTCTCGTGCCCTTTGTTCGACGAAAGGAAAATCATCGAACGGCGTTCGATGATATTTTCCCGTGGCCTATAATTCGTCGTTTTCCTATGGCCTGCGTTTAACGCAAAATCGTCGAACGGAGTTCGACGATTTCCTGTGGCCCGCGGTTAAGGAAAATCGTCGAACGGCGTTCGACGACTTTTCCCGTGACCTATGATCGAAGAAAGGTAAATCGTCGAACGGAGTTCGACGATTTCCCGTGTCCTGTGATTCGAGCTGCGTTCGACGATTTTCCTGAGTTCGACGATTTTTTCCCGCGCTCGACGAAAATCATCGAGCTGCGTTCGACGATTCTTGTAGGCTGAGATTTAATTCTTTTCAGTTACTTTTCTTCCCGAGTGTTTACCTCCTAGGTGGGGATGTCTTGTCGGCCTTTCATTCTCCCTTTGTTTTCAGGGCCGAATCATGGGTTATGGCAGGTATTGGTATTTTGACGCTCTAAAGGAGCGGGATGTTTTGTGTGCGAGTCGTGGCCGCCACTTTTTTTGTCCCAGGTACGGACTGCGTATTGCTATGACCGCCACCCTTTTTATCCCAGGTACGGGCTGGGTTTGTGGTGGTTTTGTGCTAATAGTGAAATTTTATTTTTAGTTGGAACTGTTTTGTTTGTTGACTGTTTTTGGTCACCAACTCAGGTCCGTGATGATTTACTACTGCCATTCCTCACAAATTAGGATTGTTAGGTGTTTCTTCCTTGGTTAAACGTAACATATTGTGGCAAGTTTTCTTGTCTTTTGCCTTGTAGCCTCTACAGGATTTGGGCAGGGCTGGTTGTTGTTACCTGGTACTTGGTGTACTTTTGTTTACATTGGACAGCATTTGCTGTTACTGTCATGTTTGCTTACTCTCTTTGTCCATTTTGATTTAATGCCCTAATTCAGATTTTCTTTTTTTACTTGCTGAGGTGTTCTTTCTTTTTCTGAATGCCTCAGGTTCTGATTAGTAGCCGGGTAGACGGCTAGTTTTGCTGTGGTGTTGCTGGTGATCCCTTGAGTTGTGGGGATCTTTCTCTTGCTGTTGTGAGGTTGTTTTTTTGCTTTTCTTACAGACGTACATGCTTGTCAGTGGGTTCGTGTCAGTTTGTTGGTGCTCACTAGTAGTTTTACCTTATGATACTAGATATGTTTCTTTTACTGCTACCTTTCTGGAGATTGTCTACTCGCTCTTGGGAAGTTTTATGCTAGGTTGGTAGTTATTTTTAAACCTAAAAACACTATAATAAGTAAATCTCATGATCATCATGTTTTATAAAACTCATACACTACTTTCCAAGCAACGTAAACAAGATCGTTTTCCTACTAATAATATAATATAAATCTACAGTCTTGAATAGTATAAGTTGACCTCGGGGGTCACTTATGCACTCTTATAGGATGTCAAATATAAATAAAGTATTTTCCACTGCGTATAAGTATAGTTTTTAAACTATGGACTAGGTGATCCATCGAGCCGAGGGATACGACCTTTAAAAATATAATTGATTTTCAAATCATTAAACTTATGAATTTTCATAGTCTAGTTAGATGGTGTTCGCCTGAGCGTCGACAGTTATCCCCTGCTCGACGTGGCATCACGACGCGCGTTTTTCTCATACTCTAATACTTCTTGAATTCGGAGAAAAAATGCGGGTTGTGACACGACGCCTCGCGGGTTCACCGGTCTCTGCATTCACTTCACCATCTAGTTAGCCAGGTGTACGCTATGATTGTACAAACCGGTGACCAGGTCACGCAAATAGGGCGAGAGGGACAGGAGGGCAATAAGCAAGGATGAGCCACTTGAGCGAGATAAGCCGCGCGAATAAACTGAACATTGTGTTGTAAACAATTGTTGTATGTTTATTATTCTGCGAACTGTTTCCAGTTTATACGGTCTGTATTTTATGATCACCATATATGTGCTTTGTTGCGAAATATCTAAGTACAGGAACTTAGCCGCGTGGTCTGGCGAACAGATCGACGACCTGAAAGTATGATTTCCACATGCTCTTCCATGTAAAATATTCCAAGTGCAGGAACTTAGCCGCGCGGACTGACAGACTGGACTGTGATTTGATCGTGGTGCTAATCTGTATTCCTTGTAGGTTGAGGTCGTGCGGCTTGATATCTAGTCGTGATTTGACATTGATTACTGTACCTTCCCTGGGTTTCTATAAATAGAGATGACTCCATCGATTACTGCATAAGAAAAACAAGATGCAGGCTAAATCCAAGTCGATGTGGTCTGACAAGGCTAGGGCGGTGAGGACCGATGCGGCTTCCGCATTTCACTATGTAGACCACAAGGAATGACGGCTTACCCAAGTCGGGCCAGATAACTTTATGGAGAAGTACATGTAGGGTAGCCCGCTAGTCGTGTGGCTTCCGCTGTAGAGCGAGAGAATCAACACCTCCAACGCGAACAAAACTGCCGCCACCATCGATCATTTTGACTGTGGCTTCCGCTTCCCAGTTCTGATGGAAGTCGTGGCGATTTTCGACCACTATGGTGTTGTGCCCGGACAACTGCCACCAAACTCTATAGCCGCCATTTTCAGTTTCATATTGTACCTGACGTCGGAGAGAGTCTGATTCTCAATGAAACTGTTCCGCAAATGCTTCTCGATCCGGTCTATTCCGGATTCTGGGACAAAGATCTTCCAGGGGCACCTCTACTTTAGCTGTAGGTGGTTGAAGGTCATCAATATGGCGAACAAAATCCCAAACTGGTCGGAGAGGTACCTCATCTTTGAGGGAAATCTGGGGTTGCTGGCAGTCAACCCGCAAATCCGGGACGTGGTCGCCTTAGGGAGCAGCGGGCTGGACGGCATGGAGAAGGAAATGTATAATTTATTCAAGGGCGAGCGGCTTGACGTAAATCACTACATTCCGCTGTTGCGTCCCTGGTGGGAATCGAGGCGGAGGACTGTAAGTTTCAAATGGACCGAACTGAATTTTTAGCTGCGCGGCCTATGAACTGACTTCACACTTTCAGTTGCTATGGCAGTCCCGCTCAAGAAGCCACTAACGCCTGGTGGCTTGACTCTTACACAAAGAGATTGACCTTCAGCACCGCATTCCATCCCCAGACGGATGGGCAGACGGAATGCACCAATCGGACGCTGGAAGATCTTTTGAGGCTATGCATTTTGGACCGCGGGGAACTGTGGGAGAAGCTCTTACCCCTGGTCGAGTTCTCCTATAGCAACAGCTACCAGTCCAGCATCAGGATGGCGCCTTACGAATCCTTGTATGGAAGGAAATGTAGGACCCCGCTTTCTTGGATTCAGGACGAGGATCTGAAGGCATTGGGATCAGATTTTGTTGAAGACACTGAGGCTCAGGTGAGGCTGATCAGAGACAAGATGTTAGAGGCGCAGAGTAGACAGGATAAGTACTATGATGCCCGGCATCATCAGGTGGAGTTTCAGGTGGGGGACCGAGTGTTTTTGAAGATTCGGCCCATGCATGGAGTTTCACGAGTGCGTGGTTGGAGGAAGAATCTCAGCCCTAGGTATATGGGCCCTTACAGGATCCTGGAGCGGATCGGACCCCTAGCCTACAGGCTGGAGTTGCCACCAGAGATGGCATCTCTGCACGACGTCTTCCACATTTCTTCACTGAGGAGGGCTCTACTACGCCCGGAGCAGCAGATTTTGACCACCGAAGGGCCGGTAGCTTCAGAATGGTCAGTTCGCCTAGAGCTGGTTCGGATTGACGATCGAGGAGTACGGATCTTGCGTCGCAAGAAGGTTCCATTAGTCAAAGTCCTGTGGAGGAACCACGGCCAGGAGGAGCATACCTGGGAACCGTAGGACCTGATGCGACAAAAATACTCATAGTTGTTCAGTCAGGTATACCTCACAACCCCTCAAGATGTTTAATTTATTTTCCTGCTTTAAACTAGTAATGCTGCTCCAGGAAGAGTAGAGGCTAATCTTTTGTTTATTGGGATCTTGGTTTGCCAATTGGGCGAATTAGTCATAGATTTAGGTTTCCCTTTAAACCTAATTTAGCAAACATGGCGTCGTGATGGGATGTTATAAGTTTCTTATCTTCGGTAGAAATTCCCGTAGGCTTAACCTTGATTTCAGGGACGAAATCTTTGTTTTATTTATTGGGATTTATAACATCCCATTTCCAACTAGACCCCTAAGAGTGGTTTTGGCCATTACTAGGTCATGACAAAATCCTAGGAAGCCAGAAATGGGCCAAGAGATAGAAGGCCAGGGTGAGGATCACCATGGTCTGCCTATGACACAACCTCATCAACAAACCTAGGGTTTGACCTTAGGGCTTCACCATGACTCCATGACCCCACCAAAACATCACTAACCCTTCAAAGGGTCTACTAGAGCCTTAAGGGTCCATTGGAGTCAACCCCAAGTGGCCAATTTGACCTAGGACCACCATAGGCCTAAATAGGGCAAGGTGCCCTAATCAAGGGCAGTTGACCTCTAATGTGCCCAACCAACCTTACTCAGGGCTTCCTAAACCTAAAGTGAGTTCAATGGGTCACTAAGGACACAATGGGGTTAGTCCTAGAGCCCAAGTTGACCCAAGTCAACTCAAGCCCCTAATCTGGTCAAGGTGCCCTTACTAAGGGTAGGTGACCTCCAAAGTGTAAGGTAACCCTACATAACCCTTCTTAGACCTTATGGGAGACCAATGAGTCACCAAGGACCCTTTGGGGTCAACCCTAATGGTCATGTTGACCCAATTCAACTCAAGCCCCAAAGTGGTCAAAGTGCACTTACCAAGGGTCAAGTGACCTCCAAGGTGCCAAGTTAACCCTACCCAACCCTACATAGACCTTAGGGGAGGCCAATGGGTCACCAAGGACCCATTGGTGTCAACCCAAATGATCAAATCGACCCTAGTCAAACCTAGCCTAAGCCAAGTCAAACCTAGCCCAAATGATTATGTTAAGGGGCTGCACATATATTATGGAGTTGACCCGTCAACATGGGTGACTAAGAGAGAGAAAGGAGCTTCCTTTCATGAAAATGGTGGAGAGTGAGAATTGGGGGAGAGGAAAGGATGGGTGGGAACCGGCCAAAGGAGGTCAACAGCCATCCTTTATGGCTGCAATCAACTCCTCTAGGGAATAGGAGTTGATTCCAGCCATTTCCTGGCCACCAAGAGGTAGGTTCAGCCCCCCCCCCCCCCCCCCCCTCCACTCAACCCGAGCCACACCTTTAATGGTGTTTGATTTGCATTGAAGAACCAGCCGCCCCCTCCCCAATTGTCCATTTAAACATCATCAGTGGGCAGAGGGGAGCATTTTCGAACTCTTACCTGGAAGGAACAAGCCGTCCCACTGTGTTGTTGCAGAAGTCGAGCGCCGCCGCCGTCATACATGGCATCCCGTCGTTCCTCCCGCATTCAGGCCGCCAGAAAGGTCCTCCTCCTCTCCTTATCTCATGGGTAGATCGTAGCAATCTTTAGGTGCAAGATTCGGACTCAATTGAGCCCGATACAAATCATGGCTTTCATGGTTTTCGGTCGAAAAATAACCTATTAGAACCGCCGGAAAACGCCTCTCCGGCGGCTGTGCCGCCGCCTGGCGACAGCCACCACCTCAATGGAGGTGGTGGTGGAGGTGGCCGGCCGGGGAAGGGGCTGGATGGCCGGCTGTTAAAATTCAACAAAACCGTAGAGGCCTCCTCGGATACCCTGTTGACACTCAACAAACCGGCGGAGAACACCCCACTTATATTGTTGAAAGTTTTCCCGGATCGTGGAGTTAGTAGGGTTATCTCAACAAAGCAGTAACAACCAGCAACGCATGCAGCACAAGCTTCTTTATTGATCAAGAGCAAACTTCTTTACAAGGCGAGACATACATGGCGAGACATGCTTCACCAAAACCCAAACCAGGAGAGCAGAGACAGTTACAAAGACAAGAAACAAAAAACCAAGCCGCGCGGACTCAACTACCAAGCCGCCGGTCTACTACTGTGGAGTCCGCTCAGTCCGCCAGGTCGCCAGACCGCAACCCAAGCCGCGCGGACTACCCCTTATTCCAATGCTTAGCTCTTCACCGCCGATATGCAGGCCGCCTGACCGTGAGGTCGCCTAGCCGCCAGACCGCACAAGCTGCGCCACCGAATGGAACAGTCCGCCTGAAACAGGCGACTTCCTGAACCCGAACCAAGTTGCCAAAGAGAAGACCGCTTAGTCGCTATCCGCGACCTGCAGTTTACCGCCTGTTGCTTCACCGCAGAGTCCGCACTGTCCCTGACTGCAATCAGAGCCAAGTCCTGGCTTTCCAGCGTTATCCGCACAACCTGCACAGCACAACCGAGTCAACTATCAAACCGCGCGGACACCAAAGTCCAGACCGCAGCAACTTATGCGAGCTCAATTACTGTTCACTTACTTCGGTTCAGGTTCCATACTCCTGATGTGACATGGGTCCTATTTATAGGCACGATGATGAGTATGGTCACCGCCCTAGCCGATAGGAACACCGCCACATCCCGCAGCAAGAACAAGTGTGTCCGCCAGCCCGCGGACACACATTCGAGTTCGCCGCTCCTGTGCAGATAGCCAGTCCTCCCCTGCTTCTCCAAGGCCGGACTCCAATATCCAGCCCGCCTTGCCGCTAGAGGCCAAGCCAGGACCACCACAGCCGGACTCCACAACAGTCGTATCCGCCAATATGCGGACAAGGCATCAGCCCACAAAACCCGAGCCCGCAGCCTCGCCATCAAGGCACCTGCCGGACTCAGCGGACACCCGGCTACCGTCCGCACCTCCTGAGTCCATTGCCTCCATCTCCAAGGCACCGCCGGACTCAGCGGACACGCCGATTCAGTCTGCTTTCACAACAAACTCCAGTCCGTATTTCTGAGTTCATAACCTCATCACAAGGCTAAACCGAACTCAGCAGACTCCAGCTCTAGTCCGCACACTCTTGCCCAGGCAGTCCTCCAGTCCGCATACCCCCAAGCTTAGCAAACAAGGCAACAACACTTCTACTACGCTTGGCGGACTGAGAAAGCAGTCCGCGCTCCACTACGCGATCTCCCCGAACTGAACCATCCTGGACTTGGTTCAGATCACACCAAGTCCAGTCCACTGGCCACATGGGCCAGTCCGCACTTACTGGCGGACACTGGATCTAGCCCGCCATACCGGGCGACCTTCAGTTTCTGTCCGCGCTGACCGACGATCTCTGCGGCTTCCACTTGCCGCTTCACTAGAGCAAGACCAAGGCAACTGTCAAACCGGTCTACCGAGCTCCAGTTCATCAGTCCGCTTCATGTCGGACTCCGCGGATAGGATTTCTATCCGCCCGGTTACTTCCTGGGAACCAACTTCCTGCTGAGTAATCCCCGGCCTGACAGACTGCCGCTGCTGTCCGCATAGTCCGCGCGAACAGACCGCCCAGGCCGCCACAGAGCAAACCGCCTGCAACATCCCTGCCGACTTAGCAGTCTGCAAACCCTGTCCGCGTAGTCCGCGCGGATAGGTTGCCCAAGCCTTCCATTCACCCACTTTCACTTCACAAGTTTCAACACTCCCCCTTGAAGTGAGAAGTGGTGAATAACTCCAGCAGCTCCCGTAACCTTGCACCTGGTCCCTCCGATAGCATCTACGAAGAAATGTCCAAGACATAGTCCTCGCCCCGCATATCATGGACCATGAGGGAGCCCTCCAGCATCTCCCGAAAGGAGCCATGCTTCCCTCTGCCTTCTTCAGCTTCAACCTCCACTCATGCATCATAGGAGTATCACCAACTTCCTTGGGCACAAAAGCCCAAGCCTTATTACCTCTGAGAGAAGTCACCTCTTCAGCCTTGGTGTCAACCACCTCCTTGATTCTAGTGGGGTTATCACAGCCAGAAGTACCTTGCTCTACTTGAGGGCTAACAAGGAAACACGGGACCAAGTCCGCCGTGTTCCCTTCGCTATATCGAGCTGGTGGCTTAATGATCCTCTTCGATCTCTGAAGAACCTGATCATGGCTAACCACCTCCGCTGCTTCTGAACCAGCTCCGTTCCCAGGCAAACCCGGAACAATGCTCCCCTTGCTTCCTGAACAAGACGCCTCCTCACTGGAACCAAGAGCACCTGGAGCAACGCTCCCCCTGCTACTTGAGCCAGAAGACTCTCCTCTTGAACAAGAACTGCCTGGAACATCGCTCCCCCTGCTTCCTGAACCGGAAGCCTCCGCCTTCGAGCCAGAAGATCCTGGAGCATCGCTCCCCCTTCTTCTCGACTCTGACGCCTTTGCCCCGGAGCTAGAACAACCTGGAGTACCTGGTGACTCAAGCAACTCCACTTCCTTAGCAGCAGCCTCCTTCAGCCCACCATCTAACCTGCTTATCTCTATCTCCACATGAGAGCTACCCCAAAACGGCGTCAACTCATCGAAGACAATGTCTCTCGACACTATGAGTTTCTTCGTCGCAGGATCCATACAGCTCCATCTTTTACTCTGCTCATCATACCCAACAAAGACTAGCTTTGTCTTGAGAGCACCCGGAGAGTGTATGTAGCAGGTAGATCCAAACACCCGAAGGTGCTTCACTGAGGGCTTCACTCCGAACATCAGCTCATAAGGAGTCTTCACTATGATTGGATTAAGAGGCATCCGGTTGATGACATGAGCAGCACAGGACATTCCTTCCGCCCAAAGAGCCTTCGGAACGCCTTTACTCTGAAGCCAACACTTGCAGGTCTCCATTAACCAACGGATCATCCGAGCTGCAATACTACCCTGTTATGAAATATGTCCACAAGAAAGCTCCTTCCGAATCCCTTGCTTCCTGCAAAAGTGTGAAAACTCGGTTGAGCCAAACTCACCACTGATACTTGTCCTCAACACCTTGATCCTCCGGCCAAGCTGGCCTTCCACAAGCTTCTTGAACTCCACAAACAAGCGTACCATGTTGGACTTCTTCTTCATGAAGTATACCCATGTATACCTAGAATAGTCATCAACCAATATCAGCATGAACCTGCTGCCTCCAAGACTGGCCGTGACGGTTGGTCCCATCAGAGCACAATGGACAACCGTCAATGGTGCTTTACATCTGGATTGTGCTTTATCAACCATGAAGCAATAGGCTCCACTTTCTTGACATCCCGCACACCCCCGACCATCGACATAGGATGACAATCTAGGCAAGCCTCTTACGAGTCTTCTTTCCGCCATTGCTTTCAGCTTGTCCATCCCTACATGCCCCAGTCTTTCATGCCAGATAGCAGCACTATCACTGGCATTCATCCGATCAACTCCAGAACTAGTTGATGTCCCAACTACGTTCTTCTCCTTACCTCCGACATGAGCTACGTTCGCCGAGAGCAAGACAACCTTGCACTCCTTCCGAAGATGACCTTGCTGCTTGCATTTATAGCACCTTGGTCCTTCCTTCCTCTTCCTATCACGCCTAGGAGAAACACTCCTTTCTTCCTGATACGAAGTAGAGGGACCATCTTCAACAGCAACCTTCACCTTCTTCCTGAACAACCCATCAAGGGAAGTCCAAACCTCCGCAGCTGACCGACATCCAGTGATGTGGTCCAAGAGCTCCGATGAGATCACCTGCTTGAGAATAGACTCCGCTTTCTCATTTGTCTTCTTCCAAGCTCTCATCTCTTCAGCATTGCCAGCAGTATCCTCTTGTCTTCCTGCTCCGCATACAACCTCCCAAAGGTCCTCGCCAAGAAGAAAACTCTTAATACAGGACTTCCACCGTTCACAGTTCGTCGCTGTAAGGAGATCAATGCCAAGACAACTTGCATCTTCCACTGTCATGGTTCTACCACTGGTTTCCTCTACAGAAGAGCAACTACTTCCATTGAGCACTGCTTGACCACTCTAACAACCTGCCTCTGATACCATGTTAAAATTCAACAAAATCGTAGAGGCCTCCTCGGATACCCTGTTGACACTCAACAAACCGGCGGAGAACACCCCACTTATATTGTTGAAATTTTTCCCGGATCGTGGAGTTAGCAGGGGTTATCTCAACAAAGAAGTAACAACCAGCAACGCATGCAGCACAAGCTTCTTTATTGATCAAGAGCAAACTTCTTTACAAGGCGAGACATACATGGCGAGACATGTTTCACCAAAACCCAAACCAGGAGAGCAGAGACAGTTACAAAGACAAGAAACAAAAAACCAAGCCGCGGGACTCAACTACCAAGCCGCCGGTCTACTGCTGTGGAGTCCGCTCAGTCCGCCAGGTCGCCAGACCGCAACCCAAGCCGCGCGGACTACCCCTTATTCCAATGCTAAGCTCTTCACCGCCGATCTGCAGGCCGGCTGACCGCGAGGTCGCCTAGCCGCCAGACCGCACAAGCTGCGCCACCGAATGGAACAGTCCGCCTGAAACAGGCGACTTCCTGAACCCCGAACCAAGTTGCCAAAGAGAAGACTGCTTAGTCGCTATCCGTGACCTGCTGTTTACCGCCTGTTGCTTCACCGCAGAGTCCGCACTGTCCCTGACCTCAATCAGAGCCAAGTCCTGGCTTTCCAGCGCTATCCGCACAACCTGCACAGCACAACCGAGTCAACTCTCAAACCACGCGGACACCAAAGTCCAGACCGCAGCAACTTACGCGAGCTCAATTACTGTTCACTTACTTCGGTTCAGGTTCCATACTCCTGATGTGACATGGGTCCTATTTATAGGCACGATGATGAGTATGGTCACCGCCCTAGACGATAGGAACACCGCCACATCCCGCAGCAAGAACAAGTGTGTCCGCCAGCCCGTGGACACACATTCCAGTTCGCCGCTCCTGTGCAGATAGCCAGTCCGCCCCTGCTTCTCCAAGGCCGGACTCCAATATCTAGCCCGCCTTTCCGCCAGAGGCCAAGCCAGGACTACCACAGCCGGACTCCACAACAGCCGTGTCCGCCAATCAGCGGACAAGGCATCAGCCCGCAAAACCCGAGCCCGCAGCCTCGCCATCAAGTCACCTGCCGGACTCAGCGGACACCCGGCTACCGTCCGCACCTCCTGAGTCCATTGCCTCCATCTCCAAGGCACCGCCGGACTCAGCGGACACGCCGATTCAGTCTGCTTTCGCAGCAAACTCCAGTCTGCATTCCTGAGTTCATAACCTCATCACAAGGCTAAACCGAACTCAGCGGACTCCAGCTCCAGTCCGCAAGCTCTTGCCCAGGCAGTCCTCCAGTCCGCATACCCCCAAGCTTAGCAAACAAGGCAACAACACTTCTACTAGGCTTGGCGGACTGAGAAAGCAGCCCGCGCTCCACTGCGCGATCTCCCCGGACTGAGCCATCCTGGACTTGGTTCAGATCACACCAAGTCCAGTCCACTGGCCACATGGGCCAGTCCGCACTTACTGGCGGACACTGGATCTAGCCCGCCATACCGGGCGACCTTCAGTTTCTGTCCGCGCTGACCGGTGATCTCCGCGGCTTCCACTTGCCGCTTCACTAGAGCAAGACCAAGGCAACTGCCAAACCGGTCTGCCGAGCTCTAGTTCATCAGTCCGCTTCATGTCGGACTCCGCAGATAGGATTTCTATCTGCCCGGTTACTTCCTGGGAACCAACTGCCTGCTGAGTAATCCCTGGCCTGACAAACTGCCGCTGCTGTCCGCGTAGTCCGCACGAATACACCGCCCAGGCCGCCACAGAGCAAACCGCCTGCAACATCCCTGCCGACTTAGCAGTCCGCAAACCCTGTCCGCGTAGTCCGCGCGGATAGGTTGCCCAAGCCTTCCATTCACCCACTTTCACTTCACAAGTTTCAACACCGGCGACAGCCGCTTGAAGTCGGCCCAGGAAGAACAAATCCTGGCCGTCAGCTCAAGGAAGGAGATGAACGGATCCTGTTCATTTGCGCCAAGATTCGTGCTTCATCAATTATTAAACTATAGGATTAATTTCATGATTATTTCAATTTTTGTCACAGAGTTTATCTTTATTGGTTTTAAAATTTAAAAATACTTAGGTCCACCTGGTGGGAAAACTTTCAATATGAAAGTTGTAGCCCTATGGGTCTACTTTAATCCAAATTTGATTTGGACAATGTGGCCCTCTGGTTGGACCAAGGCACCCATTTTGGTGGGACCTATACTTAGGCCTATCCTGAGATTCAAATGGATGCCCACCCTTCATCCCTTGTCCAAATGGGCTAAAATTTGGAGAGGTGATCAGTATTAACTGTACCTAGAGTCTGTCCAAAATTGGGATTTTTTGGAGACACTTTGCCTAAAGTTTTTACTTTTATTTAATAATGCTAGGGTAATTTAATTAAGTGGTCTAATGACCTCCAAACACTCCCAAATTTTGGATGGGTTTTGGTTAGGGAATCACCAAATCCTAGTTTGGCCTTAAGGAGGTGTTTTTGATTAAAAGTGCACCATGGGCTTAGGGTGGCCACCTCCCCTCAATAGAGGCTGACGTTTTGGACACTGAATTGGTATGGCCAATGTCACCCTCTTAAGGAAAATGGGGTGGTATAAGCTTGATTTACCCTAGGGTTCAACCTCAAACCCAAAGGAAGGACTTTTGGGGGTTGTGAAGGACATGGGGGATAATTCCTTTTTATGACCTTGAAAACTCAGTAGAATTGAAGGTAGTGTAACCTAAGTTCTCTGGAGGGAATCTTAGAGGACTTGGAGGAAGGTAGACACCTCAAAACCCTAACCCTAGTTTTAGGGTAGAAACATAATTTTGTAAATTTAGCCACTAAACCTTATTTAAAGGTTGTGAAACTTGGGTAGAGTAAATTGTAGACCATCTAGAACGCCTAGTAATTTTATTAGAATTTTATGAATTATATTTCTAGTACTTTATTTGTTAAATATCAATAGGCCCAAAATGGTGTTTTAATTAATTTGATTATTCTGTTCATTTGAAATAGATGAAACTTGGTCAGTAGATGATCTAGGTCTATGTGCATATTCCTGAATTTTGTTACAATTTTTAATTGATGATATTTATTACTTCCTTCACTAGATTCAAAAAGGGACTTTGGTGGTATAAAATTATTTATAGATGATATATCTATTGAAAAATCATGATACTTAGGTACTGATGATTTCAGGCCAAAATGTGCTTGTAGGAATTTATTCATAATTTTTAGAGAGTTTATTACAGTACTTTCTTTACAAGTCCATAATATGGATATTTTTGATAATTAATTTATTCAGAGATTAATACTTGCTGAAAAATTATGAAACTTGGCCAATGCTACTTTTACGGTTGTATCTACATAGTATAATTAATTTATAATTTTTGGATGGATATTCTCTGTACTTGATTCATAAACAATGGAAGATAGTAAATATTGCTAAAATAGTTTTAGTGCCCATTTGTTGATAGAAAAATTGTGATACTTTGGATTTACCATATTTAGATAACCTAATTTTTATCATAATGTTTTTAGGCATCTTGCAAGAGTACTTAGGGTAGTTCATGTGCAAACTGGTAGCCTTTGGAAGCTTTAAAGAAATTAATTAAATGCCAGATAAATTAGGAAAATTATAATTTCCTGTATTTAGTCTATTTGTGTCATGAAAAGTCTCCAGTAAATAAGGTAGGCCATTTGGATGAGTATTTGGATTATCTCCTGTCCGATCCGACATATAGCCTAGGATGGTCTACATTTGGCAAGATGGGTAAATTGCAACAAGATACGATGGGACATGGTGTAGGAGTTTGTCATTTTGGATAGATGTGGATGAGTTCACCATAGAAGGATAGGAAGAGTGGTGAGGAATTGGTTTGGCTAGAGCTTAGAGGCGCTCAGGTTCGACGAAAGATCGTCTTTCCCGAGGTGAGGTGGAGTCAAATCACCCTAGGATTAGCCTATTGTAATATGAGAAGGTAATGGGTACGGGAATCAACCAACAATAATAATAAGTACCTTGCGAAAGGGAACGCTGGGCGTAATCCCAACATAGTTCCTAGTGCCCCTTGAGAGCCCTTCACAGGGAATACCGGGGGCAGTCCTGGGTTAACGTAAACTGTATTAACAAGCTGAAAAGAGTAACTTAGTAATTAGGGTTGCACATTTCACGAACACAGATAGCACATGAAGATAGTTGGGAGCTTCGGCTTGGATAGTTAAGAGACGAACGTTTTGGTCCAGGGAGTTTCGGCTCGATTGTTTGAGACGGACATTTTGGCTCGGGGAGCTTCGGCTTGGTTTTGAATATGATAAATTTGCATGTGCATGAAAGGAAAGAAAATTAAGGTGGTGGGTCTTCGGTATTGGAGGGTCGATCCACCAATGCCAATACACTGACTCGGCAAGTGTGGTTAGCACTTCGCCAACAGAAGTCCGGTGCGCCAGCCGGCAAGAGTACGTAGGAGTCCGCTTCGTGCACCAATCATTGAGGCGTACGATAGGTCTGACCGGTAGTGCTTTACTTGTTTAGAGGTGGGCGAGGCTCAACCCACCGCTTTTGTCTACCACTATGGAGGTATCCTGGGAGGTTACGTCTCCAGAGAGGGGGAACTAAAGGTCTGTGTGCACAGAGTCGGGTGTGTGTGTTGCACTTGCATGTTCCATCATACCCACTTGCATGTCATAGAATAATTAATTTATTTAACCCCTGACACCTAAGTTATAAGTGGAATGGGAAGCTTATACATTAGGACTTGCAAAACGACCCCTTGGTCTATAAGCTTGTGTGGGCAAGTTTATAAATTAAGGTTAAATTCTTTATATATATATTGTTGTTAATAACCGACACCCCAACGTATAAATTGGTATGAGACTTTTTATACGATGGGAGCCTTGCAGAAGACCCCTTGGCTTATGTGTTCTCACATAAGTGAAGGTTACTTTTCATATTTCATCATATTGTCAATATCTATTATAGAATTTCTAGTATAGGTCCGCTGCCATCTGTTTTTGATTATTCTCCACCTTCAAGTCCTCCCCTTTCTTCCACTCCGCTCGGTGCCTAGGATCCATGGGGAAGGGGTGGAGGATGATAGGGCTTAGTCTTTTAGAATAACGGTTTTCGAACCGCATCATTTAGGGGATCGTGGAGCCCAGCATGGAGAAGCAGCCCCAGAGACCGGTGCGCTTGGAGATGGGGCAGTCTAGCTCCGGAGTTCATACAGCCGGGACAGTGAGTCTCGAGCTTGAGTAGATGTTCTGTTTTTTGCTTCTGCATGAGTGATTTGTAGTGAGGACATGATGTACCGGGGATAAGCCCGTATTTTATTACTCTGATATATTATTCTGTGGACACTCCATTCGTGGAGATTATCTATATGATATGTGATTTTTTGTGGACTGCTAGTTTGCGTTTACTTTGTTTTGCTACTTTTCTGTGATCGAATTGGCCGGCAGAATCGGTGCTTTGTGGTGATGACCCTTCAGGGCGTGAAGGAGTCACCACAAAACGGCGGTTCTGGGCCTAAGACCCCGGTGTTTTTAAAATAAAAAAGGGGGGTCTTACAGGATAGGTATTCCAAGTGATATGATAGGTGATCACAAAGTAAAGTTGTGGAGAGACAGAAATCTATCTAAGTCCACAGGCATTAAGTGAAGCCAGTTCACTCAACGCCAGATGTAAGGGAAGATGCTGGATAGGCTAGAAATCGCATAAGTCCACAGGCTTTGAGTAAAGCCTATTCACTCAATGCCAAAGGCCATAAAGCGTTGAGTTAGTTGTGGACAGTCAAAGCCATGTAGTCTGCAAAGCTATTCTGCGTCTAAGTCCATAGGCATTGAGTGATGACAGTTCACTCGATGCTATCGTCGAGTATAGCTGAATCTATCAACGCCTAAGTATTAGCAGGCTGAATATTCGACAATGTCCTGAAGTGTAGAGTGAACACTGTTCACTCGACGCCAAAGCAAAAACGTTGAGTCTTGCTGTTGCAGTCAAGGCCTAAGAAGAAGACAAAAAATCAACTAAGTCCAGAATCATTGAGTGAAGCCAGTTCACTCAACGCCCAATAAAGAAGGCAGACAAAAGCAGAAAGTGTTGAGTGAGGCCAGCTCACTCAACGCCTTTAGACATGTGAATAAATGACTAAGTGTAAAAGAGCTGCGTGAAGCCATTGCGCTCAACGCGCTCAACTCATATGATGCAGAATGATTCAGACAGTTGACTAAGGGTTTTGGCATTAAGTGATGCTTGTTCACTCAACGCACTCAACGGCTTGAGTCGATTTGAGAAATTAGTTAAGTCTATAACCGATGACGTCAACTGAAGTCAACAGAAGTCAATATCGTTCAAAATACTTGCAGAAAAGCTACAAAACACGACAAATACTGCCGGAGTTCTACTGTATATCTTCTTCCGTTAAAGCAAGGTACAACCGTCAACTACAGGTGGTTCCAACTATTTCTTGGAGCCATTAATCGACAGAAGATAAAATGGAGATCTTCTGGATGTTGAACTTAACTTTTAGGGTTTTGTTTGAAAAAAAAAAGAGCGGCTGGACTTCATCTTCCTCACCATTGCTGCCGGGAAAAGCTTGAAGTCAATCAGCTAAACAAAAAGTTCAGTTCAGTTAGTTGTAGCATTTTCTTCTGCTACAGCAAGTTTAGAAACACTTCTAATAAAAAAGAGAGGAGAGCCTTCAATCTTCTATAGGCTCAGGTTAGCTGTTTGAAAAACTCAAGATCTAGCAGATCTTAAGTCTTTTACCGCAAGTTCAAAAACAGTTTTCTAAGATACTTCCAGCAGAGGTAGCCATTTATTAAAGAACATTTTTTTCTGCTACTATGAAGATAGTTAAAGATGAGATAACTCAGCTCTAGTAGCAGACACCGAAATTTCACTGTGTCAAACTAACTAAAACCATTGTACTTATATCGGATCCTCTTGGATCTGAGCTTTACGTCTTTTGAGCCTGAGGTATAGTAGTTTTTTTCTAAGCTTTAGGAGAGTTATACTCTCTGAGTGTATGATCCTGCTTGGATCTGAGGTAGGTTATCATTTAATCGATGAGCTATAGAGCTTTTGAGCCTGATGTAGGAGAGTCATTCTCTCTGAGTTGTAGGGCACTTGTTCTTGAGTTGTAGGATCCTTTGGATCTGAGGTAGGGCCTTTGTGCCTGAGCTGTAGGAGAGTCATTCTCTCTGAGGTAGGATCCTTTGTGGATCTGAAGTAGGGCTATCCTCTCAGCCTGAGTTGTAGGGCCTTTGGGCTTGAGGTAGGTGATCAGTTGATCACAGAGTTATAGGAATAAATTTGCTTTGAGATAGGGCTTTGGCCTGAGTTATAAGTCTTGGAGGAGACTAAGAGATCTTGTGGGATCTGTGGTGTAAGCTCTTGGAGCTAAGTTTTGCAGAAGTGTCTTGTCAAAGTAGAAGTTAGAAAAGTGAGAGGAGAGTGGACATACCCATAATCTAGGAAACCGCTATATATTTTGTGTGTGCTTTTTTTTGTTGTTTCTTTATTGCAGTTTCTGAAAGCAGATAAATAGTAACACACTAAGCACTTAAGGAAGAAAATAGAAGAAAGTCACAAGAAACCAATAAACCTATTCACCCCCACCCCCCAGGTTACTAGCTACCTTGAAAACAAAGACTTTTATAAGTGCCTGGCCAAGTGTTCTAACTTGGGAGAAATAAGTTCAAGTCTCTGCATCGGTCTGAACTCCTCCTTGAACCATGATTTCTGGGTTTATAATTTTTGATTTGGTGAGCGTGGACAGTAGCTTGCACAGAAAATCCTGAGCAAGTCACATGAATGGAGGTAAGGAATGAGGAGGAAACCCTGGCGTGTCGCCTAACATGGATGACTTCATGTAGAAGAGTGACTTTGTTGAGTTTACAAAGGCAATTATGGAGACCCTGCATGCTCTCAACCCACAAGGCGGGTGTTCGACACCAATCGCTCTGTGTTATCGCCTTTGTCTTAGACCGAGGATGCCCCAGTTATTCTGTAACACCCCTTGTCCGTCGCATAGCATATAGCAGTAGGTCCGGTCGGGGCCCGACGCCATATACCACAGACAGACCAGTTGGATACTCAATGGAAACCATCCAACCAATCCAACGTCCTACACAGAGCATTCTAGCGGAAGCAGTTTTATAAGTTGCAATTAAAAGAACCCAGCACAAATAGCATGAATGTCCACTAAACAATCTCAAAGGAATGAAGTACAAATACACAATTACTGGCCTTAAGGCCTTACAAATTGTTTCCTTCAAAATTACATGTTTTCAAACCTCGGCACGCAGGCCGGCCATACATGAATAAAGAAAACTTCCAAAATATTAGGCCTTTGAGGGCCTGCACAGCAACTTGAACTTTAGCCCGCTATTGACCGCTTGGTCCAGCAGCACCTGCAAGCAACAAACCACCATACGGTGGCAAACAAAGGCAACGGTCAGCAATGCTGACCAAATTATAACGATCCCGCCCCCAATTTGGGGCGGCGATGCTCCTTCCCTGCAGTTTATTAGCATAACCAAGCAGTATATAAATATACATTGCATCACAGGCGTTGGCACGCACGGCCACATGCCCCGTACATACAGGGCATATTTTCAGTGAACCAGTCAATATCACGTCAATTTAAGCCATAGACACCCCGGTCTCACCACCGCCACTTTGACGGCTAAATAATGAGCATTTTGTCTTCCCGGCATGGGTTACGTCAATTTAAGCCATAAATCGCCGAAGACCCTCATCTATGCCAACGGCTCTAACCGAACGACATAGAACGGGTACGGTTCCGCCTGACTCGTTGCTCACACCGCAACATTAATTAAAAACATATGCGCAGGTCAAACTTCTCCTGAGTCCTGTTTCCGTCACACATTTCACATAACCCGGTTATGTTCAAGTTGGCTCCCAGGCCACCATGTTGGCAGAATCACGCATCTGCCCAGTTTTCCGGGTGCACCTTGGGGTTAATCCCCAAGGCTCCCTGTTGCAATCTACCACGTAGAAAACCCGAAAAAACACACATTCGCACGGAGTCTTCTCCGGCCATTTATGCAATGCAACATCACCGATCCAGACCAACATGTCCGGGTAGGCTTCACACATCATGCCTATGTCTGTTCTCGATTACGGACTCTACACAACGGGGACTTTACATATCTACCTGAAGGAATGCCTCAAACTCACCGCAAACTCGTGAGATCGGTCTTCCTATGCAAAAGAAGGAGAGCTTCACATGCTTAAGTAGAGGATCGTTACCCTAGCATGCTTCCTTGGTGCCATGGAAATCTATGTGGGTGAAATGCACCGCAATCTCCTTGCCTTCGTAGATCTGAAGTCGGCTCGCGATTTGGAGCTCTGAAGCCCCTCCAAGGACCGGATCTAGATTTCTTCTTCCTCCTTTGCTCTCCCTTCTCTCTAGAATTTAGACAGAGAACCAGCGGCAGAAAATAATGGTTTTGAAACCCTATACTCGGGTATATCCCAAACGGATTAACCACCAGCCGTCGGATCCCACAAAAAGGAGATGCACGGCTACGATCCAGGTCTGACCTGGACAAACGGGCTAAACACCGCACGGTTCACCAACCGGAGCAGGACACATCCGCGACCAATCAAATTATGTGGGGACATTTAGTCAAGATCCTGCCAAAAACCCCTATGTCGACACTCCACGTCGACAGAGTCAAACACGCCACAATCCGCCCCGCGCTCGACGATCGTCGAGCCAAGATCGTCGAACACTGCCAAATTGTCGATCTCAGATCGCTGGCCCGATCGTTGAATGCTACCAGATCATCGATCTCAGATCGCTGTCCCGATCGTCGAACACTGCCAGATCGTCGATCTCAGATTGCAGGCCCGATCTTCGAACGCTGCTAGATCGTCGATCTCAGATTGCTGGCCCGATCATCGAACGTTGCCAGATCGTCGATCTCAGATCGCTGGCCCGATCGTCGAACGTTGCCAGATCGTCGATCTCAGATTGCTGGCACGATCGTCAAATGAACACGACACGCACTGGGACACGCCCGTGTCCCAAGCCGTGTACCCCCTGCCAAAAACCAAATTTGGCCCGAAACGTCTCCCGTCGCTCTTTTGAGTTTTGGGGTGTTACAGCTCTCTCCCTCTTAAAAGAATTTCGACCACGAAATTTCATAAAGGAAAGATAAGTACAAAACTAAAATTGTACCTGAGCGGAATAACTCTGGGTACTCGTCAAGCATAGTCTGCTCTCATTCCCAAGTGAGCTCTTCTCGACCGCAATTGTCTCAACGGTCCTTGACCATCCTGATCTATTTATTGCGTAGCCGCTTGACTTCCAAATCCTCAATTCGTACAGGCTTGACCTTTGTCGTCAACCCACTATCAATCGGCACTTGATCGACCGCGATCACTTGCATAGGCTCTTGCACCACCTTCCACAGCACTGATATATAGAATATATCATGTAGTCCACTAAGCTCCACTGATAGCTTCAACCGATAGGCTGCTTCACAAACCCTCTCCAGAACCTCAAATGGCCCAAGGTACCTCGGGCTTAGCTTTTTCAATCGCCGCACCCGCGAGACACCCTTGAATGGCTTGATCTTCAAGTACACCCAGTCTCCCACAGCGAACTCCACGTTCCTGGGCTTGGCATTATAGTGCTTCGCCTGACAGTCCTGAGTGATTAGTAACCTCTCCTGAATGGTTCGCACCAATGAAGTAGCATCCTCCACCTCTTGATGCTTGTACAACTTTGACTCACCCGTTTCCAACCAGGACAACGGTGTGCGACATCTTCTACCATATAGGGCCTCGAAGGGCGCCATTTGAATACTCGCCTGGTAGCTATTGTTGTACGCAAACTCCACCAAGTATAGGTGGTCTTCTCATTGCCTTCCAAAGTCCAGGACACACATGCAGAGCATGTCTTCCATTGTCCTATTGACCCTCTCGGTCTGCCCATCCGTTTGCGGATGGAAGGCTGTGCTAAAACTCAGCTTTGTTCCCAACATTTGCTGCACCAGCCTCCAATCATTGGACGTGAACCGCCCATCTCGTTCACTCACGATGCTGCGGGGCACACCATGAAGCCGCACAATATTGTCTACATATAGTTTTGCCAATTTCTTAACCGGATCATCCTTCCTATGCGGAATGAAATGTGACACCTTCGTTAGATGATCTACGACTACCCAAATGGTGTCATTCCCCTTTTGCGACCTTGGCAACCCGTGCACAAAGTCCATAGTGATGTCATTGAACTTCCACTCCGGAATAGGCAAGGACTTCAAGAATCCCCCCGGTTTTTGGCACTCCGCCTTCACCAAGGTGCAAGTTTGACACTTCGCCACGTACAGCGCCACATCCTTCTTCAGTCCTGGCCAGCAGAATAATTTCTTAACATCGCGGTACATCTTCGTGCTCCCCGGGTGAATTGAGTACTTGGTATGATGCGGCTCGTACAACAATTCCACCCGCAAATTGCCCACGCCTGGGACGCACAGACGACCGTCTTTCCAAAGTAATCCGTCCTCCACAACGAATTGGGAATTTGACCCATCCAGAGCCTATATCATGAGTTGCTTCATGTGGACATCCATATCCAACGCCTGCCGAATCCGATCAGCCAGTTCATATTGGACTTCAGTCCAATTCAGTACTGCTTCAGCACTTGATTGCTTATCTACACAAACGATCTCCAATGCCTCCAACTCCCGAACCAACTGCTCATCATGGATCGACAGCCAATTGGCTTGAGCTAGGGCCTGACGACTCAACGCGTCCGCAACCGCATTACCTTTACCAGGCACATAGCGGATCTTGAATATATAGTCCCACAGGAACTCCATCCATCTACGCTGTCGCATATTCAGATCTTTCTGATCAATCAAATACTTCAGGCTCTTATGATCGGTATAGATATCAATCTTCACACCGTACAAATAATGTCTCCACAGCTTCAAGGCAAAAATCACGGCCGCTAACTCCAAGTCATGGACCGGATAGTTCCTCTCGTGCACCTTCAGCTGTCTCGAGCCATATGCTATAACGCTTCCATGTTGTAACAGCACACAACCCAAACCACTGCCCGAAGCATCGCTATAAATCTCATAACCTTCGGTCCCACTCGGCAAACTCAACACAGGCGCCGTGGTCAACCAACATTTCAACTCCTCAAAAGCTCGCGCGCACTGCGGCGTCCAACCGAACTTCTGCTCCTTCCTCGCCAAGTAGTCAGAGGTAACTCTATCCGCAAGAAGTTCTCTATGAAGCGCATATAATAGCCGGCAAGCCCCAGAAAGCTCCGGACTTCCGCTACCGTAGAAAGCTCAGGCCACTCTCGTATCGCAACAATCTTCGCTGGATCCACTGCAATACCTTCCCCACTCACTATATGACCGAGGAACACCACTGAGGACAACCAAAACTCGCACTTCGAGAACTTGGCGTACAATTGATTCCTCCTTAGCGTCTCCAAAACCAAATGAAGATGTCTGAAGTGATCTTCCTCACTCTGCGAGTACACCAAAATATCATTGATGAAGGCGATCACAAAATGGTCCAAGTACTCCTTGAAGGTCCTGTTCATCAAATCCATGAACACTGACGGCGCATTCATCATCCCAAACGGCGTGACCGTAAACTCGTAATGTCCGTATCTCGTACTGAACGCTATCTTCGGGATATCACTCTCCATTATCCTCAGTTGATAGTAACTAGACTTGAGATCCAACTTAGAGTACACCGTCGACCCGACCAACTGATCAAAAAGATCATCGATCCTTGGGATTGGGTACTTGTTCTTTTCCGTTAGCTTGTTTAACTCTCGATAATCAATACAGAGTTTCAAGTCCCCGTCCTTCTTCTTAACAAAGAGGACCGGTGCGCTCCAAGGCGAAGAACTTGGACACACATACCCTTGCTCCAACAACTCTTGAAGTTGCACCTTCAGCTCCGTCATTTCCTTAGGCGCTAGACGATACAGAGATCGTGACACAGGCTTTGCACCTGGCACTAGCTCAATCGTGAAATTTATCTCCCATTGAGGCGGGGCTCCAGGAAGATCTGCGGGGAATACATCAGGGTACTCAGCTACCACTGATATACTATCCAGCATAGGCTTTGGCTTTACAACCTCCATTAGTGTAAAGAACAGCTTTGCACCAGCATGAACCGCCTTCACCACCTGAAGTGCAGACATCAATGTCTTGCTCGACCCTTTCAAGCCCGTAGAAGTCGTCTCACGCCGTGCTCCCAACTTGACTTTCTTGCGACCGCAATCAATATAGGCTTGCTACTCCGAGAGCCAGTCCATGCCAAATATAACGTCGAACCCCACCAACGGTAGTAATGATGCTTGCAGATCGAACTCTTGATTCCCAATGCGAATCTTAACACCGCAGAATTTATCCGCGCGCATCGAACACCCATTCGGTAACAAAACATCCAACTTGTCCTTCGCCATCGAAGAAGGTACTCCGATGTGCGATTTGAATCCTTTGGACAAGAAGGAGTGTGAAGCACCCGGATCAAAGAGTGCTCTTGCCGGATACTCACAAATCAAAACAAATCCTAAACAAGCAGTGGTAAGGTAACAAGCACATAACAAGTATTTAAAAGATTAACTTGCTATAAATTTAAATTTTACCTGTCACCACATCCGCCTATTTGATGACCTCCTGTTGGCCAAGATTATAAACCCTCGGTTAGGCCGGAGCATAATGGGACGTGGTTGACTCCACCGCCTTGCCCTTCTCTTCATATGTTGCTCCCGGCTTCCTTTCGGACTTTGGACATCCGCTCTAGTAATCACGGGCAAAGTGCCCCGGCTTTCCACAAGTAAAGCATGCACACGGGGTCCGACCCGTAGTCGCCCCAGAAGCACCTGAAGAAGGAGCTGGACCCGAAGTCCTAGCCCTCTTAAATAATTTACGGTACCCAGACTTTGAGGTAGTCGACACCTTGAACTCAGATTTCTTGTCACCAACGCTTTTCTTTGCTTGTACATTCTTCATGTCCTTCTCCAAGCACCGGGCCGTGTTCACCAAGGTCAAGAAACCCTACGTCATCGGCCCCGAGAGTAGTAACCTTAAATCATCTCTTAACACTTCGTAGAATCGATTCGTCTTGCGCTCCTCATCCGCGATGGTGGAGCTAGTATACCGACTCAATCGAGTAAACTCATGGAGATATTCATCCACGCTACTCTCTCCTTGAACCAACTTCAGGAACTCGTTATCCAAAGCTATCCTCTGCGTCGAAGGGAGGTACCTAGCCAAGAATAGTCTCGAGAACTCCTCCATCGAGACGTCTGTAAGTTGCCTACCTCTCAATAGATGCAGCTCCAATCCTTCCCACTGTGGAAACCACCCGTCACCGCACATCTTCCCAAAACCCCGAGGTGCTGGTAAGGGGGGACGGGGGTACATGAACACAAAGGATCGCCTGCTGCAGGCGATGTGGGACTAACCCCAACCACAGGACCGCGGGGATATTCCGCCACACAAGGGGGCCCACCGGGGTCAACACCCAGACCTGGAACGCGATGGGGAAGCCCAAACATACGGTCCCACACACACGTGTCCTGCTGGCAAATATAGTCTTAATACACCCCCGTAGCAGGACAACCTGCCTCTGATACCATGTGGAAACCACCCGTCACCGCACATCTTCCCAAAACCCCGAGGTGATGGTAAGGGGGGACGGGGGTACATGAACACAAAGGATCGCCTGCTGCAGGCGATGTGGGACTAACCCCAACCACAGGACCGCGGGGATATTCCGCCACACAAGGGGGCCCACCGGGGTCAACACCCAGACCTGGAACGCGATGGGGAAGCCCAAACATACGGTCCAACACACACGTGTCCTACTGGCAAATATAGTCTCAACACCCACCACAATCTCGCTTCACAGTCCAAAAGGAACGTAGCAATAGTGGTCATTTGCCATTCTTCCGTCTCCGTTGCTGTCAAGACTCTCTTCACCCTGGAGAGCTAGTCCTCAGCTTGAGATGGGGTTTCCAACCCCTAGAATACTGGAGGATTAAAGCTCATGACATGTTTGAGCCGTCTCTCTATTGCCTTCCTCGGCACCACCGGTTCCTCTACTACCTGTTCCACCCTTCTCTGCTGACCGCTTGTAGTGGTACCTGCTCCATCGCAGGAGCGGGCAGCTGCACTTGCCTTGCAGACTGTGCATTGATCATTGCAAACACTGCTTCAGCCACCAGTCGAATGGATACGGCCGAAGGAGGTGTTGTAGGAGCATCATTTGGTGCACTGCTAGCCTCAAAAACTCGACATTCCGACGGCCCAGCACCGCTTCTGGTCACATATAGTGATACAAAACATCGTTAAGCGACCAAACAATATTGCAAACAGCAATTATAGGAACACGCAGGTTCCCCAAACACGTGTATTTTCATTCCTAAGTGAACATTCATGGGTTCTTTTGTTATTATAACGATGACGCACACACATGTGCTCACCACCCCTTAAAAAGAATTCGTCCACGAATTCATTTTAAGTCCAACCGAAACCAGTAGTCTGATACCAAATTGTAACACCCCCCGTCCGTCGCATAGCATATAGCAGTAGGTCCGGCCGGGGCCCGACATCATATACCACAGACAGACCAGGTGGATACTCAATGGAAACCATCCAACCAATCCAACGTCCTACACAGAGCATTCTAGCGGAAGCAGTTTTATAAGTTGCAATTAAAAGAACCCAGCACAAATAGCATGAATGTCCACTAAACAATCCCAAAGGAATGAAGTACAAATACACAAGTACTGGCCTTAAGGCCTTACAAATTGTTTCCTTCAAAATTATATGTTTTCAAACCTCGGCACGCAGGCCGGCCATACATGAATAAAGAAAACTTCCAAAATATTAGGCCTTCGAGTGCCAGCACAGCAACTTGGGCTTTAGCCCTCTATTGACCGCTTGGTCCAACAGCACCTGCAAGCAACAAACCACCACACGGTGGCAAACAAAGGCAACGGTCAGCAATGCTGACAAAATTATAACAATCTCGCCCCTAATTCGGGGTGGCGATGCTCCTTCCCTATAATTTATTAGCATAACCAAGCAGTATATAAATATATATTGCATTACAGGCGTTGGCACGTACGGCCACACGACCCGTGCACTCATGGCACATTTTCGGTGAACCGGTCAATGTCACGTCAATTTAAGCCATAGAAACCCTGGTCTCACCACCACCACTTTGACGGCCAAACAATGAGCATTTTGTCTTCCCGGCATGGGTCACATCAATTTAAACCATAGACCGCCGAAGACCCTCATCTATGCCAACAACTCTAACCGAACAACATAGAACGGGTACAGTTCCGCCTGACCTATTGCTAGCACCGCAACGTTAATTTAAAACATATGCACAGGTCAAACTTCTCCCGAGTCCCGTTTCCGTCACACATTTCACATAACCCGGTTATGTTCAAGTTGGCTCCCAGGCCACCTTGTTGGCAGAATCACACATCTGCCCATTTTTCTGGGTGCACCTTGGGGTTAATCCCCAAGGCTCCCTGTTGCAATCTACCACGTAGAAAACCCCAAAAAACACACATTCACACGGATTCTTCTCCGGCCATTTATGCAATGCAACATCACCGATCCAGACCAACTTGTCCGGGTAGGCTTCACTCATCATGCCTATGTCCGTTCTCGATTACGGACTCTACACAACGGGGACTTTACATATCTACCCGAAGGAATGCCTTAAACTCACCGCAAACTTGCGAGAGCGGGCTTCCTATGCAAAAGAAGGAGTGCTTCACATGCTCAAGTAGAGGATCGTTACCCTAGCATTCTTCCTTGGCACCATGGAAATCTACGTGGGTGAAATGCACCGCAATCTCCTTGCATTCGTAGATCCGAAGTCGGCTCGCGATTTGGAGCTCCGAAGCCCCCCCAAGGACCGGATCTAGATTTCTTCTTCCTCCTTTGCTCTCCCTTCTCTCTAGAATTTAGACAGAGAACTAGCGGCAGAAAATATGGGTTTTGAAACCCTATACTCGGGTATATCCCAAACGGATTAACCACCAGCCGTCGGATCCCCCAAAAAGGAGATGCACGGCTACGATCCAGGTCTAACCTGGACAAACGGGGCTAAACACCGCACGGTTCACCAACCGGAGCAGGAGACGTCTGCGACCAATCAAATTATGTCGGGACATTGAGTCAAGATCCCGCCAAAAAACCCTATGTCAACACTCCGCGTCGACAGAGTCAAACACGCCACAATCCGCCCCGCGCTCGATGATCTTCGAGCCACAATTGTCGAACGCTGCCAAATCGTCGATCCCAGATCGCTGGCCCGATCGTCGAATGCTGCCAGATCGTCGATCTCAAATCGCTGGCCCGATCGTCGAACGCTGCCAGATCGTCGATCTCGGATTGCTGGCCCGATCTTCGAATGCTGCCAGATCGTCGATCTCAGATTGCTGGCCCGATCGTCGAACGCTGCCAGATCATCGATCTCAGATCATTGGCCCGATCGTCGAACGCTGCCAGATCGTCGATCTCAGATTGCTAGCCTGATCGTCAAACAAACAAGACACGCCCTGGGACACGCCCGTGTCCCAGGCCATGTACCCCCTGCCAAAAACCAAATTTGGCCCGAAATGTCACCCGTCGCTCTTTTGAATTTTGGGGTGTTACATGTTCGACCAGGGAAAGGGGTACCGACTGAATGGGACAAGCTGGATATCGTCGTGCGAGAGCGGTTCCCCATGTCGTTGAGTGTTGCTCGGCTAGGCAAGGTAATGGCGCGAGTCGAGTCGGCTCGCCCTATAGAGGGAGGAAGTCCATTCAATGAGCTGATGATTTCAGCACTGGTTCCTTAGGGGTTCAGGGAGCCTAAGATGCCCTATTCTATAGGCAAAGATGATACCGTGCAACACCTTCTAAATTTTGAGGAGATAGTTATCACAACCCGCATTTTCTCCGAATTTAAGAAGTATCAGAGTACGAGAAAATACGCGTCGTGATGCCACGTCGAACAGGGGATAACTGTCGACGCTCAGGCGAACACCAACTAACTAGACTATGAAAATTCATAAGTTTAATGATTAGAAAAATCAGTTATATTTTAGAGGTCGTATCCCTCGGCTCGGTGGATCATCTAGTCCACGGTTTAAAAACTATACTTATACGCGGCGGAAAATACTTTATTTATATTTGACATCCTATGAGAGTGCATAAGTGTCCCCCGAGGTCCACTTATACTATACAAGACTCTAGATTTATTTTATATTATAAGTAGGAAAACAATCTTTTTACGTTACTTGGAAAGTAGTGTATGAGCTTTATAAACATGCTGATCTTGAGATTTACTTATTATAGTGTTTTTAGGTTTAAAAATAACTAGCAACCTAGCATAAATCTTCCCAAGAGCAAGTAGACTATCTCCAGAAAGGTAGCAGTAAAAGAAACATATCTAGTATTATAAGGTAAAACTACCAGTGGGTGCCAACAAACTGACACGAACACACTGGCAAGCATGTATGTCTGTAAGAAAAGCAGAAAAACTACCTCACAACAGAAAGAGAGAGATCCCTACAACTCAAGGGATCACCAGCAACACCACAGCAAATCTAGCCGCCTACCCGGCTACTAATCAGAACCTGAGGCATTCAGAAAAGAAAAGAATACCTCAGCAAGTAAAACAAGAAAATTAGAATTAAAGCGTTAAATCAAAATGGGACAAAAGAGAGTAAGTAAACATGACAGTAAAAACAAACATTGTCCCAAGTAAGCCAAAGTACACCAACTACCAGGTAACAACAATAAGCCCTGCACAAATCCTGCAGAGGCTACAAGGCAAAAGACAAGAAAACTTGCAACAATATGCTGCATTCTACAAGGAATAAACATCTAACAATCCTAATTTGTGAGTTAATGGCAGTAGTAAACAACATGGACCTGAGTTGGTGACCAAAAACAGTCCCCCAAACATACAGTTCCAACTAAAAATAAAATTTCACTGTGTCAGCACAAAACCACCACAAACTCAGCCCGTACTCGGGATTAAAAAGGGTGGCAGCCACAGCAAATACCGATCCCGTACCTGGGACTAAAAAGTGGCGTCCACGGCTCGCACACAAAACATCCGCTACTTTAGAGCGTCAAAATACCACTACCTTCCATAACCCACGATTCGGCCCTCAAAATAAAGGAAGAACGAAAGGCCGACAAGACATCCCCCCTAGGAGGTAATCACTCGGAAAGAAAAGAAACTGAAAAGGAATAAATCCCAGCCCACAGGAATCGTCAATCTCCAGCCACAGGAAATCGTCGAACTCCGTTCAACGATTTTCCTTTCGTCGAACACAGGCACGGGAAAAATCGTCGAACGTCATTCGACGATTTTCCTTTCGTCGAATACTGGCCACGGGAAAAATCGTCGAACGCCGTTCGACGATTTTCCTTACGTCGAACACTGGCCACGGGAAAAATCGTCGAACGCCGTTCGATGATTTTCCTTATGTCAAACACTGGCCACAGGAGAATCGTCAAACTCTGTTCGATGATTTTCGTCGGACCCAGAACTAAGGAAAATCGTCGAGCTCTGCTCGACGATAATCGTCGAACCCAGATCGATAATCTTCGTCGAACTGGCTGCATTGAGCGCACAGCAATCCTGTACCTCCAACTTCATTTTCGACCAATATTCTTAGCCTGATTCGATCCTATTACTCGTAATATAAGTATGGAAACCCACTGCTACTAGTTCTAGGGATGAAAGGCTAATTGCTACCCCAAACCGAGATTAACAGGGAACACTTTGATAAAAAGAAAACAAGACTACAGCAACATGGCCAGAAATTTGAGTTTCAGAACTTGAGAAAATGCAAAAAGAAACATAAAGGAGCTTTTATGGTTTAAGATCCTCATGACTTTGATGGAAAAACAGAGCAAAATAAGCAATCTAGGAAACATGAATTATAACAACAAATATGACATGAAAAAGGAGAAGAAAAACTTGGCAAGGGTAGGAGCACCACTTGCCTCAAATCCAGAATTTATCTTGCACAGCCCTTCCTCTCTCTCTCTCGGCTCCAGCCGCAACAGCACCTAAACAGGAATTCTAGAGTTTTAATGGCGGAAAGGAATCAAACCAGAAATTCCGAGACCCCTAGAAACACCACGAAAATTGAATCTCTTACCGTAGGAATGAAGGTCTAGGCGAGAGTAATCCAAATCCGCTTTCGGAATCGAATTCCGTCCACTAACGCTCCCAGAATCAGCGTCTGAAGAGTAGCAGGGTTGGAGGTTTTTCTTCCTCTCGAACAGGCGACGGTTATACACTAACGGAAGGAGAGAATGAAAAGTCTCGATTTTGTCTTAAGGTTATATATATACATAGACACGCCTTATCATCCTTAACTGCCACCTAAAAGCCACTGGAATCAATTGAAGTTTCAATAATTAATCATTTACATCCATTATTATTAACACATCAAAACGACACGAAAACCGAACCACCTCGGAATCCGACGAAATTCACACCGTAGCTAAATACCCATGCTACAAATGTAACGGCGAAGTCGAAATCAACTTTCGACGAACAAAACTCGGGTTATCACTACCTGAAGCCAAAACACAAGCATCCCCCGAGAGGCCTCACCGGTCACCAAAACAGACCCGGCTTGCTAGGGGATCTTGCCAAAAAGGCTACCAACAATCCACATAAGGAACCTAAAGAGCTAAGACCATGCTCTAACAAACGGCACTTGCCGGAAACGTGTCAACGTAATGCCAAATAAGAATTAAATAATCGCAGAAAAATTGGGGGCGTTACAGTCACTCCCCCTAAAAGAAAGTTTCGTCCTGAAACTTTATATATGCTACTTCTACTATAGAAGGAAAGTAACAAAACAAGAGCTACTAGAAAGAAAACGTACCAATCAAATCAAGGGAACAGATGAGGGTGAGCCTCCCTCATAGCCGACTCTAGCTCCCAAGTCGCGCTTTCCAAATCCTGATTCTTCCATAGAACTTTCACCATCGGGATAGACTTCGTCCGCAGCACCCGATCTTGAGTATCCAAGATGAGGACCGACACCTCAACATATGAAAGATTAGGCTCCAACTGGGGCACAACATACAAGACTTGCCCACTGCTTCGCACACACTTCCTTAATTGGCTAACATGAAACACATTATGAACATCTAGGAAGTTTGCTGGCAAATCCAACCTATATGCTGACATGCCAATCTGCTCAACAATCTTAAACGGGCCCACATACCTCGGATCCAATTTTCGGTTCTTACCGAACCTCTTAACACCAACCATCGGGGAAACCTTAAGAAACACAAGGTCCCCTACAGCAAATTCCAAGTCAGACCTATGTCGGTTGGCGTTCTTCTCATACCGATCCTGAGCTATTCGAAGCTTTCTCGAATCAGTTTCACCGCAACTTCCATTTCCTCGAGCGCATCCGGACCCAACACAGGCCTCTCACCGACCTCGGTCCAAAACAAGGGAGTTCTGCAGCGCCTCCCATATAAGGCTTCAAACGGAGCCATTTGCAAGCTCTCCTGGTAGTTGTTATTGTATGCAAATTCCATAAGCCGCAAACGCTCATTCCACGCTCCACCGTGGTCCAAGATGTAGCACCTGATAATATCCTCAACTATCTGGTTCACCCGCTCAGTCTGACCATTGGTCTGTGGGTGGTAAGCTGTAGAATACCGAAAATCTGTACCCAAACCCTCTTGCAGACTCCTCCAGAAGCGAGATGTAAAATGGGAGTCCCGATCCGAAATGATGCTAACTGGCACACCGTGTAATCTGATGACTTCATTCAGATACAGCTCTGCTATCTTTTTCATCGGATAGTCAATCTTATACAGCACGAAGTGAGCACACTTCGTCAGTCTGTCCACTATAACCCAAACAGAATCAAATCCCCTTGGAGATCTCGGTAAGCCCGTAATGAAGTCCATAGAAATACTTTCCCACTTCCAAGTAGGGATCTCCAATGGAGTCAACTTGCCATAAGGCCTTCCATGATCGGCCTTCACACGCTTGCAAGTGTGGCACTCAGCAACAAATCGGGCTATATCACCCTTCATCCCATACCACCATGTAATCTGCTTCAATTCATGATACATCTTTGTAGATCCTGGATGGTAGGCAACACTGGATCCATGAGCCTCTCTGCAAATCATACCCCTGATGTCTCCAACAGCGGGGATGCAAAACCTGCCACGGTACTTCAAGGTACCCGCATCATCGATAGAAAAATCCGGCAACTCCCCTCTCTCAGTCCTGAGGTACAAGTGCAGAAGATCCGGATCATCCTTTGGGTGCAACCTGGTAAGTGCAATCCAAGACGGTTCTGCCACTGCCAAACTGCTCTGCATGTCACAGCGTCCCACAGAAATATCCATCAGGAGGAACTCTTCCACTAAACGATCGGTAGTGAGGTTAAAGATCTTCCCCTTCTTCCGGCTCAGGGCATCGGCCACCACATTGGCCTTGCCCGGATGATACTGTATGTCCACATCATAATCGGTCACATACTCTAGTCACCGCCGTTGGCGCAGATTCAACTCCTTCTGAGTGAACACGTACTTAAGACTTTTATGATCTGAGAAGATCTTGCAGTGAGAACCATAAAGTAAATGTCTCCACAGCTTCAGGGCAAAGATCACTGCTGCGAACTCAAGATCATGCGTGAGGTAGTTCCTCTCATGAGTCTTCAATTTCCTCAACCCATATGCAATCACCTTCCCTTCTTGCATCAATACACCTCCGAGCCCAACATGCGAGGCATCCACATACACATCATAGTCCATGCCCTCCGTAGGCAATGTCAAAATAGGAGCAGTGCACAACCTCCTCTTTACCTCCAGAAAGGCCTCCTTGCATTTCTCGCTCTAAATGAAGGCCGCATTCTTTTGAGTCAACCTGGTCAAAGGTGCCGCCAGGGTAGAGAAACCCTCCACGAACCTCCTGTAGTAGCCGGCCAACCCTAGGAAGCTTCTAATCTCCTTGGGCGTGCCCGGCCTGCTCTAATCCATCACTGCAGAAATCTTTTTCGGGTCAACCGAGATGTCGTCCTTGTTCACCACATGACCCGGGAAGGAAACCTGGGACACCAGAATTCACATTTACTCAGCTTGGCGAATAAGTGATGGTCTCTCAAAGCAGATAGAACAAATCACAGATGCTGCTCATGCTCCTCAGCACTGCGAGAGTAGATCAACACATCAACGATGAATACCACCACGAACTTGTCTAGAAAGTCCTTGAACACCCGGTTCATCATATCCATGAAAGCTGATGGTGCGTTGGTCAAACTAAACGACATCACTACAAACTCGAAGTGTCCATGCGTTGAACTAAATGCAGTCCGTGGAATATCTGCCTCACAGATCCTGAGTTGATGATAGCCAGAACACAGATTGATCTTGGAGAACACCGTGCTACCACGCAAATGATCAAATAAGTCATCGATCCTCGGTAGAGGGTACCTGTTCTTAATGGTGACTTTTTTCAGCTCCCTATAATCAATGCACAGCCTCATCGACCCATCCTTCTTCTTCACAAATAGAACAGGATCACCCCAAGGCGACGAACTCGGACTGATAAAACCTTTTGCCAACAACTCGTCCAATTGGACTCGCAACTCCTCCAACTCACGAGGGGCCATCCGATACGGCGCCTTAACAATAGGACGCGTACACGGTTCCAAATCAATCACAAACTCAACATCCCGCTCGGGGGGGGGGGGGGGGAAGACCAGGAAGGTAATCAGGAAAAACATCAGAGAAACCACGAACCACAGGAATCTCCTCCAAGCGCGGTACACTGACAGCAGTCCCAACCACCGAGACTAAACAAGCAAAATAATCAGAATGAAACAGCTTCTGAGCACATACCGCAGAAATGATAGGAGAATCCTGGCACGGATCAGCATACACACTTCCAGGCTGACCGTTGTCCTTGATGAAGTCCAAGCACTTCCCTTTGCACTGAATAACCGCATCATACTTAGACAACCAGTCCATGCCCAGAATAACATCGAAGTCCTCTAGATCAATCATCTTCAAGTCTGCCTTCGCAAGAAAGTCCCCCAACAAAACAGGGCAATCCAGAATACCCAAATCTGACAACATAGATTCACCAGAAGGGAACTTGACGCGGAAGGTATCACGAACTTGATCTAGAATCAACTGATAACGCTCCACAAAAGCTCTAGCCACAAAAGAGTGGGTAGCGTAGGAGTCGAACAGGACATGCGCCCAGTGGTTCTTCACCTTAAACTTCCCTATAGGAATATATATAAGAAACTAAGGAACTACCAAAACAAAACTCTAACCATTCTAGCAAATAAAAACTTTCAGGCTAGGAAAACAACTAACCTGAGATGACCTGAGTCGAGGTCTGAGCCTCCTCGGAAGAGATCACGTTCAGCTTCCCTTTGCCCTTGTCCACACGCTGAGGCGGAGGTAAAGCCTGAAGTGGAACTGCTTGAAGAACAGGCTGGACCTGAGGACACCTTGTCTTAATATGGCCCTTCTGGCCACACTGATAGCAGACTTTATCCTTGGACCAGCACTGGGCAGCATCATGCCCGGGTCGCTTGCAAACAGAACAGGGAACATCCTTCCTAGGAGCACCTTAGATATCATGAACTTGTTCCTTCTTCTGAGCTCCCGCCTTCTTGAAACACCTCTCAACAGGGTGGCCTGACTGGCCATAGAAGCTACACACTATCTTGCTCTTCTTTCCCAAAGCAGCATCAAGTACCTGGGGGTTCTTCTCTTCAGCAGACTTCCTCTTGTCCTTCCTCAATTGCTGGCCTCTGTTCTTTGCGGTCTCAATTGCCTCCTCTTTCAGAGCAGCCTCCACTACCCCTGCATAAGTCACTGATCCATAAGCACTGGCCAACTGCTGAACCTCGCTCCTCAAGCTACCAAGGAACCGGTTGACTCGATCTGCTTCAACACTCACCAACCCAGGGGCAAATCCGCTCAACTTGCTGAACTATATCTCGTACTCACTGACCGTGAGTTGCCTCTGCTTCAGGTGAAGGAAGTCGTTCATTAGTCGGACATGCTCGACCAAAGGCAAGAACTTCCTCAATAGCATCTCCTTGAAAAATCCCCAAGAGCAATCAGCCACCAAGATGTAAGACCCCCCCCCCCCGGATCCCAAAACACGGCACGAAGGGGGAGTCTAATGCCCGGACAGCCGCCTTACGGTAGCATTAGCACACGGGCTAACCTGTACCACAAGATGCCTATTCTGCCGGCTACAACAATATCAATAGAACATGCCAACCCAACCAAATATAATAAGCAAGAGAAGTCAAAATCCACACTAAGTAATAATGTCCTAATACATCAATAAAGGAGAAGCTAAACATGCTTCTACAATATATCAGAGTACAGCTAAACATTGCCCAAACGGGCTACATCAGAGTATCAAAATACTAACATCCATAACCGACGGTATCGACGGCACCGTCACTTCAGGCCCTATCGTCCTGGCCTGGCTGTCCTGCTGCGTAGTCTGCGACTACTCTACTTGCGGCGTGACCTCCTAAAAAGGAAGACGTACCAATCGTTAGTCGAAACGACTAAGTGGTTTCACATCCGCTCCCCCGGCGACTCCTCGGCACCGGGCGGGGAACAGTAACAAGAGTACAATATATAATAAGTATAAAAGAGTACAAGCAAGTGGCAATAAGGTAAGAGTAACAATATCATAATCTAGCAGTTATTTAAGAGCTATACTAAACTAACAAGTATAAGTAACAGTAGGAAAATAACTTAACTTATAAGAATACCCATACAAACTTATAAGTTAAGGATCGGGTTAAATAAAAGTAACTCATCGTATAAGAGTGCACATACAAACTTATACGATGAGGATCTTGTTATGCAGTGATATGAAATGCTATGAATGCTATGCAATGACTCACCCATGATCACACCCATGCAATTGCTATGTCGACACAGACTATAGTTCCCACTTTTCGAGCAGGTAGCTAACCTCTCAGGCATCAGCCGCCGTGGCTAGGCGGTGACAGTAGAACGGGCACTTCTACTACTAGGCGGGTATCCACACTTCTTCACCTAGGACTTCGTACGCCTCAACGCTAAGAACACAACAGCGGAGCCCATGCATACTATGGCCCAGTGGGGTATGACCCGGAAGGGACCTCGGAAGTAAGCACGAGAACACAGCCTAACTGTTCACTTGGCATGGAAGGGGAACCGGGACGTGAACACCGAGGACACAGCCCAACCGCCCAAAGTCTAACTATCGACTCCCGTCGGTGTGACGACTGGCGAGCCCGTAGACCTGCCACACTATCCTTAACCCAGGATTACGACACCGCGTGTCGACTCACACCGCATGCAAATGCCACATCATCATAACATGGAAGGGGCCTCGGAAGTAAGCATGAGGACACAGTCCAACCATCCATCCATACCTTATCACAACACAACCAACAAGTGACGGTCAGCACCGCACTTACATCCCTTCACAATACTACCCGTAGGGAGACGACGCTCTAAGTATTGGACTACTAAACTCAATTCATTAATCAAATATACTCATGGTCATGATTTATTCCTCTACATGACTTTCCAAATGATGACAACATAATATAACATGATGCGCATATAAAGATCTATCACTTTTTCCAAATGTTACGACATATTATAAACATGATGCGCATAAGTAACAATCTATCAATTTCTATCAAGTCAATTTATTTAAATAAGATTGCTTCACAATTTGATTATATGAAATCTGATTAATAAGCTACATATTTGTAACGTCCCGAATCGCACTAGGCCCCTCGTGCGTGTTTTGAGTCAGGAGAGCTGACTAGGGTTCATGGGGAGTGCTGACAACAGGGCAGCACATGTGAAAAGGAGGAGAAATTAGACAAGCATGAGACACGGGTAGAGATACGGGCATGTCCCTACCCATGTGCGTGTGCGTCGAGCTGAACTCGACGAGGCATGTCGAGATCGGCGAGCTGTGTCGACATCATGTGACACGGGTAGCGACACGGGCGTGTCCCTACCCGTGTGTGTCGAGTTACACTCGACAGGGCGTGTCTAGACTGACGAGTTGTTTCGACATCATGTGACACGTATAGTGATACGGGCGTGTCCCTACCTGTGTGTGTCGAGTTACACTCGACGAGAGGTGTCGAGATCGATGAACTGTGCGTTGACTTCGATGAATTAACATGACACGGGTAGAGACACGGGCGTTTCCCTACCCGTGTTCTCCAGTCGACGATTTTGATCGAGATCGACAAAATGTTGAGATCGTCGAAATGCATCCCGAGAAGGACACGGCCAAGGCACACGGCCGTGTCATGTGGACACGGGTCGGGACACGGGTCAAGACATGGGCGTGTCCCTACCCGTGTCAACTATTGAACCGACACGGAAACTGTCGTTGCCGCTTCGCCTAGGCTGGACATGGGTAAGGACACGGACGTGTCCCTACCCGTGTCACTTTTCATATATAAGGGGGAGAGAAAACCCTAGCCGTTTCCACGCTCACTTAATCCCTGTTTTCTGAGAGAACTTCTGTAGAAGGAGAACTGCAGGAGCAAGTTCTAGGCAGGGAAAATCCGCCATCGCCGTGAAGGAGAAGATGCCTCCAAGGAGAATTACGAGATCGATGGCCGGAAATGGACGAACCGCTGGAATCGATGTGAGTTTCCTACCCTCTCCCTTGGTGCTAGATCTGTAGATACTTAGGCGAGACGTCGACTCAAAAGAGTCTTGACATGTGAGAAGATGCTTTCTCTAGGGTGAGGCCAATCTGGGGCTTGTGCTCTTGGTTAGTGGTGTCTTCAACCTCTCTGATCTTCTATATGGATATGGGGGATGGTTTCGTGAAGAGCAAAGGCCTCTTGAGGTTGAATAAGGGAGGAGAATTTCTGGAATGATTTGGGAAGATCGCCTTGAGGAGGAAGATGAACCGATGTCGTTCATTCCGCCTTAAGATGCGTACAGAATCTGTATTCTGCATGCAGCGAACTTCGTGGCCATTTTTAGGTATGATATGCCCAGATCTGGGCTTTTAGCTAAACACAAAAATTGAAGCCTTTGAAAATACCTTTCTAATGAATAGTTGTATGACTTCAGGCGAGGTCTGTAGCCATGGGAAAGTCTAAACGAAAATAGTGTTCAATAAATCCTGCATGCAAAAATTGTGTTCCGTACGCAGCGGAATTCAAGTCCGATTTCAAATAGGATAATTTCAAATCTGGGTTGAGGTCTGAATATGAAAGTTGTAGACCACGGAAATACCTTTCCATCGTGTGGTTACACATCTTCACCGGGTTCCTGTAGCTTCGGGAATCTATGGTCAAAGTTACTGTCCAGATTCAATCTGCACCTAAATTCTGGGCTTTAATGGAAGTTGGATTTGGATTCGGTGGAATTAATATTGCAAGTTACTTGGCTTGGATGAACCCTTATGATAAATCATTTGTTGCATGATTGATGTAGCTTATTAATCAGATTTCATATAATCAAATTGTGAAGCAATCTTATTTAAATAAATTGACTTGATAGAAATTGATAGATTGTTACTTATGAGCATCATGTTTATAATATATCGTACCATTTGGAAAGAGTGATAAATCTTTATATGCGCATCATGTTATATTATGTTGTCATCATTTGGAAAGTCATGTAGAGGAATAAATCATGGCCATGAGTATATTTGATTAATGAATTGAGTTTAGTAGTATAATACTTAGAGCGTCGTCTCCCTACGGGTAGTATTATGAAGGGATGTAAGTGCGGTGTTGACCATCACTTGTTGGTTGTGTTGTGATAAGGTATGGATGGATGGTTGGGCTGTGTTCTCGTGCTTACTTCCGAGGCCCCTTCCATGTTATGATGATGTGGCATTTGCATGTGGTGTGAGTCGACACGCGTTGTCGTAATCCTGGGTTAAGGATAGTGTGGCAGGTCTACGGGCTCGCCAGTCGTCACACTGATGGGAGTCGACAGTTAGACTTTGGGCGGTTGGGCTGTGTCCTCGGTGTTCACGTCCCGGGGCCCCTTCCGTGCCAAGTGAACGGTTGGGCTGTGTCCTCGTGCTTACTTCAGAGGCCCCTTCCAGGTCACACAAGGCTAGTTCGGGCTGTGTTCTTGGTGCACATCTACCCAAGACCCCGCTGGGCCATAGTACGCATGGGCTCCGCTGTTGTGTTCTTAGCATTGAGGCGTACGGAGGCCTAGGTGAAGTATTGTGGATACCCACCTAGTAGTAGAAGTGCCCGTTCTACTATCACCGCCTGGCCACGGTGGCTGATGCCTGAGAGGTTAGCTACCTGCTCGAAAAGTGGGAACTATAGTCTGTGTCGACATAGCAATTGCATGGGTATGATCATGGGTGAGTCATTGCATAGTATTCATAGCATTTCATATCATTGCACAACAAGATCCTCATCGTATAATTTTATATGGGCACTCTTATACGATGAGTTACTTTTATTTAACCCGATCCTTAACTTATAAGTTTGTATGAACATTCTTATAAGTTACTTTCCTGCTATTACTTATACTTGTTAGTTTAGTATAGCTCTTAAATAACTGCTAGATTATGATACTGTTACTCTTACCTTATTGCCACATGCTTGTACTCTTTTATACTTATTATATATTGTACTCTTGTTCCTTTTCCCCGCCCGGTGTCGAGGAGTCACCGGGGGAGCGGATGTGAAACCACTTAGTCGTTTCGACTAACGGTTGCTACGTCTTCCTTTTTAGGAGGTCACGTCGCAGGTAGAGCAGCCGCAGACTACGCAGTAGGACATCCAGGCAAGGACGATAGGGCCTGAAGTGACGGTGCCGTCGATACCGTCGGTTACGGATGTTAGTATTTTGATACTCTGATGTAGACCCATTTGGGCAATGTTTAGCTGTACTCTGATATATTGTAGAAGCATGTTTAGCTTCTCCTTTATTGATGTATTTGGACATTATTACTTAGTGTGGATTTTGACTGCTCTAGCTTATTATATTTGGTTGGGTTGGCATGTTCTATTGATATTATTGTAGCCGGCGGAATAGGCGTCTTGTGGTACAGGTTAGCCCGTGTGCTAATGCTACCGCAAGGCGGCTGTTTCGGGCATAAGACTCCCCCTTCGTGCCGTGTTTTCGGATTCGGGGGGGGGGGGGTCTTACATCGTCTTCCTGCAGGTCATTCAGGGGATCGATGGAGCGCTTAACCGCCTCCGAGACCTTGGCGGCTTAGTGGTTGGATTCATCGACTTTACCTGCGCCGACATATACCCCACCTTGAAAAAGAAGGTGGTCGCTGTCTATCGAGCCGTCAAAGGTAAAGGCAAGGTCTGTGAAGATGAAGGTGAAGATGAGGAAGAAGACGAGTAAGGCGGGGAGGAGGAGGAGGACAGCGAGAAAAGCCAGAGCGAGGTCGCTTCAACCGAGATCGGCGGCCAGGCTTCGGTGACCACGCAGACTGATCCCGCAGCTTCTAGCGGCTCGAGCGGCTCAATAACTAGCAGCAGTGGCTACTCTGAATCTCAAGTCGACATCGACGGTGGTGGTGATCCAAGTCCCCCTGCGGCTAAAAAACTCAAGCCGGGCGATTAGTGAAATTATATTTTTAACTTGTATTTTGAAATTTTTGGAAACCGGCGGTCTGATTTTATAAACCGCGCGGTTAGAATTTTATAACCCTTTATGAAATAGAAATGAAAGAAAACTTTACCTTTGTTGTGTAGCCTGTTTTTTTTTTCATTTTTCTTACTTGCATTAGCCCGCACGGTCTCAGTGTCACTTCCGATTTAATAGATAACTAATATGTAAACTGGTCTGAGGACATACTGCGACTTCAATGAAGTTACTCGCAAGAAAGAGAGAAATTCCTACGGCTTATTTGAGAATACACATTGATAAATAAGCCGCGCGGCTACGTACTTTAGCCACCGAAAAGCCTTAACAATGACATATAAGTTTCCGGCTAGGGCGAACTCTGATGTAGATTGCGCTTTTGATGCAAAAGACTTAAGGATAGAGACAAATAATCTATGGCTTATGATATAATTACACAAGTCGGTGACTAGAGATAGACCTCCGCATACCTAGCCGGCAAAAAAGTCGCAGGTTGATTAGAGTGGAATACCATAAGTTGGCGGACTCAGACCAAGAATTAAATCTAAAATAAGTCGGTCGGATTCCCGAATATATAAATAATAAATCGCCAAATATGCATATAGAAGCCAAATGAGATAAACCGGAAATTGTAACCGCGCGGTCTGCGAACCGAGAATTATAAATCAATCTTTCGATCTGAGAAAGATGGGTTACAGACTTAAGCGACCAAGCGGGCAGGTGCACACGAAGCCCATTACTTTCCACGCAGGGTCATGAAAACTATAAACCACATCACCCAAGTAGGCTTGGCAGACTGATAAATCAAGCTCTGAGGACTAGCTGAAAACCATAATAAAGTCCAACTGAATTGAAATGACCCGTCACTTAAGTGACCAAGCAGTAGGTGCATATAGCTTTGCTTTCCTCATAGGGTCACAGAAGTTGTGAGATCAACCCGCTGAAAGCTGGCACCTTTGTTTGCTGAAAGAAATGATTCACAACTAATGTGACCAAACGGGCAGGTTCATATAGCATTGCTTTCCTCACAGGGTCACAGAAGTTGTGCAATCAACCCACTACAGACTTAAGTGACCAAGCGGGAAGGTGTGTACAACCTCGTGTCCGACGAGTGAGGTCGCCAGGAACCAGATCGGTCGGTTCAGATCCTCCAAGCAATAGGCAAGCCCAACAGAGGACTCTAAAGATCGTGGGCGAGCTCGGTAAGGAGAAGCCGAACCCGAGCCCAGCATTTGTCGACCGTGAGCTCGGCATTCACCAAGCTAAGTCAAGATTCGTCGAGCTGAGCTCGACTAACAGAAGTCGGCCGGTAGGCGAGCTCGTAGTCGCAACTTGCACTCGCGCACAGGGGCTCGACAACAGCAGGCGAGCAGGAGCCGCCGAGGTGGCCAGGCTCCCCAGCTCGCTCAGATCTACGCGGTACTTTTTACTATTTTGCCCCCGCTGGTCTGCCCATAGCACTTCAAAACAGCGGAGTTTGGCTATTGGCAGACCCAACCAAGGGCATTATGGTAACCTCAGGTCAGTTCAGTTTTGTTATTGGCTGTTCATATCCTGAAAACTATAAATAGTACCCAAGGGGTACCCCAGAAGGCATGCTTCCTGTCCATCCTTGCTCCAGTTCTTAAGTGCTTTCTGAGGGTACCTTAGCTCGGCCTTTGGCTAAGGATGGGAAGCGCTCTCAGATCTTCCGGGTGTGTGGTGGGTCCACCCCGCCGAGCCCTTGGGTCGGTTCTTGTCTCTGTTTTCCTTTGTTATTTTGCTTGTAGGAGCGAAGTAGGCGCGCAATCACCCCTTCCCCACGGGTGAACTCCACAAGTGACCGAGATTTCGGTTTCAACATTTTGGTGCGGTGAGCGTGGAGAATGGTCAGTGCAGAAAAGATTCAGCAAGCTAGATGACAGGAGGACAGGGATCTGACAGGCCGGACTTGCCCCCCCCCCCCCCCCCCGCCTCTTGCCACGGTGGGGATGTTTGAAGATTTCAGGAACGAGGTGTTGGGCCTCGTAAAGTTCGCACTCGGCACATGAGCCGAGTGCTCGACTCTAGCAGTACAGATCGCAGCCGCCCCCTCTCTAGGCGAGGACACCCCCGGCAGGCGAGCTGGGAAGGAAATTGTCGAGTAGGGCCGAGGGTGCGAGCTCCCCGGGCGCGAGCACTTCCCCGGCTCGGCAGGTCGAGGCCGGTTCAGCGAGCTGGGCTCGCGAGACTCGCCAGCTCGCCTAGTAGGGGGAGGTAGCCCCTTCAGCGAGTTGGTCTCTTCAGCTCCAGTTTTAGAAGGGTTCAAGGAACCCGAGATGTCCTACTACACCGGGAAGGGAGACTCGGTCCAACACGTCCAATGGTTTGAGGAAGTGCTCTCAATCCGGCAGATGTCAGATGGGTTCAAATGCCGACTCTTCGTCATCACCCTCAAGGAGAAGGCGAGGGAGTGGTGGCATCAGCTGCCGTCCAGCTCAATCTACTGTTTCGAGGACCTGCGCCGGGGGTTCATGCTGAGGTTCACTACCTCGAAGAGGAGGAAGAAGGAGTCAGAGTCCCTGTTCCACATCAAGTAGGGAGTGAACGAGATGCTGGGGAGATAAGTAGACCGGTTCCAGGAGGATGTCACCCAGGTCCAGGAGATGTCGGGCCATAGTTTGCTTATGGATTTCACCCTGGGCCTGCAGCAGGGTTTCTTCAGGATGGAGTTGAAGAGGATCCCCTCCCCCTCTCCTACGAGAAGTTGATGGAGAGGGCGGCGAGAGAAGTTGACGGGGAGGTGTCAAACCTAGAGTTTGCTCGGAAGCTGGCCAAGTGGGCCATGGAAGAGGAGAAGGAGCCAAGAGGAGGAAGAGGACAGGAGAAGAGGAGGGGAGAGCCCCGACAGAGGGAGTAGAGGCAGCTCCAGGGGTAGCTGCAGCCTAGGTGGGGGCGTCAGGAGCCTGATCGCCAACTGGGCTGGAGGCCCGAGTGGCAAGGGCAGGGGCCTCAAAGAGGGTACCAAGGAACGAACCTCCACCAGGGGGTCAAGATCAATTCCACCCCCTGGTTGGAGGCGGGAGCAGAGGCCTCGACTCCCCGACCAAAAAGAGGCTATGGCCATAGCCCTAGGGGAGAGGAGGAGAGCAGCCAGAAGAAGGAGGAGAGAAGTTAGGGTGGAGTTGGCCTATTACGACTTTCATCAGGAGCAAGGGCACGCCACCGCCACGTGCCCGGAGTTCCTAGAAATAAGGGGAAACAGGGAGCGGCAGCAGTAGCAGGGGCGTCAGGAAGTGAGGATCGAGAAGGTCCTGCCTCGGGTGGAGGAGGACCGTTGTAAAGACCAGGTGGATGTTGGGACCCGAGGAGGGATCGGAGTGATCCACTGGGGGTGGGGGTCGAGGATTCCCGGAAGGCGAGCCTCCACACCATGTATCGCCGGAGCGTTGGCTCCACATCCCAAACCCCACCCCTAGAAGAGAGGATCACCTTCTCCAGGAGCGATATGGCGGATCATGAGGATCCTTTTTGCGATGCGCTGGTCATCCAAACACCCATCAAAAACTTTACCGTCTCCAGGATCCTCGTCGACAATGGAAGGTCCATCAACGTCATCTTTAAGAAGGCGTTTGACGCGATGAAGGTGGAGGCTAAGAGGGTGTTGGCCTCGGATGGGCCCCTGTTTCGATTTTCTGGGGAGTGGAAGGAAGTGGAGGGAGGAGTAGGCCTCCATGTCACCCTGGGGGGCAGTACAGGAACTGAAGGTTCGTCATCATGGATGCCCCCAGCAGCTACAGCGCCAACTTCGGGAGGCCCCTCATCAGTGCCTTCCGCTGCGTCCCCTCATCATTCCATCAATGCTTGAAGTTCAATGCAGAGGGGATTCAGGTAAAGGTCAGGGGGGACCCTAAAGTGGCGCGGGAATGCTACATCACCACCGTGAACTCCATTTCTTGGCAGGAGGGAGCCGAGGAGATGAAGCGAAGGATGGAGAAGGTGGAGCAGGAAGATGGCAGGGGGGCTGGAGGCAGAGAGCTGCGCTGGGGTAGAGGCAGTAGGAGGAGATCGGGAGGAGTTGGCCGAGGCGATGGCCGTGGAAGAAGAGGTGGAGGCGGAGGTCCTCATTCCAGAGGAGAGGGATGTTGAAGAATGGGGAGAGCAGTCCAGGTTGGAGGCTGCGGAAGAGGTGGTGGAGCTGGAGGTCCTCACCCGAGAAGGCAGGGTGGAGAAGGTCCGCGTCAGCAGAGGGCTGACCCTGGAGGCTCAAGTCATGATGCTGGAATTCATCAAGAAGAACATGGACATCTTCGCATGGAGCTCTGCGGATATGCCGGTGGTTGATGCGGATGTGGCTTGCCACCACCTCAACTTGGACCCGGGAACATGCCCCGTCCAACAAAAGAAGAGGTCCACCGCGGACAAGCTGGCAAAGCCCATCAGAGAGGACATGGCAAAGCATCTCAAGGCCTGCTTCGTGTCCGAGATCCAATACCCTGGCTGCATCTCCAATGTAGTCATGGTTAAAAAGGGAGAGGGCCAATGGCGTATGTTTATCGACTTCTCCTTGCTTAATAAATCTTGTCCTAAGGACTGTTATCCCTTGCCTCGGATCGACGTGCTGGTTGACTCAGCCGTTGGTTTTACTGTAATGAGTTTTCTAGATGCATTTTCAGGTTATCATCAAATCAGAATGCATCCCCCGGATGTCAAGGATGTCTCGTTCATCACGGGGGATGGATGCTACTGTTACAAGATGATGCCCTTCGGGATAAAGAATGCAGGGGCGACCTACCAGAAGATGATGGACAGGGTCTTCAAAGAGCAAAAGGGGAGGAACCTGGAAGTGTATGTAGATGATCTCATGGTCAAGAGTCAGGACGTGGACTCTCACCTCCAGGACCAGGAGGAGACCTTTGTTATACTGTGCAAGTACAAGCTGCGGTTGAATCCCCAGAAGTGTGTCTTCGGGGCTAGCAGGGGAAAGTTCCTGGGATACCTCCTCACCCCTGCAGGGGTGGAGCCAAATCCCGATAAGTTCAAGGCTATCTTAGAGCTGGGGTTCCCACGGAACACTAAGGAGGTGCAGCGGCTGATGGGAAAGCTGGCAGGGCTAAGTAGGTTCCTCTCTCGAGCTGGGGAGAAGTGCTCCCCCTTCTTCAAAATGTTAAGGGGGGGGGGTCAAAAATTCGAGTGGACTAAGGAGTACGAGGAGGCATTCAAGGCCCTCAAGGTGCAGTTGACTCAGGCCTCATTGCTCCAAGGGCCAAAGGAGGGGGAGGACCTGTTTTTGTATCTTGGGGTCGGGGCGGAGGCCCTGAGCTCTGTCTTAGTTTGTGAAGAGGGTAAAAAGCAGCTACACATATATTACGTGAGTCGGGTCCTGAGAAAGGCCGAGCTCCGGTATCTAATTTTGGAGAAGCTGGCCTTTGCCCTGGTCATCTCAGCCCGAAGGCTGCGACCTTATTTCTAGGCACACTCAATCTGAGTGGTGACTGACCATCCCCTCCGCAACATCTTTGAGGAGGTGGAGCATTTCGGCAGGCTAGCCAAGTGGTCGGTGGAGTTGAGTGAATTCGACGTCTCCTTCGTTCCCCGCCTCTCAATCAAAGCTCAAGCGATGGCTAACTTCTTGGCTGATTATGTGATTGAGGTGGCAAAGGGAGTGCTCACTCGTCTGACTCCTTGGAAGGTGAAGGTAGATGGCACCACGGGGAGGCATTACCTAGGAGTGGTGGTGATCTTGGAGAGTCCCCAGGGGACTCGAATTAAGCAGACGGTGGTGGTGCACTTTCCCATCACCAACAATCAGGCCGAGTATGAGGCCGTGATAGCAGACCTGCGCCTGCCCAGAGAGCTAGTGGTGTTGGACGTGGCGGTCTTTACTGACTCCATGATAGTAGCTTCCCAGATCAATGGGGAGTTCGAGGCGAGAGAGCCTACCCTGCGGCTATATTTAGCCAAAGTAAAGATGGTCATTGGCACGTTCCAAACTTTTTCCATCCAGCACGTGCCTCGGGAGGAGAATGAGCTGGTCGATCAGCTCGCGAAGCTCAGTTCTCGGGTGGGGGGTACTATCACCGACCTATTCCGCCCCTCCATCGAAGAAGGAGAGCTCATGGAGATAGATCAACGGTACTGTGGATGGATCCGGTCATAGCCTTTCTTTCTACGGGAGAGTACCCGGAGGGGGTAGACATGAAGAAGCTCAGGAACAAACCAGCATACTACCTCCTCTAAGACGGGCAGCTGTATAGGAAGACTCTCTTGGGGATGTTGGCTCATTGCATAGCCGAGAGGGACGTACAAAGAATCTTGGAGGAAGTCCACTCCGGGGAGTGTGGGAGTCACTCCAGGAGTCAGACCCTGGAAGGCACGATCGTCAAGCAAGGGTATTTCTGGCCCACCCTGGGCCGTGATGCGATAGAGTTCGCTAGAAGGTACCATAAATGCCAGGTGTTTGCCCCCCTCCAGCTGCAGCCAGCTCAACGGCTCAAGAGTATCACAGCCCCCTATCCCTTTGCCATCTGGGGAATGGATTTGGTTGGATCGTTCCCCCATGGCAGTGGGCAGAGGAGGTTCCTACTGGTGATGATTGATTATTTCTGAAAGTGGTTGGAAGTGAAGGCGCTAGCCATGGTGACTTCCCAGGTCATCAGGAACTTCATTTGGGGGGATATCATCTGCCGCCATGGGCTACCCCACGCCATTGTCACAGACAACAGGCCTGTAACTCCCCCGGTTTTTCTGTGTTTTGTTTGATCTTTGGCTAGCGTTACAATGGCGTATTTCCGGCTTTTTGCCGTTGTAGAGCGTGGTTTTAGCTCTTAGGGTTCCCTGTGTAGCCTGTTTGTAGCCTGTTAGCAAGATTCCCCAGCTAGCCGGAGTTCGTTTGATGACTCGGCTGGGCCTCTTAGGGAATGCTTGTGTTTCGGCTTCGGGAGGTGTTATCCCGGGTTTTGTTCGTCGAATGCTAATTTCGACTTCGCAGTTGTGTTCGTAGCGTGGGTTTTTAGCTGCGGCGTGAATTTCGTCTTTTTCGAGATGTTTCGGGTCTCGTGTTGTTTTGACTTTTGAGTGTAAATAATTATTATTATGTATTGTTTGTTTATTATTAAAACTGCTGTGTATAAATAGTCTTGGGTTAGGATTAGGGCTCGGTTCCTCTTGTCTTTTCTTTTTCTCTGCTTGGAAGAAGCCGCCGCCTGTACGAGAGGAAGAGCACCGCCGGCCTACCCTAGCCTTCGGACGCCATTTTCCTGGAGATTTAGCGGTCGAATTCAATTTCGGGAGTGGATCTGGACTGCCCTCGCCTGGATCTGCCTTCTTTCTGCTCCTCAGCTGGTGCTCTGCGGCTAGATCCGAGAGTGGGGGATGCCGCCGACCTAGCTTTTCTGGTATTGAGGCAAGTGATGTCCCCTCATCCTTGCCACAGTTGATCTTTGCCTTTTCTTAGATTTAATTTCATCTTTTTCCTGCTTAGATCATAGGGGTACTCTAGGGTTCGTTCCCGATCATGCCGCGGTTAGTGTAGAAAGTTCCAGTTAAAAATCTCAGTTTTCCTGAGGGGTAGTGTCTATTAGGGGTAGTTTTGGTTCGGTTCAGGTCGAGTCGTTGCGATTGTCGATGGTTGTTGTACCATAGGGAGACCTCGTTCTCGTTTCTGGTGGTGTGCTGGATGTGGCGCCTGAAGCCAGTCAGGGTGTCGACAACGTGGTGTCGACACCAGCCAGTCAGGGTGTCGACACCTTGTGTCGACACCAGCCAGTCGGGGTGTCGACACTTGGTGTCGACACCCGCAGCGGCAGTGTCGACACCTTGTGTCGACACCGGCCGCAGTGGTGTCGACACTTGGTGTCGACACCCGGAGCGGCAGTGTCGACACCTTGTATTGACACCGGCCGCAGTGGTGTCGACACTTGGTGTCGACACCCGCAGCGGCAGTGTCGACACCTTGTGTCGACACTGGCCGCAGTGGTGTCGACACTTGGTGTCGACACCCGCAGTGGCAGTGTCGACACCTTGTGTCGACACCGGCCGCAGTGGTGTCGACACCCGCAGCGGTTGTGTCGACACCTTGTGTCGACACCGGTTTGTCGTGGTGTCGACACTGGGTGCTGCCCTGGTTTTGGGGTCAGGGAAACTCGGGGTTGGTTTTGGTTAGGCGTGCAAGGCCGCGTCGGTTGGACCCGACATTTTTGCCTTGGGTTCGTGTGTTTCTTAGGACTGTTAGTGGGACTCTTCCCTAGGAGGGGGGCATTGGGTGTTCGGCTAATTGCTGCATGCCGACTCTTGGGTTGTGGCAGGTGGTGGAGTTTTGGTGGCCTCTAGAGGGGTGCTTTTATGTGGAGAGTTGTGGCCACCGCCTTTTTGCCCCGGTTTGGGTTGGTGTGTGTGGAACTCTAAAGCTGCCACTATTTGACCCCTTAGCCCTTTTTGGGTCTGATTTGGTTATGTATTCCGACCCATGTTTTGACCACTGCCACTTACCCACGTGTTAGGACTGTTAGTCCCTTTCCTATTTATGCTTTCCTTTCTTTTGACATATATGTATATGTCTTGTTTCTGTTGCAGACTCTCTTGGTAGGGCATAATGGCTTTATTGCTCGCACTTGGTGCGCTCTGCTGTGCTTTAGACAGTACTCTCTTCTTACTATTACCCTTTTTCTTTTGCTTATTGCAGATTGTTGCCGGGTTGGTAAACCCCTCTTCTTATTTGCTAATTAATCTATTGCTCTATTTTTTCCCCCTTTTGTTTAGTTCCTTGCTGAGGTGTTCTTTTCTTGAATGTCTCAGGTCCAGGTTGTAGCCAGTTCAGCGGCTAGTTCTTTTGGAGGGGCTTGTTGGTGGCCTCAAGGGTAGCTGAGATAGCTGATCCCCGTTTTGTTATGAGGTAGTTCTTTACTTTTCTGTACAGACATACATACTCGCCAGTGGGTTCGTGTCAGGTTGTTGACGCCCACTGGTGGCTTCTTGTGATGCTGGATATGAATTTAAACTGCTGATTTTGCCTACTTGTGGTTGGTTACTTGCTTCTGGGAAGGATTTATGCTAGGTTGCATGTTAGATATTTTAAAACCTAAAAGTAGTATTATATGTACCCCATGAATAACATGTTTCTAAATCAAAGACATTATTTTTCCTCAACGTAAGACACTATTTTTCATATCTACTACATCCACCTTAGGGTCGTGCACGCATAAGTCGCCCCCCGGGGACACTTATGCTCATTTAGGGTGTCAACGTAATTGAACCAAAGTATTTTCTGCTGCGTATAAATATAATTTTAACTGTGGACTAGCTGATCCACCGTGCCGAGGGATACGGCCATTCAACATAACTGATTTTCTTTCATATTTAATCAACAATATTCCTTAAAATCTAACGTCTGGAGTTTTGCCTGAGTGTGTGCAGTTATCCCCTACACGACGTGGCATCACGGCACGTGTTTTCTCTTACTCTGATACGATTTTTCCGTTGAGAAAATGCGGGTTCTGACAGTTGGTATCAGAGGGAGGTTGCTTGACAAATGGTTGGGCAACCTTTCCATTGTCTGCATTAGTGTTTAGCATCATACCATTCACACACCGATATGTCATCAACACATTTTGGCCGAAGCACGAACACTACACTTATGAGCATAAAGAAGTATACAGGGCATATTATGTAGTATGGGATGCATAATATGTGTTTGTATATGGATCCACCATAGGAGGCAACATGTGAGGGTTATGTAGTATGGGATGCATAACCTCACCACATGAATGCGGCTAGCACGTTTTCTTTTTCGTTACATGGGAATGTTATGTAGTATGGGATGCATAACATTTTCATGTGTACGCCTCCCATGGCATGCACTAGGGCCTTTTTTTTAGAATGCATAGCACATCATGCATAGCATAACATTTCATAACCACAACGTGCCAAGCTAAAGACTTACAAGATGACATATGTACACACATGGTTTTGAGTCAAAAGGAATACAAATGCATGCATTCATGGTTTAGGCACATGAGTTAGTATGATGGTGGTGAACCATCTTAGGTTAAGCATAACATCATCATGGTAAAAACAACTCCCAGAGCAAGTTTTTGCAGTTGAAGTTCATATTTAAGTGTGTTTGTCTGTACCGGGTAGTTTTGTTCTAGCTGATGGGCTAGGATTTGTCTAAAGCTTGTGCGATTTTAGGATGGCGAGGCATCCTGCGATGAGATCGACCCCCCAATCCGAGGGTGAGATGTCAGGAGCGCAGAGCGATGCGTTGGTAGAAAGCCTGCGGCAGAGTAATGAGGAGTTATCGAGGCAGGTAGTGGCTATGCAGGCTCAGATTTAGTCCCTTGTAGCAGTGGTGGCGGGACAGACCCCGAGAGCTCAGAACCCTGATGAGGGAGTAGCTGTTCCTGCCCCTCCTGCTCCTCCCATGCCTTTGGTTGTGGTGCCCCCGGAGATGGCGTTCATATCCCAGTTTCAGCGGCTGAGACCCCCTACCTATGATGGGCAGGCAGATTTCATGATTTTGGATGATTGGCTGATTACCATTGAGGAGATGTTCTCGTACTCAGGGATTATGGACGATCAGAGAGTGATGCTCGCTGCCTACCAGCTCAAGGGTTTAGCAAAGAATTGGTGGCTGAGAGAGAAAGAGAGCTTAGTGGCAGGTTGCACATGGGAGTCATTTAAGGTGATGTTGTTAAGTAAGTTTCTGCCTTCAGTCGAACGGGACCGGCTAATGAATGACTTTCTTCATTTAAAGCAGAGGAAACTCACGGTTAGTGAGTATGAGATTGAGTTTAGTAAGTTGAGTCGGTTTGCTCCGGGTCTGGTGAGTGTTGAGGCAGACTGAGTTAAGCGGTTTCTGGGTGGACTAAGAAGCGACATTCAGCAGTTAGCGAACGCTTATGGAGCAGTCAGTTATGCCAGCGTGGTTGAAGCTGCCTTGAGAGTTGAGGCCATTGAGAATGCCAAAAATAGTGGCCAGCAGTTAAGGAAGGATAAGCGGAAGACCGGTGGAGGGAAGAGCCCTCAGGAACCTGATGCTGTCTCAAGAAAGAAGGTCAAAGAGATTTGTAGCTTTTGTGGCCGGCCAGGCCACCCCTTTGAGAAGTGTTTCAAAAGGTTGGGAGCGCAGAAGAAGGATCAGGTGCACACGATTCAGGGTGTTTCCAGGGGAGACTTGGTGTGTGCCTTGTGTGTAAGGAAGGGGCATGAGGCTGCCCGTTGTTGGTTAAAAGATAAGATCTGTTTTCAGTGTGGCCAGAAGGGACATCTCAAGACAAGGTGCCCCCAGACCCAATCTATTCTGCAGCCAGTTCCCCTTCAGGTTTTGCCACCGCCTCAGCTTATGGATAAAGGAAGGGGAAGCTGAATGTGCTTTCGGCAGACGAAGCGCAGACCTCGACCCAGGTTATCTCAGGTTCGACTCCTCCCCAGTCGTTTCATTACGTTCCCTTTTTGGTTGTAGTTTTCGTTCTAGCGCTTGTTGCCTTAGATGCGTGTGCAATTCGTAGGACGATTTAAGGTAAAGAACCGCTGGGCGCGCGTTCTCTTCGATTCCGGCGCTACCCACTCGTTTGTGGCTAGATCCTTCGTGGAGCGGTTCAGTTTGGGCCTAGATCGTGTTGGTGGTGCCTTCTGCGTTAAGTTCCCCTCCGGCGACTCTGTGGTTACGGATCTGGGTGTTCTCGATTGTCCGATAATGTTGGGAGATTTTCTAGCCAAGGCAGATTTGAAGGTGATTGACCTGGAGGACTTCGACGTTATTTTGGGCATGGACTGGTTGTCAAGGTACGATGCTGTGATCCAGTGCAAGGGTAAGTGCTTGGACTTCATCAAGGACAACGGTCAGCCAGGGAGCGTTTATGGGTATTCCCTCCAGGAGTCTCCAGTCATTTCTGCGGTGCGTGCTCAGAAGTTGCTTGTTTCTGGCTGTTTTGCCTGTGTGGTTTCTCTGGTAGGGACGATTGTTAGTGTGCCCCGCTTGGAAGAGATTCCTGTGGTGTGTGACTTCTCTGATGTGTTTCCTAACAATCTTCCCGGTCTTCCACCCGATCGAGATGTCGAGTTTGCCATAGATTTGGAGCCAGGCACGCGTCCTATTGTGAAGGCGCCGTACCGGATGGCCCCGCGGGAGCTGGAAGAGTTGCGAATTCAGCTGGATGAGTTGTTGGCAAAAGGCTTTATAAGGCCGAGTTCTTCGCCTTGGGGTGCGCCAGTGCTGTTCGTTAAAAAGAAGGATGGGTCGATGAGGTTATGCATCGACTATAGAGAGCTGAACAAGGTTACTATTAAGAACAGGTACCCTTTGCCGCGAATCGACGATTTGTTCGACCAACTGCGTGGTAGTGCCATGTTTTCCAAGATAGATCTTCGTTCTTGCTATCACCAGTTGAGGATTCGGGAGTCGGATGTTCCGCGGACAGCGTTCCGCTCTCGTCATGGGCATTTTGAGTTTTTGGTTATGTCATTCGGTTTGACTAATTCTCCCTCAGCTTTTATGGATTTGATGAACAGAGTTTTCAAGGATTTTCTAGATAAGTTCGTGATTGTCTTTATAGACGATGTTTTGGTGTATTCTAAGGATGCAGAGGAGCATGATCGATATTTGCGGCTGGTCTTGGCGACTCTGAGAGACCATAAGCACTACGCCAATCTGAGCAAATGTGAGTTTTGGTTGCCTCAAGTTTCTTTTCTAGGCCACGTGATTAACGAGGAGGGAATATCGGTGGACCCAGAAAAGATCGCTGCTGTTTTGGAATGGGCGAGACCTGTTACCCCCAAAGAGATCAGAAGCTTCTTGGGTTTGGCTGGTTATTATAGAAGGTTTGTAGAAGGTTTCTCTACCTTGTCCGCGTCGTTGACCAAGTTGACGCAGAAGAATGTAGCCTTTATATGGGATGACAAGTGTGAGAAGGCTTTTGAGGAACTAAAAAGAAGGCTATGTTCGGCTCCAATTTTGTCCTTGCCTACGGAGGGTAGTGAGTATGATATTTATGTGGATGCGTCGCATGTCGGTCTGGATTGCGTTTTGATGCAGGTCGGGAAGGTGATTGCGTACGGGTCGAGGCAGCTAAAGACTCACGAGAGGAACTACCCTACGCATGACCTGGAGTTTGCAGCTGTGATCTATGCGCTGAAATTGTGGAGGCATTTGCTATATGGCGCGCAGTGCAAGATTTTCACGGATCATAAGAGTTTGAAGTATGTCTTCACTCAGAAAGAATTGAATCTGCGCCAGCGGCGGTGGTTGGAGTACGTGGCCGACTATGATGTTGAAATTCAGTATCATCCGGGCAAGGCGAATGTGGTGGCTGATGCCCTGAGTTGGAAGTCAGGTAAGATTTTTAATCTTTCCGCCGAGCGTCTAGTGGAAGAGTTTCTTTTGATGGACATTTCTGTGGGAAGCTGTGATTCGCAGAGTAGCTTAGCGGTAGCAGAACCTTCGTGGATTGCGCTTACGAGACTGCATCAGAAGGACGATCCTGACCTCCTGCATTTGTATCTTCGAGCTGAGAAAGGTGAGTTACTAGACTTCTCTATAGATGATGCGGGTACCTTGAAGTATCGTGGCAGGTTTTGCATCCCCGCAGTTGGAGATATCCGGGTTATAGTGTGCAGAGACGCCCACGGATCTAGTGTCGCCTACCATCCAGGGTCGACCAAGATGTATCATGATTTAAAACAGATTGCCTGGTGGTACGGGATGAAGAAGGACATAGCCAGATTTGTTTCAGACTGTTTCACTTGCAGGCATGTGAAAGCCGACCATGGGAGGCCAGGTGGCAAGCTGACTCCCTTGGAGATTCTGATGTGGAAGTGGGAGAGTATCTCGATGGATTTCATTACCGGCTTACCGAGATCTCCTAAGGTGGCATGATTCAGTTTGGGTAATCGTAGACAGATTGACGAAGAGCGCTCATTTCATACCATTTAAGATCGATTATCCGATGAGAAAGATAGCCGAGCTGTATCTGGAAGAGGTTGTCAGATTGCATGGTGTACCCGTAAGTATCATATCAGATCGAGACTCCAGGTTCACGTCTCGTTTTTGGAAGAGTCTTCAAGAAGGGTTGGGTACAGATTTGAGATATTCCACGGCTTATCATCCGCAGACCAATGGTCAGATGGAGCGAGTAAATCAGATTGTGGAAGATATGATCCGATGTTATATTCTGGACCACGGAGGAGCGTGGGACGAGCGCTTGCGGCTTATGGAATTCGCCTATAACAACAGTCATCAAGAAAGCTTGCAAATGGCTCCTTTTGAAGCTTTGTATGGGAGGCGCTGAAGGACTCCCTTGTTTTGGGCTGAGCTTGGCGAGGGACCTTTGTTGGGTCCAGAAGCGCTTGAGGAGATGGAAACCGCTGTGAAGCTTATTCGGGAAAAGCTTCGGATAGCCCAGGAGAGATATGAGAAGAACGCCAATCGGCGTAGATCGGACTTGAAATTTGCTGTGGGGGACTCGGTGTTCTTAAAGGTCTCCCCGTTGATTGGAGTCAAGCAGTTTGGCAGGAATAGGAAGTTGGACCCGAGGTACGTGGGGCCATTTCCGGTTGTTGAGCGGATTGGAGTATCAGCCTACAGGCTGGCTTTGCCCGCAAATTTCCCTGGCGTGCATGATGTCTTTCACGTCAGTCAGCTGCGAAAATGTGTGGTAAATGGCAGGCAGGTTTTGGATTCTGTGTCTCAGTTGGAGCCGAATCTTTCTTATGTGGAGGTGCCTGTTCGCATTTTGGATTCTCAAGTTCGGGCGTTGCGGAAGAAGACTATTCCTATGGTTAAAGTTTTATGGAGGAATCAGGATGTGGAAAGCGCGACTTGGGAGTTGGAGTCGGCTATGAGGGAGGCTCACCCTCATCTGTTTCCCTGACCTTGTGCCCGGTATGCTCTGTTTTATTCTTATTTATTTGTAGCCCTTTCCTGGCTCTTTCTCTCTCCTTCTATGTAGGAGTGTTGTGAGTCAAGTTTCGAGGCGAAACTTTCTTTTAGGGGGAGTGGCTGTAACGCCCCCGGTTTTTCTGTGTTTTGTTTGATCTTTTCCTGGCGTTACGATGGCGTATTTCCAGCTTTTTGCCGTTGTAGAGCGTGGTTTTAGCTCTTAGGGTTCCCTGTGTAGCCTGTTTGTAGCCTGTTAGCAAGATTCCCCAGCTAGCCGGAGTCCGTTTGATGACTCGGCTGGGCCTCTTAGGGAATGCTTGTGTTTCGGCTTCGGGAGGTCTTATCCCGGGTTTTGTTCGTCGAATGCTAATTTCGACTTCACAGTTGTGTTCGTAGCGTGGGTTTTTAGATGCGGCGTGAATTTCGTCTTTTTCCGAGATGTTTCGGGTCTCGTGTTGTTTTGACTTTTGAGTGTAAATAATTATTATTATGTATTGTTTGTTTATTATTAAAACTGCTGTGTATAAATAGTCTTGGGTTTGGATTAGGGCTCGGTTCCTCTTGTCTTTTCTTTTTCTCTGCTTGGAAGAAGCCGCCGCCTGTACGAGAGGAAGAGCACCGCCGGCCTACCCTAGCCTTCGGACGTCGTTTTCCTGGAGATTTAGCGGTCGAATTCAATTTCGAGAGTGGATCTGGACTGCCCTCGCCTGGATCTGCCTTCTTTCTGCTCCTCAGCTGGTGCTCTGCGGCTAGATCCGAGAGTGGGGGATGCCACCGACCTAGCTTTTCTGGTATTGAGGCAAGTGATGTCCCCTCATCCTTGCCACAGTTGATCTTTGCCTTTTTTTGGATTTAATTTCATCTTTTTCCTTCTTAGATCATAGGGGTACGCTAGGGTTCGTTACCGATCATGCCGCGGTTAGTGTAGAAAGTTCCAGTTAAAAATCTCAGTTTTCCTGAGGGGTAGTGTCTATTAGGGGCAGTTTTGGTTCGGTTCAGGTCGAGTAGTTGTGATTGTCAATGGTTGTTGTACCATAGGGAGAACTCGTTCTCGTTTCTGGTGGTGTGCTGGATCTGGCGCCTGAAGCCAGTCAGGGTGTCGACAACGTAGTGTCGACACCAGCCAGTCAGGGTGTTGACACCTTGTGTCGACACCAGCCAGTCGGGGTGTCTACACTTGGTGTCGACACCCGCAGCGGCAGTGTCGACACCTTGTGTCGACACCGGCCGCAGTGGTGTCGACACTTGGTGTCGACACCCGCAGCGGCAGTGTCGACACCTTATGTCGACACCGGCCGCAGTGGTGTCGACACTTGGTGTCGACACCCGCAGCGGTAGTGTCGACACCTTGTGTCGACACCGGCCGCAGTGGTGTCGACACTTGGTGTCGAAACCCGCAGCGGCAGTGTCGACACCTTGTGTCGACACCGGCCGCAGTGGTGTCGACACTTGGTGTCGACACCCGCAGCGGCAGTATCGACACCTTGTGTCGACACCGGCCGCAGTGGTGTCGACACCCGCAGCGGCAATGTCGACACCTTGTGTCGACACCGGCCGCAGTGGTGTCGACACTTGGTGTCGACACCCGCAGCGGTTGTGTCGACACCTTGTGTCAACACCTTGTGTCAACACCGGTTTGTCGTGGTGTCGACACATCGTGTCGACACTGGATTCTGCCCTGGTTTTTGGGTCAGGGAGACTCGGGGTTGGTTTTGGTTAGGCGTGCAAGGCCGCGTCGGTTGGACCCGACGTTTTTGCCTTGGGTTCGTGTGTTTCTTAGGACTGTTAGTGGGACTCTTCCCTAGGAGGGGGGCATTGGGTGTTCAGCTAATTTATGCATGCCGACTCTTGGGTTGTGGCAGGTGGTGGAGTTTTGGTGGCCTCTGGAGGGGTGGTGTGGAGAGCTGTGGCCACCGCCTTTTTGCCCCGGTTTGGGTTGGTGTGTGTGGAACCCTAAAGCTGCCACTGTTTGACCCCTTAGCCCTTTTTGGGTCTCATTTGGTTATGTATTCTGACCCATGTTTTGACCACTGCCACTTACCCATGTGTTAGGACTGTTAGTCCCTTTCCTGTTTATGCTTTCCTTTCTTTTGGCATATATGTATATGTCTTGTTCCTGTTGCAGACTCTCTTGGTAGGGCATAATGGCTTTATTGCTCGCACTTGGTGCGCTCTGCTGTGCTTTAGACAGTACTCTCTTCTTACTGTTACCCTTTTTCTTTTGCTTATTGTAGATTGTTTCCGGGTTGGTAAACCCCTCTTCTTATTTTCTAATTAATTTATTGCTCTATTTTTCCCCCTTTTGTTTAGTTCCTTGCTGAGGTGTTCTTTTCTTGAATTCCTCAGGTCCAGGTGGTTGCCAGTTCAGCGGCTAGTTCTTTTGGAGGGGCTTGTTGGTGGCCTCAAGGGTAGCTGAGATAGCTGATCCCCGTTTTGTTGTGAGGTAGTTCTTTACTTTTCTGTATAGACATACATACTCGCCAGTGGGTTCGTGTCAGGTTGTTGACGCCCACTGGTGGCTTCTTGTGATGCTGGATATGAATTTAAACTGCTGATTTTGCCTACTTGTGGTTGGTTACTTGCTTCTGGGAAGGATTTATGCTAGGTTGCATGTTAGATTTTTAAAACCTAAAAGTAGTATTATATGTACCCCATGCATAACATGTTTCTAAATCAAAGACACTATTTTTCCTCAACGTAAGACACTATTTTTCATATCTACTATATCCACCTTAGGGTCGTGCACGCATAAGTCGCCCCCCGGGGACACTTATGCTCATTTAGGGTGTCAACTTAATTGAACCAAAGTATTTTCTGCTGCGTATAAATATAATTTTAACTGTGGACTAGCTGATCCACCGTGCCGAGGGATACGGCCATTCAACATAACTGATTTTCTTTCATATTTAATCAACAATATTCCTTAAAATCTAACGTCTGGAGTTTTGCCTGAGCTTGTGCAGTTATCCCTTGCACGACGTGGCATCACGACACGTGTTTTCTCTTACTCTGATACGATTTTTCCGTTGAGAAAATGCGGGTTGTGACAGGGCCCCAGTTCGCCATCGCGGAGTTCACCAGTTTTTGCGAGCAGCTTGGGATCTACCTCAGGTTCGCCTCAGTCCATCACCCAAGAAGCAACGGGTAGGTGGAGGCCGCAAACAAGATCATTGTCAACCTCCTAAAGAAGAAGGTGGAAAACCTGAAGGGGAGCTGGGTGGAGCAGCTTCCCGCAGATCTCTGGGCCCTGAGGACCACCCCCAACACAGCTACAGGGGAGACCCCCTTCAAGCTCTCTCATGGGTACGAGATAGTGCTCCCCGTGGAATTTGAAGTTAAAACACCTCGAGTTGTTGCGGCCGGAGGAGGCAGGGAAGAATGGCAGGCTGGGAACGAGGGAGAGATGCAGCTCTCCCTTGACATGGTAGAAGAACTGCGAGACCTTTCCGCCGTCCGACAAGAAGAGGTGAAGAGGAGGATGGCCAAGTACTTTGACAAGCACGTCAGAGTCAAGCAATTTGTGGAGGGGGACTTGGTGTTGAAGAAGGTGGATACAGCAGGGAGGTCGGCGACTGTGGGGAAGCTCAACCCCAGCTGGGAAGTTGTTGGATATTGTATCCACACTAACCCAGATTTGATGAAGTCACCCTTGAACTAAGATGAATTAAGTTGTATTTGATGATTGGTTTGAGTTGTGTTTGCAGGAATTCTTATGGGAAGTGTAGACCAATGTCAGTCTACAATGGGTCACCAAACACAGGACCATGCAATGTAATCCCTCATTATGTGTTCCAAAGTATTGACTCATGTGTAGCCTCTTTATTGGGATACACTTCATATTCAAGCTCTAGGACTATGTGAAAAGACTTGATGCTGATTTCCCTTAGAAAAAGAAAAATACTGTCAAGAAAATTTTCCTAAGTAAAGTACTCGAGTAGTTCTTTACTTACTCGAGTAAGTTACTGAATTCATACTCGAGTAATAATACTCTTACTCGAGTAGACAAGATGTATCTCGAGTAGTTACATCAACTACTCGAGTAGTTCCCTTTCTTCTCTTGAGTTTACAGGAATTCTCTTCTCAAAATTTTTCAAAGTCATATACTCGAGTAGTACTATATAGTACTCGAGTAATTTCATCTATATACTCGAGTAGTTCATTTTTATATACTCGAGTAGTATTTCTTTTACTCGAGTAATATACTCCACCTCTCGTGTAAGTACTAAAGTACTCGAGTATATTATTCTTGTTACTCGAGTAGCTGATTCCTTTTTACTCGAGTAGTTGACTCCATGTACTCGAGTAATGATCTCTCTTTCTCCCGAGTAGTTTTCTTATATACTCGAGTAGTCATCTTCTACCTACTCGAGTAGTGCTGCATACACTCGAGTAGTCTATTACATCTCGAGTAATTTACTTTGACTTTTCCGAAATTCTTCAAGTCCAGACTTAACGGTCATATTCATAAACTCTGACGTGATTGGTCCACGCGTCTTTCTCAAAATGACTCAATTAAGTCTAATCTTTTCTGATACTATAAAAGGTCTTGTCTAAACCGACAAACCCTAACTAATTATTCAAAGATTATTCTAAGAATGTTTTTGCAGCCGTACTCTCCAAAAGAAATTTTGTCACCTCTTTCTCTCTCCAAGAAACGAAAACTCGCCGCCACCGCCATCGCAGATTTCCGACCGGCTATGGTTTTCATCTTTTGAGGATTCAGATCAAGAAGGCTTTCCAGATCGAGATTCGCTCAACTTCGTATTTTTTGATTAGATTGATCGTGAGAAGCCAAGGAAGTTCAGATCTATTCTTGCTGAGATTCTTCTTCAATATTCTGATAAAGCCGCACGCCTAGAAGAAGGAATTTCTGATTTACTGTTTCAGATCTGAACAAGAGATTACTGTTTGTATTTCTGTACAACTTTATTTCATTATTGTAGGAGAAGTTTTCTCTGAGTGTAGGAGTTTTAAACTCCGAGATTGTAGGAAGTTTTGCCTTCCGAGTGTAGATCTGTTTTGTAGATCGAGTTTGTAGGAACATTGTTCCGAGGGTAGGATTGATTTCCAATCCGAGATAGTGGAGTAGCCGAGTCTAGTGTATTGCTAGATCGGTGAGGGAAAGTGGATGTACCCAAGGTTGGGGAACCACTATAAATCTTGCCTCGTCTATGTTTGTTTGTTTGTTTGGTAGATAGATCTGTGCATTGGTTTGAGATTTTTTTTTATTCCACAAAAAGACACACAACTCACCTATTCACCCCCCTCTAGGTGATTTAGGTTGGCAACTATTAACTTTCAATTGGTATCAGAGGGAGGTTGATCGTTAAAAGGTTAAAACCTTAATCAGATCCTTCAATAGTTGTCTTGTGAGATCTACCAACAATGAACAAGGCTAAAGATTTTTGCCAAGCTTCCTTTGTGCACCAAAAATAACTTTCCCATTTTAAAAGAGAGAATCAAGTTCTTCATGGAAGCTGGATCCAAGGATCTTCATGATAGGTGAGGAAGGTCCTTACATTCCCATGACCATCTCCACTATAGATCCAACTAATAAAGTCCCTAATAAACTTATGGATCTAGATAAGGATGAGATTGCACTTGTCTCATTGGACAAAAAGGCAAAAAATATTATAGCAAGTGCAGTCGATGATTCAATGCTGCAAAACTTGATTCACTGCCAGTCTGCGAAGGAGATGTGGCAGTCACAAGTTACCTTGATGGAAGGTACAGAAGAATTGAGGGATGATAAAAGATCCCTTCTTAATCAGAAGTATGAGGCTTTCCGACAAGGAAACAAAGATAACATGGCTGACACCTTTGAGAATTTCTTCAAGATAGTGAATGGGCTAAGGGTCTATGGCAAAGTCTTCACTAATGGAGAATTAAATGATAAATTCTTGAGATCCCTGACTAAGGAATGGGATAACAAGGTACGTGCCATAAGGGAGTTTGGAAAACTGGCCGAGACAGATCCTCAGAATCTCTTCAGGAAGCTGATGTCATATGAGCTTCAACTCAACACCAGAAAGGCTGAAGAAGAGAAAAGCAGGTCTGGATTCAAAGAGAAGTCTATTGCTTTAAAAGAAGATGCCTCTAAGAAGACAAAGGTTGTTTCTCCTACTCCAGCACATGAAGATAGTGAAGAAGAAACCTCAGATCCAAGCACCTCAGGGTCTGAACTATTAGAAGGAGAGTTCTCTCTACTCTCACGACAGTTCAAGAAATTCTTGAACAAGAAGAAGCAATGGAAAGGCAAGGATGCCTCCTATAGAAGATCACGACGTGATGGTGATCGGCAAAGAAAAGGATCAAGTAGCCATGACAGGTATAACTCTAAACAAAACAAACATGTTTCGACTGACATTATTTGTTATTGTTGTAATAAGCCAAGACACGTGATCGCTGACTGCCCTCACAAGAAGAAGGAGGGTTGTAGAAGAGAGGAAAAGAAGTCCTCATACAATAAGAAGAGGGCAGAAAAGAGCTTGATGGCCAAAAAGGGCAAGACTCTTAGTGACTCTGACTCATCTGAGTCGAGTGAAGAAGAAGAAGCCTACTTTAGACTCATGGCTCAAACTGATGATGAACAAGAGCCCCAGTTCACTGGGAAGGTAAACTCTTACACTCCTCTCTCTGATTTTGAAGTTTTTGAACATGATTGTGAGGATAGCTCTTCTGATGATGAGTCAGAACTCATGGCCAGTATAAGGAGTTAATCATGGCTTACGACAAATGTCGCTGAGTCGTGAAAACTCAGGCTAAAGAGATAAAGTCTCTCAAAGCTGAAGAGAGCATCTTGAGAGAGAAAGTCGCAAATACTGACTCGCTCGAAGAGAACTTCAATAATTCTATTGAAGAATATAACAAAGCTCTTAAGCACCTTCATCTTAAAGAGAAAATCATCAAAGAACTGGAAGCCCAACTTGCTGCTGAAAAAAAACTTGTTGAAAGTTTCTCGAAACCCAAGACAGTTCTTCCATTCATTGCTGAATTCTCATCTAAGGCCAAGGGTGCTGGACTGGGCCATGAAGAACCTCCTAGTAAGTCTTCTAAGAGAAATAAGGCTCAACAAAAGAATAAGGCCGCCAAAAAGGCCTTAGCCAAAGATGTCACAACCTGCATTTTCTCCGAATTTAGGAAATATCAGAGTTTAAGAAAACACGCGTCGTGATGTCACGTAGAGCAGGGGATAACTCAGGCAAACACCCACTAACTAGACTATGAAAACTCATAAGTTTAATGATTAGAAAAATTAGTTATATTTTAGAGGTCGTATCCCTTGCCTCGGTGGATCATCTAGTCCACGGTTTAAAACTATACTTATACGCGGCGGAAAATACTTTATTTATATTTGACATCCTATGAGGGTGCATAAGTGACCCCTGAGGTCAACTTATACTATGCAAGACTCTAGATTTATATTATATTATAAGTAAGAAAACGATCTTTGTTTACGTTGCTTGGAAGGTAGTGTATGAGTTTTATAAAACATGCTGATCATGAGATATACTTATAGTAATGTTTTTAGGTTTAAAAATAACTAGCAACCTAGCATAAAACTTCCCAAGAGCAAGTAGACTATCTCCAAAAAAAGGTAGTAGTAAAAGAAACATATTTATTATCATAAGGTAAAACTACCAGTGGGCGCCAACAAACTGACACGAACCCACTGGCAAGCATGTATGTCTGTAAGAAAAACAGAAAAACTACCTCACAACAGCAAGAGAATGATCCCTACAACTCAAGGGATCACCAGGAACACCACAGCAAATCTAACCGTCTACCCGGCTACGAATCAGAACCTGAGGCATTCAGAAAAGAAAAGAATACCTCAGCAACTATAACAGGAAAATCTGAATTAGGGCATTAAATTAAAATGGAACAAGGAGGGTAAGTAAACATGATAGTGAAAAGAAACACTGTCCAAAGTAAGCAAAAGTACACCAAGTACCAAGCAACAACACCAAGCCCTGCTCAAATCCTGCAGAGGCTACAAGGCAAAAGACAAGAAAAACTTACCACTATATGTTGCATTTAACCAGGAAGAAACACCTAACAATCCTAATTTGTGAGTTAATGGCAGTAGTAAACAAAATTGACCTGAGTTGGTGACCAAAAACAGTCCCCCAAGCCGAACAGTTCCAAAATAAAATTCATTGTGTCAGCACAAAATCACCACAAACCCAGCCCATACCTGGGATAAAAAGGGTGACGGCCACAGCAATACCCAGCCCGTACCTAGTACTAAAAAGTGGCGGCCACGGCTCGTACACAAAATATCTCGCTCCTTTAGAGCGTAAAAATACCACTACCTGCCATAACCCACGATTCGGCCCTCAAAACAAAGGAAGAACGAAAGGCCGACACGATATTTCCCCTAGGAGGTAATCACTCGGGAAGAAAGAATCTGAAAAGGAAAGAATCCCATCTTACAGGAATCGTCAATCTCCATCCACAGGAAATCGTCGAACTCCGTTCGACGATTTGGCTTTCGTCGAACGCAGGCACGGGAAAAATCGTCGAATGTCGTTCGACGATTTTCCGTTCGTCGATCACAGGTCACGGGACAAATCGCCGAACGCCATTCGACGATTTTCCATTCGCCGAACACAGGTCATGGGAAAAATCGTCGAAAACCATTCGACGATTTTTCGATAAACGCAGGCCAAAGGAAATTGTCGAATTCCGTTCGACGATTTTGCGTTAAACGCCGGCCACAGAAAATCATCGAACTCAGTTCGACGATCCTTGTCGAACTCAGCTCGATGATCCTTGCCGAACCCAGGCAAACAGAGATCGTCGATCTCAGTTTGACGATCATCGTCGAACTCAGGTCGACGATCTTCGTCGATCTCAAGCAACCAGAGATCGTCGATCTCAGTTCGACGATCATCGTCGAACCCAGATCGACGATCTTCGTCGAACTGACTGCATTGAGTGTATAGCATTCCTGTACCTCCAACTTCGTTTCCGTCCAAACTTCTTAGCCTAATTCAAACCTATTACTTGTAATTTAAGTAGGAAAACCCACTGCTACTAAATTCTAGGGTTGAAAGACTAGATACTACCCAAATAGAGATTAACAGGGAACCATTTGATAAAACAAACAAGACTACGACACTCCAGCCGAAGATTTGAGTTTTCAGAACTTGAGAAAATGCAAAAAAAAAAAAGAAACATAAAGGAGAATTATGGTTTAAGATCCACATGATTTAGACGGAAAAAACAGAGTAAAACAACAATCTCGGAAAACAGGGAAAATTATAGCAAATATGACCATGAAAAGGAGAAGAAAACTTGGCAAGGGCAGGAGCACCACTTGCCTCAAATACCAGCGATTTATCTTGCACAGCCCTTCCTCTCTCTCTCTCTCTCTCTCTCTCTCTCTCTCTCTCTCTCTCTCTCTCTCTCTCTCTCTCGGCTCCAGCCGCAACAGCACCTAAACAGGATCTAAGGTTTTAATGGCGGAAAAGGATCAAACTAAAAATTCTGAGTCCCCTAGAAACACCATGAAAATTGAATTTCTTACCGTAGGAATGAAGGTCTAGGCTAGAGCACTCTAAATCCGCTTTCGAAACCGAATTTCGTCCACTAACGCTCCCAGAATCGGTGTCTGAAGGGTAGCATGGTTGGCGGTTTTTCTTCCTCTCGACACTGCGACGGTTATTCTTACAAGGAAGGAGACAATGAATAGTCTCGATTTTTGTCTAAGGCTTTATATATATGCATGGATACGTCTTTTCTGCCCTAACTGCCACCTAAAACCACTTGATTCCTTACAAGCTTTATAAATTAATTAATTGCACCCATTATTATTAATACATCAAAACGACGCGAAAACCGAACCACCTCGGATTCCGACGAAATTCACACTGTAGCTAAACACCCACGCTACGAACGCAATGGCGAAGTCGAAATCAACTTTCGACGATCAAATCTCGGGTTATCACTACCCGAAGCCAAAACACAAGCATCCCCCAAGAGGCCTCACCGGTCATCAAAACAGACCCGACTTGCTAGGGGTTCTTGCCAAAAAGGCTACCAATAACCACACAAGAAACCAAAAATGCTAAGACCACGCTCTAACAAACGACACCTACTTGAAACGCATCAACGTAATGCCAAACGAGAATTAAATAATCGTAGAAAAAATCGGGGGCGTTACAAAAGAGAAGGGGAAAGCCCCTCAAGATCAAACTACATTCAAAAAGGTTATATTTCCTTCAAATGAGTTTGATCTTGATTCATCTTACGGACACTTTGCTAGGCCTACTCATGCAGAGCCAAAGTCTCGTTATCAAGGATGGACTCGACCCAGAAACTTTGGCGAAAGTGTCTTTAAGGCATCTTATGAAGAAGTCATTCTTCAGAGCTATGGCCCTTTCAATCATGGTTATAACTTCAAGAAGGCACCAAAGGCAAAGCCTGTTGTAGAAAAGCCTGTAAAGGAGAAGAAAACATATGATTGCCATCATCATGAAGCTTCTTCCTCCAAGAATGCTGCCCCTGCTAGACCTCATTTCCGGCCAAGCAGGAGAACATAAGGCGAAGATACAACATATTTGACTGTTGGTGTTGTGGCAGAATTGGTCACTTTGACCATTGATTGCTTGTTTAATCCAAGAAATGCTGCAACCCCACATGTTGGCAATATGAGGAAGACCACTCCTAATGCTAATATTCGTAAGGGGAGTGTTCTAACCCGAGACCAAGGACCCAAACGTATTTGGGTTTCTAAGGCAAACTGATTGTGATTGCAGGTATGTCCAAAGGCCACCAAAATGCCAATCTGGTATTTGGACAGTGGATGCTCTCGGCATATGACCGGGACAAGAAGCCTATTTCAGAACTTTACTCCAGTCTTGAACGGACCGAGGTCATTTTGGAGGTTTAGACCGTGGAATTACTAAAGACTACGGTATGATTACAAATGGTAATGTATCCTTCTCAGATGTGGCTTACATTGAAGGTTTGGAACATAACCTTATAAGCATAAGTCAACTCTGCGATAAAGGATACATAGTTGAGTTTCACGCTGATAAGTGCTTGATAAAATCTGTTGACAATATGGAAATAATTCTATCCGGCACTCGAAGCAGACATATTTTCTGTTTAAATTTCATTTGTATAGATTCTTCGACACCAGTGTGCTTTTTAGCAAAAGATAGTGCATCTCTTGGTGACCAATGGCATAAGAGACTATCACATATTAATTACAAAACTATAAATAAATTATTTTCAATGAACTTAGTACGTGATGCCCTAAATGTCAAGTACATCAAAGATAGACCTTGTCATGCGTGTATAAAAGGCAAGCAAACAAGGGCTACCTTTAAAAGCATTATTGGCAAGGATTCTAATAGATGTCTTCATCTACTGCATATGGACTTGTTTGGTCCACTACAAATTAGAAGTTTGGGAGATAAGGATTATACGTTGGTAATTGTTGATGATTACTCACGCTTTGCGTGGGTGTTCTTTCTGAAACAGAAGTCAGATACCTTCGACATCATTACTACTTTTGTCAGGCAAGTTCAAGTCTGGGGCCATGACAGAATTTTGTGAAAGCTTAGGTATCTTTCATGAGTTTTCCTCTCCTCGTACTCCATAACAGAACGGAGTGGCCGAGAGAAGGAATAGAACGCTCATAGAGGCCTACAGGACCATGTTGAGTGATGCTTCACTTCCGGATTACTTTTGGGCTGAAGCCGTCAACACTGCATGTCACGTGCAAAATCGAGCCCTCATAAACAAAAACCACGATAAGACACCTTACGAACTTTTGAAGGGCAAGAAACCAACAGTCTCATATTTTAGAATTTTTGGTTGTAAATGTTTCGTGCTAAACAATGGCAAGTATCATACTACTAAGTTTAGCGAAAAGAGTTTTAATGGTATTTTTGTAGGTTATAGTAGCCATAGTAAGGCATATAGGATTTTTAATAGAAAAACCCTGGTGGTAGAAGAATCGATACATGTTGTATATGATGAGACGAGCTTGCTGCAAAGAAACTCCTCTAGTGTGCTTATTGAAGATGCAGGTGCAAAGCTGAAAGAAATTAGCTTGGATGGATCGTCCGAAGACAAAGGTGAAACGTTCATCAAGATCACCACTCCAACCCCTATTGGAGAGGATGATGATCAAGATGAAGAAGTCATCCAAGATGAAGAAGTCACTCCGGTGATAGAAGACAATCCAGATGCAAGGACTCTAGAGCTCAGACATTTAAAGGATCACCCTATGGACCAGATCATAGGAGATCCCCGGGATGGTGTCAGAACTCGTAGAGGTACAACTAATGAGAATCTATATTTAAGTTTTCTCTCGCAGATTGAACCAAAGAAGTTTGAGGAAGCAAACTCGGATGCATTGTGGATAATAGCGATGGAAGAAGAACTTAACCAGTTCAAGCGCTGCAAAGTATGGAAACTTATTCCAAGACCCAAAGGTAAGAACGTCATTGGAACAAAATGGGTCTACAGGAACAAGATGGACGAGGATGGAACGATTGTAAAGAACAAGGCCAGACTTGTCGCAAAAGGTTATCGTCAAGAAGAAGGAATCGATTTCGACCAGACGTACGCTCCAGTGGCAAGGCTGGAGGCAATAAGGTTATTTCTAGCATATGCTACACTCAAAGGCTTCACTGTCTATCAGATGGACGTGAAGTCTGCATTCCTTAATGGAGACATAAAGGAAGAAGTATATGTAGAACAACCTCCAGGTTTCGTTGATTCTAACTTTCCTGATTATGTTTACTTACTGCATAAAGCATTATATGGTCTGAAACAAGCTCCTCGAGCTTGGCATGAGATGTTGTCTACCTTTCTTCTTGAGAACTAGTTCATAAGGGAAAAGATAGACAAGATATTATTTATTAGGGAAATTAAAGGCAAGATTTTGCTAGTGCAAATCTATGTCGACAACATTATTTTTGGCTCTACGGATGACAACCTCTGCAAGAAGTTTTCAAAACTTATGCAAGGGAAGTTTGAAATGAGCAGTATGGGTGAGCTGAAGTATTTCTTAGGGCTTCAGGTGAAACAATCTGAAGATGGAATTTTCATCTCGCAGACCAAGTTTACCAAAGAGCTAATTAAGAAATTCAGAATGGTGAATGCAACCTCGATGAGGACTCCAATGGGTTCAACAATGTCTCTGGACAATGATGAAAAAGGGAAACCTTTTGATAAAACCAAGTATAGAAGCAGTATTGGATCCTTGCTCTACATTACTGCAAGTAGACCTGACATAATGTTCTCAACATGTGTCTGTGCTAGATTTCAGGTGAACTCTAAGGAATCTCACTGCGCTGCTACGAAGCAGATTTTGAGATACCTTAAAGGTACACCAAATCTTGGCTTATGGTACCCAAGAAGTAATGATAGCGAACTAATAGGTTTTTCAGATGTAGATTTTGCAGGTAGCAAAGACGACAGGAAAAGCACTTCAGGGACATTTCAATTCTTTGGGAGAAGACTTATCTCCTGGAGTAGCAAGAAGCAGAACTGTGTAGCAATTTCAACTGCTGAGTCAGAGTACATCTCTGCAGGCAGTTGCTGTGCACAGTTACTTTGGATAAAGAATCAGTTTGAGAACTATAACATGAAGTTTGAAAAGATTCCATTATTTTGCGACTCTTCAAGCGCAATAGCAATAGCCAACAACCCAGTCTCGCACAGCCGGACAAAGCATATAGAGCTAAGGTATCACTTCATCCGGGAGCATGTGGATCATGGGGACATAGACCTTCAATATGTTCCTACTGATAGGCAAATTGCAGACATTTTCACGAAGCCGCTGGACGAGACCAAGTTCTCGTTCTTCAAAACAGAACTTGGGATGCTCAACAAAGAAGACTAGAAGAAGTTGGACTCTCCAAAGAAGATGTTATTACAAAGCTATCTGTTGAAGTCAGAAATAGGGAGATATTGGTAAAAGATATCTACAAAATTTTCATAGTTCTTATGCTTGCTAACACTATTTTATTACTTAGCATTCTTTTTATATCCATAAATAACATTAGTGTAAAGGGTTCTGACTTCTACAAATATGGGGAGATTGTTGGGTATTGTATCCATACTAACCCAAATTTGATAAAGTCACACTTGATTTAAGATGAATTAAGTTGTATTTGATGCTTGGTTTGAGTTATGTGTTTGCAGGAATTCTTATGGGAAGTGTAGACCAATGTTAGTCTACAATGGGTCACCAAACATAGGACCATACAATGTAATCCCTCATTGTGTGTTCCAAAGTGTTGAATCATGTGTAGCCTCTCTATTGGGATACACTTCATATTCAAGCTCTAGGACTTTGTGAAAAGACTTGATGTTGATTTCCCTTAGAAGAAGAAAAATACTGTCAAGAAAATTTTCCTAAGTAAAGTACTCGAGTAGTTCTTTACTTACTCGAGTAATAATACTCTTACTCGAGTAGATAAGATGTATCTCGAGTAGTTACATCAACTACTCGAGTAGTTCCCTTTCTTCTCTCGAGTTTACAGGATGTCTCTTCTCAAAATTTTTCTAAGTCATATACTCGAGTAGTACTATATAGTACTCGAGTAGTTTCATCTATATACTCGAGTAGTTCATTTTTATATACTCGAGTAGTATTTCTTTTACTCGAGTAATATACTCCACCTCTCGTGTAAGTACTAAAGTACTCGAGTATATTATTCATGTTACTCGAGTAGCTGATTCCTTTTTACTCGAGTAGTTGACTGCATGTACTCGAGTAATGATCTCTCTTTCTCCCGAGTAGTTTTTCTTATATACTCGAGTAGTCATCTTCTACCTACTCGAGTAGTGTTGTATATACTCGAGTAGTCTATTACATCTCGAGTAATTTACTTTGACTTTTCCGAAATTCTTCAAGTCTAGACTTAACGGTCATATTCATAAACTCTGACGTGATTGGTCCACGTGTCTTTCTCAAAATGACTCAATTAATTCTAATCTTTTTTGATCCTATAAAAGGTCTTGTCTAAACCGACAAACCCTAACTAATTATTCAAAGATTATTCTATGAACGTTTTTGCAGTCGTACTCTCAAAAAGAAATTTTGTCTCCTCTTTCTCTCTCCAAGAAATGGAAACTCGTCGCCACCGCCGTCGCAGATTTCCGACCGGCTAGGGTTTTCATATTTTGAGGATTCAGATCAAGAAGGCTTTCCAGATCGAGAATCGCTCAACTCTGTATTTTCTGATTAGATCGATCGTGAGAAGCCAAGGAATTTCAGATCCATTCTTGCCGAGATTCTTCTTCAATATTCTGATAAAGCCGCACGCCTAGAAGAAGGAATTTCTGATTTACTGTTGCAGATCTGAACAAGAGATTACTGTTTGTATTTCTATACAACTTTATTTCATTATTGTAGGAGAAGTTTTCTCCGAGTGTAAGAGTTTTCAACTCCGAGATTGTAGGAAGTTTTGCCTTCCGATTGTAGATCCTTTTTGTGGATCGAGTTTGTAGGAACATTGTTCCGAGGGTAGGATTCATTTCCAATCCGAGATAGTGGAGTAGTCGAGTCTAGTGTATTGCTAGATCGGTGAGGGAAAGTGGATGTACCCAAGGTTGGGGAACCACTATAAATCTTGCCTCATCTGTATTTGTTTGTTTGGTAGATAGATCTGTGCATTGGTTTGAGATTTTTTTATTCCGTAAAAAGACGCACAACTCACCTATTCACCCCCCTCTAGGTGATTTAGGTTGGCAAGTATTAACTTTCAGAAGGTCCCTTTATTGTAAAAAAGGCTTTAAGATCAGGGGGGTATCGACTCCAAAATGTTGAGGGCGAGAACCTGAGTCTCACCTGGAGTGGCGATGACTTTAAACATTTTTTCCCTTGAAACATGTAAGTGATGCTTAGATCTTTAATAGAAGTTCTTTTAACACATCTATGTTGTCACAATGATTTTGCATGAAGTAAAGTGCATGTAGACCCCGAGCAGATCCCGCTGTCAGGCTCTCACCTAGCTGACAGGGCTGGAAGTCACTCGGAGTCATCCTTAGACCTCGAGCAGATCCCGTTGTCAGGCTCTCACCTAGTTGGCAGGGCTGGAAGTCACTCGACGGTATCAGCCCTGGACCCCGAGCAGGTCCCACTGACAGGCTCTCACCTAGCTGGCAGGGCTGGAAGTCACTCGGTGTCATCCTTAGACCCCGAGCAGATCCTGCTGCCAGGCTCTCACCTAGCTGGCAGGGCTGGAAGTCACTCGGTGTCATCCTTAGACCTCAAGCAGATCCCACTGTCAGGCTCTCACCTAGCTGATAGGGCTGGAAGTCACTCGATGGTATCAGTCCCGGACCCCGAGCAGATCCCGCTGCCAGGTTCTCACCTAGCTGGCAGGGCTGGAAGTCACTCGGTGTCATCCTTAGATCTCGAGCAGATCCCGCTGCCAGGCTCTCACCTAGCTGGCAAGGCTGGACGTCACTCGACGGTATCAGCCTTGGACCCCGAGCAGATCCTGCTGCCAGGCTCTCACCTAGCTGGCAGGGCTGGAAGTCACTCGGTGTCATCCTTAAACCCCGTGTAGATCCTGCTACAAGGTTCTCACCTAGCTGGCAGGGCTGGAAGTCACTCGACGGTATTAACCCTGCACCTCGAGTAGATCCCGTTGTCAGGCTCTCACCTAGCTGACATGGCTGGAAGTCACTCGACGGTATCATCCCTGGACCCCGAGCATATCCCGTTGCTAGGCTCTCACCTAGCTGGCAGGGCTGGAAGTCAGTCGATGTCATCCTTAGACCCCGAGCAGATCCTGCTGCCAGGCTCTCACCTAGCTGGCAGGGCTGGAAGTCATTCGGTGTCATCCTTAGACCTCGAGCAGATCCCGCTGTCAGGCTCTCACCTAGCTGACAGGGCTGGAAGTCACTCAATGGTATCAGTCCCAGAGCCCGAGCAGATCCAGCTGCCAGGCTCTCACCTAACTGGCAGGGCTGGAAGTCACTCAGTGTCATCCTTACACCTCGAGCAGATCTCGCTGCCAGGCTCTCACCTAGCTGGCAGGGCTGGAATTCACTCGACGGTATCAGCCATGGACACCAAGCAGATCCCGCTGTCAGGTTCTCACCTAGCTGGTAGGGCTGGAAGTCACTCGGTGTCATCCTTAAACCCCGAGCAGATCCCGCTGCCAAGCTTTCACCTAGCTGGCAGGGCTAGAAGTCACTCAACGGTATCAGCCATGGACCCCGAGCATATCCCGCTGCCAGGCTCTCACTTAGTTGGTAGGGCTGGAAGTCACTCGGTGTCATCCTTAACCCCGAGCATATCCCACTGCCAGGCTCTCACCAAGCTGGCAGGGCTGGAAGTCAGTCAGTGTCATCCTTATACCTCGAGCAAATCCCGCTGTCAGGCTCTCACCTAGCTGACAGGGCTGGAAGTCACTCGATAGTATCAGCCCTGGACCCCAAGCAGATCTCGTTGTCAGGCTCTCACCTAGCTGGCAGGGCTGGAAGTCACTCGATGTCATCCTTAGACCTCAAACATATCCCGCTGTCAGGCTCTCACCTAGGTGGCAGGGCTGGAAGTCACTCGATGGTATCAGTCCCGGACCCTGAGCAGATCCCGCTGCCAGGCTCTCACCTAGCTGGCAGGGCTGGAAGTCACTCGGTGTCATCCTTAGATCTCGAGCAGATTCCGCTGTCAGGCTCTCACCTAGCTGGCAGGGCTGGAAGTCACTCGCTGTCAGGCTCTCATCTAGTTGACAGTGCTGGAGGTCGCCCAAGAAAGCCCTGCACCCCCCAGGCAGTGCCTAACAAACTTGGCCCTTCTGAGATTAAGGGAAGAGCTCGGCGGGTGCGAGCTCAGGCTCGCTAATTCAACTCGGCCTCGGCAGAAGGGTGACGAGCCAGGCCCTTGAACCTCACCGAAGGGAGGCGAATCCCGTCAGGACACCTCGCCCTCCGCTAAGTTTTACTTGAAAAATTTTAAAGAATTTGGTCTCCTATTGATAGGGTTATGGGTTGCTCGCGTGCGAGCAAGAGCGAGTCCTAAGAATGGGCAAGCTCTCAAGACATTCTCCCAGTGACGAGTCCTAATGACTATCCTACTCGCAGTACCTACCTATGTGAGGTCGCTGGGGAGAGTGCTCGCAGACAAGCAAGGCACGGCAGAGAAATCCAGCAAAAGAAAGTATACGTATAATGACATTGCTTTAATGGACAAAAGGTATCAAAAATATTCTTTCATTAAGTAAAAGTATTTACAGGATGAGCTCGCCTCGAGAAGACTACAGGTTATGTACATTTAGAACTCGCCCCCCCCCCCCCCGACAGATTTGTGGTCTTCCCTGCCTTCGCCTGATAGATCCTGGAAGCACTTCCCGAACAGCGCATCCAGACTGACTTCCTTTTCGCTGGGCGGCGTCTCCGGGAACAAGCTCGACATCAGGTCCTTGGTGGATATCTCCTCACACCCCTCCACCAGCACCCCAGTGTCCTTCATCATCTGGAGGGTGCACTCGGCAGACTGGATGGAGTTGATCCGCAACATCTCCGTGAGGTCGGCCTCGCCAAAGATCCTCAGCCTCTTGTAGGGGAGGGTAGGATCGGCGTCACCGGCCGGGAAGAAGATCTTCGCCTGACGGCGGACCTCGCGGGTAAGGTCCTGGTTCTCATCCTTTATCTTCGCATTCACCCCCTCCAGCTCGTCAAGCCGGGCGCAAAGCTGGTTGATCTCCTCCTCCTGCTCGGCATTGTGAGCCCGCAGCTCCCCGGCGGCCTTGGCATCCTGACAGAAGAAAAGTTCATTAGTGACAGTGCAAAATATTTCAAGTGAAAGAGGGAAGAGGAAGCCTGATACTCACCAACCCGCCGGCGGCCTGGGCGAGAAGACCCTCGGTGATGCCGAGCCGCCTCGCCTGATCAGCGACCTTGTCTTTGGCCACATTGCGGGCTTGCTCTGCTTTTTGGAGTTGGTTGTTGAGGCCGAAGCTGCGGCAGGTCAGCATGTGGTGAAGCTCCATGGCCCACGGGTGGGCCTGCAAGCCCTCATGGCCGAGCTGCTGTAGGGTCATATTCTTATAAGCCTCGGCGTCCTCCCGGCCATAAAGGCCGAAGCCAAGGGCGTAAGCATGACCGGTGGTGGGCTCGCGGTCATGCCAGGAAGGGTGTAGGGTGGAGATGGAAACCCGGTGGGCCAGCTCGTCCCACCGCACCATGGGCTCGCCCGCTGAGTCTTTCCACCACCCCCCAAAGCTGAAGAGGTGATGAAGTTTCGGCACCCCGCGCTCACGAGCCGCCCTCTTCGCCGAAGGAGGTGGGGAGATCGCTGCAGTTGGAGCAGGGCATCTCCGCCCTTCCGCCCCTTGCTGATGATCTCCTTCAGCGGGCTCTCTGGTGACGCGTTGGGGATCGTCTCGGGAGAGCTCATATACTTGGGGCTGGGTTGATGTTGATGTTGTTTTCCCCGCAGAGCGAGCACGACTTTCTTCATCTCTTTTGGTAATTGCTGGCGGTGTGGCGGGTTCGATCCCGCATCCTCAGAATGCCTCTTGCTGGAAGAGGGTTGGGAGAAGGCCGCCTCATCTCGGCAGGCCGTCGCCGCTGCCTTATCGCGAGCAAGGGGGTCCGGGTACAACCCCGAGTCTGCAAACGGCGAGTTCACTGGAATTAGCTGCTCCCCTACAAGAAAAAACTTGGAAAAAGTTCGAAGATTTTCGACAGCAATATGGCAAGCTCGGCAATCTGGCGAGCTCGGCGATGTGGAGAGAACAATACCTTCGCCGAGTAGGACGGGGAGAAGCGCGTCGAGGCCCCTTCGCAGTAAGGCAACCTCGAAGTCCTTGTGGAGGAAAACTTATGGAGGTCAACATCGTTGCCGGATATGGCCGGGGGTGGTAGACCTCCTCACCCTTTACTGCGGCGAGTACGGGATGTTGTTGAGATCGCCCTTGATAAAGGCAATCTTGGTCATCCAGTTGTGATGCTTGTTCACGATTTCGCGAACTTTGATCAGCGAGCCACCAAAGTAGGCAACCCCATCCGGCGTCGCCTTATAGAAGAACAGTTTCCTGAATACTGTCATGTTGAACTCAATTCTCTCTCGCCGGAGATAGCTCGCGAACGCCACCATCATGGCGATGGCGTTGGAGTTCAGCTGCGCGGGCACAGCGCCATAATTTTTCAGAATCTGTCGGATCTCCGACCAGAGGGGAAGTCGCAAACCCACCTCAAAGTGAGAAATGGGGAAGGCGAGCTCGTCATCATAAAAGGTATTGATGGCCTCCCCCCGCCTCGGCCGGCACGCCTCGAAGCCCGGCGGAACGTGGTCGCCAACAAATTCCGCGAGCTCCTCCTCGGTGGTATTCCCCTCGAAGAAGCAGTAATCGGTGAAGTGCAGGGTGCACTTGGTGCGGCCATCGGAGTCAGGGTTGGTCTTGCCCATACTCGCAGAAGAAGGGATGGAGCGCGAGCAGAAAAGGGAAAAAGCACAGGAAGAGAGAGAGAAGAAAGCAGTTAAGGCGGTAGTACGGGGGTTGGTGGGGGAGGGGCTATTTATAGAAAAAGTAATTGGGTGGCCAAGTTGTCCAATCGGCCCAGCTCGTCATCCCAGCTCTCCAACCCCCAGCTCGCCAGCTTCCGGCACGTTCCAACCGCCAAAGCTGTCCAATCGGCCCAGCTCGCCAACCCTCAGCTCGCCGACTTCCGGCGCGTTCCAACCGCCAAAGCTGTCCAATCGGCCCAGCTCGCCAACCCTCAGCTCGCCGACTTCCGGCGCGTTCCAACCAAGGCTAAGTCAAATAAAAGCAATACATTATTTGAATAACGCATGTCTAAGAATGTTTAAAGTTATTTATTACAAAGACCAAGTCCAAGAATAAGAAAGCGGGGCGTGCAGGCAGGGGGGAAAAACAGGAGGCGAGTACCAGTCGGCTCGGCAAACGAGCCTCCCTTTATCTAACCTGGCCTCGCACCTCCTGTCCCCCAGACTACCGCACGCGTAGCAGCTCGCGGATCCTCCCCGAATTCCTCTGCGCCACTAAGAGGCCATCGTTTATCTTATCCAGAAGCCGGGAAGGGGACGTCAGCTCGCCAGCCTGGCCGCTTCGCACCTCGTCAGCAAGACGCGCATAGTCGCGTTGTAATGCCTCGTTGACCCCCTACACCTTGTGCAGCCCACACACCAGTTTCTTGAAAAGCTTCACCTCCCTCCTCGTCAGCTCGCCTTGATCCCCTTCGGGGCCCAGGTAAGAGTCCAGCGAGCTTGGGGAGGGGAGGGGAGAGTAATGGGCTGCCCGTGAAGATTCCTTGGCAGTGGATTGGTGTAACGCCCCAAAACTCTAAGGAGCGAAGGGGGGACGTTTTGGGCCAGTTTGGATTCTGGCAGCAGGCACACGGCCTGGGACACGGGCGTGTCCCAGGGCGTGTCGACCCGTGTCGACACTTAGCCGCGAAGTCGACGAGATTCGCTCGACGATGCGTCGAGACAAGGCACACGGCCTGCGACACGGGCGTGTCGCAGGGCGTGTCGACCTGTCTCGACGATCGTCCCAGTGAGTCGACGAGCTTTACTCGACGATTCGTCGAGATAAGGCACACGGCCTAGGACACGGGCGTGTTCAAGGCCGTGTCATCAGATCGACGATTTTCGCTCGACGAAATGTCGAGACCGTGTACACGGCCTGTGGTCCAGGCATGTCAAGGTGATACGGGTAAGGACACGGGCATGTCCTAGAACCCGTGCAGTGCTCAGGTTGAAAATGGGGAAAAATCATGGGGTACACGGCCGGCCACACGGCCGTGTGAGGTGGAACACAGGCATGTCAGCTCGAACACGGGCGTGTTCGATACCCGTGTGAGGTTCCAGGCGATTCGATTTTGACGGCGAATGCGGCATATGGCCCTGGACACGGGCGTGTGCCAGGCCGTGTTCGGTCCAGATTGGGCATTTCAGCCCCGAATCGAAGCCGTTCATTTCTTTAACTGAAGATCCAACGGCTGGGGGTTGTTCCTGAAGGGATATACCCGTGAATGGGCTTTCAAAACCCTCACTTTTCTTAAGTGTTCTCTTTCTAAAGCCTTAGAGAGAGAGGAGAGCCAAGGGAAGAAGAAGGAGCTAGATCCCGCCATTGGAGGAGCTTCGGAGCTCCGAATCGCGAGCCGACTCCGGATCCGCGGAGGCAATGCTAGTGTGGTGGTTTTCATCCGATTACTTTTCCATGGCGCCAAAGAGGAACGCAAGGGTAACGATCCTCATCTTGAGCATGAGTAGCTCTCTTTCTTAGCATAGGAAGCCCGCTCTCGCAAGTTTGCGGAGAGTTGGAGGCGTTCTTCGGGTAGATATGTGAAGTCCCCGTTGTTTAGAGTCCGTAAGCGAGAACAGACATAGGCATGATGTGTGAAGCCTACTCGGACATGTTGGTCTGGATCGGTGATGTTGCATTGCATAATGCCGGAGAAGACTCCGTGCTATTGGTTGTTTTTCGGGTTTTCTACGCGGTAGATTGCAGCAGGGAGCCTTGGGGACTAACCCAAAGGTGCACCCGGAAAACTGGGCGGATACGAGATCTTGCCAACTTGGTGGCTTGAGAGCCAACTTAAACATAACCGAGTTATGTGACTTGTGATGGAAATGGGACTCGGCGGAAGTTTGACCCGTGCAAATGGCTTAAATTGTCGTTGCGATGTGAGTACGGGTTAGATGGAACCGTACCCGTTCTATGTCGTTCGGTTAAAGAGACCTAAAGGCACGTGGCACTTACCGTTGGCATAGAGTAGGGTCTTCGGCGTTCAATGGCTTAAATTGTCGTGACCCAGGCCAGGAAGACAAATTGCTCATAGGTTTGGTCGTCCAAGTGGCGGTGGTGAGTCCGGAATGTCTATGGCTTTAATTGACGTGACATCGACCGGTTCACCGAGAATGTGCCCTGAGAGCACGGGGCGTGTGGCCATGCGAGCCAACGTCTGTGATGAAATGGCTATATATATATACATTGCTCGCTTATGCTAATGAAATGCAGGGAAGGAGCATCGCCGCCCCCGAGTTGGGGGCGGGATCGTTATAATTTGGTCAGCATAGCTGACCGTTGCCTTATTTTGCCACCGTGCGGTCATTTGTTGCTTGCAGGTGTAGCTGGACCAAGCGGTCAATAGCGGGCTAAAGCCCTTTTTGCGAAGCCGGCCCTCGAAGGCCCAAATGGAAGTGTTTACTGTTTCATTCACGTATGACCGGCCTGCGTGCCGTGGTATGAAAAACATGTAATATTCAAGTGAAACATTTTGTAAGGCCTTAAGGCTTGTTTTGAGTATTTTTGTATAACATTCCTAATTTGTATTAGTGGACATTCGTGCTTGGATGCTGGGTTCTTGTTTACAACTTTTATAAACTGCTTCCGCTAGAATGCTCTGTGTAGGACGTTGAGATTGGTTGGATGGTTTCCATAAGTAACCACCCGGTCTGTCTGTGGCACACGGCGTCGGGCCCCGGCCGGACCTACTGCTTTATGCTATGTGACGGATAGGGGGTGTTACAATTTGGTATCAGACTACTGGTTTTGGTTGGGCTTAAACTGAATTCGTGGGCGAATTCTTTTTAAGGGGTGGTGAGCACATTGTGTGCGTCATCGTAATAACAGTAAAAAGAACCCATGAATGTCCACTTAGGAATGAAAATACTCGTGTTTGAGGAACCTGTGTGTTCCTATAATTGCTGTTTGCAATTTATTTTGGTCGCTTAATGGTGTTTTGTACCACTATAGGTGACCAGAAGTGGTGTTGGGCCGTCAGAACGCCGAGTTTCTGAGGCTAGTAGTGCACCGGATGTTGCTCCCGCAACACCTCTGTCGGCCGAGAATATTCGATTGGTGGCTGAAGCGGTGTTGGCCGTGATTAATGCGCAACCTGGAAGGCAAACGCAGCAGCCCGCTCCTGTGATGGAGCAAGAACCTCTGTAAGAGGCTGAGCCGAGGAGAGTGGAGCAAGTGGTTGTAGAACCGGTGGTGCCAAGGAGGGCAACTGAGAGGCAGCTAAAACATGTAATGAGCTTTAACCCTCCGTTATTCTCGGGGTTGGGAACCCCATCTCAGGCTGAAGACTGGCTCTCCAGGGTGAAGAGAGTCATGACAGCAATGGAGACTGAGGAGTGGCAAATGACCACCATCGCTACGTTCCTTTTGGACGGTGAAGCGAGAATGTGGTGGGAAGGATTGGAGCTGCATCATTTGAGAGGTAGACAACTTGTAGACGTTCCGATGGAAGAGTTCTCGGGATTGTTCTTGGCTAGATACCTCCCTTCGATGCAGAAGATAGCGTTGGAGAATGAGTTCCTGAAGTTGGTACAGGGTGAGAGGAGCGTGGATGAATATCTCCATGAGTTTACTCGTCTGAGTCGTTATGCTAGCTCCATCATCATGGATGAGGAGCGCAAGACCAATCGCTTCTATGAAGGGTTGAGAGATGAGTTGAGGTTACTACTCTCGGGGCCGATGACGCAGGGTTTCTTAACCTTGATCAATACTGCCCGGTCCTTGGAGAAGTACATGAAGAACGTACAAGCAAAGAAAAGCTTGGGTGAGAAGAAATCTGAGTTTAAAGTGCCGAGTACTTCAAAGTCCGGCTATCGGAGGGCTTTCAAGAAGCATAGGACTTCGGGTCCAGCTCCTTCTGGTGCTTCTGGGGCGACTACGAGTCGGACCCCGGGCGCGTGTTTTACATGTGGAAAGACGGGGCACTTTGCCCGTGATTGTTGGAGCAGACGTCCTAAGTCCGAGAGAAGGTCGGGAGCTACTTATGAAGAGAAGGGTAAGGCGGTGGAGTCGACCGCATCCCATTATGCTCCGGCCCAACCAAGGGTCTACAATCTTGGCCAACAGGAGGCCATCAAACAAGCTGATGTGGTGACAGGTACGGTTTAATTTATAGCAAGTCAATTTCTTTAAACACTTGTTATGCGCATGTTACCTTACCACTGCTTGTTTAGGATTTGTATTGATTTGTGAAAATCCGGCACGAGCACTCTTCGATACGGGAGCCTCACACTCCTTCTTGTCCGAAGGATTTATATCACGCATCGGAGTCCCTTCTTCGATGGCGAAGGATAAGTTGGATGTGTTGTTGCCCAATGGGTGTTTGATGCGAGCGGATAGAATCTGCGATGTTAAGGTTCGTATTGGGGAGCAGGAGTTCGACCTGCGGGCGTCTTTTCTTCCGTTAGTGGAGTTCGACGTCATATTTGGCATGGACTGGCTCTAGGAGCAGCAGGCCCATATAGATTATGGTAGCAAGGAAGTTAAGCTGGGAGCGAGTCGTGAGACGACTTTTACGGGCTTAAAGGGGTCGAGCAAGATGTTGATGTCTGCTCTTCAGGTGGTGAAGGCGATTCGAGCCGGAGCAGAACTGTTCTTTACACTAGTGGAGGTTGCAAAGCCGAAGCCCGCATTGGATTGTATTTCAGTGGTATCGGAATACCCTGATGTGTTCCCCGCAGATCTTCCTGGAGCCCCGCCTCAGCGGGAGATAGATTTTACGATCGAGCTAGTGCCAGGTGCAAAGCCTGTGTCACGATCTCCGTATCGGCTAGCGCCTAAGGAAATGGCGGAGCTGAAAGTTCAACTGCAAGAGTTGTTGGAGCAAGGGTATGTGCGCCCGAGTTCTTCGCCTTGGAGCGCACCGGTCCTCTTTGTTAAGAAGAAGGACGGAAGCTTGAGGCTATGTATTGATTATCGGGAGCTAAACAAGCTGACGGAGAAGAACAAGTACCTGATCCCCCGGATTGATGATCTCTTTGATCAGTTAGTCGGGTCGACGGTGTACTCGAAGTTAGATCTCAAGGCTGGGTACAATCAGTTGCGAATAAGGGAGAGTGATATCCCGAAGACAGCGTTTAGTACGAGATACGGGCATTATGAGTTTACGGTCATGCCGTTTGGGCTGACAAACGCGCCGTCGGTGTTCATGGATTTGATGAACAGGACTTTCAGGGAGTACTTGGACCATTTCGTGATCGTCTTCATCGACGATATTTTGGTGTACTCGCAAAGTGAGGAAGATCACTTCAAGCATCTTCATTTGGTGTTGGAAACGCTAAGGAGAAATCAGTTGTATGTCAAGTTCTCGAAGTGCGAGTTTTGGCTATCCTCAGTGGCGTTCCTCGGGCATATAGTAAGTGGAGAGGGTATTGCTGTGGATCCGGCGAAGATTGTTGCGATACGGGAGTGGCCTGAGCTTGCTACTGTAGCAGAAGTCCGAAGTTTTCTGGGGCTTGCCGGCTATTATAGGCGCTTCGTAGAGAACTTCTCGCGGATAGCGTTACCTCTCACTACTTTGACGAGGAAGGAGCATAAGTTCGTTTGGACGCCGGAGTGCGCGCGAGCTTTTGAGGAGTTGAAGTGTCGGCTGACCACGGCGCCTGTGCTGAGTTCGCCGGTTGGGACCGAAGGCTATGAGATATATAGCGATGCTTCAGGCAGCGGTTTGGGTTGCGTGCTACTGCAACACGGAAGCGTGATAGCTTATGGCTCGAGATAGCTAAAAGTGCACGAGAGGAATTATCCGGTCCATGACTTGGAGTTAGCGGCCGTGATTTTTGCTTTGAAGCTGTGGAGGCACTATTTGTACGGTGTGAAGATTGATATCTACACCGATCATAAGAGCCTGAAATATTTGATTGATCAGAAAGATCTGAATATGCGGCAGCGTAGATGGATGGAGTTCCTGGGGGACTATACGTTCAAGATCCACTATGTGCCTGGAAAAGGGAATGCGGTTGCCGACGCGTTGAGTCACCGAGCCCCAGCTCAAGCCAATTGGCTATCGATGCACGATGAGCGGTTGGTGCGAGAGTTGGAGGCGTTGGAGATTGTCTGTGTGGACAGGCAATCAAGTGCTGAAGCAGTTCTGAATTGGACTGAAGTCCAATATGACCTGGCTGATCGTATTCAGCAGGCTTTGGATATGGATGCTCATATGAAGCAATTCATGGTAGAGGCTCTGGATGGGTCAAATTCCCAATTCGTCGTGGAGGACGGATTGCTTCGGAAAGACGGTCGATTGTGCGTCCCAAGTGTGGGCAATTTACGGGTGGAGTTGTTGTACGAGGCACACCATACCAAGTACTCGATTCACCCGGGGAGCACGAAGATGTACCGTGATGTGAAGAAACTATTTTGGTGGCCGGGTTTGAAAAAGGATGTGGCGCTATACGTAGCGAAGTGCCAAACCTGCGCCTTGGTAAAGGCGGAGTGCCAAAAGCCGGGAGGATTTCTTAAGTCCTTGCCTATTCCGGAGTGGAAATTTGACGACATCTCTATGGACTTTGTGCACGGTTTGCCAAGGTCGCAGAAGGGAAATGACGCCATTTGGGTGGTTGTTGATCGATTAACGAAGGTGTCGCATTTTATTCCGCATAGGAAGGATGATCCGGTGGAGAAGTTGGCAAAGCTTTATATGGATAACATAGTACGGCTTCATGGTGTGCCCCGCAGCATCGTGAGTGACCGAGATCGGCGGTTCACGTCCAATGATTGGAGGCTTGTGCAGCAAATGTTGGGAACGAAGCTGAAATTCAGCATAGCCTTCCATCCGCAAACGGATGGGCAGACCGAGAGAGTCAATCGAACCATGGAAGACATGCTTCGCATGTGTGTCTTGGATTTTGGAAAGCAATGGGAAGACCACCTTTATTTGGTGGAGTTCGCATACAACAATAGCTACCAAGCAAGTATTCAGATGGCGCCTTTCGAGGCCCTATATGGTAGAAGATGTCGCACGCCGTTGTCTTGGTTAGAAACGGGTGAGTCAAAGTTGTATAAGCGATCGGAAGTGGATGATGCTACTTCTTTGGTGCGAACCATTCTGGAGAGGTTGCTTATCGCTCAGGACCGGGAAGCAAAGTACTATAATGCCAAGCACAGGAACGTGGAGTTCGCTGTGGGCGATTATGTATACTTAAAAATCAAGCCGTTCAAGGGTGTCTCGCGGGTGCGGCGATTGAAAAAGCTAAGCCCAAGATACCTTGGACCATTTGAGGTTCTGGAGCGAGTTGGTGAAGCGGCCTATAGGTTGAAGCTTTCAGTGGAGCTTAGTGGTTTACATGATGTATTCCATATTTCGGTACTTCGGAAGGCGGTGCAAGAGCCTACGCAAGTGATCGCGGTCGATCAAGTGCCGGTGGATAGTGGGCTAACAACAAAGGTCAAGCCCGTGCGGAGTGAGGACTCGGAGGTCAAGCGGCTACGCAATAAAGAGATCAGGATGGTCAAGGTCCGGTGGGACAATTGCGGTCGTGAGGAGCTCTCTTGGGAGCGAGAGCAGACTATGCTTGACGAGTATCCGGAGTTGTTCCGCTCAGGTACAAATTTTGGTTTTGTACGTGTCTTTCCTTTATGTAATTTCGTGGGCGAAATTCTTTTAAGAGGGGGAGAGTTGTAACGCCCCGAAACTCTAAGGAGCGAAGGGGGGACGTTTTGGGCCAGTTTGGGTTCTGGCAGCAGGCACACGGCCTGGGACACGGGCGTGTCCCAGGGCATGTCGACCCGTATCGACACTTAGCCGCGAAGTCGACGAGATTCGCTCGACGATGCGTCGAGACAAGGCACACGGCCTGCGACACGGGCGTGTCGCAGGGCGTGTCGACCTGTCTCGACGATCGTCCCGGTGAGTCGACGAGCTTTACTCGACGATTCGTCGAGACAAGGCACACGGCCTAGGACACGGGCATGTTCAAGGCCGTGTCATCAGATCGACGATTTTCGCTCGACGAAATGTCGAGACCGTGTACACGGCCTGGGGTCCAGGCGTGTCAAGGTGACACGGGTAAGGACACGGGCGTGTCCTAGAACCCGTGCAGTGCTCGGGTTGAAAATGGGGAAAATCATGGGGTACACGGCCGGCCACACGGCCGTGTGAGGTGGAACACGGGCGTGTCAGCTCGAACACGGGCGTGTTCGATACCCGTATGAGGTTCCAGGCGATTCGATTTTGACGGCGAATGTGGCACACGGCCCTGGACACGGGCGTGTGCCAGGCCGTGTTCGGTCCAGATTGGGCATTTCAGCCCCGAATCGAAGCCGTTCATTTCTTTAACTGAAGATCCAACGGCTGGGGGTTGTTCCTGAAGGGATATACCCGTGAATGGGCTTTCAAAACCCTCACTTTTCTTAAGTGTTCTCTTTCTAAAGCCTTAGAGAGAGAGGAGAGCCAAGGGAAGAAGAAGGAGCTAGATCCCGCCATTGGAGGAGCTTCGGAGCTCCGAATCGCGAGCCGACTCCGGATCCGCGGAGGCAACGCTAGTGCGGTGGTTTTCATCCGATTACTTTTCCATGGCGCCAAAGAGGAACGCAAGGGTAACGATCCTCATCTTGAGCATGAGTAGCTCTCTTTCTTAGCATAGGAAGCCCGCTCTCGCGAGTTTGCGGAGAGTTGGAGGCGTTCCTCCGGGTAGATATGTGAAGTCCCCGTTGTTTAGAGTCTGTAAGCGAGAACGGACATAGGCACGATGTGTGAAGCCTACCCGGACATGTTGGTCCGGATCGGTGATGTTGCATTGCATAATGCCGGAGAAGACTCCGTGCTTATTGGTTGTTTTTCGGGTTTTCTACGCGGTAGATTGCAGCAGGGAGCCTTGGGGTCTAACCCAAAGGTGCACCCGGAAACCTGGGCGGATACGAGATCTTGCCAACTTGGTGGCTTGAGAGCCAACTTGAACATAACCGGGTTATGTGACTTGTGATGGAAATGGGACTCGGCGGAAGTTTGACCCGCGCAAATGGCTTAAATTGTCGTTGCGATGTGAGCACGGGTTAGATGGAACCGTACCCGTTCTATGTCGTTCGGTTAAAGAGACCTAAAGGCACGTGGCACTTACCGTTGGCATAGAGTAGGGTCTTCGGCGGTCAATGGCTTAAATTGTCGTGACCCAGGCCAGGAAGACAAATTGCTCATAGGTTTGGCCATCCAAGTGGCGGTGGTGAGTCCGGAATGTCTATGGCTTTAATTGACGTGACATCGACCGGTTCACCGAGAATGTGCCCTGAGAGCACGGGGCGTGTGGCCGTGCGAGCCAACGTCTGTGATGAAATGGCTATATATATATACATTGCTCGCTTATGCTAATGAAATGCAGGGAAGGAGCATCGCCGCCCCGAGTTGGGGGCGGGATCGTTATAATTTGGTCAGCATAGCTGACCGTTGCCTTGTTTTGCCACCGTGCGGTGGTTTGTTGCTTGCAGGTGCAGCTGGACCAAGCGGTCAATAGCGGGCTAAAGCCCTTTTTGCGAAGCCGGCCCTCGAAGGCCCAAATGGAAGTGTTTACTGTTTCATTCATGTATGACCGGCCTGCGTGCCGTGGTATGTAAAACATGTAATATTCAAGTGAAACATTTTGTAAGGCCTTAAGGCTTGTTTTGGGTATTTTTGTATAACATTCCTATTTTCTATTAGTGGACATTCGTGCTTTGATGCTGGGTTCTTGTTTACAACTTTTATAAACTGCTTCCGCTAGAATGCTCTGTGTAGGACGTTGAGATTGGTTGGATGGTTTCCATAAGTAACCACCCGGTCTATCTGTGGCACACGGCGTCGGGCCCCGGCCGAACCTACTGCTTTATGCTATGTGACGGATAGGGGGTGTTACAATTGGCTGGGGGGAATTGTGGAGGCAAACATCAGCAAAAGGAGGTATGCTGGAAAATCGCATGAGGCAGGAATCCAGGCAAAGTTTACCTGACGAGCTCGGCAACTCGAAGGAGATGCGGGGAGGGATAAACCTCAGATCCTTCCCGTGACATGGGCCACGCGTTCCCGATGAGAGAAGCTCGAATCCCGGGATGGGGATGGTTTCCAGACCCGCCCCCATGGTCACGACAGCTTGCTGGGGAGAGCGGGCGCGCACCAGCAAGCTCGGCCTCTGCGAGCTCACCCCCAAGGTCCCAAAGGGAGGGGACAGGACCCGGGGATGGTTCTCTGGTGTCGTGAACCGCGAGTCCCCAAGAGTGGTCTTGGCTCACGGGGGGGTGTCTCGCGGCGCGGCGTCCTCTGCGGCAACACGGTGGCTGTCTGGGCTGTCGCAGACCTCGACAATATTCCTTCGCTTTTTAGGGGAAGGCAGAGTGGAGGAGCCGGTCCTGTGCTCCAAGGTAGTCCTCAGGTCGTCATAGATGGGATCGGCTGCCTGAGGGAATGTTTTCATCTTCTTGGAGCTAGGCTCGGCAGAGCCACCCTGCGGCACGGCAGCTGGGACCTCTATCAGGGAGGTTACGCGACTAGCTGAGGTCTGGCGAGCACACATGAGTCGCTCTTGAATCTCCTTTAGGATCAGCATCTCGGCAGGGCTATGACAAAGGGAATGGCAAACGTCGGTCAGGTATGCAGGTGCATATATATAGCCACAGGTGGACCCCACCCGAAGATTCCATCCAGTCCACCGCGCACTCGTCGAACACTTGGGGTTGGATGTTTCTTTCCGAGCTTTGCCAAGCTCAAAAAGAGCGGAGATTATGTACAACCCCGTGTCCAGCGAGTGAGGTCGCCAGGAACCAGAGCGGGCGGTTCAGATCGTCCAAGTAATAGGCAAGCCCAGCAGAGGACTCTGAAGATCGTGGGCGAGCTTGGCAAGGATAAGCCAAACCCGAGCTCGGCATTCGTCGACTGTGAGCTCAGCATTCACCGAGCTAAGCCAAGATTCGTCGAGCTGAGCTCGACTAACGGAGGCCGACCGGTAGGCGAGCTCGATGTTCCAACTCGCACTCGCGCATAGGGGCTCGGCAACAGCAGGCGAGCAGGAGCCGCCGAGGTGGCCAGGCTCCCCATCTCGCCCAGATCTATGAGGTACTTTTTTCTATTTTGCCCCCGCTTGTCTGCCCATAGCCCTTCAAAACAGCGAAGTTTGGCTGTTGGCATACCCAACCAAGGGCATTTTGGTAACCTCAGGTCAGTTCAGTTTTGTTATTGCCAGTTCATATCCTGAAAGCTATAAATAGGACCCAACGGGTACCCCAGAAGGCATGCTTCCTATGCCTCCTTGCTCCAGTTCTTAAGTGCTTTCTGAGGGTACCTTAGCTCGGCCTTTGGCTAAGGAGGGGAAGCGCTCTCAGATCTTCCGGGTGTGTGGTGGGTCCTCCTCGCCGAGCCCTTGGGTCGGTTCTTGTCTTTGTTTTCCTTTATTATTTTGCTTGCAGGAGCGAAGTAGGCGCGCGATCACCCATTCCCCAAGGGTGAACTCCATAAGAGACCGAGATTTCGGTTTCAACAAGGTGCATCTAGCATTGCTTTCCACGCAGGGCCACAAAAGCTGTCCACTCAATAAAAGTGGAAGGATTCACTGCCCTCTTGCCTGGAGTACAGCAGAAGTTGATCTTTCAGGCAGGTGCGCTTAAAGCCCATTGCTTTCCTATGAGATCAACCCAGGTGTGGGTCTCCTACAGGCACTGCTTGAGGGTTCCAAAGAGTATTCGAAGGTCACAAACTAAGATGATTCGCGAGTAGGTGCATATAGCCTTGCTTTCCACATACAATCATCAAAGTTGTAACGATGTCCCTAAAATAGCATGGTAGAGCTAACACCCACCCTGTCCCCCCATAATGCGAAGGTGGGGTCAGGTAGTAGCCAGGATCCGAAATTCAGTACCCTGTCGCGCTAGAACCTGCAAGCTCCCGCTACACGGTGGGAAATCTCCCCGCAACACGTGGTCTTTGTGGTGTTACGCTAATGACAATGGTTCAAGGGGAGGTTTTCGCTGAACTCGGCGATGTCTCCTGGAGTCAGTTATCCCTATTTCTCAAGCTGTTAAGAAAATGGAATGCTTGAAAAATTGTTTGCAAGAGACTTTGGGATATGAGATAGAAACATATTCAATAAAGAAACTTTAGGAAATGAGTTGGCAATAAAAACAAACTGACACTTTTGCATTTATTCTCAAGATTGAAGGTGAGGCCTTTTGGGCCTATTTATTCCAAGCCGGGGAGGATGTCCAGCATGCCTTTGCCTTTTCAGGTTCCTGAGTTAGATGTAAAAATCCTTTGTACGGCATCACCAAATTTTCCCTGCTTCATCTGAAAGAATTGGTTTCAAGATAACCTAATACACCTAGAGGGGGGGTGAATAGGTTCAAATCCTCTTTATTCTAAGGCAGATAATAAACTCTAGTTTTCTGTTGGTTATACTATTAACACAACAAACACATCACAGAAATATATCCAATCATAGAGTGCACAGGATTTATAGTGGTTCCTCAATTATTGGGTACATCCACTTTCCCCATTCGCCTATCTAGCAGTGTGCTAGATTCCGCCTAACTTCTTCTCTTCACCTCAGATCCGCAGATCTTACAGCTCAGAACCTAATCAAGGTTCCTACAACTCAGAGTGAGTCCACACTCCTACAGCTCAGGCACACAGCCCTACCTCAGCCTTCAACAAGGCCTACACCTCAGAGGTAACAATCTCCTACAACTCAGGCTCACAGCCCTACCTCAGCCTTCAACAAGGCCTACCACTCAGAGACCTAAATCTCCTACAACTCAGCCTTCATAAATTAGGCTTACAGCTCAGATCTTAAAAAGATCCTACAGAAAATAGATTTAAGTTTGTAATTAACCACCACCCAGATAGAGAGAGAAGGGATGGATAGTTTCTTGATCAGTTCTTGGAAGAAACTGATGGCAGAGAACAACCACTCTTAGATTTCTTCAAAGCTTCTTGAATCTGAACTCAGTAGGGTTGAACTCCTGTGAAGTTGATCTTCAATCAGCTCCTTTCTTGAAATTCAGATCTCAATCTGAATCCTTCTTAGCAGATTGGTTCAGGATCTGCACTTGAGGGACTTTATGATGAAATCCCCTTTCTTCTTTGGAGCTCTCTCTCTCCAAATTCTTCTGTTTCTCTTTCTTTAGTATTCTGTATTGATTGGTCGTCAACAACTCTTCTGTATTAGTTCATCATCTTCTATTGAAGGAGAAAGCCTTTATATAGTCTTCCTCCATGGTAACCGGCTGATCCGGTTTCTAACAAACTTCTGACATCTTTGACAGTTGCAGTAGACCGGTTAGAAATGGCAGTTGTCAAGTCATCCAGTCACTTCTTGAACTCTGTCTCTGTCAGCAAAATGTCGAGACTGAACTTCATCATGTGTCGACACAAATAGACTAAGTGTCGACACAAGTGGACTAAGTGTCGACACATGCCTTGGTGGTGTCGACACATCTCCTTTGTTGTTGATACTGCTTCTCGACACAGCTTCTGTAGAATGTGTCGACACTAATTCTGTGTGTCGACACAATCACTTCTTTTCTTTAACATAGTTGAAACTTTACTGTGTGTCGACACAAGTCCTGTGTGTCGACACAGTTGATGTCGACAAGGTCTTCTGTATGTCGACACTGCCTCTGTGTGTCGACACAATTGATGTCGACTAAGCTTCTGTGTGTCGACACTGTCTCTATGTGTCGACACAGTTGATGTCGACTATGCTTCTCTGCGTGTCGACACTGCCTCTGTATATCGACACATTTTCTTCTGGTGTCGACACAGCCTTTCCAAGTGTCGACACAATTAACTCCAAGTGTCGACACAGCTTTTCTCCAGTGTCGACACAAGCCTTCATAAGTGTCGACACAACTTCTTCTGGTGTCGACACATGGACTTAGAAATTTTTCTGCATTCTTGCATTTTCTTAACCTACACATATAAACTCAAAACAACAACAAATACACCTTGATGTATATCATTGAGTAAGGTGAGGCTTCTTCAAATCTGGTACACATTTTCCAATGTACCCAACAATCTCCCCCTATTTGGAGAAGTCATAACCCTTAGTCAATGATATACATCATTCATAACAAATACACATTATGATGTATAACAACATTATATGACAGGGTAAAGTATAAAACAAAACATGTATAAACAATCATCACAGAATAATAATGCAACCAGAATAAGCATTAATTATTGTTTTGTTTCAACTTTCAAAAGTTTCTTATCAAAAGTTTACATAGATTTCAACACTAAGGATTACAAAGTTGTAAACTCAAGTAAATCTAATCTAAAGCTGGTCTGGCTCCTTGATGACTATGCCTTTGCCTGATTGGATCTTGGCTTGTATAGGAGAATCAGTGTCATCAGCTGGCTTCTTTCCCTTTAGATCTTTCTTCTTTTGCTCTTCAGCCCTTATTCTTTGCCTTTCAAAATAATGAAAAGGCTTAGGGAAATATTTGCTAGGCTCCTGAGCATTAGGAGGTAGCTTCCAAAGTTTTGTCTTTCTCCTATACTGAACAATAGCTTCCTGTCTGGCTTCATACTTTTGTCATTCTTGCTCAGTATACCACTTGCCCCTATCATGGGACTTATCCTTTACAGCTTTCCAAGCAGTCAGTATAATGTTCCTGGAGGTTGGACTCCACTACTCAAAATCAGGCTTCAACTCTGCCTGTTCTCTGAATCTTTTCTTAGATAATAGAGTTTATTGCTCTTTGTTCAAGACTGCCTCTGACATGTCTACTTTCTCAAGGATAATATTTTGAGCACCTTCTGGAGGGTTGTACATAGACTGTACTTCTTGGTGAATCATTTCAAAATCGGCTGGAGGATAAATAACCTGAGCAACTTCAGGTTGAACCCCTTCTAAGTAAGCAGGTTGTATACCAAACTCAGCCACATTGTCATCATCACAGAGGGGTGGATATCCAAGGGTGGATCTGATGCTGTTAGATATCCATTTAGCATGATCAGAGCCAGCTTTGACTAATACTCTCTCACCCTTTATGACTTCTCTGGCAACATGATCCCTAAGGTCATTTTTTTGAAATCTGACCTGTTCATCCAGAAAATTAACACCATCTTTATAAAAAGACTTTAACTTTAGTAGCTGTGCAGAAATAGTCTTTTGAGAATCCTTTATAGCTGTTTGTACAGCAGCTAGGCCTTCCTGTAATTGCTTGTCAAAATCTGCCTTGGCTTTAGTCCTTGCTGCAGTCTCGGCAGTAGCAATATTCTTCATTTCTGTAACAATCACATTATGTGATTCTGTCAGATTATCATTCATTCTAAGTTGATTCTCTAAAACATAGCCTTGCTTAAGAGCTATATCATCAACTTGAGTCTTGATTTTCTCTTGATGTGTTGCTAGGAAAACCACAGCATTGCCTCCTTTGTGAAAACAATCAGTCATTTCCTTCTTATGCTGATTTACTTCAAATATTATAGATTTAATATCTATAGCCAAGGAGAGTTACAGATCTTTATGGGTCTCATCCATATATTTCTCCATGGCAATCCTTTGTTCATCTAACTTAACCTGCAGTGAGATTAATAAGGAGCTATAATCAGCTGTTGGGGCAGATTGTGGAGCAGCAGTTTGTAATGCCTTCTTGTAGCTTTGGCTTCTCCTTTTGAAGACCAGTATCTTCCTCTTCTTAGCTCTTATAGCTTCTTCATCATCAGATGCTGAGGAACTAGCTATATCAACTCTATCTTTAGGACTAGGAGGCAATACCTGTTCAGTTCTAGGTTGCTCCCCCTGAGTGTTGATGCACGAAAATGGACAGGGAGTCGGGCACCACCAGCTAACAGTTCGATCACCGGGGGTAGGAAAGGAAAGGAGGAGACTGTCGACCAATCGGTTACTAGCAGTTGCAGCTAAAGGACAGGAAAAGAGGCCGCTGGCAGCGGCAATAGCAGAGTTCTCCCGCTGCGGCTTAAATGCCACTCTTGCGGCGGGCTTTCCTTTACTTAAAATGAGAAACGGTTACACGAAGGAAGAAAAGAGGAAGCCGGCCGGGCTACAGGCAGCAAAACATTAGACTTGAGATCGCAGCTCTTAACAGGCGAGCTCCTGGATACAAGTCAGCGTGTCTTGGGGAGTACACCCTCCCCCTATTTATAGGCTCGGGGGCCTGCCCAAGCAGGCAGGGCTAAAGTTACCGGCTGCCCGGGGTACAAGAGAACCGGGCAGAGGTGAGGGGAAGCAAAAGAGAAAGAAAACAAGAATGGAGGGAAGCCGCGTGGCCTGGCGGATTCCTCCTGGCGAGCTGATGTTTGGGTCCTTGGGCCTTGCCGCTGAGCAGGGGCGGCGTTGGCAGCAGCCTGTCATGGAGACCGCCTGGCTTGGGAGGCTTGGCGGCTTGAATGCTCTGGCCGCCCGGTCTGGAAAGCTGCGTGGACAGGTCGCGGATTCCGGGCTTATCATAATCCCCGCACATTTTTAAGTTTCCAAAAAACTTAGAAAATGTAGAACTAAGCCGGAGACCGCGACTGCCTCATCGTCATCTATAAAATCCCCTGGCCCTTGTCATTCTTCAAGATTCCTGCCAAACCACGAGTCGCTACTCGCCACTTGCAGTCAGTATTTTACAAGCTGACACGATTTTTCACAAGATGGATGTTATGTCATCAATGTTAGCCCGCAACAAGAAACTGCCAGAAAAGAAGCAAAGCCGGAGCGAGAACTCGGATGATTCTGCCCGACAGCCTGCCAAGAAGATTGGGAAGCCGGTGACTTCAGCGGCTTCTAGATCAGAAAAGAGGCCGACCAAGACCGTCGGCGAATCATCGTAGGCCGCAGTAGATCCCAAAGCGGTTTCGAAGACTGCTCCACCACAAGCCGGAACTGCCAAATCCTTCGACCTGATTTTCTCTCCATCAGGCGAACCACACTTGAAAATAGGTGGGACGGAGGAGAAAAGTGTTGAATCTGGGAAACCGTCCGAGTTGCGGGAAAAGGTCGACGTAATTGTTGTGGATGACAACGAGCCGGAGAAGGCACCGGAGACCGATCGGATTTTGGCTGAACAACGCAAACGGACTGAAAAGGTGTTCGACTCCTTGAAGCGGCGGAAGGAAAGGAGTGAGACCCATGAAGAAAGGATGAAGAGGAAGATGAGGAAGTTGCACGCCAGAAACCGGAATATTTCTGAAAAGACGGGTGCGGACAGTCTTCAACACAGGCCGCACGAGAAGGAGGTACCTGAGAACCCGTCCACACCGGATTCCAAGCCAAGCAAACCGGAGAGTACGCCCGCGGTTAGCGAGTCGCTTAGCGAGCTCCTCAAGGGCATGGAGACCCTCCAGCAGCAGGATGCGCTTCTGTCCACTCCAGCGGGCTCTGAGGAGGTTGACCGCCCCGAAGTCCAGGTTATTGGGGAGAAGCCTGGCGATCCGGCTTCGGCGGCTTCCGAAGGAGCCGAGAAACTGAAGCTTCGAGAGAAGATGGAGGAGATGAAGAAGCTGATCGCCGAGAAGCCGGTGGAGACCACACTTCCATTGCTGCAAGGTAAACACCGGGACGTTAGGCAAATTATTAAATTCTACAAGCCGCGGTCAAGGAAGAAGGGGGCGAATATAATATTAAATCTGCCGGCCAGCTTTTTCCTGACCACGGCTCAACTGAAAAGCTGAGCTAAGGAAGCCGAGCGGCTATGGAAAGAAAAGTTAAAGAGGATAGATCCTGAACGGCTCAGGCGGCCAGTGATTAAAATCCATACCGCGGCCTCTGGAGAAGATAAACATCAAACCGGCGGTCTTATCCTACTGATTCCCTTGCTAGAACGTCGCAACAATCAGGCTGAACCTGACTGCGGTTTCTCTTCTGCAGGTGTACCGGAGACCGCGATGAAACCGGGCGACTTGACGTCATTTTTCTCTATGCTGCCACCGCCTCCGCCTCCAAGTGTTCGTGAGAAGGAGATGGCCAACTTCCAGAAGGAGGTCGGCATGTTGCAGGCGGCTTTGAACGCGGCCACCGAAACCCTGCGGATTAAGGACGAAGAGAAGCGGGTTGCCCAGGAGGCCGCGGAAAAAAGGATCCAAGAGTTGCAAACCACCCTGGAGCAAGAGACCACAAGGTTGCGAACTGCACTTGAGCAGGAGACCATGAGGTTGAAGTCCGCGATGGAGCAAGAGACTGCCAGGCTCCAGACCGCGATGGAAGAAGAGACCGTCAGGTTCCAGACCGCGATGGAAACTGCTGAGGCGAAGATTGCTGAGATACAGGTCGCCCTGGAGCAGGAAAAGGCGGAGAAGTATTTGCTGATGGCCGCGCGTCTAGAAGGAGACAGAGAAGAGATCCCACATGCTGAAGATGGCGAGAACCAAGACCTGCCAGCAGAGACCGGCGGAGAGCAGCGGACTACACTGCCGACCTCCGGACAACTGCTGGTTACTAGCCGCCCGGTCTCCGGTGAGACTTCAAATCCATCGGAGGCCGCGGCGCCTAGACAGGCCGCAGTATCAAGCGGTCTGGGGGTTCAGGTGATCCCAATGATCCCGTTTGTGAGAGTAGAGCGCGACACTGTGCGGGTTCATCGGTCTCTGCATGCGCTTCATAATCTGGTTAGCCAGGTGTACGTTGCGATTGTGCAGACCGGTGAACAGGTCACGCACATAGGACGAGACAGGCCGGAAGATGACAAGCGAGCCTGAGCGACTTGAGAGAACTAAGCCGCGCGGACAATTGAATATTATGTTGTAATATATATTTTTTCCTCTGGATGTTGAACCATTTGATTACTGTAAACTGTTGTATTCTATTATGCTGCGAACTGAATGCGGCTTATGCGGTTCGTATTTATAATCCACATGCCTGCTGCTTTGTTCTGAAAAATTTAAAGTATAGGATAGTAGCCGCGTGGTCTGGCGAACAGAGCGTCAGCTTGAATGTTTGATGTCCACTTAGTGTGCCACTGGATTTTTCTAAGTGCAGGGGTATAGCCGTGCGGCCTAACGCACTAAACTGCGGCTTGGTCATTAAGCTGATCTGTACTTCCAGCGGGCTTAGGTCGCGCGGCGTGACGACTAGCCGCGATTTGACGTTGGGCACTGTACCATCACAGATTTTCTATAAATAGAGCTGACCCCGGAGATTTCATCACAAATCAAAAAGGATGCGGGCTAAGTCCAAGTCGTTGCGGTCTGACAAGGCCACTATGGTTAGGACTGACACGGCCTCCGCTTTCCATTCTGCAGATCATAAAGAATGTCGGCTTACAAAAGTCGAGCTGGAGGATTTCGTTGAGAAGCACATGCAGGGAAGTCCGCTGGTCGCGCGGCTTCCACTACAGGACGAGCGGATCAATTCTTCCCATGCAAATCAGATCGCGGTCCCCATCGACCACTTTGACTGCGGCTTTAGCTTCCCGGTCATGATGGAAGCCGTGGCGGTCTTCGACCATTACGGAGTTGTGCCGGGACAACTACCCCCAAATTCGATAGCTGCCATATATAGCTTCATCTCCTACCTGAGGTCGGAAAGAGTCCGTTTCTCTATGAGGCTCTTCCGGGAATGCTTTTCGGTGCGGTCTATCCCGGACTTCGGGACAAAGATCTTCCGGGGGCACCTCTACTTCGGCTGCAAAGGGCTGAAGATAGTAAACTTGGCGAACAAGATCGCCAACTGGTCCGAGCGGTTTCTCATCTTCGAGGGAAACCTGGGGTTGCTTCCAATCAACCCGCAAGTCTGCGAAGAGGCCGCCTTCGGCAGCGGCGGCTTGGACGGCGTGGAGAGGGAGATCTACAACTTCTTCAAGGGCGAGCGGCTTGATGTAAACCACTACATCCCGCTGCTGCCATCGTTAGTAGGAATAGAAGCGGAAGATAGTAAACTCCAAGCCGGCCGAACTAAATTCTTAGCCGCACGACCTGAAATCTAACATTGCCTTTATCTTTGCAGCTGCTGTGGCGGTTCCGTTGAACAAGCCACAAACTCCTGGCGGCCTAACTCTCACTCAAAGAGAGAAGAGAGCGAGGCGGGCCAAGCCGGTGCGAGTTGTGGAGGAGGAGGAGTCGGCCTCCTCTGGAGAGTTTATGATGCAAGGAACGGGCAACAGCCTGAAGGACGTCCATGGCGAACCGGCCTTGCGGTGGAGTCCGGACGGCAAGTCAGTGACGATCTCCACCGCCCTCCCCTATTGGGGGGAGAAGAAGTAGGCCGCCACACGAGCGTGGTTGGCGGTGCGCTGTATGGCAAGCGTAACCTGAAGGCGATGCGCCGAGTTCCACCAGACGACCTTCCGCGACTAGCCGCGCAAGTCGGGGCAAGGAGCTTCACGGCAAGTCACTTCATGGGCCTTGCCTACAAGCAGCTGATGAAGGAGAATAGCGGCCTGAAGAGGCAGTTAGGGGAACAACAGGAAGAAAACAAGCGGCTAAAGGAAAGGGAGGCGGTAAGTCATTACCGATACTCGTGCGGTTTGCATTATGTAACCGCGCGGCCTTACCTTTACTTTTTCTTTTTTTTTCTTTTTTGTTGGAAGTGTACAACCCGGCAAACCCCATCTTCCAGGACAATGTCTTCCCGCAACTCGTCCAGGGGATCGATGGAGCGCTTAACCGCCTCCGGGACCTTGGCGGCTTGGCGACCGGCTTCACCGACTTCACTTGTGCTGACATCTACCCCACCCTGAAAGAGCAGGTGGCCGACGTCTACAGGTCGATCAAGGGCAAGGGCAAGGTCGGGGAAGAAGTCGGCGAGGAGGAGGAAGACGTCGAGGAAGAGGGCGGCCAGGGAAGCCGGAGTGCACGCGCATCGTCTGAGTCCGGCGGTCAAGAATCTGAGACCGCGCGGCTAGATTCGACAACTTCTGGCGGTTCAGGGAGCTCGTCGACTAGCAGCGGGTACTCTCAATCCTCCGTCAATGGTGGTGATGGCGGTGATTTAGATTCCCCTGCGGCTAAGAAACTTAAATCGGGCGATTAGAAACTCTTTAACTTGTTTTTTGTATTCTGAACTTTTTTTTTTGGAAATCGGCGGTATTATTTTTGTAACCGCGCGATTAATGCTTTGTAACACTTAATTAAATAGAAATGAAGGCAACTTTACCTTTCTCTTTACTACATCTCATTTTTCTTACTCGTTTAGGTCCGCCCGGTCTCAGTATAACTTCCGATTTAGTAGAATGTTAGCATATAAACCAATATGAGTCAATAATGCGGCTTCAACGAAGTCATCCGTAAGAGAGATAGATTTCCCTGCGGTTTATTCCGGAATGCGCGTCGACAATAAGCCATGCGACTAACAAATTAAACCGCAATTTGCCTTAATGAATTACTCAATGTTATCTGCTGGAAGAGCTGAATGACCGCGGCTCGCTTATACATAAACCGTGACCACTAAGCCGCGCGGCTACCCGTCGCAGTCGCAAAACAACCATAACATTGGAGTATAAGAATGCGACTAGGGAGAACTCTGAAACGAATTGCCCATTTTATAAAAGGAACAAGAATAGAGAAATACTCTTCGGCTTCCGATAATACAGGCTGATATAGGCACATGGAAGCCGAAAAATGTTATGATGACAGGTCGCTGATCGACTAATATAATTAATACCATAGAAGTCGGCGGATCAAAGCCATGAATTAAGTGCCAGAAGCAGGTCGTCCGACTTCCTGTCCATGTGAATAAAAAACCGGCAATTGATATATGGAAGCCAAATAAGATAGACCAGGCCTAGACTTGACTGGCGGCCGTAAGTCGGCCGAGTTCCCAAATATATGAATAATAATCCGGTAGGTAGGCACAAGGAAGTCAAATAACTTAAGCCAGAATATGTAACCGGGTGGCCTGTGTACTGAATTATAAAAATTGGCACAGTCCGCTTAATAAAGCCGCGAAATAGCGGATAGGCTCGTGTTGTCCTGCAAGAATAGACGGAGATATGCACTTATGTGTCAATGTGGGCAGGTGCGTGCGGCAGTACTTTCCACACAAAGAACACATAAGCGGGATTGAAATTCTTAATATCCGCGACCGATGTCAAGCGGGACAAGTACGCAATGTCTGCGACTGAAGTCAAGCGGGACAAGTACGCAATGTCTGCGACGAAGGTCAAGCGGGACAAGTACGTAATGTCTGCGACTGAAGTCAAGCGGCACAGGTACGCAATGTCTGCGACTGAAGGTCAAGCGGAAATTCCACTACACATCTGCGATTGATGTCAAGCGGGATGTGGAGGGCTTAAGAATTCAAAAGGGGCTCTTGCCCCTACATGCATGCATATTGGCATTACAAGTAAAGCTAAGGAATAAGCCTCAAATGAAAAGATAACGTTTGTTCAATGTTAAGGATGTGGCAAAAGGATATATGTCCGAAGTTTTAGCATGACCCATTAATACCAATTGCGAAGGGGACTTTATAAACTATTCTGATCATAAGCATTTTTATCATATAAAGAAAGAGGAAACCCTGCTTGGACCACTGAATAAGAAATGGAAGATTGACTTAGAGAGTTACTGAATGACATATTCTTGCAACTTTCCAGCTCTTCCAAGTTGATTAGCTAATTCTCTGAGAGCCATGCAATCTTCTGCTAGATGACCAATATCTTTATGATACTTGCAAAAAAGCTCCTCGTGCGGATATTTGATTTTCGATTTCAAACGCCGAGGCTTCTTGAACTCAGGCATTCCTTGAATGATTATCAAAAGATCTTCCATAGGAATTTTGAACTTAACATACTTACCTGAACCTTTTTCACACTTTGGAGTTTTATCCTGGAGAAGAGGAGGAGACTTGCAATATTCAACTTGCGAAACATCTTGGGAGGAAACAGATTGCTGGTGACCAGAAGTCCCTTGAGATTGTTTAGCCATTTGATTCAGAAACGAGACATAACCTTCATTTACCTCTTCGCCTATTATGAACTTATTAACTATATCAATAAGATCTCCATAGCTTTTGGGATACTTTGTGGTGAGCTTGAACTTCAAGGGGCCTTCTTGAAGTGCATTTATGAAAGCATGTAGGTAATAGTCTTGATGCACGCTACAAATATCCTGAACCTCCTTTTGAAACCGATCAACAAAATCTGGATTAGAATCGTCAATTCCTTGCTTGATTCGGAAGAGAGCTCCAACGTCTCTTTTCTGCTTCCTGTAAATAGTGAATCTAGAAATAAATTGACTTCGAAGATCCTTAAAGCTGGTTACTGATCGAGGTGGGAGGCTATAAAACCATTCTCTTGCAATATTACCAAAAGATATAACAAAGAGTTTGCATTTTACTCCATTTAACACGTTTCTCAGTGAAATAGCTGATTCAAAAGCTTGCAAGTGAGAAAATGGATCATCACATCCAGAATACTCCGGGAGAAGCGGTACTCTGAAGTCATCGGAGACAGTATCCCATTGAATACGATTAATGAATGGAGAAGGGACCTCTTCTTCTTCCTTATAAAGAGGTTCATTTGCAACAGATTCTAGTCCACGCTCAACACTGTTTGCAAAAATTTCTTTATGAGGGTCAACAAACTCACTATTAAAATACGAACAATCCTGCACTTCTGAGAGATCTGTAGTAACTGAGATGTGGCTGGATTTATTCTGACCCTTTGCAGGATTCATCTTGAAAAGAGGGAAAATAGCCGAACGTTTTCAAGAGACCGCAGAGTAGCAGCGGCTTGACCTGGCGGCTAGACGGTGCAACAACCTGACAAGAAGACCGGGAGGAAAAATGAGCGAGTAGAATGGCAGGTTATACAATGCTAGAGGCGGGCTGAAAGCCTTAGCCGGCGAAGTCGCGGCTTGCTTGACAGGCCGCCGAGCTCTAGAGGATAGAGCGGTCTAACTACCTAGACCGCTGATTTCATCGATTAGTCGAGATCTGAAGGTCGCGTGTTAACTGTTGATGCACGAAAATGGACAGGGAGTCGGGCACCACCAGCTAACAGTTTGATCACCGGGGGTAGGAAAGGAAAGGAGGAGGCTGTCGACCAATCGGTTACTAGCGGTCGCAGCTAAAGGACAGGAAAAGAGGCCGCTGGCAGCGGCAACAGCAGAGTTCGCCCGCCGTGGCTTAAATGCCACTCTTGCGGCGGGCTTTCCTTTACTTAAAATGAGAAACAGTTACAGGAAGGAAGAAAAGAGGAAGCCAGCCGGGCTACAGGCCGCAAAACATTAGACTTGAGACCGCAGCTCTTAACAGGCGAGCTCCTGGATACAAGTCAGTGTGTCTTGGGGAGTGCACCCTCCCCCTATTTATAGGCTCGGGGGCCTGCCCAAGCAGGCAGGGCTAAAGTTACCGGCTGCCCGGGGTACAAGAGAACCGGGCAGAGGTGAGGGGAAGCAAAAGAGAAAGAAAACAAGAATGGAGGGAAGCCGCGCGGCCTGGCGGATTCCTCCTGGCGAGCTAATGGATGGGTCCTTGGGCCTTGCCGCTAAGCAGGGGCGGTATTGGCAGCGGCCTGTCATGGAGACCGCCCGGCTTGGGAGGCTTGGCGGCTTGAATGCTCTGGCCGCCCGGTCTGGAAATCTGCGCCGACAGGTCACGGATTCCGGGCTTATCATTGAGTCCCTTGCTGCTCCTCAGTTCTTGTGTTCTCCCCTTGAGACCCTACTTGCTCCCCCTCAAGGTTAGCTTGCTCCCCCTCAACATCTGCTTTCTCCCCCTCAAACTCAGTTTTCTCCCCCTCATTACCAGCTTGCTCCCCGTCAATGTTAGCTTGCACAAAATCAGGGAACAACTCTTCTAAGGTAAACTCTTGTTGAGTAGGTACTTGAGGTATTCTTAAATCTAGAGCATTAGCAGCAGCAGATGTATCTTCCATGATAACATCTTGAGCTTGAATGTGTAGTTGTGTGGTCTGGTCATCATCAATCAAAGATTCAGTTAGTGTTTCATCTTTATCAATGAGAATTAATTGATTAGCCTCTTGGATTACCTCAAGTATAATTTGTGTAGCCATTTCACTTTCCAAGTGAGTTGGCTCCTCCTCAAGATGAGGCTCCCCCTGGAGTGGATCCAGGTGGATGGGTCTAGAAGATGGTTACTCCCCCTGCCTCTGTGCATCTTCATTTCTTACTTCTATTACTGGTGACTTTCCAGCATTTTCAGCCTCTTCCTCATTAGAACTGAAAGCTGCTTGCTCCTCTGAGCTACTGGAAGGTTCAGGAGCCATTGTGGCTTTCTTCTGCTTCCTCTATGGAGGAGCTTCCTTATTTGGAGTAGGCATGTCCTTAGTTAATACCCTCTCCCACTTGGAGATGATCCTGGTGTTCATCCTTCTCATGTGATTTATCTTAGTCCCAACTGACTGTTCCATCACTTCAGTTATTGTTCCAGCTAAATACAAGCTCACAAATCTTCCCAGATTTGGCTTCTTCATACTTTCCTTAATCTTTTCAAAAATGACTTCTGACCAATCTGTGTTTAGTCTATAGATGATTCTGGTCATAAGGCTGAACATATAGGCAGAAATCCTATCATGCCCCCTGGCTTACAGAGAATCACTTTTCCTACAACTTCAGACAAGAACTTCCCTTGCATATTCATGCCTTTCCTGTTCAAAGCTGAGCAAATCTTCATGGTGGAATCCAGTCCACACCATTGAAGTGCTTCCCTTAGCTTAGATACGGGTACATCTTCTTCTTCTTGTGTTCTTGGCAAGTGAAGAACTTTCCTTAAACTCTTCTGGGTGATTTTCACCTTTACTCCATGGACTGTGGATCTAATTTTGAGTCTAGTTTGATCTAGGGTAGTAGCACCAAAGAATTCTAGTGTTTCTTTCTTCCAAATCTTAGTTGGTTCAGAAACTAAGAATTCCAAACCGTTTTCAGCTATTAGGGTTATTACTCCTGTAATTTCTGATTCCGATCCATCAAATGCCTTCCGAACCAGTTCGTATCCTTCATTGACATTGTCCTCGATCTTTGGCGCCATGATTGTTGAGAGAAATCTGGTGTGAGGGAAGAGAGTTTGTCGACACTAGATTCTAGTCTCAAGAATCTGGAGAGCGTGTCAATAGGGTTTGTTGTTGACTTATTTATACCTTTTTGAACAAAGAAGGTCAAAAGGCGCGTCAACAATCACTGAATGTGTCGACACTGTTGAAAAGTGTCGACACGGACTACTTAAGTCTCGACAATGGTGTAGACTTCTATGTGTCGACACCAATTATGATGTGTCGACACAAATATCCTTAACTGATGACTCAGTGTTTGAGTGTCGACATAGACATCTGCATGTGTCGAAACCACTTTCCTGAAGTGTCGACAACACTTCTCTGTGTCGACACCGTTTTGCTGGATATGTCGACACAGTTTTACTTAGCCAATTTTGTAAACTAATCTATGTTCAACATTCCTAATTCAATTTTAAACTTATTGAATTTAGTTTCATCTAGAGTCTTAGTAAACATATCTGCAATTTGATAATCTATTTTGACAAATTCTAGTGAGATGTCCTCTTTCTCTACATGTTCTCTAAGAAAATGGTATCTAATTTCTATATGCTTAGTCCTACTATGTGAAACAGGATTATTAGCAATAGAAATAGTACTTGGAGAATCACAAAGCAAAGGTGGTCTACTTACCTGAATACCATAGTCTTCTAGCTGGTACTGAATCCACAACAGCTGTGCACAGCAACTTCCAGCTGCCATATATTCAGACTCAGCTGTGGAAATTGCCATACTAGTCTGCTTCTTACTGCTCCAAGACACCAATCTTCCTCCTAGAAATTGACAGGTGTCTGTAGTGCTTTTTCTATCTTCTTTGCAACCAGTAAAGTCTGCATCTGAATAGCCTGTCAGTAGAAAATCTTCATTCCTAGGGTACCAAAGGCCTAGATTAGGTGTGCCCTTAAGATATCTCAAAATCCTTTTGACAGCAGTAAGATGAGATTCTTTAGGGCAGGATTGGTACCTAGCACAGACACATGTAGCATACATGATATCTTGTCTACTAGCAGTCAGATATAGGAGGGAGCCAACTATCCCTCTATACAAAGTTTCATCTACAGGTTTCCCTGCATCATCTTTGCTTAGAGACACACTTGTACCCATTGGAGTTCTCATGGTAGTGGATGATTTCATACCATACTTCTTAATTAACTCCTCGGTGAACTTAGACTGAGATATGGACAAGCTATCTTCAGTCTGTCTTACTTGGAGACCCAAGAAGAACTTAAGTTCTCATACTGCTCATTTCAAACTTCCCTTGCATAAGTTTTGCAAACTTTTTACAAAGGTTACTTTCAGTAGAACCAAATATTATGTCATCAACATATATTTGGACTAGAATTATCTTTCCTTTGGATTCCCTAAGGAATAGAGTTTTATCTATTTTCCCCTTTGAGAATTTGTTCTCAGTGAGGAAAGTAGATAGGGTTTCATACCAGGCCCTTGGGGCTTGATTTAACCCATATAAAGCTTTCCTAAGTCTATAAACATAATCAGGTTTGAGAGAATCAACAAAACCTGAGGGCTGCTCTACATAGACTTCTTCTTTTAGATTTCCATTTACGAATGCTGATTTTACATCCATTTAGAATACCTTGAAGCCTTGATATGCTGCATAAGCAAGGAACATCCTAATTGCTTCCAATCTTTCTACTGGGGCAAAGGTTTGATCAAAGTCAATACCCTCTTCCTGCCTGTATCCTTTTGCAACAAGTCTTGCTTTGTTCTTCACAATGATCCCACTCTCATACAGTTTGTTCCTAAAGATCCACTTTGTTCCAATGATGTTGTGGTCTTTTGGTTTAAGAACTAACTTCCAGACCTTGCACCTTCTGACTGATTAAGCTCCTCTTGCATGGCATCAATCCAATGTGGGTCTAAAATAACTTCTTCAAATTTCTTGGGTTCCACTTGAGATAAGAAGCTAGAGCAAAGAACTGTGTTCAGATTCCTACTCCTTGTTTGTACTCCTTATCTTGGATCAGTAATTATCTGATTTGCTGGATGATCCTTTAAGTGTCTAATAGTTGGAGGTAGTCTATATTCATGTTGAACACCTCCAGTCTCTTCATTATGCTATACCTCTTGGTTTTCATCAACATCTGGAGAGTCTTGTACTCCCCCTGGACATCAGCCACCATTTTCCACTTCCTGATTTACAGTTGAATCTTCTGTAATGGTAAGCTTGTCCATTCTCTTATTTATACCTATAGAACTGCAAGAACTACTTGGCAACTCACTGTTAATAAGTCTTGTTTCATCAAAGACAACATGTACAGAATCTTCTACAACTTGAGTAATCAAGTTGTAGACCCTATAAGCCTTACTATTGTTGTTGTACCCAACAAATATCTCATCTTGGGATTTGGCAGCAAACTTAGTTAGATAAGACTTGCCATTGTTAAGGACATAACACTTGCAACCAAAGATCCTAAAATAGGATAAGTTTGGTTTTCTGCCTTTCATAATCTCATAGGGAGTCGTTTTGTGGCTTTTGATGATAGAAGCCCTATTGATCACATGACATGCAGTGTTTACTGCCTCAGCCCAGAAATATTCTGGGAGAGAAGTGTCACTCAATAGAGTTCTACCAGCCTCAATAAGTGTTCTATTCTTCCTTTCAGCAATACCATTTTGCTGTGGTGTTCTAGGTGAGGAGAATTCTTGTAAAATCTCAAATTCTTCACACAGTCTTGTCATACTCTCAGATTGAAATTCAGTGCCATGGTCACTTCTGATTTTGACCACTGTACTATCTAGCTCATTCTGAATTTGTTTGACAAAACTATATAAAACACTTGGGGTTTTAGATTTTTGTCTCAGAAAGAACACCCACGAATATCTAGAATAGTCATCTACCACCACAAAAAGTGTAGACCTTCCTACCTAGACTATGAACTGGCATAGGACCAAATAGATCCATATGCAAGAGGTATAGACACCTCATTGAATCCTTGTTTTCAAGGCTATGAAAGGAGGATTTGGTCTGCTTGCCTTTTTGACATGCTGAGCATATTCCATAATTATAAACTTAACTTGAGGACCATTCCACACTAACTCTTTGCTAAAGAGTTGGCCAATAGTCTTGTAGTTAATATGTGCCAGCACTTGTGCCATTTAACACAATGAGAGGCTCTCTCATCAGCTACAAGACAAATAGGAGAAACATTGTTCTCACACTCAAAGTTAAGACAATACACATTTATTTTTCTATATCCTATCAATATGACCTTTTGATCACTTGACCTTTTGATATGACAACCATTCTTAACAAATGAAATGTCATAACCTAAATCACTCAGCTGACTTATGCTAATTAGGTTGTGTTTCAAACCCTTTACATAGGCCACTTGAGTGATTGTAACTGAGTTATTAGAAATGTTACCAAAACCTTTGATGATTCCTTTTTTAGAACCACCAAAGGTTAATTTAGGCTCATTCATGATAGGTGAGTAGTCCTTCAGCAACCCCCTTGTTCCAGTCATGTGCCTGGTGTAACGCCCCGAAACTCTAAGGAGCGAAGGGGGGACGGGGCCCCAGCCGGACCTACTGCTTTATGCTATGTGACGGATAGGGGGTGTTACACCTGGAACATCCACTGTCCAAGTACCATATAGAGGCATGACAACTTGAACTCACCTGCAATAAAGATTACTTAACCTTAGAACCCAAATAACTTTTGGGTCCTTGGTGCAAGTTAGTCTGAACTTTAATAAATCTGCCTGCAACGTTTCTAACAGGCAGGCTGCTACTCTCTTTGACACTGATATTGTGTCAACAGTCTAAGGCAAAGTGGCTTATCTTACCACAGCACCAGCACTCAAACTTATTATACCTTTGTTTAGGTACAACTATAACTGAATTATTAGCAATAGATCTATTGTTCTGTGCTAGGGCATTGCCTTTTTTATTGGACGTAGCAGTCCATGCAGTTCTCTTAAACCCTAATCCTGCCTTACCCTTTTGATACACAAACTCATCAATCAAGGATAATACAGATTTTGGCTTAGAAAAACTAGCCACAATCTCCTTCTCTTTCTGAAGTCTGTTTTCCAAACTTTTAATCTGATCATTTTTAAATGTGATTGTTCTCATTTGAATAACAGTTATGTTTTTTAATTTGGCAATCTCATTCAACTTTTGATCCAGTATCTTCTCTGAATCAGATGCAGCCATCTTAAGATCTGCAATTTCCTTAGCCTGAGTTTTGGCCAGGTTTTTGCTTTTCTTTAGTGCCTGCAACAGGTCCCTATATTTATCTATCAGCTGATGAATATCACCGTCAGACTCAGACTCATCCACATCACTTGATGCAGATGTTGCTGACTCTGACCCAGTACTACAATCTGAATTTCTAGAAAAACATTGTACCTTACTAGGACCAGGCTGATCCTGGCACTTGTCTTCTTCTGACACAGCCTTCAGTCCCTTGCACTAATGGTCCTCTTGTTCATAGATAGAGTTCAGCACTTGCAGAAACTCATCTTCTTCATCTATTGTATATAGACCAATGTATACCTCAGCTTTGGATTCTGACTCTAAAGATGATTGGTCTGTCAAGCTCTTCTCCTTCTTAGCAACCAAGGATTTCTACTTCTTACTCTGGTGTTGAATCTTCTTTTTATCAGCAGACTCTTTTCTTTTGTCTGGACACTCAGCCACAACATGTCCAGGCCTATTACAGCAGTAGCAAATTATCTTTGATGTTGTAGATTTGCTTGGCTTAGACCTACTCCTGTCCTTCCTGGATGACTTTCTCTTTTGATAATAATCATCCTTAGGCTGAGATGTGGAGGGCTTAGACTTCCACTGCTTCTTCTTCAGGAATCTTTGAAACTGTCTTGTAAAGGCAGCAAAGTTTTTATCTGAGTCACTACTGTCTGAACTTTAGGTGTCTGAATTATCTGAAGCAATTTCAGCAACTATCTTATGAGGTGATGGAGACATCCTCCTATTCTTCCTAGTGGCTTCAACCTTGAAGGCCATAGACTTTTCTCTATGCTCCCCTTTTGCACTTTTCTCTTCCTCTTTCCTAGCCATCAGCTGCATCTCATATGACTGCAATTTTCCAAACAAAGTTGGAGGAGAGATATCTACAAGTTTGGCCACTTCCCTAATGGCACAAATTTTAGTGTCTCAATCCTTTGTCAAGGATCTTAGGAATTTATCATTCAGTTCATATGTACTGAAGATTCTTCCATAGGATATCAGCTCATTTACAATTCTATAGAACTTTTATAACACTCAGTTATACTGTCAGACTTTCCTTGTCTGAAACTCTCATATTCCTGGTTCAGCATAGACTTTCTATCTTATCTGACTTCTTCAGAACCCTCCATGTAGACTATCAAAGTATCCCACATTTCCTTGGAGGTCTTGCAGTGAATCAAATTTTGAAAGGTTGAATCATCTATGGCACTTACTATGATATTCTGGGCTCTTTTATCCATAGTTGCCAGGATGATCTCATCCTTAGTAATCTCTAAAAAATCCTTGAGAATTCTTTGGTTTGCATCTAGAACTGACAACTTCATAGGAATATAAGGACCTTCCTTTACTGTAATGTAGATCCTTGGATCAGAAGCCTCCATAAATAGCATGACCCTTCTTTCCATATTCCAAATATCTCCTTCCTGCATATGGGTAATTTTATAGAACCTAGTTCCTTATGATTTTCTCCTGAACCCATTTTCTTGATCTTGAATCTGCCTTATGGATCTAACTCAGACTGTTAAGTCCTTTTTTGAGCAACCTCCCTCTGATACCACTTGAAAGAATTTGTTTCAAGATAACCTAATACACCTAGAGGGGGTGAATAGGTTCAAATCCTTTTTATTCTAAGGCAGATAATAAACTCTAGTTTTCTGTTGATTATACTATTAACACAACAAACACATCACAGAAATATATCCAATCACAGAGTGCACAGGATTTATAGTGGTTCCCCAAGTATTGGGTACATCCACTTTCCCCCTTCGCATATCTAGCAGTGTGCTAGATTCGGCCTAACTTCTTCTCTTCCCCTCAGATCCGCAGATCTTACAGCTCAGAACACAATCAAGGTTTCTACAACTTAGAGTGAGTCCACACTCCTACAGCTCAGGCACACAGCCCTACCTCAGCCTTCAACAAGGCCTACACCTCAGAGATAACAATCTCCTACAACTCAGGCTCACAGCCCTACCTCAGCCTTCAACAAGGCCTACCACTCAGAGACCTAAATCTCCTACAACTCAGCCTTCATAAATTAGGCTTACAGCTCAGATCTTAAAAAGATCCTATAGAAAATAGATTTAAGTTTGTAATTAACCACCACCCAGATAGAGAGAGAAGGGATGGATGGTTTCTTGATCAGTTCTTGGAAGAAACTGATGGCAGAGAACAACCACTCTTAGCTTTCTTCAAAGCTTCTTGAATCTGAACTCAGTAGGGTTAAACTCCTGTGAAGTTGATCTTCAATCAGCTCCTTTCTTGAAATTCAGATCTCAATCTAAATCCTTCTTAGCAAATTGGTTCAGGATCTGCACTTGAGGGACTTGATGATGAAATCCCCTTTCTTCTTTGGAGCTCTCTCTCTCCAAATTCTTCTGTTTCTCTTTCTTTAGTATTCTGTATTGATTGGTCGTCAACAACTCTTCTGTATTAGTTCATCATCTTCTGTCGAAGGATAAAGCCTTTATATAGTCTTCCTCTATGGTAATCGGCTGATCCAGTTTCTAACAAACTTCTGACAGCTTTGACAGTTGCAGTAGACCGGTTAGAAATGGCAGCTGTCAAGTCAACCAGTCACTTCTTCAACTCTGTCTCTGTCAGCAAAATGTCGAGACTGAACTTCATCATGTGTCGACACAAATAGACTAAGTGTCGACACAAGTGGACTAAGTGTCGACACATGACTTTGTGGTGTCGACACATCTCCTTTGTTGTTGATACTGCTTCTCGACACAGCTTCTGTAGAATGTGTCGACACTAATTCTGTGTGTCGACACAATCACTTCTTTTCTTTAACATAGTTGAAACTTTGTTGTGTGTCGATACAAGTCCTGTGTCTCGACACAGTTGATGTCGACAAGATCTTCTGTGTGTCGACACTGCCTCTGTGTGTCGACACAATTGATGTCGACTAAGCTTCTGTCTGTCGACACTGCCTCTATGTGTCGACACAGTTGATGTCGACTATGCTTCTCTGCGTGTCGAGAGTGCCTTTGTATGTCGACACAATTTCTTCTGGTGTTGACACAGCCTTTCCAAGTGTCGATACAATTAACTCCAAGTATCGACACAGCTTTTCTTCAGTGTCGACACAAGCCTTCATAAGTGTCGACACAGCTTCTTCTGGTGTCGACACATGAACTTAGAAATTTTTCTGCATTCTTGCATTTTCTTAACCTGCACATATAAACTCAAAACAATATCAAATACACTTTGATGTATATCATTGAGTAAGGTGAGGCTTCTTCAAATCTGGTACACATTTTCCAATGTACCCAACATCATCATTTTCTCCACTAATTGTTTAAGAGCTCTACAGTCCTCCGTCAAATGACCGATTCCCTTATGATACTCACAATACCGATCGGAGTCCCTGAATTTTTGGTCTAGAGGCTAAAAGGATTCCTTAGAATTTGGTTTGTTCCACATGACATAGTCAAAATTGCCTCTTCCAGCACGAGAGTTTTGATTAGCAAGACTTATTAGCTCCTGATATGTTTTTCCTTTCTGAGGGTGGTTTCGAACTTGAATGGTCCTTCCTATAATCCATCAATTAGAGTAATTTTATACAATTCTGGATAGGCTCCCCCAACTTAAAAAACCTCCTTCTAAAATCGTCCGATGAAATGAGAGAGTGTCTCATTCTCACGTTGTTTGACTTGGAATAAAGCTGACACGTGTTTTTTACTTTTTATAGAAGCGGAATTTCTTTGTACTGTCTTCATGTGATTAGCAGGGTAAGCGACAAACTGGGGATTGGATTTCACAGCCCGCAGGGGGGTTGCGGAGTGCACAGGTAAATAATATGCCGGGAGGTTTTGCGGGCAGACTTGCGAATAGGCCTGCGGATAGGCCTGTTGCCCACCTTGCGGAAAAACAAGCTATTTAACGGGCGGGCTCTCCACTGCTTTTGCCGAGTTGACAGAGGAGATCAGCGTTGGTGCGGACTGTGCGTCTAGCCGCTTAATAATAACTCCTAAGACCTCGTAAATCACTGCGAACTGCAAACCGATAACCTGAGAAATTTTATCAGTTTATTGAGCTAACCGCACAACGTCTTCCCAAAGGTTATCCTTACCGGGATGAAGGTCAGGTTGAACGGTCTGACGGTCTGACATTCTGTCCGCAGACTTGAAAAAACTGCTTGATCTGGAGGTCGCGTGTTAACTGTTGATGCACGAAAATGGAAAGGGAGTCGGGCACTACCAGCTAACGGTTCTAGCACCGGGGAATAGAAGGGAAAAGGCACACTACAAGCAGCTATCTACTAAGCGGACGAGAGAAAGAGAACAGCAGAGACGTGAACCATGGCAACACCAGACTTCGCCCGTCGCGGCCTGAATTCCTCTGTTGCGATGGGCTTTCCTTTGATTAAAAGTTAAGTAGTTACAAGGAGTAAATAGGTAAGCCAGTCGTACAGCAAGCCGCAAGGCACTAGACTCGAGACTACAGCTCTTAACAAGCGAGCTCCTGGATATGAGTCAGCTTGCTTTGGGGAGTGCACCCTCCCACTATTTATAGGCTCGAGGGCCTACCCAAACGGGTAGGGATAAAGTTACCGGCTGCCCGGGGTACAGGAGAACCGGGCAGAGGTGAGGAGAAGCAAATGAGCAAAAAAGGAGAAAGGAGGGAAGCCACGCGGCCTGGTGGATTCCTCCTAGCGAGCTGATGGCCTGGGCCGTGGGCCTTGACGTTGAGCAGGGCCGACGCTGACGGCAGCTTGATATGGAGACCGGCAAGCTTGACATGTGTGGCGGCTAGAAGCACCAGGCCTCCCTGTCTTGATGGCAGCGGGAACCAGTCGCGAATTCCGGGTTAACAGGGTGTTTGGGCTTTTGCGGTGTATGGTGGAGTATCCAATCTCCCCCGTATTTATGATAGATTAATATATCCATGGGGTTTTTTCCAAATGAGTTGACCACCCTGCCCATTTTATTTTTGTTGGAGTTGACCACAAGTGGCTAATGGAGTTTTGTCTTCTTCCTGATGATTTAATCGTGAATATTTTTCCCCCTTATAGTCTTGTGCATTTGGGGTACTTTTGTTGTACGTGACGCTTCACGTAAGTGTTCCTTTCTGAGTTTATTTTTGTACCATACTGTTGTACTTCATTTCAGTATTTTTTTGATCTTGGGTTAGTACCCCTTGACCTTTGTTTACAATTGGCTTACTTCTGCATTCACTTGAACATTCTTGTGGAGGTGTTCTATCTTTGGAATGCATCGGGTTTAGAGCTATAGCTTATTGCGGTACTGGTTTTGGAGTTCTTGAGCAGCAGTGTTGGCTGTGGTTTTTGCCTCGCTGTAGCGAGGTAGACTGCTATTTTTGTTGCTTTACTAGTTCAGACATACTTTGTTTTATGTGGGTTCATGTCTATTTGTTGACGCTCATAGGATTTTTGATTTTGGATGTTTGCTAGCTGCTTAGGTGGGTTCCTTCCTGTGTATTTGGATTACTTCCTCTCTGAGATGTTTAATACTATGATTGCATGGTACGTATTTTCAAATACAGAAACTATTATTATTATCTCTTGCATTGCATGTTTTAAAATGTTAAATCACTATATTTAACAACCGTAAAAATCTATTTTTATTCCTATTAAAAACTTAGAACGTGCATACCATGAGGTGTCCTATGGGGACCTTTTAACTCGTGTGGGGTGTCTAACCTTGTAAAAGAAGTATTTTCCACATCGAATAACTATTTTTTACTCGTGGACTAGATGAGCCACAAAGCCGAGGGATACAGCTAACTAATATACTTAAACTGATTTTGCCTCTAAATAACTTAAAGATCTTTCTTCATGGTTAAGTAGGAGTTTTGTCTGAGTGTCCGCAGTTATCCCATGCTGATGTGGCATCATGATGCGCATTTTTCAATTACTCTGATATATCTTTAATGGAGGAGAAAAATATGGGTTGTGACAGTTGGTATCAGAGGGAGATTGGTTTGACAAGTTGGTCGAACCAGCCAATCTTGTAAAGTTTGTTTCCCTTCATTCATTTGCATACACGCACCGATGTGTCATCAGTATGTCAAAACCGAAGCATAGTCGCTAAACTCAGAGCATGATAAAAAGTATACGAGACATATTATGTAGTATGTGATGCATAATATGTGTTTGTATATGGATCCACCATAGGAGGAAACATGTGATGGTAATGTATTATGGGATGCATAACCATCATCACATGGGTGCCCATAAGCACATTTTCTTTTCTCGTTGCATGTGATGTTATGTAGTATGGGATGCATAAAATTTTATGTGTATGTCGTTATACATGCATTAATGCCTTTTTAGAATGCATAACACTGCATACATAGCATATCATCACATAAGCACGTGTGCTAAGTTAAGGTTTACATGATGACACATGTACACACGTGATTTGTTTTCTAAATGGAAACAAATACTTCATTCATTCATATTATAGGCACATGAGTAAATAGGATGAGAGGATATCATCCTAAGTATGACATAGCATCATAATCTCAGAGCAAGTTTGCGGCATAAGCAAATGTCTTTAAGTATGGTCTGAAATAGTTGTCTGTGAAAGTGAGCAGTTAGATCAAGAATACTCTAGAGGGAGGTGAATAGAGTATTCAAAGTTTTATAAAATTCTCTGCTGGATAATGCAGATTAGTCTAAGTGCAGTAGTAAATAAATCAAAATATAAAAGCACAGAAACTAACTACCACAACCACAGCAAGAAAACAAAAGAAAGAGGGCAACCAAAACAACACAAGAAATTTATAGTGGTTCCCCAACCTGGGTACATCCACTCTTCTACCACCTTGGTAGGAATCCACTCAAGTTTTTGATCAGGTGCCTGACACCATTGAGCTTTTGATCAGGTGCTCAAAAACCAAATCCCCAAGTCTTTTGATCAGGTGACTTGTAACCAGGAATCACTTTTGAAGGGAGATGACAACCCTTTACACCGTGGGGATGAGAGAGTTGATTATATCTTCTCTGTCAACAATCAGAGAGAAGACTTGTGGATTATTGATGGTAGCAAATGGCTCCCCCTGAAATATTTAATGGTTCAGGGAAATATGGAAGCCTTGCTGCAGGGTGATAGACCTTCAAGCTTTTAGCCTTTATCTGTAGGATCTTCTTGACAGATTTGATAGTTGTTGTCCTTGGAAGTCCTGGAGTGTTGAAGTAAGAAGACTCTTGATTTTGTATGATTGTTCTTCTTCTTCTGAGAGCAGATCTGCTTTTTGTATCAGAGCTTTTGTGAAAGGAGCAGAGAAGCTGTTGAAGACAGACTGACTAAAATCCATGTGTCTGTGTATGATGTGTCTCTGCTATTGCTCTGGTACTCTGATTGTTCTTACTTTCTTGCTTTCTTGCTTACTTCCTTTCTCGCTGTGTGTTGTCAGGAAAGAGAGAAAAATCTCTTTTTATATTTCCTGAGGGAATTTCCTTTCGAAATTTGAATCCTTCTACGACAATCAATGCTGACAGTCCTTGAAAATAAACTACATTGATTTCTTTCCCCAACTGTCCCTTGGAAAAATGGAAAACAATAATTCTGGTGAAAGTCGTGATTAATGTACCATCCAACGGTAATATTCAGAGAATATTTTATCATTAATCATTCAGAAACTATTTCCATAGACTAAGGACAGAAGGAATAAATGTTAAGTCTGGAATCGTCAAACTGATAACAGAATTCGTCGTGCTGATAACTGTGCTCATCGACTGGAGTTCAGCAATTATTCTGGACTTAGATTATTCATAGTTGTATCTGAAATGAAAGTTAAACGCTCCAGAATTCGTCGACCTAAGATTTGATTTCGTCGAACTGAGTTTCTGGAGTTGTCAAATATTATGTGTCGACACAATTACTACTGGTGTCGACACAGGTGGTGTCGACTGATATCTTGTGTGTCGACACAAGTCTTCTGTGTGGTGTCGACACAACCTTTCCAAAGTGTCGACTGATGATCTGGGTGTCGACACAAGTTCTTCTAGTGTTGACTCAGTTGGTGTCGACATATACTCTGAGTGTCGACACAAGTCTTCTATGTGGTGTCGACACAACCTTTCCAAAGTGTCGACTAATGATCTGGGTGTCGACACAAGTGCTTCTAGTGTGGACTCAGTTGGTGTCGACATATACTCTGAGTGTCGACACAAGTCTTCTGGTTCTAAGTTGTTGAAGTAGATAATACAGAATTCGTCGGGTAGAGAACTAAGTTCGTCGAACTGAGACTAGAGAACTTAGTCTTGACGGAATGTTGTGGTAGTCCAAAGATTCGTCGACCAAAGAATAAATTTCATCGAGCTCAGCTCAGAGAATTTTCTCTGAGATCATCGAGCTGAGCACGATAATTGTAGACCTGAGTTCGACGAACGTCGAACTCACTTTACAGAGTCTTGAAATCTTCTAAGTCTTGAGTTTCTAGCAGTCTTGTTGATAGCGGGTCCATGTGATGTTGACTCTAAGGACTTGGCCTAGACTCTAGGACACAACTATAACCCTGGCTATACATTGTGGATCATTTGATCCTACTTAGTGAACCTAGCCCAAATCTTACTAGTGATCCAACAATCTCCCCCTATTTGGGTGAGGTCACTAATTACAGACTCAAATCAAAATTGAAAAATAAACAAAGCAAAAAAAGCATGTATCTGGCAGAGCTCAATAACACATGCAGCAGATATATATACATAAGCTTTGTTCAGAATAAAGAGCAGTTATAGATAATTGTAGAAAACAAAAGAGTTCAACCTTTACTTCTTCTGTTTCTTTTTCTTTGGCATTTCTTGCTTGCTCTTCTCTCCAGGCATTGTAAACACAATCTCTCTTTTTGGATCTGAAGCTTGCACTTTTGTCATAGTCATCAACAAAAGTTATAGCTCTGGGGACAACTGCTTCTGGGTGCAACTTCATGTAGTCATCAACATTGAAAAACTTGTTTGCTTTATCAAATCATTTAAGTTCCTATTTCCTGTACTTTGACATTGTTAAATATTCAGAAGGATCCTTTCCTTCAGCTTTGGCTTTATTAATCATAGAAAGGCCTACAATTTCCTAGAACCTAGTCATTCTAACAGTAGTAGCTGTTTCAGGATCTTCAAAAGGAACAGGAGGAGAGGATGGTCTTTTAGAGCCTTCAGCTGGTTGATGTTCAGTGGATTGTTGCTGTTGTTATTGATGTTGCTGCTGTTGTTGATGTTGTTGCTGCTGCTGATGTTGCTTTCCTGAAGAGTATTGCATGTGCTGGCTGCTTCCATGTGATCTCCCTTGGTGTCATTGATATGTTTGAAGTGGGGAAGATCCTTGAGCAGATGTTCTTGAAGCACCAGCAGCTGGAGGAGGTGGAGGAGGTGGATCTTTTCTATATTTCTGAACTGGTGGAGGAGAGTACCTTCTGCTTTTCTTCCTTTCCTTTTGCTAGTTTTTAGATAGCCACATCCAAGATGGTATCCCTTTGTATGGAGTTATCTTTTGGAGAATATAATAAGGAGTGGCATTGTTTAAATTAGGCTTAGGAGCAGGAGGAGGAGGGGCTTTTCTTTTCTTTGATACTAACTTACTTTTAGGTTCATCATTTGAATCATCTTCCTCATCCTCATCATCATCATTATCATTATCTGATCCCTGAGGGTTATTATATAGGTCATTGAGTGCTTTTAGAGCCTCAGCAAAAATGATTGGCTTTTTAGGAGCTTGAGCAGAAACTTCAACAGGACCAGGAGAAGAAGCCATAGGAGAAACTGGAGAATAGGTTCTGGCAATGCTTTCAGCAGCTACCTTACTTTCTTCTTCTACATCAGCCAAAAGCAAATCATCAAGATTTGGTATGGGTGAGTCATCCATTACAAATGTTGGAATAGAAATAACTTCTTTTGGAGATGGCATGACTGCTGGCTTTGAAATAACAAAACTATCTCTAAGTTGCTTAGCAACTTTTGGAGAGATTGGAGAAGTATATGGTACAATAGCCAATGATGGCTTAGTAGGTACTGCTGGAATATAATTTAAAAAGGCAGTATCAAAACTTTTCAATAAATCAACTAAGTTTACTGTGGGATTAATTATGAATTTAGAAATAGAAAGAATGTCTTCATCAACTATCTCTTCAGGGACTGACTCATCAATGTCCATGTCAGTCCCAATGAAATGAATCAAATCAATTAAATCTGTATCATCAGGAATAAAATCGGCATCCCCTGGAATTAAATCTATATCTGCGAGTAGTGCTTCTGCCTCTACTGTTACTGGAGCTACTGGCGCTGTGATTTCGGCTTCTGCTAGAGGTGTTGCAGCTTCTTCATTACGCATCTCCCCCTGCCTGGTTTCAGTGTATACTGGAGCCAGGCCCCTGAATGAAGAGGGGGCAGCAGTGAAGGCAGAGAGTTGAATAGAAAGAGTAGATATAGAGGTAGCAAGATGGGTAATGACCTCTGCTATGATTGAATTTATGAGGGGTGTGATGATAACAATGATGGAAGATATGGTGGAGGGGTCTAATGTTGGAGCAGCAGATGGTTCAGTGGAAGGTTGGGTGGAGACATTTTGAGGGAGGGTAGATGTTGGAGATGATGAAGGAGGGACATCTATCATGGGGACATCCTGAGTGGATGAATGTGGAGGAGGAGGAGAATTGAGGGGGGGAGTCAGAAGATCAAAAGTTGGAATGGAGGATAGGTGAGGTGGAAGAGGAGATGAAGGTGGTGTTGGAATATATGTGTCATGGGGGGAATCAGGTGGTGTTGATGGTTGGTTTTCCTGAAGGGTAGAAGATGGAATCTCTGTAAGATTAATTTGTCGAGATGTAGGTGGAGTAGGAACATGAGTAGTGTTGTTGTTGTAGTAGTAGAGGTTGTTGTTGTGGTTGTGGAGTTGGAGAGATGGTTTGGACTGTTTGTGGAAGTGTAGGTGGAATAGCTGGAAGAGAAGATGAGGGTGGAATGATCTCTTCATCGGGGTGGGGAGTGGCTCTTACAGCCCTGCTGCTTTCAGAAGCTGGGGTGGAAGAGGCTGAAGCCTTAGATGGCTTGGTAATGGTCCTCTCCCACAGGCCAAATAAGGTGCATGTGAGCCTCTTGCTGGCATTTATGAATATGGTCTGTGAGACCAGGGATTCAGCAACTTTTTCTTTCAGGAAGATCCCTAGGATCCTTCCAAAGCATACTTCCTTCTTGTTGTTCTTTTTCTTTATCAAATCAAATATGATTTGAGCCCAATCCACTTCCTTCTTATTAATCACTGTGCACATAACCAGAAACTGGTGTCAGGTAATGTAGTCATGGGCAGTATGCTTGCCCAGCAAAACCTTTCCTACAATATCTGCCAAGAACTTAAATTCGGCAGACAGATGTTTCTTTAACAACTTATGGGGATTATCTCAGTATATCCCATTAAACTCAACATCTCATCATATTCTTCAGAATCAATTTCTAACTATTCTTCACCATTAATCAATCCAAAAATCTCAGTAAGTACGGCGGGAGATATAGATACAGAGTTACCCGCAATTATTCCGATCAAGGTGTTCTCCTCTGATGTAGATGTGTAAACCCACTCTCTGATTTCAGTTGCAGACAGTTTTATCCTTGTTGACATCAGATTTTTCAGTTTTTGTTCCTCGAGAAGTTCCAGTATATACAGAAATATTGGATCTGAATGTTGAAAGGATTCGAATTTGACATCAAAGCCCATGTCAAACTTCATTCCGGTTAGGGCACCTGCTGGAATAGCCATTGGAATCACCTGCAAGAGAGACAAACGGCGATCAAGTGCAAGAGAACAGAAAGCGCGGGACGGAGGTCGAAGAAAAACCTAGATATAAGGTTTTCCAGAATATGAATCGACAAACTCCGGTCCACGAAAATTAAGAAATTCTTCGACCTGAGATCGACAAAATAATTAATAGTCAAATAATTCGTCAAGCACTGTCTGAAGATTTGAAGACAATTCGTCGAGCTTCGTTCGACGAAAGTTTTCTGAAGTGAATTTGTCGATCTCCGTTCGACAAAAACAACTTCACTCACAGAGAGATCGTCATCCTGCGTTCGACGAATATCCCACAAACTTTCCATAGTTCGTCGAGCTCCGTTTGACGAACTTTGGCAAATTCGTCGAGTGCAGACTTAAACTAAACTAAGTCTTCTCCATTGATCATTCCCAGCTGATTTATAAAGAAGAGATGATTTCTCTCATCCAGAGGTTTGGTGAATATATCAGCCCTTTGTAAATCAGTGTAGATATAGACAAGCTTAATTTTGTTTTTGTCTACACACTCTCTTATGAAATGATGTCTAATGTCTATATACTTTGTCCTACTGTGATGGACTGGATTTTGTGATATTACTATAGCACTTGCGTTATCACAAAGTAGAGTTGAATTATTTAAGTTGATACCATAATCTAGTAATTGATTTTGTATCCACCACATCTGGGAACAACAGCTACCTGCTGCAATGTATTCTGCCTCAGCAGTTGAGGTAGATACAGATGACTGTTTCTTACAAAACCAAGATACTAATCGCATACCCAGGAACTGGCAAGTTCCTGAAGTACTTTTTTTATCCACCCTGTATCCAACAAAATCAGCATCTGAGTATCCAGTTAACTCAAATTCTGATTCTGTGGGATACCATAGGCCTAGACTAGGACAACCCTTTATATATCTCAAAACTCTTTTTAGGAAAATAAGGTGAGATTCTTTTGGGTTCACCTGGAACCTAACACAAAGGCATGTGGCAAACATGATATCAGGTCTGCTTGCTGTAAGGTATAATAGGGATCCAACAATGGCCCTACATAGTTTCTGATCCACAGGTTTCCCATGTGCATCTGAATCAATTACAGTATTTGTAGCCATAGGTGTCTTCTTTACTGAGGCATCAGCCATCCCAAACTTTTTGATAAGCTCTTTAGCATACTTAGCTTGGGAGATGAAGATGCCATCAGGGAGCTGCTTCACTTGGAGACCAAGGAAGTAGGAAAGCTCACCCATGCAACTCATTTCAAATTTAAAATGCATAAGATCAGAGAATCTCTTGCATAATTTTGAATCAGTAGACCCAAATATTATGTCATCCACATATATTTGTACTAACAGTATTTGATCCTTATGATGTCTAGTGAAAAGTGTTCTATCTACAATGCCTCTAATAAATTTATGCTCTAACAAAAAGCTGGCTAGAGTCTTATACCAAGCTCTTGGAGCTTGCTTTAGACCATAGAGAGCTTTATGCAATTTGTAAACATAAGAGGGATGAGTTGGAGAAACAAAACCTGGAGGTTGTTTAACATACACCTCTTCCTTGAGTACTCCATTCAAGAATGCACTTTTCACATCCATTTGATATACCTTGAATCTCTTATAAGCTGCATAGGCAAGGAATATTCTGGTTGCTTCCAACCTTGCAACAGGTGCAAAGGTCTGGTCATAATCTATTCCTTCTTTTTGCCTATATCTTTGTGCAACAAGCCTGACTTTATTCCTCACTATTACTCCTTATGCATCCAGCTTGTTTATGTAGACCCATTTGGTTCCAATGACTGGGTAGTCTTGAGGTCTTGGAACCAAATCCCAAACTCTACATCTCTCAATTTGATTTAATTCCTCCTGCATTATAATGATCCAGTGGGGATCTTGCTCTGCATCATGGATGGATAGAGATTTAATCTGAGAGAGAAAACAGGCATGCATCAAATCTTGGTTGAGTTGATGCCTTGTTTGTACACCTGCTGATATGTCTCCAATAACTTGAGATCTGGGGTGATCCCTAAGTGTGACAAGATCAGCTAGTGGAGTTGGTTCTGCAACAGCATTTGGAATTAATTCCTCCTGTGGAATTATGTTTGTTGTTGGGGGAATATCACTCCCTTCAATACCTTCATCTTCACATTCTTCAATGACTTGTGGAGAAGGATGAGTTGGAACCTCTTGGGTAAGGTTTAGTTCATCCAAACTCTCACACAAGTGATGTACCTGTAAGTTGCTTCTGGTAGAAATTTCTTTCTCCTTGCAAGACATGTTAGCTTCATCAAAAGTAATATGGATAGACTCCTCAATTTTTAAAGTTGATTTGTTATAAACCCTATAGGCTTTGCTTACTTGGGAATATCATAGAAAAATTCCCTCTTCAGCCTTTGCATCAAACTTTCTAATATATCTTTTGTTATTTGTGTGAATATAACATATACAACCAAAGACTTTAAAATAGTTTATTTTAGATTTCTTCCCTTTTAGTAATTCATAGGGAGTCCTATTCTTTAGCTTATGTATCAGGCTTCTGTTCAGGACATAGTTTGCAGTGTTCACAACCTCTGCCCAAAAGGATAGTGACATGTAAGCATCTACAAGTAATGTACCTGTAGCTTCAATGAGTGTCCTATTTTTCCTTTCAACTACCCCATTTTGTTGAGGAGTTCTAGGAGCTGAGAAACAATGTCTGATACCTTCCTTCTCACAGAACTCATGCATAAGAAGAGACTCAAACTCTGTGCCATGATCACTTCTGATCAATGCAACATGAGTAGAGAACTCAATCTGTATGGTCCTGAGAAAATCTGTAAGAACCTTGAAGGTATCTGACTTAGATCTCAGAAACGATACCCAAGTGAACCTGGAGAAGTCATCTACAATAACCAAAGTGTAGGATTTCCCTCCTAGGCTTTATACAGTAATGGGTCCAAATAGATCCATGTGTAGCAAATACAAAATCCTAGGTGAATCACTTTTATTAATGGATTTGAAACTAGATTTAGTTTGTTTACCTAATTGACAAGCCCTGCAATGGCCTTTCTTCTTGTAGGGACCAGAAGGTAAACATCTAACAAGGTTGTCTTTTGATAGCCTAGCAATGTTTTTCAGGTTTATATGACCTAGTCTTTTATACCATAAATCATTCTGGTTACTAATTAAGTTAAGTAAATAGATATCAGAATTGGCAGATAGAAAATCAACTAAATATATGTTGTCTTGTCTATTCCCAATTAAAACTGTTTGATTTTCCTTATTAGAAATAAAACATGAAGATGAACTAAAATGTACATGATAACCTTCATCACATAGTTGACTTATGGAGATGAGGTTATGCTTCAGTCCTCTGACATATGTCACTTTCTTGAATGTGACAGCTCCAATCTTCACTGCTCAAAAACCTTCTGACTGGCCATATTTGGAGTCACCAAAGATGACCTTTGGCCCCAGCTTGTACTTATAGTTGGATAGAATGTCCTTACTGCCTATTATATGTTTGGAGCAACCACTATCCAAGTACTAGGTTAGATTCACACTTGGACAGCTCTTCACCTGTAATGAAAAATAGTTAAATGTTCTTGACCCAGGTTACCTTGGGTCCTTTTTTTCCTGGTATGAAAAGCTAGAATTTACAGAATATTCTTGTTGGGATTTATATCCTAGAGGGTGATATCTCCTAGGTGGTATGCCCCAATCAGCTTGGGATTAAAGGCTTTCCTAGAATTATTTAAGTTTCTGTTATAATTAAAGTTTTCGTTAAGTCTTTCTAGGTTTGACGAATTTCTGTGAGTTTGTCGACCAGAGTTCGACGAATAGGGTTGAGATCGTCGATCTCTGCCCAGAGAATGAATATATTCATTTTCTGTGCCCCTTGTTCGTCGACCTCTGCTCGACGAACCACACAGAGTTCGTCGACTGCAGTTATACGAATAACTATAACTATAGTTTGCATTCAGAGTTCGTCGATCTGGGTTCGACGAACTGGCTAGATTTCGTCGATCTAAGATCGACGAATTCTGCTGAACCTTGTTACCTATGGTTTTCTGGTTGTTGGTTTTCTGACCTATTGATTTAGAAATATTTTCTGTTGTTTGTTTAATGATTACTTTTCTTTTCCCTTAGCAGTGACAAATTTTATGGGGGTTGTTAAGATGTTCTTCCTGAGAATGGGGGGCAAACCTGATGAAGCACCCAAGCCTAGCTTGCCATTAAGTCTGGCATTCACAGTGCTTGTGATGTCCATCAGCTTAAGGCTTCTTCCATTAAGAGTTTCCTCAAGTTGTTTCGCCTCAAAAAGCTCAGTTTTTAACAATGTTATTTGCTCATTAGCTAAGCATAATTCATCTTTTAACCTATTATTTTCAGAGTTAATGTTTTCTAAATTTCCTAATTTTCCCTAAGGGTTTTAATCTCTTTCTCTGAATTTATTAGGTCTATACACATTGATTTAAATTCAATTTTAAAAGAATCTGAAGTGTAATCAAAAGAAGATAGTACCTTATCAGCTTCTGAATCTGAAGCTTCTTCATTGTCTGATTCCTCTTCTTCTGAATTGCTCCTGGAAACATCAATTGTCATGAGGCAAACCTCTTTAGCCCTTGCTTCTTCCTCATCTTCACTGGAGCTGGAAGATGTTGATTCATCTTCAGTTTCACTCTAGGTTTCAGCCACAAAACCCTTTTTCCTTCCTCTTGTATTTGCTGGAAGAAGGTTTGTTGGTGTGCTGTTTCCTAGTGTCTTTCTCTCTTTTCTTTTCTTTCTTCTAGTTCTCTGGACACTCAGAGAGGAAGTGCCCAAGTTTCCTGCACCCAAAACACACCACTTCTTTAGTTGGTGTTTTATCATACCTGGGTTTGTCATCTTGCCTAGATGACCTTCTTCTGAAGTCCTTTCTTGTCATCTTATAGAATCTTCTGGAAAATAGACTCATGAGCTCTTCATTTGATGTTGATGTCTCTGTCTCTTCAGTAGCCTTGAAAGCTATACTTTGCTCTTTTCTGGCTGGTGGAGGTGTCCTTTGCCCTGCTGTCTCCCTGGACTTGATCAGTTGTTCATAAGACTTTAACTTGCCCAATAGAGATTCTGTAGATATCTCATTTAGGCTTCTGGCCTCCTTGATGGGCTAGATCCTTGAATCCCATGAGCTTGGGAAGCACATCAGGATCTTGTCATTCAGCTTTATGAGGGTGATGTCCTTGTACAAGGTTTTTATCTCATTGATGATTGAGCTTAACCTGTTATACATATCAGCTACTGATTCAGTTTCTTCTTTCTTGAAGTTCTCATATAAGGATATGAGGTTGGATCTCCTATCCTTTCTCTCATCAGCTGAACCAGCCACCGTCTGATTTAGTGAATCCCAGATGGATTTGGCTGAGGTGCATTCAGCCACCTTCTGAAAAATATCATCTGGCATATTCTGTGCCAGTATGTTCATAGCCTTGGCATCAGCTATCTTTGCCTTCTTCTGGGCTTCAGTCCACTCAGGTAATGGAACTGTAATAGTGCTTGTAGATGTTGCAGAAGTTGAAGCTTGAGGGGGACCTGTCAAGATAGAGTTGTATATATCCTCATCAATAGAATTCATGTATAATTTAATTCTTGCCTTCCAGATGGCAAACCTGTTTAGGTTGCAAACTGGAGGTCTGGTGCTTGCATAATCCTTGTTTTGTGTCATAGCTATGTATATAAATCTAATATGGAAATAAAAATAAAATTTAGATCTAAGAAAGGATCTTTGGTTCAAGGGTTAGCTTGTACAACCAAAGGAATCCGCTCTGATACCAATTGAAAGTGAGCAGTTAGATCAAGAATACTTTAGAGGGGGGTGAATAGAGCATTCAGAGTTTTATAAAATTCTCTGCTGGATAATGCAGATTAGTCTAAGTGCAGTAGTAAATAAATCAAAATATAAAAGCACAGAAACTAACTACCACAGCCACAGTAAGAAAATAAAAGAAAGAGGGCAACCAGACGACACAAGAAATTTGTAGTGGTTCCCCAACCTGGGTACATCCACTCTTCTAGTACCTTGGTAGGAATCCACTCAGGTTTTTGATCAGGTGCCTGACACCATTGAGCTTTTGATCAGGTGCTCAAAAACCAAATCCCCAAGTCTTTTGATCACGTGACTTGTAACCAGGAATCACTTTTGAAGGGAGATGACACCCTTTACACAGTGGCGGTGAGATAGTTGATTATGTCTTCTCTGTCAACAATCAGAGAGAAGACTTGTGGATTATTGATGGTAGCAAATGACTCCACCTGAGATATTGAATGGTTCAGGGAAATATGGAAGCTTTGGTGAAGGGTGATAGGCCTTGAAGCTTTTAGCTTTATCTGCAGGATCTTCTTGACAGATTTGATAGTTGTTGTCCTTGGAAGTCCTGGAGTGTTGAAGTAAGAAGACTCTTGATTTTGTATGATTATTCTTTTTCTTCTTAGAGCAGATCTTCTTTTTGTATCAGAGCTTTTGTGAAAGGAGCAGAGAAGCTGTTGAAGACAGACTGACTAAAATCTTTGTGTATGTGTATGCTGTGTCTCTGTTATTGCTCTGGTACTCTGATTGTTCTTACTTTCTTGCTTTCTTACTTACTTCCTTTCTCGATGTGTGTTGTCAGGAAAAGAGAAAAATCTCTTTTTATATTTCCTGAGGGAATTTCCTTTCGAAATTTGAATCCTTCTACGGCAATCAATGTTGGCAGTCCTTGAAAATAAACTGCATTGATTTCTTTCCCCAACTGTCCCTTGGAAAAATGGAAAACAATAATTCTGATAAAAGTGGTGATTAATGTACCGTCCAACGGTAATATTCAGGGAATATTTTATCATTAATCATTCAGAACTTATTGCCATAGACTAAGGACAGAAGGAATAAATGTTAAGTCTAGAATCGTCGAACTGATGACAGAATTCGTCGAGCTGATAACTGTGTTCGTCGACTGGAGTTCAGCAACTATTCTGGACTTAGAATATTCACAATTGTATCTGAAATGAAAGTTAAAGTCTCCAGAATTTGTCGACCTAAGATTTGATTTCGTCGAGCTAAGTTTCTGGAGTTGTCAAATATTCTGTGTGTCGACACAATTACTCCTGGTGTTGACACAGGTAGTGTCGACTGATATCATGTGTGTCGACACAAGTCTTCTGTGTGGTGTCGACACAACCTTTCTAAAGTGTCGACTGATGATCTGGGTGTCGACACAAGTGCTTCTAGTGTCGACTCAGTTGGTGTCGACATATACTCTGAGTGTCGATACAAGTCTTTTGTGTGGTTTCGACACAACCTTTCCAAAGTGTCGACTGATGATCTGGGTGTCGACACAAGTGCTTCTAGTGTCGACTCAGTTAGTGTCGACATATACTCTGAGTGTCGACACAAGTCTTCTGGTTCTAAGTTGTTGAAGTAGATAATCCAGAATTCGTCGGGCAGAGAACTAAGTTCGTCGAACTGAGACTAGAGAACATAGTCTTGACAGAATGCTATAGTAGTCCAAAGATTCATCGACCAAAGAATAAAGTTCGTCGAGCTCAGCTCAGAGAATTTTCTTTGAGATCGTCGAGCTGAGCATGACAATCGTCAACCTGAGTTCGACGAACGTCGAACTCACTTTACAGAGTCTTGTAATCTTCTAATTCTTGAGTCTCTGGTAGTCTTGTTGATAGCTGGTCCATGTGATATTGACTCTAAGGACTTGGCCTAGACTCTAGGACACAACTATGACCCTGGATATACATTGTGGGTCATTTGATCCTAACTTAGTGAACCTAGCCCAAATCTTACTAGGGATCCAATAGTATGTCCTAGTTGTAATTTAGGATTTTGTATGAGTCGTTCGTTACTTTTCTAGAAATGTCGGCTAGATGTCCTGCGACGAGGTCGACTGCCCAGTCAGAGGGTGAGTCGTCTGGTGTGCAAAGTGATGCGGTGATCGAGAGTTTGCGTGAGAGTAACGAGGCTCTATCGAGGCAGTTAGTTGCGATACAGTCGCAGATTCAGTCCTTGTTGTCTGCTGCTCCCGCGCAGCAACCCTTACCACAAGATTCTGTCATGGGTCAAGTCGTGCTTGCTAATCCTACTCCTCTATTTCCCCCAGTGATGTTACTAACGAAGATGAATGTTGTATCGCATTTCCATCAATTGAGACTTATGACGGGAGTGCTGACTTTATGGTTTTGGATGACTGGATCATCGCACTCGAGGAGATGTTCACATACTCCGGGATTGCTAAAGCCCAGAAGGTAAAGATTGTGGACTACCAGTTAAAAGGCCTGGCATTGTGTTGGTGGATTCGGGAAAGGGAAAGTTTGAAGGAAGGATGCTCTTGGGAGTCCTTCAAGAAGATGTTGCTTAAGAAGTTTTTACCCTCCGTCGAGTAGGACCGTCTAATGAATAATTTTCTGTATTTGAAGCAGAGACAGCTCAGGGTGAGCGAATATGAGATTGAGTTTAGTAAGTTGAGCAGATTTGCTCCTGATATGGTAGCTTCGGAGGCAAGAAGAGTGAAGCGCTTCCTCGGAGGATTATGAAGCAATGTCCAACAGTTGGCATATGCTTATAGGGATGAAAGCTATGCTGAGGCAGTGGCAACCGCTTTGAAGGTTGAGCTGATTGAAAATGCCAAGAATCGAGGTATTGCAGCGAGAAAAGAGAAGAGGAAAGGTGATGAGGATGGAAGCTCTAGGGCATCTGACCCTTCTTTGATGAATAAAAGTAGAAAAATTTGTAGATTTTATGGTCGATCTGGCCACCCTTACGAAAGGTGTTTTAAAAGGACTGCCACTCTGAAGCAGCAACAGGTGCTCGCCATTCAAGGTGCACCCAAAGGAGATCTGGTGTGCACGAACTGTATAAGGAAGGGACATGACTTGATTCGTGCTGGTGGAAGGATAAAACTTGCTTCCAGTGCGGGCAGAAGGGGCACCTGAAGACTTCATGCCCCCAGGCTCAGACTCCATTGCAGCCCGCCGCACTTTGGGCCCTGCTGCCGCCACCAAACCAGGATAGAGGGAAAGGAAAGCTGAATGTGATGGCCAGGGAGGAAGCTCAGACCTCTACACAAGTGATATCAAGTTAGACACAAGATTAACACTTTGTACTCTCTATTGTTGCTCTGGTTTTCATTCGTTTAGTTATGTATGCTATGGTTTTAAGGGAATTTAAGGTGCGAAATTGGTGGGCGCGCATTATTTTCGATTCGGGTGCCACCCATTCCTTTGTGGGATGAAGTTTCGTAGATAAACATCGATTAGATGTGGATAAATTAGGAGACTCTTTCAACGTTAAGCTTCCCTCCGGTGATTCGGCGATATCTAATCTAGGAATTCTGAGATACCATATTTATCTATGCGCTTTCCTAGCCTTTGCGGATATGCTGGTTTTGGATCTGATGGACTTTGATGTGATTTTGGGCATGGACTGGCTGTCCATGTATGACGCGGTCATCTAGTGCAAGGCAAAGCGACTAGACTTCAAGATGGACAATGGCCAACCTATGAGCGTCTATGGTTTTTTAGGACAGGGTTTCCCCTATTATTTCTGCGGTACGTGCTTGTTGTTATATAGAGGCTGGTTGGGAGGCGTATTTGGTTTCTATTTCTGCTTTGGAAACAGCTTTTATTACACCACATCTTGAGAATATCTTGGTGGTGCGAGAATTTTCAGATGTTTTTCCTGATTATCTTCCAGGACTTCCTCTGGTAAGGGAGATAGAGTTTGTGATAAACTTTGAACCAGGTACTCGTCCTATTGCCAAAGCACCGTACCATATGGCTCCGCGTGAGTTGGATGAGTTACATACTCAGCTCGACGAGTTGCTGCAGTATTGTTTTATTAGACCGAGTTATTCTCCGTGGGGTTCTCCTATATTATTTGTAAAGAAAAAGGATGGATCGATGAGGCTTTGCATCGATTATAAAGAATTGAATAAGATTACCATTAAGAATATATATCCCTTGTAGAGGATTGATGATCTGTTCGGTCAGTTGCAGGTAGCTCAGTATTTTTAAAGATCGATCTTCGTTCAGGCTACCACTGGTTAAGAATTCGTGAGGCAGATATTCCAAGGACCGCTTTCGTTTGCGGCATGGACATTTTGAGTTTTTTGTGATGTCCTTCGGTCTGACTAATGCACCCTCTACTTTTATAGATTTAATGAATTTAGTGTTCAAGGATTTCTTGAACTGTTTCGTGATCGTATTCAAAGATGGCGTCCTTGTTTATTCCTGCAGTGTTGAGGAGCATACTCAACATTTGCGATTCGTTTTGTCGACCCTGAGGGAGCATAAGTTATATGTGAAGTTGTGCAAGTGTGAGTTCTGGCTACCAAAGGTGTCCTTTCTGGGTCATGTTGTCAACAAGGATGGTATTTCCGTAGACCCGACCAAGATTTCTGCTGTGATGGAATGGGAGAGACTATATACACCTAAGGAGATTAGGAGCTTCTTAGGCCTGGTTGGCTATTAAAGAAGATTCATGGAAGCATTTTCAGTGTTGTCTGCTCCCCTAACTAGACTCACCCAAAAGAACACTGCGTTCATTTGGAGTGATAGGTGTGAAGAAGCTTTCCAAGAGTTGAAGAAGAGATTGTGTAATGCTCCAGTATTAACTTTGCCTACTACAGGAGTTGATTATGCTATGTTTGTGGATGCATCACACATTGGACATGTCTCTGTTTTGACGCAAGATGGAAAGGTGATCACGTGTGGATTAAGGCAATTAAAGATTCATGAAAGAAACTATCATACGCATAATTTGGAGTTTGTTGCTGTAATTTATGCGCTGAAGCTTTGGAGACATTTATTGTATAGCGCGATGTGCATGATTTATACAGATCATAAGAGTTTGAAGTACATCTTCACTCAGAAGGAACAAAATCTGTGCCAGCGTAGGTGGTTAGAATAGGTGGCTGATTATGATGTGGAGATTCTTTATCATCCAGGAAAGGGTAATGTAGTAGCCGATTCTTTGAGTAGAAAGACCACCAAAATTTTTAATCTATCTGTTCAGTCCATGGTAGAAGAATTCTTGTTGATGGACATTGAGGTTGGTTGTAGTACTGTGCCTGCTAGTTTGGAAGCAGAAGATGTAACACCCCCATCCGTCATATGGCATATAACAGAAGGTCCAGCTGGAACCCGACGCCATATACCACAGACAGTCGGAAGGATTACATAAGAATATACAAACTATCCAATTAAGACTACTCGTCCTACACATAGCATTCTAGTGGAAACTTTTAAATAGTTGAAAGAACCCAAAACTTAAATCCATAATCATGAATGTCCACATCCACACAACAGGAATGAAAACCAAATACACTTAAAGGGGGAACACGGCCTTATGGCCTTACAATAGTTCACTTAACAAATAGTGTCTTACATACATCGGCTCGCAGGCCGGCCACACATGACAAAATGAAAACAACTATTCTTTACGGCCTTCAAGGGCCAGCACAGCAACATGGGCTCTAGCCCGCTATTTTGCACTCGGCTCCGCAACACCTGCAAGCAACATTCCACCGCATGGTGGCAAACAGGCAACAGTCAGCTAAAGCCTACCAAATTATAACGACCTCGCCCCTTACTTGGGACGGCGGTGCTCTTTCCCTTCATAAAGTTAGCCCAGCTAGACAATAAAGTGTAATTACATTTCGCCACAGATGTAGGCTCGCATGGCCAAACACCCCGTACACTCAGGGCACATTAACGGTGAATCCTGACACTTCAGTGTCTTCACCACCACCACCAAGATGGCAACCACGTGAGCATTTCAGCCTTCCTGACCACTGTCAAAGGCTCCTGACTATGCCAACGGCCAATCCCCTTTTCGGGTCTCTCGCACTGAACCACATAGCCCAGGTCCAATTCCACTTGCTCGTTGCTCACAACCACGTAGTTCACCTTAAGACGTACGCACGGGCCAAGCTTCTCTCAGATCCTAATATTCCAATCAATCACATAACCCAGTTATGTTCAAGGCCGATTCCCAGAACGCCAAGTTAGCAGAACAACGATTTCGCTCAGTTTTCCGGGTGCGCCATGGAGCTAACCTCCTAGGATCCCTACTGCAATCTACCACGTAGAAACCCAAAAACCCAAAGCACGGAGTCTTCTCCGGCAAATCATAATAAATGCAACATCACTGATCCAGACCAACATGTCCGAGTAGGCTTCACACACAATGCCTATGCCCGTACTTCGATTCCGGACTCTATATGCAACACAAGGGGGACTATTCCCGTCAACCCCAAGGAACACCGCACAATCATCGCACACTCGCGGGAGCAGGATTCCCTATGCAGAAAGGAAGAGCTTCACATGCTCAAGTTGAGAATCGTTACCCTTATAGTACGCTTTGGCGCCATGGAAAAACTACATGGACAGAATTCTTGCAATGATCTTTCCTCCACGGATCTGCTCTCAGATCTCAAAACGGTGCTCCGATGCTCCGCCGGCGGCCGGAATACTCCTCCTTCTTCCTCCTTGCTCTAACTCCCTAGAGAGAGAAAGCTTTGGAGAGAAATGAAGGATTAACTCCTCTATTCCCAGCCTTAACAGGGCAGGAAACCATCTGGGCCGTTGGATCTTATTTAAAGAAAAAGAACGGCTCAGATCCGCTCAAAAATCCCCAAACCTGCGCTGAACACGGCTTGGCACACGGCCGTGTCCCAGGTCGTGTGCCTCGATCCAGGCACGATCGACGAAGATAGAGACTCAAACGGGCTCAGACACGCCCGTGTCTCACCCGACACACCCGTGTCGGGTTCCTCGACAAGCTCGTGACCGGGGGCGTGTCACACATAACCGTCACGCCAACCGACACGACCCAACTAAACACGAGTACTAACATGGGTAGGCACACTCCCGTGTCAAATGACATGTCCGTGTCATGAAGCCGTGTTCCTAGTCGTGTCCTTCTCGGGATGAAAACGACCAAAACACCAGCCAGACACGGCCTTGGACACGCCCGTGTTCTAGGCCGTGTACCCCTATACAGGTACCAAAATCACTTTTTACGCGACCAACTCAAATACAATTTTAGGGGCGTTACAAATCTCCCCACTTAAGGAATTTCATCGCGAAATTAAGTAAAGGTACAAAAATTACAAGCTACCTGAATGGAATAACTCGGGGTATTCCTCCAACATAGTTTGCTCTCGCTCCCAAGAAAGCTCCTCACATCCGCAATTATCCCAATAGACTTTAACCATTCAGATATCCTTGTTTCGGAGTCACTTGACTTCAACGTCTTCTATACGTATAGGCTTGACTTTTGTCGTCAACTCGTAATCAACTGGCACTTGATCAACCGAAACTATCTGCGAAGGCTCTTGCACCGCCTTATGCAACACCGATACGTGGAACACATCATGTAGCCCACTCAACTCCACCGACAGCTTCAATCTATACGCTGCTTCACCAACACGCTCCAGGATCTCAAATGGTCCAAGGTATCTCGGACTCAGCTTCTTCAACCTTTGAACCCGCGAGACACCCTTGAATGGTTTGATTTTCAAGTACACCCAGTCGCCAACAATGAACTCCACGTTCCTATGTTTGGCGTTATAGTACTCTGACTGTCTGTCCTGAGCGATCTTCAACCGTTCCTAAATTGTCCATATCACTAAAGTGGAATCTTCCACGCTTGACGTTTGTAAAGCTTCGACTCACCCGTCTCCAACCAAGACAACGGCGTGCGACACTTTCTCCCGTACAAGGCCTCGAAAGGCGCCATTCCAATACTCTCCTGAAAGCTGTTGTTATACGCAAACTCCACCATGTACAGGTGATCTTCCCACTGCTTTCCAAAATCTAGGACGCACATGCGAAGCATGTCCTCCAACGTCTGGTTGACCCTCTCGGTTTGGCCATCCATCTGCGGATGAAAGGCTGTGCTGAACTTTATCTTAGTACCCAACAGACTATGCACCAACCTCCAGTCATTCGACGTGAAGCATCCATCTCGATCACTAACAATACTGCGGGGCACACCATGCAACCGTACAATATTCTCCACATAGGGTTTGGCCAACCTTTCCACTGGATCTTCCTTCCTGATCGGGATGAAGTGCGACACCTTTATCAACCTATCTGCGACCACCCAGATGCCGTCGTTTCCCCTCCGCGACTTCGGCAAACCATGCACAAAATCCATAGATATGTCGTCAAATTTCCATTCCGGGATGGGCAAGGACTTTAGGAAACCTCCGGGCTTCTGGCACTCTGCCTTAACCAAAGCACAAGTTTGGCACTTGGCCATATAAAGTGCTACACCCTTCTTCAATCCTGGCCACCAAAATAATTTCTTCATGTCTCTGTACATCTTCGTGCTTCCCGGGTGGATTGAGTACTTGGTATGATGAGTCTCGTACATCAACTCCTCCTGAAGATTATCCGCACTAGGAACGCATAGGCGTCTGTCTTTCCTTAGCAACCCATCCTCAATAGCAAACTGGGAATTTGACCCATCCAATGATTCATCCAAGATTTGCTTCATGTTGTTATCCTGAATCAAAGCCCGCCGAACTCTATCAGCTAGGTCACACTGCACCTCGGTCCAAAACAGTTTCGCCTCAATACTATACTGCTTGTCGATGCAAGATATCTCCAAAGCCTCCAACTCACGGACCAATCTCTCATCATGTACTGATAACCAGTTAGCCTGTGCAGGAACCTTACGACTCAACGCATCAGCCACTACACTACCTTTCCCTGGCACAAAATGTATCTTGAAGGTGTAGTCCCCTAGGAACTCCATCCACCTCCGCTGCCTCATGTTCAGATCCTTTTGATCTAACAGGTACTTCAAGCTCTTATGATCGGTGTATATATCGACTTTCACACCGTACAGATAGTGCATCCACAGCTTTAAAGCAAATATCACGGCCGCTAACTCCAACTCGTGGACCGGATAATTTCTCTTGTGAGCCTTCAATTGTCGTGAACCATAGGCTATCACACTCCCATGCTATAGCAGAACACAGCCCAAACCACTGCCTGAAGCATCACTATAGATTTCGAACCCTTCGGTTCCTCTTGGGGAACATAAAATAGGCGTTGTGGTCAACCGCCTCTTCAACTCTTCAAAAGCCTGTTCGCATTCCGATGACCACACAAACTTCTAATGCTTCCTAGTCAAAGTCGTGAGTGGTAACGCTATCCGCGAGAAGTTCTCTACGAAGCGCATGTAGTAGCCAGCAAGCCCCAGAAAGCTCCGGACCTCCGCTACTGTAGTTAAAGCAGGCCACTCCCGTATCGCCACTATCTTCGCCGGATCCACAGTTATCCCTTCTCCACTAACAACATGACCAAGGAACGCTATCGAGGATAACCAAAACTCACACTTGGAGAACTTAGCATACAACTGATTTCTCCTCGACGTCTCCAACAGCATGTGCAGGTGATTGTAGTGATCCTCTTCACACTGCGAGTACACCAAGATATCGTCAATAAATACTATCATAAAACGGTCCAGGTACTCTCTTAACGTCCTATTCATCAGATCCATAAACACAGATGGCGCATTGGTCAAACCAAACGGCATGACCGTGAACTCGTAATGCCCAAACCGCGTACTGAATGCTGTCTTTGGGATGTCGCTCTCCTTTATCCTCAATTGGTAGTAACCAGACTTCAGATCTAACTTCGAATATACCGTTGACACAACCAACTGATCAAATAGATCGTCAATTCTCGGGATTGGATACTTATTCTTTTCCGTAAGCTTGTTCAATTCCCGGTAGTCGATACAAAGCCGCAATCTCCCATCTTTCTTCTTAACGAAGAGAACCGGTGCGCTCCAAGGCGACGAACTTAGACATACATAACCTTGCTCTAACAACTCCTGCAGTTGCACCTTCAACTCCGCCATCTCTTTTGGCGCTATCCGATAGGGGGAGCGTGACACCAGTTTGGCACCCGGTACCAGCTCTATGGTAAAGTCTATCTCCTGCTGAGGAGAAGCTCCTGGGAGATCATCTAGAAACACATCAGGAAACTCAGACACAACTGGGATACTATCCAGACTAGGCTTAGGCGTCAAAGTCTGCACTAGAGTGACAAACAGCTCCTCCCCAGACCGAACTGCCTTGATCACCTGAAGGGCCGACATCAAAACTTTCCCTGATACCTACATGCCCGCAAACGTAGTCTCCCATTCAGAATTTAATCCCAACTAAACTCATTTCGGTTGTAGTCAATCTAAGCTCGCTGCTCAGAGAGCCAGTCCATACCAAAGATTACATTGAACTCTAGTAACGGTAGAATCAACGCTTGCAAATCAAACTCCTAATCCCCAATTCCAACCTTGACTACACAGACCTTATCCGCGTGCATTGAGCACCCATTAAGCAACAACACATCCAACTTGTCTTTTGCCATCGAGGGAGGGACCCCGATGCGCATCACAAATCGTTCGGACAAGAAGGAATGCGAAGCTCCTGTATAAAACAAGACTCTCGCCGGACAATCAAGAATGAATACAAATCCTAGCAACAATAGAAGTAAGCTAACACATAAAAGATGTAACAACTACAAAAGTTAGTCTGCTATAAATTAACTCATACCTGTCACCACGTCAGCTTGCTTTATGGCCTCTTACAGACCAAGATTATAAACTCTAGGTTGTACTGGAGCATGATGGGACGCGGTTGACTCCACCGCCTTCCCTTTCTCCTCATAAGTCGCTCCAGAATTCCTCTCAGACTTTGAACATCCGCTCCAACACTCACGAGCAAAACGGCCTGTCTTCCCACAGTTGAAGCAAGCTCCTGGGACTCGACTTGTGGTTGCCCCTGATGTACTAGACGAAGGTGCTGAGTTTGAAGTCCTCTGCTTCTTGTTCCATCTGCGGAATCCTGACTTTACACTAGGCACTTTGAACTCTGCCTTCTTTTCTCCCGAGTCCTTCTTCCCTTGCACCCTCTCCGCAACCTTTTCCAAAGACCGGGCCGAGTTAACCAAGGCTAGGAAGCCCTGCGCCTTAGGCCCAGCAAGGAGTAACTATAGGTCACCACGAAGACCCTCATAAAATCGGTTGGTCTTCCTCTCCTCTTCCGTAAACATAGCCCCAGCATACCGACCCAACCGTGTAAACTCGTGGAGCTACTCGTCCACACTTCTGGATCCCTGAGTCAACCCAAGATATTGGTTCTCCATCTCAAGCATCTGAGCAGAGGGTAGATATCTGGACAGGAACAATCTTGAAAATTCCTCCATAGGCACATCAGCAAGCTGCCTACCCACTAAGAGATGAAACTCCAACTCATCCCACCACAGCCTCGCTTCACCCGACAAAAGAAAGGTCGTTATGGTGGTCTTCTGCCACTCCTCAGTTAACGTGGCTGTCAAAACCCTCTTTATCATAGAGAGCCAGTCCTCAGCTAGAGCTGGCGTTCCAGTCCCGTCAAATATTGGGGGATGAAAGCTCATTACATGCTTAAGATGCTTCTCTATAGCTCTCCTCGGCTCTAATAGATCAACTACTGCGCTCCACCACTCTCAGCTCTGCCGCCCTAACCGATTCTTGCTCCACGCTAGGAGGTGCGTGGTGTATTTGCCCTGTAGGTTGGGCATTAATAATCGCAAATACGGCTTCAGCCACCAACCTGATGGTTTCTGCTGAAGGAGGTGTAGTAGGCATGTCTCTCGGTGCACTACTTTCCGCTGATTGCGGACGCTCTGATTGACCAGCACTGCTCCTAGCTGCCTATAGAAGCAAAGACACACGATTACATGATAACCAAATTGCTAAAAGCAATCATTGGAACACTCAGATTCCACAAAACAAGTGTATTTTTCATTCCTAAGTGGACATTCATGGGTTCTTTTTGATGTTATAACGATGACGCATACATGTGCTCACCACCCCTTAAAAGAATTCGTCCACGAATTCATTTAAGCCTAACCGTAACAAGAAGTCTGATACCAAATTGTAACACCCCCATCTGTCATATGGCATATAACAGAAGGTCCAACTGGAACCCGACGCCATATACCACAGACAGTCGGAAGGATTACATAAGAATATCCAAACTATCTAATTAAGTCTACTCGTCCTACACAGAGCATTCTAGCGGAAGCTTTTAAATAGTTGAAAGAACCCAAAACTTAAATCCATAATCATGAATGTCCACATCCACACAACATGAATGAAAACTAAATATACTGAAAGGGGGAACACGGCCTTATGTCCTTACAATAGTTCACTTAACAAATAGTGTCTTACATACATTGGCTCGCAGGCCGGCCACACATGACAAAATGAAAACAACTATTCTTTACGGCCTTCAAGGGCCAGCACAACAACATGGTCTCCAGCCCGCTATTTTGCACTCGGCTCCACAGCACCTGCAAGCAACATTCCACCGCATGGTGGCAAACAGGCAACAGTCAGCTAAAGCCGACCAAATTATAATGACCCCGCCCCTTACTCGGGACGGCGGTGCTCTTTCCCTACATAACATTAGCCCAGCTAGATAATAAAGTGCAATTACATTTCTCCACAGATGTAGGCTCGCATGGCCAAACACCCCATGCATTCAGGGCACATTAACGGTGAATCCTGACACTTCAGCGTCTTCACCACCACCACCAAGATGGCAACCACGTGAGCATTTCAGCCTTCCTGACCACTGTCAAAGTCTCCCGACTATGCCAATGGCCAGTCCCCTTTTCGGGTCTCTCGCACTGAACCACATAGCCCAGGTCCAATTCCACTTGCTCGTTGCTCACAACCGCGTAGTTCACCTTAAGACGTACGCACGGGCCAAGCTTCTCTCGGATCCTAATATTCTAATCAATCACATAACCCAGTTATGTTCAAGGCCGGTTCCCAGACCGCCAAGTTAGCAAAATAACGATTCCGCTCAGTTTTCCGGGTGCGCCTTGGAGCTAACCTCCAAGGATCCCTGCTGCAATATACCGCGTAGAAACCCAAAAACCCAAAGCACGGAGTCTTCTCCGGCAAATCATAATAAATGCAACATCACCGATCCAGACCAACATGTCCGTGTAGGCTTCACACACAATGTCTATGCCCGTACTTCGATTCCGGACTCTATATGCAACACAAGGGGGACTATTCCCGTCAACCCCAAGGAACACCGCACACTCACCGCACACTCGCGGGAGCGGGATTCCCTATGCAGAAAGGAATATCTTCACATGCTCAAGTTGAGAATCGTTATCCTTGTAGTATGCTTTGACACCATGGAAAACTACACTGACAGAAGTCTTCGCAACGATCTTTCCTCCACGGATCCGCTCTCAGATCTCAAAACGGTGCTCCGATGCTCTGCCGGCGGCCGGAATACTCCTCCTTCTTCATCCTTGCTCTAACTCCTTGGAGAGAGAAAGCTTCGTAGAGAAATGAAGGATTAACTCCCCTATTCCCGGCCTTAACAGAGTAGGAAACCATCTGGTCCGTTGGGTCTTATTTAAAGAAAACGAATGGCTCAGATCCGCTCAAAAATCCCCAAACCTGGGCCGAACACGGCTTGGCACACGGCCGTGTCCCAGGCTGTGTGCCTTGATCCAGGAACGATCGATGAACACAGAGACTCACACGGTCTCAGACTCACCCGTGTCTCACACGACACGCCTGTGTCTGGTTCCTCGACACGCTCGTGACTGGGGGCGTGTCACACATAACTGCCACGCCAACCGACACGACCCAACTGAACACGGGTACTGACACGGGTAGGCACACGCCCGTGTCAAATGACACGCCCGTGTCATGAAGCCGTGTTCCTAGCCGTGTCCTTCTCGAGATGAAAATGGCCAAAACACCAGCCAGACACGGCCTTGGACATGCCCGTGTCCTAGGCCGTGTACCCCTATACAGGCACCAAAATCCCTTTTTATGCGACCAACTCAAATACAATTTTCGCGGCGTTACAGAAGAGCCCTCTTGGATTTCCTAACTAGAGCACACCAGAAGAATGATTCGGATTTGTTGCATCTCCGGAATAGAACTGAGAAGGGAGAACTACCTGATTTCTTTTTGGATGAGTTGGATACTTTGAGGTATCGGGGTAGATTTTGCATCCCTGCTTTCAGTGATAGCTGGGCTAAGATTTGTACTGAATTTTATGGTTCCAGTGTTGCCTAACATCCTGGATCCACTAAAATGTATAAAGATTAAAAGCAAATTGTTTGGTGGTCGATAATGAAGAATGATATAGCGAAGTTTGTGTCAAAATGTTATACGTGTTAGCGTGTTAAGGCTGACCATAGATGTCCTGGAGGTAAATTGACACCGCTTGATGTCCCAAGTTGGAAGTGGGAGAGTATTTTGATGGATTTCAACATCACTTTACTGAGATCTCCCTGTGGGCACGATTCTGTTTGGGTGATAGTTGATAGATTGAATAAATGTTCTCACTTCATCCCCTTTAAGATTGGGTATTTTATGAAGAAGATAGCTGAGTTATACCTTGATGAGCTCATCAGATTACATGGAGTGCCTGTTAGCATCATATCGGATCGAGACTCTAGATTTACATCTCATTTTTGGAAGAGTTTACAGGAGGGGATGGGTTCCGATTTATGGTATTCCACCGTCTATCATCCACAGACGAATGGTGAGACGGAAAGGGTAAATCAGATCATGGAGGTCATTATCAGGTATTACATTTTGGATCATGGTTGTGCTTGGGATGAGCATGTCAGACTTATAGAATTTGTGTATAATAATAGTTGTCAAGAGAGTCTGTAGATGGCCCAATTTGTGGCCTTATATTGGAGGCATTGTAGGACTCCTTTGTTTTGGGCTGAGGTTGGTGAAAGACCGTTGCTAGGTCTGGAAGCCCTTGAAGAAATGAATTGTGATGTGACTCATACTCGGGAGAAGTTTCGTGTAGCATAAGAATGCTATAAGAAATATACTAATCAACGAAGGGTTGATCTGGTGTTCACTGTTGGGGACTTGGTTTTTCTGAAAGTCTCTCCGATGTCAGGTGTTAAAATATTTGGAAAGAACCACAAGTTAGACCCCCGGTATGTGGGACCTTTTCAGATTCTGGTGCGCATCGGAGTGTCTGCTTATAGGCTGGAGTTTCCTGCTACCTTCCCTAGTGTCCATGATTTGTTTCATGTGAGCCAGTTGCGGAAGTGTGTTCGTAGTAAATGCCAAGTCCTTGACTCGGTGCCGCAGTTTTAGCCCAACCTTACGTACGTGGAAGAACCTATTCGTATTTTGGATTCTCAAGAACGAGTGTCGCGGTGAAAGACCATCCCCATGGTTAGAGTTTTTTATCGAAATCGAGATGTCGAGAGTGTGATGTGGGAATTGGTGTCGGTGATGAGAGAATCTCATCCACATCTCTTCCCTTAATTCATGTATGTCTTCAGGTTTTTGGTAATATTTGGATTTTTCGTTAAGGTTTGGTTTTAATGTTGTGATAAGTTTTGGGACGAAACTTCTTTTTAGGGGGTGTGACTGTAACGCCCCTGATTTTCTGATGTTATTATTTGTTTTGGTGTCGTCATATTTATGATGTCGGAGCGTTACCCCCTTTTAATGTTTTGTTGATGGCGCTACACCGTTTGTGCGTTTTTGCGTCCATTAGAACTGTTTGACCGGATTTTGGGATTTTGATTGGATTGAATGTTTCCTTGATTTGATGGATGACTTTTTCTTATGTAAGCATTTGATGAAAGTGTCTCAAGAATGGTGCGTCTGATTCTCGGGTTGTCCTCGCTCTAAATTCGTAGAGTCGCATTTTATCCCGGATGTTAGTCGAATTAGAATTTCTAAAATTACCCTGCTTAGTACTCGAGATGAGCAGCCTTGTCCTCGAGAGAGATCGTTGTGTACTCGGGAGCTTTGGCCCTTCGTTTCTCGAGAAGCCGGGACTTGTTCCCGAGTAGTGTGTTGATTCTCGAGAATGCCTCTTCTTGTACTCGAGAAAATTCCTCTATCTCTGGAGAAATGCCTCTAGTTCTCGAGAGGTCTACTATTGTACCCGAGTAATTTTTGTGTTGTTTCAGAGTAATACTACTTATTCTCGAGATGTACCTTATTGTTCCCGTGATGTGCAGTCATGCTCTCGAGATGTCCCTTTTACTTCTCGAGAAGGTTATTTAGTACTCGAGAAATCATCTTCTGTACTCGTGATCTGCTCATACTCTCAAGAAGGTTGTCTTGTTCTCGAGAACTGGCCTTCTTGTTCTCGAGAAGATTCATCTTGTTCTCGAGAACTACCCTTCTTGTTCTCGAGATGATGCGTGATGAAGAATTTTATAGTTTTGAAAATTATATCCAAACTATAATCTCGAAATAGGCAAGTGCACCTATCGAAATTTAGTATAGGAAATGTCGTATTAGACTCGGGGCCTGTTGATTACTCCTACTCACGCAAATTAATATTATTTTATCGATTAATAAAAGAAGTGAATTAAAATTACAACTAGAAAATAAACTAAAACGAAAACACCTGATCTATACTTACTTTATAATAAAATAAACATCATCATTAAGGTAAACTTCTAAATTACCTACTTCGACCGTGGAGGTTCTTAAATTACGAAAACGCCTCTCTCGAGAATACGCTCTCGACTAAACTTAGGTTGATCGATTAAGACCTCTCGGCCAGTCGAAACCCCTAAGCCTGCTTTAGGAAGTGAACCCCTCTATTGGATTTCACTCCAATCCAGAAGAGTTATGTCGTCCTCTCTCGAGGAGTGCAATCAACTCCTTTTATCTTTGAGTGATCTCCCCGTATCCGCAACCTCTCGGTCATTTAGGATATGGATCTTAGATCGAAATCGGAAGTAATAAATCAAAGATAAATCAGAAGCGATAAATCAAGAGTTGACAAAAAGAAGAAGACTAATTTATTCCAAAGCTTGACAAGATCAAGTGCAAATAAAATTAGATTCTCATTATCATAATAGAAGGATACATGAAGAGAAAAGCAAAGACATTCTAAAAATTAAAAGGCTAGAATTAAAGACTACAATTATGAAATTGAAATTATAGGAAAGAAAATACATAAAACAGGAAAACTAGCTACTTAACTACTCCTAGATTGACCTCCTTGTCCCCTCTGGAGCTTCTGGCTCGATCTGGAATTTATAGAAATTTTTCTTGAAGGTCACGCCCTAGGTCACGCCCGTGACCTAGGGCGTGTTAGGCTCGGAACCGCCGTCTTGAAAGCTCGGGAACGTTGGAGGAGAAACCGTCAAAATTTGTTAAATGGCGGGTCACGCCCCTAGGTCACGCCCGTGACCTAGGGCGTGTCACTTCAGTTTCTGGAAAACCGCGGGAAGCTGAAAACGGCGGGAGTAAATTTTGTCAGTTCCTCAAGTGTCACGCCCCTAGGTCACGCCCGTGACCTAGGGCGTGTACTGACCAGGTCAGCAAACGACTGAAAACGGCGCATTCTGGCATCAATTCGGCAGTTTCGGGTTAGTCACGCCCTAGGTCACGCCCGTGACATGGGGGCGTGTACTTGGGAAATGTTCCAGAATTACCCCGGGAAGTTTTTTAGAGAAAATTATTTTCTTGAACTAGTCACGCCCGTGTTCACACCCTGGTCACGCCCGTGACCTTGGGGCGTGTACTTGTGAAATTCTCCAGATTTGTAGAGGACGTCGTGCTCTTTCCGTTGACTGGTTGCACGTCCCGTAACTCTTCCTGGTTTGAAAGTTATGGCCATTTGAATTTCAGCTATCCGTGGCCAAAAATGTTAATTTTCTCAAAATGTTTTCAGATCTTTGCCATGAACTTGAAAATGATATTTGGAGCCCATATTGACCTGAAATATAAAAATAAATGAATTATTATATATATTAATATAAATCCAAATAAATTATACTATTTATTTATAAAAAAAACTAAAATAAAATAACTATATAAATTAACTTATCAAATACCCCCACACTTAATCTTTTGCTATTCCAGAGCAAAACTATGAGAAGTATTTATAAGAAAATAATATAATTTTTTTAATCAAACTAAAAAATTATCAAATCAAAAGAGAGTTAAAAATTAATTTTAGTGATTCAAATTTTTAAGTCCTAAAATATGAAAGTAAAAAGTGAAGAGCTAAATATTTAGCAAAGTTTTCTCTAATAAAATAATTAGAACTCAAAATTAAGTATTTAGCAAACAAAATTAGATTAAAAATTATAAACACTTTTTCCACTAAAAAGAGACTTCAAGAAAAATCAAACTACTACTTATGCTCTCTTACAAATTTAATTTAAATCTAAGCAATTATATTGGGTTTTGGGTTTGGAAAAAGGAAAATTGAAGAGATCTTAGATTGGGGGTGATGAATTTTATCCTCTCACCCCGGACAATTTTTTTCTTTTTTTGATATTTTTTTTCTTCTTTTTTTTTCTCTTCAAACAAAATTTCTTAGGAGTAATGAATTTTATCCTCTTACTCCTTTTTTTGGGGGTTGCATATGTGTACCAAGGAATACTTGATTCCCATGACATATGATCTAGCCAAAAAGAAAAAATGCATATGTGTACCAGGGGATAATGAATTTTATCCTCTTATCCCTATGACATATGATCTAACAAGAAAATTAAAAACAAGGGGAAAGGTTTAACAAAATTTAGATTAAATTAAAAAAACTAAGAGAGCAACTATAGTGATTTAAGTTTTCCTAAAAATCTTAAAGCATAAAGTGAAGATAATTAAAATCTAAGAATTGTTAATCTAAATGCCACAAAGTTGAAACTAATTACAATAAAAGAGAATAAGGTCTAAATAGATTTCTCTAATCAAATTTTACTTCATAAATTTATTTCTTAAAATCAAATCACCTAAAAATTAAATTTAACTAACTTTGATGAAATAAAAGATTTAGAAAATCAAAAATTATAAAATTTTTATAAATAAATTCAAAATAAATTTTCTGAAAAGTCACAACAAGATTAAGTAGGGGTTTATTATATTTTTTGGTTTTTTGGAATTTTCTCTTTTTTTGGTTTTTTTTATAATAAAAAGAAAACAAAATTTTGTAATTTTTTTTTAAGATTTTTATATTTTGAAAATTTTTAAAGATTTTTTTTCATTTTTTTTTAAAATTTTAAAATAAAAACAATAAATAGAAATCCACCCTCATACTTAAAAATAAACATTGTCCTCAATGTTTATAAGTCAAGTAAGAGGGGAGAAACAAGAAGAAAAAAATTTCAAATTTTTTAGAAAAAATTTTTTTTAAAACAAAAAAAAATTATTAAAGATAAACAAGGGGTGTCTCCCAAGAGCGCTTTTCTTTTTCCCGTCTTTAAGCTAGACGGTTTTATTTAGGAAAAAGGGAAATAAAAAGTAAAGTGCACTAGCAACTCCCTTAATTCATGCTTGGGTGAAAACGCCAAAGACGCCCGCCCAATGACTCCTCTGCTTGCTTCTTGATTCTCCTTTTTTGAACATTTGACTTGAAAGTGTAAATTCACATCACCTATACATACCTGAGGCGATGTGAATTTTTGTAGATGAGCGGCAAATGGATCGTTGACGACGTGTGATTGCAACGGCTCATCATTTTCATGAAATTCATTAATTAAAGAAAAATCAAAGGTAAGCACGTCAGAAAAATCTTCGCAAGTAGGAGGTTCTTGTGAAGTTATATGATTAGGTATATGTTGTTTATTTTCTAAAGTAAAGTTATTATCTAAAAGAAAATTACTGGGCACTATAGTTTTAGGAATTTCAATTTCTAAAAATTCATAAGTAGAGTTTGAAAATTCATGAAGAGAATGAAAATCGGGAGAAATAGGAAAAGAAACATGTTTTTCTCCTATTTCACCCGGTGTGCCCATAACTTTAAAATATTCTTGATATAATAATTCTTCCTCCTCTTCCGAATAAGTCACCAAGGGGGCACATGAAGATTCATGTTCCGTACTAGGTGAACTATTTGGAGGGGGTGAAAAATCATTAGAACAAGAAATGATTTCTTCTAAATTTTGGGGAGGATCAACAATGAATTCCGTAAAGTCCCCAAAATTAGAAGAAAACGATTGTGGTGTGCTAAAAGAAGAACAAAAATTAGGATCTAAATAATAGTTCTCATAACTCGGAAAGTTTTCCTGTGGATCTTGCGAATAAGAAAAACCCAAAACAGAGTTAGAGGAAAAACTATTTAAATCAAAATAATTATTCGCATTTGAAAAATTATTTTCATGAAAAATATGTGAATTGGAAAAATTAGTTTCATGAAAATTTGAAGCAGAATCAGTATCAAAGTGGGGATAATTGTTAATTTCAAAATTATTTTCATAACAAAATTGTTTATAATAATCATAATAACAATTATCACGATGATGAGGAGCACCACAATAAGAACATGAAATTTGACGCTGTCTTGCGGCTTTCAAAATATCTAGTTGATTTTGAAGCTCTACAATTTTGGCGGCCAATTGCGATAACATTTTCTTATAAAAGGAAAATAAAACAACCGTTACCTAATAGAAATGAATTTGAAAAAGAAAATAAAAAGAATTGGGTAAAGAGAAAGAGAGTGATAAAAGTAATAAAATTCGTGCTTTCAAAATATCAACAAAATTTCCCCGGCAACGGCGCCAAAAACTTGATGAAGAATTTTATAGTTTTGAAAATTATATCCAAACTATAATCTCGAAATAGGCAAGTGCACCTATCGAAATTTAGTATAGGAAATGTCGTATTAGACTCGGGGCCTGTTGATTACTCCTACTCACGCAAATTAATATTATTTTATCGATTAATAAAAGAAGTGAATTAAAATTACAACTAGAAAATAAACTAAAACGAAAACACCTGATCTATACTTACTTTATAATAAAATAAACATCATCATTAAGGTAAACTTCTAAATTACCTACTTCGACCGTGGAGGTTCTTAAATTACGAAAACGCCTCTCTCGAGAATACGCTCTCGACTAAACTTAGGTTGATCGATTAAGACCTCTCGGCCAGTCGAAACCCCTAAGCCTGCTTTAGGAAGTGAACCCCTCTATTGGATTTCACTCCAATCCAGAAGAGTTATGTCGTCCTCTCTCGAGGAGTGCAATCAACTCCTTTTATCTTTGAGTGATCTCCCCGTATCCGCAACCTCTCGGTCATTTAGGATATGGATCTTAGATCGAAATCGGAAGTAATAAATCAAAGATAAATCAGAAGCGATAAATCAAGAGTTGACAAAAAGAAGAAGACTAATTTATTCCAAAGCTTGACAAGATCAAGTGCAAATAAAATTAGATTCTCATTATCATAATAGAAGGATACATGAAGAGAAAAGCAAAGACATTCTAAAAATTAAAAGGCTAGAATTAAAGACTACAATTATGAAATTGAAATTATAGGAAAGAAAATACATAAAACAGGAAAACTAGCTACTTAACTACTCCTAGATTGACCTCCTTGTCCCCTCTGGAGCTTCTGGCTCGATCTGGAATTTATAGAAATTTTTCTTGAAGGTCACGCCCTAGGTCACGCCCGTGACCTAGGGCGTGTTAGGCTCGGAACCGCCGTCTTGAAAGCTCGGGAACGTTGGAGGAGAAACCGTCAAAATTTGTTAAATGGCGGGTCACGCCCCTAGGTCACGCCCGTGACCTAGGGCGTGTCACTTCAGTTTCTGGAAAACCGCGGGAAGCTGAAAACGGCGGGAGTAAATTTTGTCAGTTCCTCAAGTGTCACGCCCCTAGGTCACGCCCGTGACCTAGGGCGTGTACTGACCAGGTCAGCAAACGACTGAAAACGGCGCATTCTGGCATCAATTCGGCAGTTTCGGGTTAGTCACGCCCTAGGTCACGCCCGTGACATGGGGGCGTGTACTTGGGAAATGTTCCAGAATTACCCCGGGAAGTTTTTTAGAGAAAATTATTTTCTTGAACTAGTCACGCCCGTGTTCACACCCTGGTCACGCCCGTGACCTTGGGGCGTGTACTTGTGAAATTCTCCAGATTTGTAGAGGACGTCGTGCTCTTTCCGTTGACTGGTTGCACGTCCCGTAACTCTTCCTGGTTTGAAAGTTATGGCCATTTGAATTTCAGCTATCCGTGGCCAAAAATGTTAATTTTCTCAAAATGTTTTCAGATCTTTGCCATGAACTTGAAAATGATATTTGGAGCCCATATTGACCTGAAATATAAAAATAAATGAATTATTATATATATTAATATAAATCCAAATAAATTATACTATTTATTTATAAAAAAAACTAAAATAAAACTATCCGTGGCCTTCTTGTTCTCGAGAAGATTCATCTTGTTCTCGAGAACTACCCTTCTTGTTCTCGAGATGATGCGCTTGTACTCGAGAACAACCCTTGTTCTCGAGAAGTTTTGGCTCTGTACTCGAGAACTTGGTTTGTTGTTCCCGAGTGGTGCTTCCTTCGGTTCTCGAGTAATTCCTCTTGTACTCGAGAAATTTCGTCACACTTATTCGAGAAACCTACTTCTTCTATTCGAGTAATATTCCTTCCTATTCACGAGATATATTTTCTACTCGAGAAAACTACCTTTTGTTCCCGAGAATTCAACTTATACTCAAGAAATATCTCCTTCCACTCGAGAAATCCATACTTCTCGAGGATTTCGGTTCAGCCGAACCTTATCCCATCACTCAAGTGTGCTAACCCTTATATTATATTCATTATATATATATATATATATTTATTTATTTATTTATTTATATATTTATATATATAAGATAAACTTCTCCTTCTGTAACACCCCCTATCCGTCGCATAGTATATAGCAGTAGGTCCGGCCGGGGCCCGACGCCATATACCACAGACAGACCGGGTGGTTACGTATGGAAACCATCCAACCAATCTCAACGTCCTACACAGAGCATTCTAGCGGAAGCAGTTTATATACGTTGTAAACAAGAACCCAGCACTAGAGCACGAATGTCCACTATTTCATAATTAGGAATGTTATACAAAATACCCAAAATCGGCCTTAAGGCCTTACAGAGTGTTTCACTTGAATAATACATGATTTACAAACCTCGGCACGCAGGCCGGTCATACATGAATAAAACAGAAACATTTCTACTTGGGCCTTCGAGGGCCAGCTTCGCAAAAAGGGCTTTAGCCCGCTATTGACCGCTTGGTCCAGCTGCACCTGCAAGCAACAAACCACCGCACGGTGGCAAACAAGGCAACGGTCAGCAATGCTGACCAAATTATAACGATCCCGCCCCCAACTCGGGGCGGCGATGCTCCTTCCCTGCATTTCATTAGCACAAGCGAGCAATGCATATAACCATAGCCATTTCATCACAGACGTTGGCTCGTACGGCCACACGTCCCGTGCACTCAGGGCACATTCTCGGTGAACCGGTCGATGTCACGTCAATTAAAGCCATTAACATTCCGGACTCACCACCGCCACTTAGACGGCCATTCCTATGAGCAATTCGTCTTCCTGGCCTGGGTCACGACAATTTAAGCCATTGACCGCCGAAGACTCCCATCTATGCCAACGGCGAGTGCCACGTAACCTTAGGTCTCTCTAACCGAACGACATAAAGCGGGTACGGTTCCATCTAACCCGTGCTCACATCGCAACGACAATTTAAGCCATTTGCGCGGGTCAAACTTCCACCGAGTCCCATTCTACCGCAAGACACATAACCCCGTTATGTTCAAGTTGGCTCTCAGGCCACCAAGTTGGCAAGATCTCGTATCCGCCCAGTTTTCCGGGTGCACCTTTGGGTTAGTCCCCAAGGCTCCCTGCTGCAATCTACCGCGTAGAAAACCCGAAAACAAACCATAGCACGGAGTCTTCTCCGGCCTTATGCAATGCAACATCACCGATCCAGACTAACATGTCCGGGTAGGCTTCACACATCATGCCTACGTCCGTTCTCGCATACGGACTCTAAACAACGGGGACTTTACATATCTACCCGAAGGAACGCCTCCAACTCTCCGCAAACTCGCGAGAGCGGGCTTCCTATGCTAAGAAAGAGAGCGACTCATGCTCAAGATGAGGATCGTTACCCTTGAGTTCCTCTTTGGCGCCATCGAAAAGTAATCGGATAGGAATCACCGCACTTGCGTTGCCTCCGTGGATCCGGAGTCGGCTTGCGATTCGGAGCTCCGAAGCTCCTCCAATGGCGGATCTAGCTCTTCTTCTTCTTGCCTTAGCTCTCCTCTCTCCAAGGATTTAGAAAGAGAACAAGTGAGGAAAAGTGAGGTTTTCCAAGTCAACTCACGGGTATATCCTCTCAGGAACAACCCCCAGCCGTCGGATCTCAACCTAAGGAAACGAACGGCTTTGATTCGGGGCAGAAATGCCCAATCTGGGCCGAACACGGCCTGGCACACGCCCGTATCCAGGGTCGTGTGCCGCATTCGCCGTCAAAATCGAATCACCTGGAACCTCACACGGGTATCGAACACGCCCGTGTTCGAGCTGACACGCCCGTGTTCCACCTAACACGGCCGTGTAGCCGGCCGTGTACACCATGATTTTTCCCCCATTTTCAACCCGAGCACTGCACGGGTCCTAGGACACGCCCGTGTCCTTGCCCGTGTCACCTTGACACGCCTGGACCCCAGGCCGTGTACACGGGACAATTCGTCGAGGGAAGATCGACGACTTGATGACACGGCCTTGGACACGCCCGTGTCCTAGGCCGTGTTCCTTGTCTCGACGATCGTCGAGTGAATCTCGACGACTCCCCGGGACGATCATCGACACGGGTCGACACGCCCGTGTCGCAGGCCGTGTGCCCATTCTCGACGAATCGTCGAGTATAACTCGACGACTTCACGGCTAAGTGTCGACACGGGTCGACATGCCCTGCGACACGCCCGTGTCACAGGCCGTGTGCCCATTCTCGACGAATCATCGAGTATAACTCGACGACTTCGCGGCTAAGTGTCGACACACGCTTGACACGCCCTGGGACACGCCCGTGTCCCAGGTCGTGTGCCTTCTGCCAGAACCCAAACTGGCCCAAAACGTCCCCCTTTGCTCCTTTGAGTTTCGGGGCGTTACAACTCTACCCCTCTTAAAAGAATTTCGCCCACGAAATTTCATAAAGGGAAAAACATGTACAAAAACAAAATTTGTACCTGAGCGGAACAACTCCGGATATTCGTCAAGCATCGTCTGCTCTCGCTCCCAAGAGAGCTCCTCACGACCGCAATTGTCCCACCGGACTTTGACCATCCTGATCTCTTTATTGCGTAGCCGCTTGACCTCCGAGTCCTCAATCCGCACGGGCTTGACCTTTGTCGTTAGCCCACTTTCCATCGGCACTTGATCGACCGCGATCACTTCCGTAGGCTCTTGCACCGCCTTCCGAAGCACCGAAATATGGAATACATCGTGTAAACCACTTAGCTCCACTGAAAGCTTCAATCTATAGGCCGCTTCTCCAACTCGCTCCAGAACCTCGAACGGTCCAAGGTATCTTGGGCTTAGCTTTTTCAACCGCCGCACCCGCGAGACACCCTTGAATGGCTTGATCTTTAAGTATACATAATCGCTCACAGCGAACTCCACGTTCCTGTGCTTGGCATTATAGTACTTTGCTTGCCGGTCCTGAGCAATAAGCAACCTCTCGCGAATGGTTCTCACCAAAGAAGTAGCACCCTCTACTTCCGATCGCTTATACAACTTTGACTCACCCGTTTCTATCTAAGACAACAGCGTGCGACATCTTCTACCATATAGGGCCTCGAAGGGAGCCATCTGAATACTTGCTTGGTAGCTGTTGTTGTATGCGAACTCCACCAAATAAAGGTGGTCTTCCCATTGCTTTCTGAAATCCAAGACACACATGCGAAGCATGTCTTCCATGGTTCTATTGACCCTCTCGGTCTGCCCATCTGTTTGCGGATGGAAGGCTGTGCTGAACTTCAACTTAGTTCCCAACATTTGCTGCACCAGCCTCCAATCATTGGACGTGAACCGCCCATCTCGGTCACTCACGATGCTGCGGGGCACACCATGAAGCCGCACTATGTTATCCACATATAGCTTTGCCAGCTTCTCCACCGGATCATCCTTCCTATGCGGTATAAAATGCGACACCTTTGTTAATCGATCCACGATCACCCAAATGGCGTCGTTCCCCTTTTGCGACCTTGGCAAACCGTGCACAAAGTCCATAGAGATGTCGTCAAATTTCCACTCCGGAATAGGCAAGGACTTAAGGAATCCTCCCGGCTTTTGGCACTCCGCCTTTACCAAGGCGCAGGTTTGGCACTTCGCTACGTATAGCGCCACATCCTTTTTCAAACCCGGCCACCAAAATAGTTTCTTTATATCACGGTACATCTTCGTGCTCCCCGGGTGAATTGAGTACTTGGTATGGTGCGCCTCGTACAACAACTCCACCCGTAAATTGCCCACACTTGGGACGCACAAACGACCGTCTTTCCAAAGTAATCCGTCCTTCACGACGAATTGGGAATTTGACCCATCCAGAGCCTCTATCATGAACTGCTTCATATGAGCATCCATATCCAAAGCCTGCCGAATACGATCAGCCAGGTCATATTGGACTTCAGTCCAATTCAGAACTGCTTCAGCACTTGCTTGTCTGTCCACACAAACAATCTCCAACGCCTCCAACTCCCACACCAACCGCTCATCATGCACCGATAGCCAATTGGCTTGAGCTGGGGCTCGGCGACTCAACGCGTCCGCAACCGCATTCCCTTTGCCAGGCACGTAGTGGATCTTGAATGTATAGTCCCCCAGGAACTCCATCCATCTACGCTGCCGCATATTCAGATCCTTCTGATCTATCAGGTACTTTAGGCTCTTATGATCGGTGTAGATATCAATCTTCACACCGTACAAATAGTGTCTCCACAGCTTCAAGGCAAAAATCACGGCCGCTAACTCCAAGTCATGGACCGGATAATTCCTCTCGGGCACTTTTAGCTGTCTCGAGCCATAAGCTATCACGCTTCCGTGCTGCAGTAGCACGCAACCCAAACCGCTGCCCGAAGCATCGCTATATATCTCATAGCCTTCGGTTCCACATGGCGAACTCAGCACAGGCGCCGTGGTCAACCGACACTTCAATTCCTCGAAAGCTCGCGCGCACTCCGGCGTCCAAGCGAACTTATGCTCCTTCCTCGTCAAAGTAGTGAGAGGTAACGCTATCCGCGAGAAGTTCTCTACGAAGCGCCTATAATAACCGGCAAGCCCCAAAAAGCTCCGGACTTCTGCTACCGTAGCAAGCTCAGGCCACTCCCGTATCGGAACAATCTTCGTCGGATCCACCGCAATACCCTCTCCACTCACTATATGCCCGAGGAACGCCACTGAGGATAGCCAAAACTCGCACTTCGAGAACTTGGCATACAACTGATATCTCCTTAGCGTCTCCAACACCAAGTGAAGATGCTTGAAGTGATCTTCCTCACTTTGAGAGTACACCAAAATATCGTCGATGAAGACGATCACGAAATGGTCCAAGTACTCCCTGAACGTCCTGTTCATCAAATCCATGAATACTGACGGCGCATTAGTCAGCCCAAACGGCATGACCGTAAACTCATAATGCCCGTATCTCGTACTAAACGCTGTCTTCGGGATATCACTCTCCCTTATCCGCAGCTGATAGTACCCAGCCTTGAGATCCAACTTCGAGTACACCGTCGACCCGACTAACTGATCGAAAGAGATCATCAATCCGGGGATCGGGTACTTGTTCTTCTCCGTCAGCTTGTTTAGCTCCCGATAATCAATACATAGCCTCAAGCTTCCGTCCTTCTTCTTAACAAAGAGGACCGGTGCGCTCCAAGGCGAAGAACTCGGGCGCACATACCCTTGCTCCAACAACTCTTGCAGTTGAACTTTCAGCTCCGCCATTTCCTTAGGCGCTAGCCGATACGGAGATCGTGACACAGGCTTTGCACCTGGCACTAGCTCGATCGTAAAATCTATCTCCCGTTGAGGCAGGGGCTCCAGGAAGATCTGCGGGGAACACATCAGGGTATTCCGATACCACTGAAATACAATCCAAAGCGGGCTTCGGCTTTGCAACCTCCACTAGTGTAAAGAACAGTTCTGCTCCAGCACGAACCGCCTTCACCACCTGAAGAGCAGACATCAACGTCTTGCTCGACCCCTTTAAGCCCGTAAAAGTCGTCTCACGACTCGCTCCCAGCTTAACTTCCTTGCTACCGCAATCTATATTGGCCTGCTGCTCTGAGAGCCAGTCCATGCCAAATATGACGTCGAACTCCACTAACGGAAGTAAAGACGCTCGCAGGTCGAACTCCTGCTCCCCAATACGAATCTTAACATCGCAGATCCGATCCGCTCGCATCGAACACCCATTGGGCAACAACACATCCAACTTATCCTTCGCCATCGAGGAAGGGACCCCGATGCGTAATATAAATCCTTCGGACAAGAAGGAGTGTGAAGCTCCCGTATCGAAGAGTGCTCGTGCCGGATTTTCACAAATCAATACAAATCCTAAACAAGTAGTGGTAAGGTAACATGTGCATAACAAGCATATAAAGAAATTGACTTGCTATAAATTAAATCGTACCTGTCACCACATCAGCTTGTTTAATGGCCTCCTGTTGGCCAAGATTGTAGACCCTTGGTTGGGCCGGAGCATAATGGGATGCGGTCGACTCCACCGCCTTACCCTTTTCTTCATAAGTGGCTCCCGGCCTCCTCTCGGACTTAGGACGTCCGCTCCAACAATCACGGGCAAAGTGCCCCGTCTTTCCGCATGTAAAACACGCGCCCGGGGTCCGACTCGTAGTCGCCCCAGAAGCACCAGAAGGAGCTGGACCCGAAGTCCTATGCTTCTTGAAAGACCTCCGATAGCCGGACTTTGAAGTAGTCGGCACTCTGAACTCAGATTTCTTTTCACCCAAGCTTTTCTTCGCTTGTACATTCTTCATGTCCTTCTCCAAGGACCGGGCAGTATTGACCAAGGTTAAGAAACCCTGCGTCATCGGCCCCGACAGTAGCAGTCTCAACTCATCCCTCAAGCCTTCATAAAAACGATTAGTCTTGCGCTCCTCATCCATGATGGTGGAGCTAGCATAACGACTCAACCGCGTAAACTCGTGGAGATATTCATCCACGCTCCTCTCACCCTGCACCAACTTCAGAAACTCATTCTCCATTGAAATCCTCTAAGTAGAAGGGAGGTATCTTGCTAAGAACAATCCCGAGAACTCTTCCATCGGAACGTCTATCAGTTGTCTACCTCTCAAATGATGCAGCTCCAATCCTTCCCATCACATCCTCGCTTCACCGTCCAGCAGGAACGTAGCGATGGTGGTCATTTGCCACTCCTCCGTCTCCGTCGCCGTCATGACTCTCTTCATCCTAGAGAGCCAGTCTTCAGCCTGAGATGGGGTTCCCAACCCCGAGAATAGCGGAGGGTTAAAGCTCATTACATGCTTCAACTGCCTCTCAGTGGAACTCCTTGGCACTATCGGTTCCAAAACCACTTGTTCCACCCTCCTCGGCTCAGCCTCTCGCAGAGGTACTTGCTCCATCGCAGGAGCGGGCTGCTGCGCTTGCCTTCCAGGCTGCGCATTTATCACGGCCAACACTGCTTCAGCCACCAAACGTATATTCTCAGCCGACAGAGGTGTTGCGGGAGCAACATCCGGTGCACTGCTAGCCTCAGAAACTCGGCGTTCTGATGGCCCAACACCACTTCTGGTCACCTATAGTGGTACAAAACACCGTTAAGCGACCACATAGCATTGCAAACAACAATTATAGGAACACGCAGGTTCCTCAAACGCGAGTATTTTCATTCCTAAGTGGACATTCATGGGTTCTTTTACCATTATAACGATGACGCACACAATGTGCTCACCACCCCTTAAAAAGAATTCGCCCACGAATTCAGTTTAAGCCCGACCAAAACCAGTAGTCTGATACCAAATTGTAACACCCCCTATCCGTCGCATAGTATATAGCAGTAGGTCCGGCCGGGGCCCGACGCCATATACCACAGACAGACCGGGTGGTTACATATGGAAACCATCCAACCAATCTCAACGTCCTACACAGAGCATTCTAGCGGAAGCAGTTTATATAAGTTGTAAACAAGAACCCAGCACTAGAGCACGAATGTCCACTATTTCATAATTAGGAATGTTATACAAAATACCCAAAATCGGCCTTAAGGCCTTATAGAGTGTTTCACTTGAATAATACATGATTTACAAACCTCGGCATGCAGGCCGGTCATACATGAATAAAACAGAAACATTTCTACTTGGGCCTTCGAGGGCCAGCTTCGCAAAAAGGGCTTTAGCCTGCTATTGACCGCTTGGTCCAGCTGCACCTGCAAGCAACAAACCACCGCACAGTGGCAAACAAGGCAACGGTCAGCAATGCTGACCAAATTATAACGATCCCGCCCCCAACTCGGGGCGGCGATGCTCCTTCCCTGCATTTCATTAGCACAAGCGAGCAATGCATATAACCATAGCCATTTCATCACAGACGTTGGCTCGTACGGCCACACGTCCCGTGCACTCAGGGCACATTCTCGGTGAACCGGTCGATGTCACGTCAATTAAAGCCATTAACATTCCGGACTCACCACCGCCACTTAGACGGCCATTCCTATGAGCAATTCGTCTTCCTGGCCTGGGTCACGACAATTTAAGCCATTGACCGCCGAAGACTCCCATCTATGCCAACGGCGAGTACCACGTAACCTTAGGTCTCTCTAACCGAACGACATAAAGCGGGTACGGTTCCATCTAACCCGTGCTCACATCGCAACGACAATTTAAGCCATTTGCGCGGGTCAAACTTCCACCGAGTCCCATTCTACCGCAAGACACATAACCCCGTTATGTTCAAGTTGGCTCTCAGGCCACCAAGTTGGCAAGATCTCGTATCCGCCCAGTTTTCCGGGTGCACCTTTGGGTTAGTCCCCAAGGCTCCCTGCTGCAATCTACCGCGTAGAAAACCCGAAAACAAACCATAGCACGGAGTCTTCTCCGGCCTTATGCAATGCAACATCACCGATCCAGACTAACATGTCCGGGTAGGCTTCACACATCATGCCTACGTCCGTTCTCGCATACGAACTCTAAACAACGGGGACTTTACATATCTACCCGAAGGAACGCCTCCAACTCTCCGCAAACTCGCGAGAGCGGGCTTCCTATGCTAAGAAAGAGAGCGACTCATGCTCAAGATGAGGATCGTTACCCTTGAGTTCCTCTTTGGCGCCATCGAAAAGTAATCGGATAGGAATCACCGCACTTGCGTTGCCTCCGTGGATCCGGAGTCGGCTTGCGATTCGGAGCTCCGAAGCTCCTCCAATGGCGGATCTAGCTCTTCTTCTTCTTGCCTTAGCTCTCCTCTCTCCAAGGATTTAGAAAGAGAACAAGTGAGGAAAAGTGAGGTTTTCCAAGTCAACTCACGGGTATATCCTCTCAGGAACAACCCCCAGCCGTCGGATCTCAACCTAAGGAAACGAACGGCTTTGATTCGGGGCTGAAATGCCCAATCTGGGCCGAACACGGCCTGGCACACGCCCGTATCCAGGGTCATGTGCCGCATTCGCCGTCAAAATCGAATCACCTGGAACCTCACACGGGTATCGAACACGCCCGTGTTCGAGCTGACACGCCCGTGTTCCACCTAACACGGCCGTGTAGCCGGCCGTGTACACCATGATTTTTCCCCCATTTTCAACCCGAGCACTGCACGGGTCCTAGGACACGCCCGTGTCCTTGCCCGTGTCACCTTGACACGCCTGGACCCCAGGCCGTGTACACGGGACAATTCGTCGAGGGAAGATCGACGACTTGATGACACGGCCTTGGACACGCCCGTGTCCTAGGCCGTGTTCCTTGTCTCGACGATCGTCGAGTGAATCTCGACGACTCCCCGGGACGATCATCGACACGGGTCGACACGCCCGTGTCGCAGGCCGTGTGCCCATTCTCGACGAATCGTCGAGTATAACTCGACGACTTCACGGCTAAGTGTCGACACGGGTCGACATGCCCTGCGACACGCCCGTGTCACAGGCCGTGTGCCCATTCTCGACGAATCATCGAGTATAACTCGACGACTTCGCGGCTAAGTGTCGACACACGCTTGACACGCCCGTGTCCCAGGTCGTGTGCCTTCTGCCAGAACCCAAACTGGCCCAAAACGTCCCCCTTTGCTCCTTTGAGTTTCGGGGCGTTACAACTCTACCCCTCTTAAAAGAATTTCGCCCACGAAATTTCATAAAGGGAAAAACATGTACAAAAACAAAATTTGTACCTGAGCGGAACAACTCCGGATATTCGTCAAGCATCGTCTGCTCTCGCTCCCAAGAGAGCTCCTCACGACCGCAATTGTCCCACCGGACTTTGACCATCCTGATCTCTTTATTGCGTAGCCGCTTGACCTCCGAGTCCTCAATCCGCACGGGCTTGACCTTTGTCGTTAGCCCACTTTCCACCGGCACTTGATCGACCGCGATCACTTCCGTAGGCTCTTGCACCGCCTTCCGAAGCACCGAAATATGGAATACATCGTGTAAACCACTTAGCTCCACTGAAAGCTTCAATCTATAGGCCGCTTCTCCAACTCGCTCCAGAACCTCGAACGGTCCAAGGTATCTTGGGCTTAGCTTTTTCAACCGCCGCACCCGCGAGACACCCTTGAATGGCTTGATCTTTAAGTATACATAATCGCTCACAGCGAACTCCACGTTCCTGTGCTTGGCATTATAGTACTTTGCTTGCCGGTCCTGAGCAATAAGCAACCTCTCCCGAATGGTTCTCACCAAAGAAGTAGCACCCTCTACTTCCGATCGCTTATACAACTTTGACTCACCCGTTTCTATCTAAGACAACGGCGTGCGACATCTTCTACCATATAGGGCCTCGAAGGGAGCCATCTGAATACTTGCTTGGTAGCTGTTGTTGTATGCGAACTCCACCAAATAAAGGTGGTCTTCCCATTGCTTTCTGAAATCCAAGACACACATGCGAAGCATGTCTTCCATGGTTCTATTGACCCTCTCGGTCTGCCCATCTGTTTGCGGATGGAAGGCTGTGCTGAACTTCAACTTAGTTCCCAACATTTGCTGCACCAGCCTCCAATCATTGGACGTGAACCGCCCATCTCGGTCACTCACGATGCTGCGGGGCACACCATGAAGCCGCACTATGTTATCCACATATAGCTTTGCCAGCTTCTCCACCGGATCATCCTTCCTATGCGGTATAAAATGCGACACCTTTGTTAATCGATCCACGATCACCCAAATGGCGTCGTTCCCCTTTTGCGACCTTGGCAAACCGTGCACAAAATCCATAGAGATGTCGTCAAATTTCCACTCCGGAATAGGCAAGGACTTAAGGAATCCTCCCGGCTTTTGGCACTCCGCCTTTACCAAGGCGCAGGTTTGGCACTTCGCTACGTATAGCGCCACATCCTTTTTCAAACCCGGCCACCAAAATAGTTTCTTTATATCACGGTACATCTTCGTGCTCCCGGGTGAATTGAGTACTTGGTATGGTGCGCCTCGTACAACAACTCCACCCGTAAATTGCCCACACTTGGGACGCACAAACGACCGTCTTTCCAAAGTAATCCGTCCTTCACGACGAATTGGGAATTTGACCCATCCAGAGCCTCTATCATGAACTGCTTCATATGAGCATCCATATCCAAAGCCTGCCGAATACGATCAGCCAGGTCATATTGGACTTCAGTCCAATTCAGAACTGCTTCAGCACTTGCTTGTCTGTCCACACAAACAATCTCCAGCGCCTCCAACTCCCACACCAACCGCTCATCATGCACCGATAGCCAATTGGCTTGAGCTGGGGCTCGGCGACTCAACGCGTCCGCAACCGCATTCCCTTTGCCAGGCACGTAGTGGATCTTGAATGTATAGTCCCCCAGGAACTCCATCCATCTACGCTGCCGCATATTCAGATCCTTCTGATCTATCAGGTACTTTAGGCTCTTATGATCGGTGTAGATATCAATCTTCACACCGTACAAATAGTGTCTCCACAGCTTCAAGGCAAAAATCACGGCCGCTAACTCCAAGTTATGGACCGGATAATTCCTCTCGTGCACTTTTAGCTGTCTCGAGCCATAAGCTATCACGCTTCCGTGCTGCAGTAGCACGCAACCCAAACCGCTGCCCGAAGCATCGCTATATATCTCATAGCCTTCGGTTCCACATGGCGAACTCAGCACAGGCGCCGTGGTCAACCGACACTTCAATTCCTCAAAAGCTCGCGCGCACTCCGGCGTCCAAGCGAACTTATGCTCCTTCCTCGTCAAAGTAGTGAGAGGTAGCGCTATCCGCGAGAAGTTCTCTACGAAGCGCCTATAATAACCGGCAAGCCCCAAAAAGCTCCGGACTTCTGCTACCGTAGCAAGCTCAGGCCACTCCCGTATCGGAACAATCTTCGTCGGATCCACCGCAATACCCTCTCCACTCACTATATGCCCGAGGAACGCCACTGAGGATAGCCAAAACTCGCACTTCGAGAACTTGGCATACAACTGATATCTCCTTAGCGTCTCCAACACCAAGTGAAGATGCTTGAAGTGATCTTCCTCACTTTGAGAGTACACCAAAATATCGTCGATGAAGACGATCACGAAATGGTCCAAGTACTCCCTGAACGTCCTGTTCATCAAATCCATGAATACTGACGGCGCATTAGTCAGCCCAAACGGCATGACCGTAAACTCATAATGCCTGTATCTCGTACTAAACGCTGTCTTCGGGATATCACTCTCCCTTATCCGCAGCTGATAGTACCCAGCCTTGAGATCCAACTTCGAGTACACCGTCGACCCGACTAACTGATCGAAGAGATCATCAATCCGGGGGATCGGGTACTTGTTCTTCTCCGTCAGCTTGTTTAGCTCCCGATAATCAATACATAGCCTCAAGCTTCCGTCCTTCTTCTTAACAAAGAGGACCGGTGCGCTCCAAGGCGAAGAACTCGGGCGCACATACCCTTGCTCCAAGGCGAAGACTCCCATCTATGCCAACGGCGAGTACCACGTAACCTTAGGTCTCTCTAACCGAACGACATAAAGCGGGTACGGTTCCATCTAACCCGTGCTCACATCACAACGGCAATTTAAGCCATTTGCGCGGGTCAAACTTCCACCGAGTCCCATTCTACCGCAAGACACATAACCCCGTTATGTTCAAGTTGGCTCTCAGGCCACCAAGTTGGCAAGATCTCGTATCCGCCCAGTTTTTCGGGTGCACCTTTGGGTTAGTCCCCAAGGCTCCCTGCTGCAATCTACCGCGTAGAAAACCCGAAAACAAACCATAGCACGGAGTCTTCTCCGGCCTTATGTAATGCAACATCACCGATCCAGACTAACATGTCCGGGTAGGCTTCACACATCATGCCTACGTCCGTTCTCGCATACGGACTCTAAACAACGGGGACTTTACATATCTACCCGAAGGAACGCCTCCAACTCTCCGCAAACTCGCGAGAGCGGGCTTCCTATGCTAAGAAAGAGAGCGACTCATGCTCAAGATGAGGATCGTTACCCTTGAGTTCCTCTTTGGCGCCATCGAAAAGTAATCGGATAGGAATCACCGCACTTGCGTTGCCTCCGTGGATCCGGAGTCGGCTTGCGATTCGGAGCTCCGAAGCTCCTCCAATGGCGGATCTAGCTCTTCTTCTTCTTGCCTTAGCTCTCCTCTCTCCAAGGATTTAGAAAGAGAACAAGTGAGGAAAAGTGAGGTTTTCCAAGTCAACTCACGGGTATATCCTCTCAGGAACAACCCCCAGCCGTCGGATCTCAACCTAAGGAAACGAACGGCTTTGATTCGGGGCTGAAATGCCCAATCTGGGCCGAACACGGCCTGGCACACGCCCGTGTCCAGGGTCGTGTGCCGCATTCGCCGTCAAAATCGAATCACCTGGAACCTCACACGGGTATCGAACACGCCCGTGTTCGAGCTGACACGCCTGTGTTCCACCTAACATGGCCGTGTAGCCGGCCGTGTACACCATGATTTTTCCCCCATTTTCAACCCGAGCACTGCACGGGTCCTAGGACACGCCCGTGTCCTTGCCCGTGTCACCTTGACACGCTTGGACCCGAGGTCGTGTACACGGGACAATTCGTCGAGGGAAGATCGACGACTTGATAACACGGCCTTGGACACGCCCGTGTCCTAGGCCGTGTTCCTTGTCTCGACGATCGTCGAGTGAATCTCGACGACTCCCCGGGACGATCGTCGACACGGGTCGACACGCCCTGCGACACGCCCGTGTCGCAGGCCGTGTGTCCATTCTCGACGAATCGTCGAGTATAACTCGACGACTTCACGGCTAAGTGTCGACACGGGTCGACACGTCCTGCGACACGCCCGTGTCGCAGGCCGTGTGCCTATTCTCGACGAATCGTCGAGTATAACTCGACGACTTCGCGGCTAAGTGTCGACACACGCTTGACACGCCCTGGGACACGCCCGTGTCCCAGGCTGTGTGCCTTCTGCCAGAACCCAAACTGGCCCAAAACATCCCCCTTTGCTCCTTTGAGTTTCAGGGCGTTACAACTCTACCTCTCTTAAAAGAATTTCGCCCACGAAATTTCATAAAGGGAAAAACATGTACAAAAACAAAATTTGTACCTGAGCGGAACAACTCCGGATATTCGTCAAGCATCGTCTGCTCTCGCTCCCAAGAGAGCTCCTCATGACCGCAATTGTCCCACCGGACTTTGACCATCCTGATCTCTTTATTGCGTAGCCGCTTGACCTCCGAGTCCTCAATCCGCACGGGCTTGACCTTTGTCGTTAGCCCACTTTCCACCGGCACTTGATCGACCGCGATCACTTGCGTAGGCTCTTGCACCGCCTTCCGAAGCACCGAAATATGGAATACATCGTGTAAACCACTTAGCTCCACTGAAAGCTTCAATCTATAGGCCGCTTCTCCCACTCGCTCCAGAACCTCGAACGGTCCAAGGTATCTTGGGCTTAGCTTTTTCAACCGCCGCACCCGCGAGACACCCTTGAATGGCTTGATCTTTAAGTATACATAATCGCCCACAGCGAACTCCACGTTCCTGTGCTTGGCATTATAGTACTTTGCTTGCCGGTCCTGAGCAATAAGCAACCTCTCCCGAATGGTTCTCACCAAAGAAGTAGCACCCTCTACTTCCGATCGCTTATACAACTTTGACTCACCCGTTTCTATCCAAGACAACGGCGTGCGACATCTTCTACCATATAGGGCCTCGAAGGGCGCCATCTGAATACTTGCTTGGTAGCTGTTGTTGTATGCGAACTCCACCAAATAAAGGTGGTCTTCCCATTGCTTTCCGAAATCCAAGACACACATGCGAAGCATGTCTTCCATGGTTCTATTGACCCTCTCGGTCTGCCCATCTGTTTGCGGATGGAAGGCTGTGCTGAACTTCAACTTAGTTCCCAACATTTGCTGCACCAGCCTCCAATCATTGGACGTGAACCGCCCATCTCGGTCACTCACGATGCTGCGGGGCACACCATGAAGCCGCACTATGTTATCCACATATAGCTTTGCCAGCTTCTCCACCGGATCATCCTTCCTATGCGGAATAAAATGTGACACCTTTGTTAATCGATCCACGATCACCCAAATGGCGTCGTTCCCCTTTTGCGACCTTGGCAAACCGTGCACAAAATCCATAGAGATGTCGTCAAATTTCCACTCCGGAATAGGCAAGGACTTAAGGAATCCTCCCGGCTTTTGGCACTCCGCCTTTACCAAGGCGCAGGTTTGGCACTTCGCTACGTATAGCGCCACATCCTTTTTCAAACCCGGCAACCAAAATAGTTTCTTTATATCACGGTACATCTTCGTGCTCCCCGGGTGAATTGAGTACTTGGTATGGTGCGCCTCGTACAACAACTCCACCCGTAAATTGCCCACACTTGGGACGCACAAACGACCGTCTTTCCAAAGTAATCCGTCCTTCACGACGAATTGGGAATTTGACCCATCCAGAGCCTCTATCATGAACTGCTTCATATGAGCATCCATATCCAAAGCCTGCCGAATACGATCAGCCAGGTCATATTGGACTTCAGTCCAATTCAGAACTGCTTCAGCACTTGCTTGTCTGTCCACACAAACAATCTCCAGCGCCTCCAACTCCCACACCAACCGCTCATCATGCACCGATAGCCAATTGGCTTGAGCTGGGGCTCGGCGACTCAACGCGTCCGCAACCGCATTCCCTTTGTCAGGCACGTAGTGGATCTTGAATGTATAGTCCCCCAGGAACTCCATCCATCTACGCTGCCGCATATTCAGATCCTTCTGATCTATCAGGTACTTTAGGCTCTTGTGATCGGTGTAGATATCAATCTTCACACCGTACAAATAGTGTCTCCACAGCTTCAAGGCAAAAATCACGACCGCTAACTCCAAGTCATGGACCGGATAATTCCTCTCGTGCACTTTTAGCTGTCTCGAGCCATAAGCTATCACGCTTCCGTGCTGCAGTAGCACGCAACCCAAACCGCTGCCCGAAGCATCGCTATATATCTCATATCCTTCGGTTCCACATGGCGAAATCAGCACAGGCGCTGTGGTCAACCGACACTTCAATTCCTCAAAAGCTCGCGCGCACTCCGGCGTCCAAGCGAACTTATGCTCCTTCCTCGTCAAAGTAGTGAGAGGTAGTGTTATCCGCGAGAAGTTCTCTACGAAGCGCCTATAATAACCGGCAAGCCCCAAAAAGCTCCGGACTTCTGCTACCGTAGCAAGCTCAGGCCACTCCCGTATCGCAACAATCTTCGCCGGATCCACCGCAATACCCTCTCCACTCACTATATGCCCGAGGAACGCCACTGAGGATATCCAAAACTCGCACTTCGAGAACTTGGCATACAACTGATATCTCCTTAGCATCTCCAACACCAAGTGAAGATGCTTGAAGTGATCTTCCTCACTTTGAGAGTACACCAAAATATCGTCGATGAAGACGATCACGAAATGGTCCAAGTACTCCCTGAACGTCCTGTTCATCAAATCCATGAATACTGACGGCGCATTAGTCAGCCCAAACGGCATGACCGTAAACGCATAATGCCCGTATCTCGTACTAAACGCTGTCTTCGGGATATCACTCTCCCTTATCCGCAGCTGATAGTACCCAGCCTTGAGATCCAACTTCGAGTACACCGTCGACCCGACTAACTGATCGAAGAGATCATCAATCCGGGGGATCGGGTACTTGTTCTTCTCTGTCAGCTTGTTTAGCTCCCGATAATCAATACATAGCCTCAAGCTTCCGTCCATCTTCTTAACAAAGACGACCGGTGCTCTCCAAGGCGAAGAACTCGGGCGCACATACCCTTGCTCCAACAACTCTTGCAGTTGAACTTTCAGCTCCGCCATTTCCTTAGGCGCTAGCCGATACGGAGATCGTGACACAGGCTTTGCACCTGGCACTAGCTCGATCGTAAAATCTATCTCCCGTTGAGGCGGGGCTCCAGGAAGATCTGCGGGGAACACATCAGGGTATTCCGATACCACTGAAATACAATCCAAAGCGGGCTTCGTCTTTGCAACCTCCACTAGTGTAAAGAACAGTTCTGCTCCAGCACGAACCGCCTTCACCACCTGAAGAGCAGACATCAACGTCTTGCTCAACCCCTTTAAGCCCGTAAACGTCGTCTCACGACTCGCTCCCAGCTTAACTTCCTTGCTACCGCAATCTATATGGGCCTGCTGCTCCGAGAGCCAGTCCATGCCAAATATGACGTCGAACTCCACTAACGGAAGTAAAGACGCTCGCAGGTCGAACTCCTGCTCCCCAATACGAATCTTAACATCGCAGATCCTATCCGCTCGCATCGAACACCCATTGGGCAACAACACATCCAACTTATCCTTCGCCATCGAGGAAGGGACCCCGATGCGTAATATAAATCCTTCGGACAAGAAGGAGTGTGAAGCTCCCGTATCGAAGAGTGCTCGTGCCGGATTTTCACAAATCAATACAAATCCTAAACAAGTAGTGGTAAGGTAACATGTGCATAACAAGCATATAAAGAAATTGACTTGCTATAAATTAAATCGTACCTGTCACCACATCAGCTTGTTTAATGGCCTCCTGTTGGCCAAGATTGTAGACCCTTGGTTGGGCCGGAGCATAATGGGATGCGGTCGACTCCACCGCCTTACCCTTTTCTTCATAAGTGGCTCCCGGCCTCCTCTCGGACTTAGGACGTCCGCTCCAACAATCACGGGCAAAGTGCCCCGTCTTTCCGCATGTAAAACACGCGCCCGGGGTCCGACTCGTAGTCGCCCCAGAAGCACCAGAAGGAGCTGGACCCGAAGTCCTATGCTTCTTGAAAGACCTCTGATAGCCGGACTTTGAAGTAGTCGGCACTCTGAACTCAGATTTCTTTTCACCCAAGCTTTTCTTTGCTTGTACATTCTTCATGTCCTTCTCCAAGGACCGGGCAGTATTGACCAAGGTTAAGAAACCCTGCGTCATCGGCCCCGACAGTAGCAGTCTCAACTCATCCCTCAAGCCTTCATAAAAACGATTAGTCTTGCGCTCCTCATCCATGATGGTGGAGCTAGCATAACGACTCAACCGCGTAAACTCGTGGAGATATTCATCCACGCTCCTCTCACCCTGCACCAACTTCAGGAACTCATTCTCCATTGAAATCCTCTGAGTAGAAGGGAGGTATCTTGCTAAGAACAATCCCGAGAACTCTTCCATCGGAACGTCTATCAGTTGTCTACCTCTCAAATGATGCAGCTCCAATCCTTCCCACCACATCCTCGCTTCACCGTCCAGCAGGAACGTAGCGATGGTGGTCATTTGCCACTACTCCGTCTCCGTCGCTATCATGACTCTCTTCACCCTAGAGAGCCAGTCTTCAGCCTGAGATGGGGTTCCCAACCCCGAAAATAGCGGAGGGTTAAAGCTCATTACATGCTTCAACTGCCTCTCAGTGGCCCTCCTTGGCACTATCGGTTCCAAAACCACTTGTTCCACCCTCCTCGGCTCAGCCTCTCGCAGAGGTACTTGCTCCATCGCAGGAGCGGGCTGCTGCGCTTGCCTTCCAGGCTGCGCATTTATCACGGCCAACACCGCTTCAGCCACCAAACGTATATTCTCAGCCGACAGAGGTGTTGCGGGAGCAACATCCGGTGCACTGCTAGCCTCAGAAACTCGGCGTTCTGATGGCCCAACACTACTTATGGTCACCTATAGTGGTACAAAACACCGTTAAGCGACCACATAACATTGCAAACAGCAATTATAGGAACACGCAGGTTCCTCAAACGCGAGTATTTTCATTCCTAAGTGGACATTCATGGGTTCTTTTACCATTATAACGATGACGCACACAATGTGCTCACCACCCCTTAAAAAGAATTCGCCCACGAATTCAGTTTAAGCCCGACCAAAACCAGTAGTCTGATACCAAATTGTAACACCCCCTATCCGTCGCATAGTATATAGCAGTAGGTCCGGCCGGGGCCCGACGCCATATACCACAGATAGACCGGGTGGTTACGTATGGAAACCATCCAACCAATCTCAACGTCCTACACAGAGCATTCTAGCGGAAGCAGTTTATATAAGTTGTAAACAAGAACCCAGCACTAGAGCACGAATGTCCACTATTTCATAATTAGGAATGTTATACAAAATACCCAAAATCGGCCTTAAGGCCTTACAGAGTGTTTCACTTGAATAATACATGATTTACAAACCTCGGCACGCAGGCCGGTCATACATGAATAAAACAGAAACATTTCTACTTGGGCCTTCGAGGGCCAGCTTCGCAAAAAGGGCTTTAGCCCGCTATTGACCGCTTGGTCCAGCTGCACCTGCAAGCAACAAACCACCGCACAGTGGCAAACAAGGCAACGGTCAGCAATGCTGACCAAATTATAACGATCCCGCCCCCAACTCGGGGCGGCGATGCTCCTTCCCTGCATTTCATTAGCACAAGCGAGCAATGCATATAACCATAGTCATTTCATCACAGACATTGGCTCGTACGGCCACACGTGTAAGACCCCCCCTCCCCGGATCCCAAAACACGGCACGAAGAGGGAGTCTTATGCCCGGAACAGCCGCCTTGCGGTAGCATTAGCACACGGGCTAACCTGTACCACAAGACGCCTATTCCGCCGGCTACAACAATATCAATAATTCATGCCAACCCAACCAAATAAATAAGCAAGAGAAGTCAAAATCCACACTAAGTATATAAAGTCCAAAACATCAATAAAGAGAAGCTAAACATGCTTCTACAAAATATCAGAGTACAGCTAATCATTGCCCAAACGGGCTACATCAGAGTAAGCAAAACACTAACATCAGTAACAGACGGTATCGACGGCACCGTCACATCAGGCCCTGTCGTCCTGGCCTGGCTGTCCTGCTGCGTAGTCTGCGGCTGCTCTACCTGTGGCGTGACCTCCTAAAAAGGAAGACGTAGCAACCGTTAGTCGAAACGACTAAGTGGTTTCACATCCGCTCCCCCGGCGACTCCTCGGCACCGGGCGGAGAAAGAGAAACAAGGGCACAATATATATCAGTAAGTATAAAAGTACAATCAGGTGACAAGGTACATGAGTATCAATGTATAACTAGCAGTTCTACAAAAGCTATCAATATGTAAACTAACAATTCTACAAGAGCCATCAAGGTATAATAACAAGTGTAAGAAAGCTTCAGCAGGAAAGTAACTTAACTTATAAGAATGCCCATACAAACTTATAAGTTAAGGATCGGGTTACATAAAGTAACTCATCGTATAAGAGTGCCCATACAAACTTATACGATGAGGATCTTGTCGTGCAATGATATGAAATGCTATGAATGCTATGCAATGACTCACCCATGCACACCCATGCAATTGCTATGTCGACACAGACTGTAGTTCCCACTTTTCGAGCAGGTAGCTAACCTCTCAGGCATCAACCGCCGTGGCCAGGCGGTGACAGTAGAACGGGCACTTCTACTACTAGGCGGGTATCACACTACTTCACCTAGGCCTCCGTACGCCTCAACGCTAAGAACACAACAGCGGAGCCCATGCGTACTATGGCCCAGCGGGGTCTTGGGTAGATGTGCACCAAGAACACAGCCCGAACTGGCCTTGCGTGACCCGGAAGGGGCCTCGGAAGAAAGCACGAGGACACAGCCCAACCGTTCACATGGCCGGAGGGGCCTCGGGACGTGAACACCGAGGACACAGCCCAAACCGACCAAGTCTAACTGTCAACTCCCGTCGGTGTGACGACTGGTGAGCCCGTAGACCTGCCACACTATCCTTAACCCGGGATTACGACACCGCGTGTCGACTCACACCACATGCAAACACCATATCAACACAACATGGAAGGGGCCTCGGAAGTAAACACGAGGGCACAGCCCAACCATCCATCCGCACCCTATCTCAACACAACCAAAACAAGTGGCGGTCAACACCGCACTTACGAACTTACACAATACTACCCGTAGGGAGACAACGCTCTAAGTATTGGTCCAATAGACTCATTTCATTAGTCAAACATATCCATGGCCATGGTCTATTCATCTATATGACTTCCCAAATGATGACAATGTAAAGTAACGTAATGCGCATATAAGATCTATCACATCATCCTTTTTAGTAATATCATAACTTAAACATGAAGTGTACCATATTCAATCTTTCAATTCCTACCAGTTCAATTCTTTTAAACAAGTTTGTTTCACAATTTGGTAATATGAAATATGATTAATAAGATACTTCAATCACACAACAAATGATTAATCATAAGGGTTCATCCAAGGCAAGTATCTTGCATTAATAATTTCACCGAAACAAAATCCATTTTTCCATTAAGCCCAGAATTTAGGCGCAGGTTGAATCTGGTCAGCAACTTCGACCGGATATTCCCGAGGCTACAGGAATCCGGTGAAGTCGTGTAACCCCTCGATGGAAAGGTATTTCCATGGACTACATCTTTCATATTCAGAGCTCAACCCAGATTTGACATTATCCTACTTGAAATCGGACTTGAAGTCCGCTGCGTACAGAACACAGTTTCTGCATGCAGGATTTGTAAAACCCCATTTTCGTTTAGACTTTCCCGTGGCTACAGACATCACCTGAAGTCGTGCAACCACTCGTTGGAAAGGTATTTCCAAGGGCTTCAACTTTCGTGTTTAGCCGAAAGCCCAGATCTGGCCTTATCCATAGGGAAAATGGCCTAGAAGATCGCTGCGCGCAGAATACAGATTCTGCGCGCATCTTAAAGGAAAATGAACGGCAAAGGTTCGTCTTCCTCCTCAAGCGATCGTTTCTAAATTTTCCAGAAATATTCTCCTCCCTTATTCAACCTCAAAGGCCATAAACTCCTCACGAGACCACCCACCCATCGTCATATTGAAGATAAGGGGAAGGGTTGAAGAGATCTAAAGTCTAGAACACAAGTTCTAACATGGCCTAACCTAGAGATCTTCTCCTCTCCATCAAGACTCTCTTGAGTCGATGTCTCTCCTAAGGCATAACTATAGATCTAGCACCAAGGGAGAGGGTAGGAAACTCACGTTGGCTCCAGCGGTACCACCATTTCTCGCCATGGATCGCGTAATTCTCCTCGGCGGCATCTTCTCTTTCACGGCGATGGCGGATCTCCTTCGGTAGGACTTGCTCCTGCAGTTTTCCCTCTCACAGGAGTTCTCTCTGGAAATAGGGGATGAAAAGAGCATGAAAACGGCTAGGGTTTTCTGTCCCTTATATAAATAAAATATGACACGGGTAGGGACACGGCCGTGTCCGTACCCGTGTCCCGCTTCCGCGAAACGGCCGTGGCGGTTTCCATGTCGATTCAATGCTTGACACGGGTAGGGACACGCCCGTGTCCAAACCCGTGTTCAGATGACACGGCCGTGTGCCTGGCCGTGTCATTGGCCGTGTACTTCTCGGGTTGCATCTCGACACTTCTCGTCGAGCTCAACTCGACGCACACGGGTAGGGACACGGCCGTGTCACTACCCGTGTCCCTTGGTGTCGACACAGCTCGACGATCTCGACACGGGCGTCGAGCTCAACTCGACGCACACGGGTAGGCACACGGCCGTGTCCCTACCCGTGTCCCTAGGTGTCGACACAGCTCGACGATCTCGACACGGGTCGTCGAGCTCAACTCGACGCACACGGGTAGGCACACGGCCGTGTCCCTACCCGTGTCCCTAGGTGTCGACACAGCTCGACGATCTCGACACGGGTCGTCGAGCTCAACTCGACGCACACGGGTAGGCACACGGCCGTGTCCCTACCCGTGTCCCTAGTGTCCACACAGCTCGACGATCTCGACACGGGTCGTCGAGCTCAACTCGACGCACACGGGTAGGCACACGGCCGTGTCCCTACCCGTGTCACTTCCTTTTTACACTGATTCTCCACTTCTCCACAAGTGCAGTCCAATTCCCTGCACTCTCAGGACTCAAGTCAACCCTCCTGACTCAAAACACACACACTAGGGGCCTAGAGCGATTCGGGACGTTACAAATCCTATAAACAAAATAAAAGATTTCGTCCCCGAAATCAGGCTTAGGTTGTGGGGAGAAGTGTATAACAGGAAATTTAACATATGCTTTTAAATAAAATTACCTTGAGCAAACAACTCCGGTAGCGTTGCCGCATTAAATCCATTGGCTCCCAAGTGTACTCCTCCTTCCCATGATTCATCCATTGCACCTTCACTAAGGGAACACTTTTGCGGCGTAATGTTCTTGTCTCGCTGTCAACAATTCGTACCGGCTCTAGTCGCACAGTCCTATCTGATGCCACCGCACCATCAGTAGTGGGAATATACTGGTCGGGCCGCAACAGTGCTTTTCGAAGCGACGATACATGGAACACGTCGTGAAGATTTTCCAGTTCCGGTGGTAACTCCAACCGATAGGCCAACGGGCCAATCCTTTCCAATATAGTATAAGGCCCAACATACCTCGGGCTGAGCTTTTTCACTCCACGCACCCGCGAAACTCCATGCATCGGCCGAATCTTAAGGAACACTTTTTCGCCCACTTGGAACTCCACCATCCGGTGCTTTTTATTGTAATACTTCGCCTGTCGACTTTGAGCCTCCAACATGCGATCCCGTATCAATCTGACCGCCGCATCAGTATCATCTATGTATTCGTTTCCCAATGCCTTCGGATCTTCATCTTGTACCCAAGACAAGGGAGTCCTGCACCTTCTTCCGTAAAGGGCTTCATGGGGCGCCATGCCGATGCTTGCCTGATGGCTATTATTATAGGAGAATTCCACTAGTGGCAAGAGCCTTTCCCATGGCTCTCCTCTGTCCAACACACATAACCTCAATAAATCCTCCAGTGTTCTGATGGTCCGCTCTGACTGCCCGTCCGTCTGTGGGTGAAATGCGGTACTAAAGGTTAGGCGTGAGCCCAAATACGCCTGTACCGCCTTCCATTCATTGGATGTAAACCGACCATCCCGATCTGAAACAATTGTCTTGGGCACGCCATGATACCGTACAAATTGCTCCACGAAAAGGCGTACCAAAACATCCACGTGTGCTTCCTTCTTCATTGGAATGAACCGGGCCACCTTTGTCAGTCGATCCACAATAACCCATACTGAATCATTCCCGGAGCGGGAACGAGGTAACCCATGAACAAAGTCCATGGAGATATCCTCGAACTTCCATTCGGGGATGGGCAATGACTGCAACAAACCACCGGGACTCCTGCATTCAGCCTTCACTCTTTGGCAAGCTTCGCAATGTGTAACATAGTAGCGAACATCTTTCTTCATTCCCGGCCAACACATGGTCTTCCGCAATCCGGCGTACATCTTAGCAATACCAGGGTGCACTGAATATTGAGAGGAATGTGCCTCTCTCAAGATATCCTCCCGAATTTTGCCGCCCTTGGGAATATAGAGTCGGCCACGAAAATAAATGAGGCCGTCTTTGAGTATGTACTCATCGGTGGTCCCATCTTCAATTGCCTTGATTGCCGGGGCCAAGGCCGCATCCATTCCTTGCTCCACCCGAATCCGGTCTCGGATATCACAAACTATGCTCATGTTGGCCAAATACTCCGCATACTCTGCCGAAGGATCCTTGAATACTAGAGTAATTTCCATCTCCTCGATCATCCGAGCCAACTCCATGCTCATCTGCCGAGACTCTGGGCTAGAGCCTGGCACTTTTCTACTTAAGGCATCGGCTACCGAGTTCGCTTTCCCGGGGTGGTAGTTCATGGTGAACTCGTAGTCGCATAGAAATTCCAACCACCGCCGTTGCCTCAGGTTCAACTCCTTCTGAGTGTGAACATACTTCAAGTTTTTGTGATCGGAAAAGATCTCGCAGTGCACGCCATATAAATAATGCCTCCAGACTTTCAAAGCGAACACCACTGCTCCCAACTCCAAATCATGAACCGGGTAATTAATTTCATGTTTCTTTAACTGCCTTGAAGCATATGCGATCACGTGCCCATGCTGCATCAATACCGCTCCCATCCCTTGATATGAAGCGTCCGTGTAAACTTGAAATCCTTCCTTCCCCGACGGAAGTGCAAGGATGGGGGCGGAGGTAAGCCTATCCTTCAGCTCTTGAAATGCCGCTTCACATTGAGGTGTCCACTCAAATGGCACTCCCTTCTTCGTCAAGGAGGTAAGAGGAAGGGCAATCTTGGAGAATCCTTTCACGAACTTGCGGTAGTACCCAGCAAGTCCAAGAAAGCTTCGTACATCAGCCGCCGACTTCAAGGGCGACCACTCCTTCACGGCTCGCACCTTCGCTGGATCCACCGCTAATCCTGCTCCACTGATCACATGCCCCAAGAAGGCTACCTCCTTAAGCCAGAATTCACACTTGCTAAACTTGGCATACAAGGCATGCTCCTTCAATTTCTTCAAAACCAAGGTCAGGTGCTCGACATGCTCCTCCTCCGTCTTTGAGTAGACCAAGATGTCGTCGATGAAAACAATGACGAAGATGTCCAAATACGGTTCAAACACCTTGTTCATCAAGCTCATGAAGGCCGAAGGGGCATTTGTGAGCCCAAACGGCATTACTGTGAACTCATACAAACCATATCTCGAACTGAAGGCCGTTTTCTGGATGTCCCCTTCTTGTATCCTCAACTGATAGTATCCGGAGCGCAAATCCAATTTAGAAAACCAATGTGCTCCCACTAGTTGATCGAACAACTCATCGATCCGCGGTAGTGGGTAAGTGTTCCGCACCGTCAATCGATTGAGTTCCCGATAATCTATGCACAATCGCAGTGTTCCATCCTTCTTCTTCACGAACAGCACAGGGGCTCCCCATGGTGATGAACTGGGGCGAACGAACCCTGAATCCACCAGTTCCTGCAATTGAACTCTAAACTCCGCGAGTTCTTTCGGAGCCATTCTGTACGGAGCCTTGGATACAGGCTTGGCACCTGGTACTAGATTGATCTGGAAGTCAACCTCTCTATGCGGAGGTAATCCTGGTAGCTTCTCAGGAAATACCTCAGGAAAATCCCGCACTACCCGTACATCCTTTAATTCCAACGCTGCTTCCTTCAACTCGAACCAGATCATGAAGACCTCATCCCCCTTCATATGAGCCTTTACAGCCTGAATAGAAGATAATATCATACGTGGCGCGAAGCCAATACCTTGGAAGATGACGTCAGAGTCTCCATGCCTCAAATAGATCCGCTTCTCCGCGCAGTCGATCCTCGCGAAGTGCCAGTCCAGCCATGCCATGCCCAAAATGATGTCAAACTCCGGCATCCTCAGAACCGTGGCCGGCGTATCAAAGGCCTTCCCATCAATAAATAACTCCAACTCGCACTTGGCGGTTGCGATCATCTCCGAGCCGTCCGGAAGGCGTACACGTCGGGCTATGCCAGTGAAGTACTGTACATCCCCCATGTCTTTTATGAAATCCTCGGACACAAAGGAGTGTGAGGCACCGGTATCGAACAGCGCATAGGCTGTCTTCCCGCCAATAATCACGGTGCCTAAGTACCAACAACCAAAATTTATTGCTAGTGGCTAGTAAGTTCTATTCAATTCAAGTTAGACCATGCAAATATGTAAATAAATTAAATCATACCTGCAATCACATCTTGTGGGTTCCGTTCCTGCGCCATGTCAAGCGCGTACACCTGATCCCGGGCTGGTCCGGGGTTTCCTCTTGGCGGTCCTCGTCCTCGACCGCGCATATATCCTCGCCCTCGTGGAGCTGCTGGAGGGAGAGCAGGAGGGAGAGCAGGAGGGAGAGCAGGAGGGGCGTTCCCATATAGTTGCGGGCAAAAACGCCGGATGTGGCCCGGCTGGTTGCATTCGAAGCACACCAGACCACGCCGCCCTTCCGGTTGTTGGAATCGCTGAGGCTGTGGGGGTGGAGGCAACGCAGGCGGCTGCGGAACTGGATGCTCCACCCTATAGTTTCGGTGGACACGCCCTCCACCTCTTTGATAACCTCTTCCTCCTCTGAAGTCCCGTCTCCTTCTATTACTTGGGCCGGCTTCCATCACGTCCTCCGCAGGCCTCTTGCTACATCCCATGTGGTCTGCCTCCAATCTTTTCGCCATATCAATGATCTCCGCCAAGCTACCATCCGCTATAAACAAAAGGGACTGCCTTAGGGGATCTCGCAGCCCTTTATAGAAGCGCTTGGCATAACCTCTGTCATCCAACTCATAAGAATCTGCAAACCTTGCGAGATGCTGGAATTCCCGCTGGTATTCTGTAACCGACTTTGATCCCTGCTTTAGTAGAAGGAACCTCTGCTCAAGCTCATCTCGGGCCGAAGTAGGGATAAAGTGCTCCAAGAAAACACCCGAGAATTCATTCCAACTTATCTCCGTGTAGATCCGGCCTTGGAAGGTAGAGCCCATGAGGGACTTCCACCACCTCTTCGCATGTAAGTCCAAGACGGACACTGCCAATGTCACTGCCATGTTGGCTGGGCAACGGATACCGGCCAACAACTCCTGTATCGTGTCTAGCCATTCCTCTGTACGTACGGCTGACTCCGTCCCAAGGTAGACGGGAGGGGAGAGAGCCCGGAAGGTGCTCAGCCAGTTGGAGCTCGGGGCCTGTTGTTGCATCGGAGCCTGCTGAGCCTTAAAAGCATCCAGAATGGCGGTGAGCGTCTGCCCCAACTCAGACTGTTGGAACTGAGTGGGTATGGGAGGGGTAAGAGTACCCCCCATCGGCTCAACATGCAGTGGAATCTACACATACACGACAAATTTGTGGTCAGGTTGGCTAAACTTAAGGTCAAAGTTGGACAACTTAATGTGAATTACATATGGGCACACCACTGCTTCCGCTAAGTCAGTTTGTCCCCAAACTGACTAACCAAACGGGGGTGGCACCATTGTTGAATGACTTCTTAGTTGAGGATCGTGGCAAACTGATACCATTTGTAAGCCTCCCCCCTCCCGGATCCCAAAACACGGCACGAAGGGGGAGTCTTATGCCCGGAACAGCCGCCTTACGGTAGCATTAGCACACGGGCTAACCTGTACCACAAGACGCCTATTCCGCCGGCTACAACAATATCAATAATTCATGCCAACCCAACCAAATAAATAAGCAAGAGAAGTCAAAATCCACACTAAGTATATAAAGTCCAAAACATCAATAAAGAGAAGCTAAACATGCTTCTACAAAATATCAGAGTACAGCTAATCATTGCCCAAACGGGCTACATCAGAGTAAGCAAAACACTAACATCAGTAACAGACGGTATCGACGGCACCGTCACATCAGGCCCTGTCGTCCTGGCCTGGCTGTCCTGCTGCGTAGTCTGCGGCTGCTCTACCTGTGGCGTGACCTCCTAAAAAGGAAGACGTAGCAACCGTTAGTCGAAACGACTAAGTGGTTTCACATCCGCTCCCCCGGCGACTCCTCGGCACCGGGCGGAGAAAGAGAAACAAGGGCACAATATATATCAGTAAGTATAAAAGTACAATCAGGTGACAAGGTACATGAGTATCAATGTATAACTAGCAGTTCTACAAAAGCTATCAATATGTAAACTAACAATTCTACAAGAGCCATCAAGGTATAATAACAAGTGTAAGAAAGCTTCAGCAGGAAAGTAACTTAACTTATAAGAATGCCCATACAAACTTATAAGTTAAGGATCGGGTTACATAAAGTAACTCATCGTATAAGAGTGCCCATACAAACTTATACGATGAGGATCTTGTCGTGCAATGATATGAAATGCTATGAATGCTATGCAATGACTCACCCATGCACACCCATGCAATTGCTATGTCGACACAGACTGTAGTTCCCACTTTTCGAGCAGGTAGCTAACCTCTCAGGCATCAGCCGCCGTGGCCAGGCGGTGACAGTAGAACGGGCACTTCTACTACTAGGCGGGTATCACACTACTTCACCTAGGCCTCCGTACGCCTCAACGCTAAGAACACAACAGCGGAGCCCATGCGTACTATGGCCCAGCGGGGTCTTGGGTAGATGTGCACCAAGAACACAGCCCGAACTGGCCTTGCGTGACCCGGAAGGGGCCTCGGAAGAAAGCACGAGGACACAGCCCAACCGTTCACATGGCCGGAGGGGCCTCGGGACGTGAACACCGAGGACACAGCCCAAACCGACCAAGTCTAACTGTCAACTCCCGTCGGTGTGACGACTGGTGAGCCCGTAGACCTGCCACACTATCCTTAACCCGGGATTACGACACCGCGTGTCGACTCACACCACATGCAAACACCATATCAACACAACATGGAAGGGGCCTCGAAAGTAAACACGAGGGCACAGCCCAACCATCCATCCGCACCCTATCTCAACACAACCAAAACAAGTGGCGGTCAACACCGCACTTACGAACTTACACAATACTACCCGTAGGGAGACAACGCTCTAAGTATTGGTCCACTAGACTCATTTCATTAGTCAAACATATCCATGGCCATGGTCTATTCATCTATATGACTTCCCAAATGATGACAATGTAAAGTAACGTAATGCGCATATAAGATCTATCACATCATCCTTTTAGTAATATCATAACTTAAACATGAAGTGTACCATATTCAATCTTTCAATTCCTACCAGTTCAATTCTTTTAAACAAGTTTGTTTCACAATTTGGTAATATGAAATATGATTAATAAGATACTTCAATCACACAACAAATGATTAATCATAAGGGTTCATCCAAGGCAAGTATCTTGCATTAATAATTTCACCGAAACAAAATCCATTTTTCCATTAAGCCCAGAATTTAGGCGCAGGTTGAATCTGGTCAGCAACTTCGACCGGAGATTCCCGAGGCTACAGGAATCCGGTGAAGTCGTGTAACCCCTCGATGGAAAGGTATTTCCATGGACTACATCTTTCATATTCAGAGCTCAACCCAGATTTGACATTATCCTACTTGAAATCGGACTTGAAGTCCGTGCGTACAGAACACAGTTTCTGCATGCAGGATTTGTAAAACCCCATTTTCGTTTAGACTTTCCCGTGGCTACAGACATCACCTGAAGTCGTGCAACCACTCGTTGGAAAGGTATTGCCAAGGGCTTCAACTTTCGTGTTTAGCCGAAAGCCCAGATCTGGCCTTATCCATAGGGAAAATGGCCTAGAAGATCGCTGCGCGCAGAATACAGATTCTGCGCGCATCTTAAGGAAAATGAACGGCATAGGTTCGTCTTCCTCCTCAAGCGATCGTTTCTAAATTTTCCAGAAATATTCTCCTCCCTTATTCAACCTCAAAGGCCATAAACTCCTCACGAGACCACCCACCCATCGTCATATTGAAGATAAGGGAAAGGGTTGAAGAGATCTAAAGTCTAGAACACAAGTTCTAACATGGCCTAACCTAGAGATCTTCTCCTCTCCATCAAGACTCTCTTGAGTCGATGTCTCTCCTAAGGCATAACTATAGATCTAGCACCAAGGGAGAGGGTAGGAAACTCACGTTGGCTCCAGCGGTACCACCATTTCTCGCCATGGATCGCGTAATTCTCCTCGGCGGCATCTTCTCTTTCACGGCGATGGCGGATCTCCTTCGGTAGGACTTGCTCCTGCAGTTTTCCCTCTCACAGGAGTTCTCTCAGGAAATAGGGGATGAAAAGAGCATGAAAACGGCTAGGGTTTTCTGTCCCTTATATAAATAAAATATGACACGGGTAGGGACACGGCCGTGTCCGTACCCGTGTCCCGCTTCCGCGAAACGGCCGTGGCGGTTTCCATGTCGATTCAATGCTTGACACGGGTAGGGACACGCCCGTGTCCAAACCCGTGTTCAGATGACACGGCCGTGTGCCTGGCCGTGTCATTGGCCGTGTACTTCTCGGGTTGCATCTCGACACTTCTCGTCGAGCTCAACTCGACGCACACGGGTAGGGACACGGCCGTGTCACTACCCGTGTCCCTTGGTGTCGACACAGCTCGACGATCTCGACACGGGCGTCGAGCTCAACTCGACGCACACGGGTAGGCACACGGCCGTGTCCCTACCCGTGTCCCTAGGTGTCGACACAGCTCGACGATCTCGACACGGGTCGTCGAGCTCAACTCGACGCACACGGGTAGGCACACGGTCGTGTCCCTACCCGTGTCCCTAGGTGTCCACACAGCTCGACGATCTCGACACGGGTCGTCGAGCTTAACTCGACGCACACGGGTCCATATCATTGCACGACAAGATCCTCATCGTATAAGTTTGTATGGGCACTCTTATACGATGAGTTACTTTATGTAACCCGATCCTTAACTTATAAGTTTGTATGGGCATTCTTATAAGTTAAGTTACTTTCCTGCTGAAGCTTTCTTACACTTGTTATTATACCTTGATGGCTCTTGTAGAATTGTTAGTTTACATATTGATAGCTTTTGTAGAACTGCTAGTTATACATTGATACTCATGTACCTTGTCACATGATTGTACTTTTATACTTACTGATATATATTGTGCCCTTGTTTCTCTTTCTCCGCCCGGTGCGAGGAGTCGCCGGGGGAGCGGATGTGAAACCACTTAGTCGTTTCGACTAACGGTTGCTACGTCTTCCTTTTTAGGAGGTCACGCCACAGGTAGAGCAGCCGCAGACTACGCAGCAGGACAGCCAGGCCAGGACGACAGGGCCTGATGTGACGGTGCCGTCGATACCGTCTGTTACTGATGTTAGTGTTTTGCTTACTCTGATGTAGTCCGTTTGGGCAATGATTAGCTGTACTCTGATATTTTGTAGAAGCATGTTTAGCTTCTCTTTATTGATGTTTTGGACTTTATATACTTAGTGTGGATTTTGACTTCTCTTGCTTATTTATTTGGTTGGGTTGGCATGAATTATTGATATTGTTGTAGCCGGCGGAATAGGCGTCTTGTGGTACAGGTTAGCCCGTGTGCTAATGCTACCGCAAGGCGGCTGTTCCGGGCATAAGACTCCCCCTTCGTGCCGTGTTTTGGGATCCGGGAGGGGGGAGGCTTACAAATGGTATCAGTTTGCCACGATCCTCAACTAAGAAGTCATTCAACAATGGTGCCACCCCCGTTTGGTTAGTCAGTTTGGGGACAAACTGACTTAGCGGAAGCAGTGGTGTGCCCATATGTAATTCACATTAAGTTGTCCAACTTTGACCTTAAGTTTAGCCAACCTGACCACAAATTTGTCGTGTATGTGTAGATTCCACTGCATGTTGAGCCGATGGGGGGTACTCTTACCCCTCCCATACCCACTCAGTTCCAACAGTCTGAGTTGGGGCAGACGCTCACCGCCATTCTGGATGCTTTTAAGGCTCAGCAGGCTCCGATGCAACAACAGGCCCCGAGCTCCAACTGGCTGAGCACCTTCCGGGCTCTCTCCCCTCCCGTCTACCTTGGGACGGAGTCAGCCGTACGTACAGAGGAATGGCTAGACACGATACAGGAGTTGTTGGCCGGTGTAGGCACACGGCCGTGTCCCTACCCGTGTCCCTAGGTGTCGACACAGCTCGACGATCTCGACACGGGTCGTCGAGCTCAACTCGACGCACACGGGTAGGCACACGGCGTGTCCCTACCCGTGTCCCTAGGTGTCGACACAGCTCGATGATCTCGACACGGGTCGTCGAGCTCAAACTCGACGCACACGGGTAGGCACACGGCCGTGTCCCTACCCGTGTCCCTAGGTGTCCACACAGCTCGACGATCTCGACACGGGTCATCGAGCTCAACTCGACGCACACGGGTAGGCACACGGCCGTGTCCCTACCCGTGTCACTTCCTTTTTACACTGATTCTCCACTTCTCCACAAGTGCAGTCCAATTCCCTGCACTCTCAGGACTCAAGTCAACCCTCCTGACTCAAAACACACACACTAGGGGCCTAGAGCGATTCGGGACGTTACAACATGTCCCGTGCACTCAGGGCACATTCTCGGTGAACCGGTCGATGTCACGTCAATTAAAGCCATTAACATTCTGGACTCACCACCGCCACTTAGACGGCCATTCCTATGAGCAATTCGTCTTCCTGGCCTGGGTCACGACAATTTAAGCCATTGACCGCCGAAGACTCTCATCTATGCCAACGGCGAGTGCCACGTAACCTTAGGTCTCTCTAACCGAACGACATAAAGCGGGTACGGTTCCATCTAACCCGTGCTCACATCGCAACGACAATTTAAGCCATTTGCGCGGGTCAAACTTCCACCGAGTCCCATTCTACCGCAAGACACATAACCCCGTTATGTTCAAGTTGGCTCTCAGGCCACCAAGTTGGCAAGATCTCGTATCCGCCCAGTTTTCTTGGTGCACCTTTGGGTTAGTCCCCAAGGCTCCCTGCTGCAATCTACCGCGTAGAAAACCCGAAAACAAACCATAGCACGGAGTCTTCTCCGGCCTTATGCAATGCAACATCACCGATCCAGACTAACATGTCCGGGTAGGCTTCACACATCATGCCTACGTCTGTTCTCGCATACGGACTCTAAACAACGGGGACTTTACATATCTACCCGAAGGAACGCCTCCAACTCTCCGCAAACTCGCGAGAGCGGGCTTCCTATGCTAAGAAAGAGAGCGACTCATGCTCAAGATGAGGATCGTTACCCTTGAGTTCCTCTTTGGCGCCATCGAAAAGTAATCGGATAGGAAACACCGCACTTGCGTTGCCTCCGTGGATCCGGAGTCGGCTTGCGATTCGGAGCTCCGAAGCTACTCCAATGGCGGATCTAGCTCTTCTTCTTCTTGCCTTAGCTCTCCTCTCTCCAAGGATTTAGAAAGAGAACAAGTGAGGAAAAGTGAGGTTTTCCAAGTCAACTCACGGGTATATCCTCTCAGGAACAACCCCCAGCCGTCGGATCTCAACCTAAGGAAACGAACGGCTTTGATTCGGGGCTGAAATGCCCAATCTAGGCCGAACACGGCCTGGCACACGCCCGTGTCCAGGGCCGTGTGCCGCATTCGCCGTCAAAATCGAATCACCTGGAACCTCACACGGGTATCGAACACGCCCGTGTTCGAGCTGACACGCCCGTGTTCCACCTAACACGGCCGTGTAGCCGGCCGTGTACACCATGATTTTTCCCCCATTTTCAACCCGAGCACTGCACGGGTCCTAGGACACGCCCGTGTCCTTGCCCGCGTCACCTTGACACGCCTGGACCCCAGGCCGTGTACACGGGACAATTCGTCGAGGAAAGATCGACGACTTGATGACACGGCCTTGGACACGCCCGTGTCCTAGGCCGTGTTCCTTGTCTCGACGATCGTCGAGTGAATCTCGACGACTCCCCGGGACGATCGTCGACACGGGTCGACACGCCCTGCGACACGCCCGTGTCGCAGGCCGTGTGTCCATTCTCGACGAATCGTCGAGTATAACTCGATGACTTCACGGCTAAGTGTCGACACGGGTCGACATGCCCTGCGACACGCCCGTGTCGCAGGCCGTGTGCCCATTCTCGACGAATCGTCGAGTATAACTCGACGACTTCGCGGCTAAGTGTCGACACACGCTTGACACGCCCTGGGACACGCCCGTGTCCCAGGCCATGTGCCTTCTGCCAGAACCCAAACTGGCCCAAAACGTCCCCCTTTGCTCCTTTGAGTTTCGGGGCGTTACAACTCTACCCCTCTTAAAAGAATTTCGCCCACGAAATTTCATAAAGGGAAAAACATGTACAAAAACAAAATTTGTACCTGAGCGGAACAACTCCAGATATTTGTCAAGCATCGTCTGCTCTCGCTCCCAAGAGAGCTCCTCACGACCGCAATTGTCCCACCGGACTTTGACCATCCTGATCTCTTTATTGCGTAGCCGCTTGACCTCCGAGTCCTCAATCCGCACGGGCTTGACCTTTGTCGTTAGCCCACTTTCCACCGGCACTTGATCGACCGCGATCACTTGCGTAGGCTCTTGCACCGCCTTCCGAAGAACCGAAATATGGAATACATCGTGTAAACCACTTAGCTCCACTGAAAGCTTCAATCCATAGGTCGCTTCTCCAACTTGCTCCAGAACCTCGAACGGTCCAAGCTATCTTGGGCTTAGCTTTTTCAACCGCCGCACCCGCGAGACACCCTTGAATGGCTTGATCTTTAAGTATACATAATCGCCCACAGCGAACTCCACGTTCCTGTGCTTGGCATTATAGTACTTTGCTTGCCGATCCTGAGCAATAAGCAACCTCTCCCGAATGGTTATCACCAAAGAAGTAGCACCCTCTACTTCCGATCGCTTATACAACTTTGACTCACCCGTTTCTATCCAAGACAACGGCGTGCGACATCTTCTACCATATAGGGCCTCGAAGGGCGCCATCTGAATACTTGCTTGGTAGCTGTTGTTGTATGCGAACTCCACCAAATAAAGGTGGTCTTCCCATTGCTTTCCGAAATCCAAGACACACATGCGAAGCATGTCTTCCATGGTTCTATTGACCCTCTCGGTCTGCCCATCTGTTTGCGGATGGAAGGCTGTGCTGAACTTCAACTTAGTTCCCAACATTTGCTGCACCAGCCTCCAATCATTGGACGTGAACCGCCCATCTCGGTCACTCACGATGCTGCGGGGCACACCATGAAGCCGCACTATGTTATCCACATATAGCTTTGCCAGCTTCTCCACCGGATCAGCCTTCCTATGCGGAATAAAATGCGACACCTTTGTTAATCGATCCACGATCACCCAAATGGCGTCGTTCCCCTTTTGCGACCTTGGCAAACCGTGCACAAAATGCATAGAGATGTCGTCAAATTTCCACTCCGGAATAGGCAAGGACTTAAGGAATCCACCCGGCTTTTGGCACTCCGCCTTTACCAAGGCGCAGGTTTGGCACTTCGCTACGTATAGCGCCACATCCTTTTTCAAACCCGGCCACCAAAATAGTTTCTTATATCACGGTACATCTTCGTGCTCCCCGGGTGAATTGAGTACTTGGTATGGTGCGCCTCGTACAACAACTCCCCCGTAAATTGCCCACACTTGGACGCACAAACGACCGTCTTTCCAAAGTAATCCGTCCTTCACGACGAATTGGGAATTTGACCCATCCAGAGCCTCTATCATGAACAGCTTCATATGAGCATCCATATCCAAAGCCTACCGAATACGATCAGCCAGGTCATATTGGACTTCAGTCCAATTCAGAACTGCTTCAGCACTTGCTTGTCTGTCCACACAAACAATCTCCAGCGCCTCCAACTCCCACACCAACCGCTCATCATGCACCGATAGCCAATTAGCTTGAGCTGGGGCTCGGCGACTCAACACGTCCGCAACCGCATTCCCTTTGCCAGGCACGTAGTGGATCTTGAATGTATAGTCCCCCAGGAACTCCATCCATCTACGCTGCCGCATATTCAGATCCTTCTGATCTATCAGGTACTTTAGGCTCTTGTGATCGGTGTAGATATCAATCTTCACACCGTACAAATAGTGTCTCCACAGCTTCAAGGCAAAAATCACGGCCGCTAACTCCAAGTCATGGACCGGATAATTCCTCTCATGCACTTTTAGCTGTCTCGAGCAATAAGCTATCACGCTTCCGTGTTGCAGTAGCACGCAACCCAAACCGCTGCCCGAAGCATCGCTATATATCTCATAGCCTTCGGTTCCACATGGCGAACTCAGCACAGGCGCCGTGGTCAACCGACACTTCAATTCCTCAAAAGCTCGCGCGCACTCCGGCGTCCAAGCGAACTTATGCTCCTTCCTCGTCAAAGTAGTGAGAGGTAGCGCTATCCGCGAGAAGTTCTCTACGAAGCACCTATTATAACCGGCAAGCCCCAAAAAGCTCCAGACTTCTGCTACCGTAGCAAGCTCAGGCCACTCCTGTATCGCAACAATCTTCGCCAGATCCACCGCAATACCCTCTCCACTCACTATATGCCCGAGGAACGCCACTGAGGATAGCCAAAACTCGCACTTCGAGAACTTGGCATACAACTGATATCTCCTTAGCGTCTCCAACACCAAGTGAAGATGCTTGAAGTGATCTTCCTCACTTGAGAGTACACCAAAATATCGTCGATGAAGACGATCACGAAATGGTCCAAGTACTCCCTGAACGTCCTGTTCATCAAATCCATGAATACTGACGGCGCATTAGTCAGCCCAAACGGCATGACCGTAAACTCATAATGCCCGTATCTCGTACTAAACGCTGTCTTCGGGATATCACTCTCCCTTATCCGCAGCTGATAGTACCCAGCCTTGAGATCCAACTTCGAGTACACCGTCGACCCGACTAACTGATCGAAGAGATCATCAATCTGGGGGATCGGTACTTGTTCTTCTCCGTCAGCTTGTTTAGCTCCCGATAATCAATACATAGCCTCAAGCTTCCGTCCTTCTTCTTAACAAAGAGGACCGGTGCGCTCCAAGGCGAAGAACTCGGGCGCACATACCCTTGCTCCAACAACTCTTGCAGTTGAACTTTCAGCTCCGCCATTTCCTTAGGCGCTAGCCGATACGGAGATCGTGACACAGGCTTTGCACCTGGCACTAGCTCGATCGTAAAATCTATCTCCCGTTGAGGCGGGGCTCCAGGAAGATCTGCGGGGAACACATCAGGGTATTCCGATACCACTGAAATACAATCCAAAGAGGGCTTCGGCTTTGCAACCTCCACTAGTGTAAAGAACAGTTCTGCTCCAGCACGAACCGCCTTCACCACCTGAAGAGCAGACATCAACGTCTTGCTCGACCCCTTTAAGCCCGTAAACGTCGTCTCATGACTCGCTCCCAGCTTAACTTCCTTGCTACCGCAATCTATATGGGTCTGCTGCTCCGAGATCCAGTCCATGCCAAATATGACGTCGAACTCCACTAACGGAAGTAAAGACGCTCGCAGGTCGAACTCCTGCTCTCCAATACAAATCTTAACATCGCAGATCCTATCCGCTCGCATCGAACACCCATTGGGCAACAACACATCCAACTTATCCTTCGCCATCGAGGAAGGGACCCCGATGCGTAATATAAATCCTTCGGACAAGAAGGAGTGTGAAGCTCCCGTATCGAAGAGTGCTCGTGCCGGATTTTCACAAATCAATACAAATCCTAAACAAGTAGTGGTAAGGTAACATGTGCATAACAAGCATATAAAGAAATTGACTTGCTATAAATTAAATCGTACCTGTCACCACATCAGCTTGTTTAATGGCCTCCTGTTGGCCAAGATTGTAGACCCTTGGTTGGGCCGGAGCATAATGGGATGCGGTCGACTCCACCGCCTTACCCTTTTCTTCATAAGTGGCTCCCGGCCTCCTCTCGGACTTAGGACGTCCGCTCCAACAATCACGGGCAAAGTGCCCCGTCTTTCCGCATGTAAAACACGCGCCCGGGGTCCGACTCGTAGTCGCCCCAGAAGCACCAGAAGGAGCTGGACCCGAAGTCCTATGCTTCTTGAAAGACCTCCGATAGCCGGACTTTGAAGTAGTCAGCACTCTGAACTTAGATTTCTTTTCACCCAAGCTTTTCTTCGCTTGTACATTCTTCATGTCCTTCTCCAAGGAACGGGCAGTATTGACCAAGGTTAAGAAACCCTGCGTCATCGGCCCCGACAGTAGCAGTCTCAACTCATCCCTCAAGCCTTCATAAAAACGATTAGTCTTGCGCTCCTCATCCATGATGGTGGAGCTAGCATAACGACTCAACCGCGTAAACTCGTGGAGATATTCATCCACGCTCCTCTCACCCTGCACCAACTTCAGGAACTCATTCTCCATTGAAATCCTCTGAGTAGAAGGGAGGTATCTTGCTAAGAACAATCCCGAGAACTCTTCCATCGGAACGTCTATCAGTTGTCTACCTCTCAAATGATGCAGCTCCAATCCTTCCCACCACATCCTCGCTTCACCGTCCAGCAGGAACGTAGCGATGGTGGTCATTTGCCACTCCTCCGTCTCCGTCGCCGTCATGACTCTCTTCACCCTAGAGAGCCAGTCTTCAGCCTGAGATGGGGTTCCCAACCCCGAGAATAGCGGAGGGTTAAAGCTCATTACATGCTTCAACTGCCTCTCAGTGGCCCTCCTTGGCACTATCGGTTCCAAAACCACTTCTTCCACCCTCCTCGGCTCAGCCTCTCGCAGAGGTACTTGCTCCATCGCAGGAGCGGGCTGCTGCACTTGCCTTCCAGGCTGCGCATTTATCACAGCCAACACCGCTTCAGCCACCAAACGTATATTCTCAGCCGACAGAGGTGTTGCGGGAGCAACATCCGGTGCACTGCTAGCCTCAGAAACTCGGCGTTCTGATGGCCCAACACCACTTCTGGTCACCTATAGTGGTACAAAACACCGTTAAGCGACCACATAACATTGCAAACTGCAATTATAGGAACACGCAGGTTCCTCAAACGCGAGTATTTTCATTCCGAAGTGGACATTCATGGGTTCTTTTACCATTATAACGATGACGCACACAATGTGCTCACCACCCCTTAAAAAGAATTCGCCCACGAATTCAGTTTAAGCCCGACCAAAACCAGTAGTCTGATACCAAATTGTAACACCCCCTATCCGTCGCATAGTATATAGCAGTAGGTCCGGCCGGGGCCCGACGCCATATACCACAGACAGACCGGGTGGTTACGTATGGAAACCATCCAACCAATCTCAACGTCCTACACAGAGCATTCTAGCGGAAGCAGTTTATATAAGTTGTAAACAAGAACCCAGCACTAGAGCACGAATGTCCACTATTTCATAATTAGGAATGTTATACAAAATACCCAAAATCGGCCTTAAGGCCTTACAGAGTGTTTCACTTGAATAATACATGATTTACAAACCTCGGCACGCAGGCCGGTCATACATGAATAAAACAGAAACATTTCTACTTGGGCCTTCGAGGGCCAGCTTCGCAAAAAGGGCTTTAGCCCGCTATTGACCGCTTGGTCCAGCTGCACCTACAAGCAACAAACCACCGCACGGTGGCAAACAAGGCAACGGTCAGCAATGCTGACCAAATTATAACGTTCCCGCCCCCAACTCGGGGCGGCGATGCTCCTTCCCTGCATTTCATTAGCACAAGCGAGCAATGCATATAACCATAGCCATTTCATCACAGACGTTGGCTCGTACGGCCACACGTCCCGTGCACTCAGGGCACATTCTCGGTGAACCGGTCGATGTCACGTCAATTAAAGCCATTAACATTCCGGACTCACCACCGCCACTTAGACGGCCATTCCTATGAGCAATTCGTCTTCCTGGCCTGGGTCACGACAATTTAAGCCATTGACCGCCGAAGACTCCCATCTATGCCAACGGCGAGTGCCACGTAACCTTAGGTCTCTCTAACCGAACGACATAAAGCGGGTACGGTTCCATCTAACCCGTGCTCACATCGCAACGACAATTTAAGCCATTTGCGCGGGTCAAACTTCCACCGAGTCCCATTCTACCGCAAGACACATAACCCCGTTATGTTCAAGTTGGCTCTTAGGCCACCAAGTTGGCAAGATCTCGTATCCGCCCAGTTTTCCGGGTGCACCTTTGGGTTAGTCCCCAAGGCTCCCTGCTGCAATCTACCGCGTAGAAAACCCGAAAACAAACCATAGCACAGAGTCTTCTCCGGCCTTATGCAATGCAACATCACCGATCCAGACTAACATGTCCGGGTAGGCTTCACACATCATGCCTACGTCCGTTCTCGCATACGGACTCTAAAAAACGGGGACTTTACATATCTACCCGAAGGAACGCCTCCAACTCTCCGCAAACTCGCGAGAGCGGGCTTCCTATGCTAAGAAAGAGAGCGACTCATGCTCAAGATGAGGATCGTTACCCTTGAGTTTCTCTTTGGCGCCATCGAAAAGTAATCGGATAGGAATCACCGCACTTGCGTTGCCTCCGTGGATCCGGAGTCGGCTTGCGATTCAGAGCTCCGAAGCTCCTCCAATGGCGGATCTAGCTCTTCTTCTTCTTGCCTTAGCTCTCCTCTCTCCAAGGATTTAGAAAGAGAACAAGTGAGGAAAAGTGAGGTTTTCCAAGTCAACTCACGGGTATATCATCTCAGGAACAACCCCCAGCCGTCGGATCTCAACCTAAGGAAACGAACGGCTTTGATTCGGGGCTGAAATGCCCAATCTGGGCCGAACACGGCCTGGCACACGCCCGTGTCCAGGGCCGTGTGCCGCATTCGCCGTCAAAATCGAATCACCTGGAACCTCACACAGGTATCGAACACGCCCGTGTTCGAGCTGACACGCCCGTGTTTCACCTAACACGGTCGTGTAGCCGGCCGTGTACACCATGATTTTTCCCTCATTTTCAACCCGAGCACTGCACGGGTCCTAGGACACGCCCGTGTCCTTACCCATGTCACCTTGACACGCCTGGACCCCAGGCCGTGTACACGGGACAATTCGTCGAGGGAAGATCGACGACTTGATGACACGGCCTTGGACACGCCCGTGTCCTAGGCCGTGTTCCTTGTCTCGACGATCGTCGAGTGAATCTCGACGACTCCCCGGGACGATCGTCGACACGGGTCGACACGCCCTGCGACACGCCCGTGTCGCAGGCCGTGTGCCCATTCTCGACGAATCGTCGAGTATAACTCGACGACTTCACGGCTAAGTGTCGACACGGGTCGACATGCCCTGCGACACGCCCGTGTCGCAGGCCGTGTGCCCATTCTCGACGAATCGTCGAGTATAACTCGACGACTTCGCGGCTAAGTGTCGACACACGCTTGACACGCCCTGGGACACGCCCGTGTCCCAGGCCGTGTGCCTTCTGCCAGAACCCAAACTGGCCCAAAACGTCCCCCTTTGCTCCTTTGAGTTTCGAGGTGTTACACCTTCTCCTTAGACTGATTTTCTCTCTTCTTCCCGAACCAGAGCGGCGGGAGCGAGAGAGAGAAAGTTTTCCACGACGCTTCCTGTGGCCTTCAATGGTGCTCCGGTGCTCGAAATCCTGAACCGATCGTAGATCCTGAATGTTCTCAACGAGAGCTACGCCATCGTGGTAAAATCTTCACCATTCCTTGAATTTTCTCGCTAGAGTTTTCGGCCCTAACTCATATTTTTGTCCATTCTTGTTAGATTTTGATTTCCCTCATCTTTTTTGATCCCGATCTACACCGAGGTGCGATTTGGTGGTCTTCTCTTGTAAAACCAAGGGAAGTGATGGTTTCCTCCTTCTCTTCCCTTCTTTATCCCGATTTGCAAAAATTTCTAACTCCTTGTTATCATGATTTTTAATAACTTACTGAATATAGTGTTGTTTAGATCCCTTGAATAATTCTACTTATAGATTTCACATTCTTGATTTTGCTAACTTGCCTTGTTAAGTGTTATATGTTTTGATGATGTGGTTAAATCTCACTCTTATAACCATTACTCAACTTTTTTGTAGGACGTGTTAGAGTTTATTTAGGATTGTAAATTCTTCCTAAAGGTTGATCAACCATTTAAAACCTAGAATTGTCTCGTAGAATCCGATGTGTCATTGTTGTCTTGAGATTTATATCATGGTTTTCTTCCTGGAGATGTCGTGGGACGAGACAAGCCACCAGACCCCCGATTAGGGTGTGGTGTGCCCCTGAGCTCTAAACCTGGGTTGTGACGGGGTGTGACTTCATGATTTTCTTCATTGCGGGTGTTATTTGTGGGCGAATCCACCGCCACAACGTTGATCCCTCTATTAGTCCCTTGTGGGACTTTACCGGGAGTTTGGGCTTTTGCGGTGTTTGGTGGAGTATCCAATCTCCCCCTCATTTATGATGGATTAATGCATCCATAGGGTTGTGTCTAGATGAGTTCACCACCCTGCCCATTATATTTTTGGTGGATTTGACCACATGTGGCAAATGGAGTTTTGTATTCTTCCTGATGATTTAATCATGAATATTTTTCCCCCTTATAGACTTGTGCATTTGGGGTACTTTTGTTGTACGTGATGCTTCACCTAAGTGTTCCTTTCTGAGTTTATTTTTGTACCTTACTGCTATACTTCATTTCAGTATTTCTTTTTATCTTGGGTTGGTATCCCTTGACCTTCGTTTACTATTGGCTTACTTCTGCCATCACTTGTACATCCTTGCTGAGGTGTTCTTTCATCGGACTGCCTCATGTTCAAACATGTAGTTGATTGCAGTGCTGGTTTTGGAGTTCTTGAGCAGCAGTGTTGGATGTGGTTTTTGCCTCGCCGTACTGAGGTAGACTGTTGTTTTTGTTGCTTTACTAGTTCAGACATACTTTGTTTTATGTGGATTCATGTCAGTTTGTTGATGCCCACAGGATTGTTGATTTTGGATGCTTGCCAGCTGCTTGGTTGGTTACCTTCCTGTGTATTTGGATTACTTGCTCCCTAGGATGTTTTATGCTTGAATTGCATGGTAGGTATTTTCAAGTATAAAACTACTATTATTACCTCATGCATTGCATGTTTTAAAATGCTAAATCACTATATTTAACGACCGTAAAATCTACTTTTATTCCTATTAAAAACATAGATCTTGCATACCATGACGTGTCCTCTGGGACCTTTTAAATCATGTAGGGTATCTAACCTTGTAAAAGAAGTATTTTTCGTAGCGAATAACTATTTTTTCCTCGTGTACTAGATGAGCCACTAAGCCGAGGGATACAACTAACTACTACACTTAAACTGATTTTGTCTCTAAATAACTTAAAGATCTTTCTTCATGGTTAAGTAGAAGTTTTGCCTGAGCGTCCACAGTTATCCCCTGCTGATGTGGCATCATGACGCGCATTTTTCCCTTACTATTATATATCTTTAATGGTTGTGAAAAATGCGGGTTATGACACCAATCCTACACTGCAAGGATCGATCGTAAGAAGACCTAGACAATGTTTCCTGAAACTCTTAGGGGAAGGAGGTCAAAAGCACAAACCATAACACACAAAAATCGGAGGAATGAGTAATGCTTACAATGAACGCGTTGATCTCGGTGAGAGCTTTCCGAATCTCAACTCCTCCGTCAAAAACAAGCAACGGACCTCTCACAATCGTCAGCTGAAAGCACGCAGTGACGCAAATCTCCTACTTCGCGAAATAGGCGGCGACTCGAGTAGGTAAGTGAATGAATAGTGTTTTGACGCGACCCTGAAAGCTGGTTATATATATATATATATATATATATATATATATATAATTTTAATATTATATTACAATTAATAGTAAATAACCACAAAACGACCCGAACTCAAACTAACTCGGAATCTTATGAAAACCGCACTGTAGCTAAATAACGATGATACTAATCCAACGACGAAGTTGAAATCAAAATCCGACAAACCAAACCCGGGCAAAACACCACCCGAAGATAAAATGCCACCACATCCCTATAAAAAGTTGCACCGAGTCACCAAAACAGACTCGGCACGCGAGGGAAGGTGCACAACCAAGCCAAAACCAACCACACGGGAAAGCCCACTGAGCAAACCCACGCTCCAAACAACGATACCCGTTAACTACAAAAAGATGTTTCGCCCCGAAACATGAAATAAAAAGGATTAAATCCAAAACAGAAGAAAAGTAACCAAAGACCATCAAATAAAACACTTACCAAAAGCATCAGGAGAATAGATGAGGATGAGCCTCCCTCATAGCTCACTCCAACTCTCAAGTCGTGCTCTCCATTTCTTGGTTCCTCCACAAAACATTAACCATGGGTATTGTCTTCCTTCGCAATACTAGATCATGAGTATTCAAAACACAGACAAGCACTTCCACATAGGAAAGGTTATGGTCCAACTGGGGCACAACATCAAGAATCTACCGGTCGCTAAGCACTCACTTGTGGAACTGGCTCAAGTGAAAAACATCTATCACACCAGGAATGTAACACCCCCATCCGTCGTATGGCATATAGTAGAAGGTCTAGCTGGAACCCGACATCAAATACCACGGACAGTGGGAAGGGTTACGTATGAATAACCAAACTATCCAATTAAGACTACTCGTCCTAACACAGAGCATTCTAGCGGAAGCTTTTAAATAGTTGAAAGAACCCATAATTGTATCCAATAATCATGAATGTCCAACACCACTACAACTGGAATGAAAACAAATACACTGAAAGATACACGGCCTTATGGCCTTACAGAGGTTCACTTAATTAAATTATGTTTTCCATAGATCGGCTCGCAGGCCGGCCACACATGACAAAATAAAGTACAACTGTTAGCTTTGGCCTTCTATGTCCAGCACAGCAACATGGGCTCCAGCCCGCTATTTGGCACTCGACTCCGCAGCACCTGCAAGCAACATTCCACCGTACGGTGGCAAACAAAGCAACGGTCAGCCAAAAGCCGACCAAATTATAACGACCCTGCCCCTAACTCAGGACGGCGGTGCTCCTTCCCTGTAATTCATTAGCCCAGCTAAATAATATAGTACAAATATGCTAGCCACAGGTGTAGGCTCGTACGGCCAAACACCCCGTGCACTCAGGGCAGATTATCGGTGAATCCTGATACTTCAGCGTCTTCACCACCACCCCCGGATGGCAACAACGTGAGCATTTTAGCCTTTCTGACCACTATCTAAGGCTCCCGACTATGCCAACAGCTAGTCCCCTTTTCAGATCTCTCGCACCGAACTACGTAGCCCAGGTCTGATTCCACTTGCCCGTTGCTCACAACGCGTAGTACACCTTAAGACGTACGCACGAGCCAAGCTTCTCTCGGATCCTGCCATTTCCAAACAATCACATAACCCAGTTATGTTCAAGGCCGGTTCCCAGACTGCCAAGTTAGCAGAACAACGATTCCGCTCAGTTTTCTGGGTGCACCTTGGAGTTAATCCCCAAGGATCCCTGCTGCAATCTACCGTGTAGAAACCCGAAAACCCAAAGCACGGAGTCTTCTCCGGCAAACCATAACAAATGCAACATCACCGATCCAGACCAACATGTTTGGGTAGGCTTCACACACAATGCCTATGTCCATACTACGATTCCGGACTCTATATGCAACACAAGGGGGACTATTCCCGTCAACCCCAAGGAACTCCGCACACTCACCGCACACTCGCGGGAGCGGGTTTCCCTATGCAAAAAGGAAGAGAGCTTCACATGCTCAAGTAGAGAATCGTTACCCTTGTATTATGCTTTTGCGCCATGGAAAATTATACGGATAGAAGTCTTCACAACGGGATTTCCTCCATGGATCCGCTCTCGGTTATCTAAACGGTGCTCCGATGCTCCGCCGGCGGCCGGAATCCTCCTCCTTCTTCCTCCTTGCTCTAACTCCTTGGAAAGAGAAAGCTTAAGGGAGAAATGAGGAGTTAAACCACCATTCACGGCCTTAACAGAGCAGGAACATGCCTGGGCCGTCAGATCTTACTTAAAGAAAACGAACGGCTCAGATCTGTACAGAAATCCTCAAACCTAGGCCGAATACGGCCTCAAACACGGGCTTGTCCCAGGCTGTGTGCTTCGATCCTGGCACGATCATCGAACGCAGAAAAAACCACACGGGCAAGACACGCCCGTGTCTCAACCTGACACACTCGTGCCGGGTCCTGGACATGCTCGTGACCGAAGGCGTGTCATGAATAACCATCACACCAACCGTCATGACTCTATTGAACATGGGTACTGATACGGGTAGGCACACGCCCGTGTCAAATGACACGCCTGTGTCATTCTGCCGTATTTCTTGTCGTATCCTTCTTGGGATACAGCCGGCCAAAACACCAAGCAAGACACGGCCTTGGACACGCCCGTGTCCTAGGCCGTGTACCCCTATACAGGCACCAAAATTACTTTTCGACGCGACTAGCTCGATAATGATTTTCGTGGCGTTACAAATCTCCTCCCTTAAGGAATTTCGTCCCGAAATTAAGAAAAGGTATACAAAAATTAAATGTTACCTGAGTGGAATAACTCGGGGTATTCCTCCAACATAGTTTGCTCTCGCTCCCAAGAAAGCTCCTCACGTCCGCAGTTATCCCAACGAACCTTAACCATTCGGATTTCATTGTTGCGGAGTCGTTTGACCTCAACGTCTTTTATACGTATAGGCTTGACCTTTGTCGTCAACTCGTAATCCACTGGCACTTGATCAACCGCAACTATCTGTGAAGGCTCTTGCACTTCCTTCTGCAACACCGATATGTGGAACACATCGTGTAACCCTCTCAACTCCACCGACAGCTTCAATCTATACGTTGCCTCGCCAACACGCTCCAGGATTTCAAATGGTCCAAGGTATCTCGGACTCAACTTCTTCAAATGTTGAACCTGCGAAACACCCTTGAACGGCTTGATTTTTAAATACACCCAGTCGCCAACACCGAACTCCACGTTCCGATGCTTGGCGTTATAGTACTTTGCTTGCCTGTCCTTAGCGATCTTCAACCTTTCCTGAATTATGCGTACCATTGAAGTGGAGTCTTCCACCGCTTTACGTTTATACAACTTCAACTCGCATGTCTCCGACCAAGACAACGACGTACGACACTTCCTCCCATACAAGGCCTCGAAAGGTATCATTCCAATACTCGCTTGAAAGCTGTTGTTATACGCAAACTCCACCATGTACAGGTGATCTTCCCAATACTTTCCGAAATCTAGGACGCACATGCGAAGCATGTCCTCCATCGTCCTGTTGACCCTCTCGGTCTGACCATCTGTCTGTGGGTGGAACGCTGTGCTGAAACTCAGCTTAGTTCCCAACAAATTATGCACCAGCCTCCAGTCCTTCGACGTGAAGCGTCCCTCTCGGTCACTAACAATACTGCACATCAAACCATGCAACCGTACGATATTATCCACATAAAGTTTGGCTAACTTTTCCACTGGATCTTCCTTCCTATTCGGGATGAAATGCGACACTTTCGTCAACCTATCTACGGCCATCCAGATTGCGTCGTTTCCCCTCTGCGACTTTGGTAAATCATGCACAAAATCCATAGAAATGTCGTCGAATTTCCATTCCGGGATAGGCAAGGACTTTAGGAAGCCTCCGGGCTTCTAGCACTCCGCTTTCACCAAGGCACAAGTTTGGCACTTGTCCACATAAAGTGCTACATCCTTCTTTAATCCTGGCCACCAGAATAACTTCTTCATGTCTCTATACATCTTCGTGCTACCCGGGTGGATTGAGTACTTGGTGTGATGAGCCTCGTACATCAACTCCTCCCGAAGATTATCCGTACTAGGGACGCATAGACGACCGTCCTTCCTTAGCAGTCCATCCTCAACCGCAAACTAGGAATTTGACCCATCCAAAGATTCATCCAAGATCTACTTCATGCTGCTATCCTAAATCAAAGCCCGTCGGACTCTATCAGCCCGATCATATGTACTGCACCTCAGTCCAACGCAATATTGCCCCGCACTAGACTGCTTATCGATGCAGGAAATCTCTAATGCCTCCAAATCACTAACCAATCTCTCATCATCTACCGATAACCAACTAGCCTGCGCAGGAGCCCTGCGGCTCAACGCATCCGCCACCGCATTTTCTATCCCATGTACATAATGTATCTTGAAGGTATAGTCCCCCAAGAACTCCATCCACCTCCGCTGTCTCATGTTCAGATCCTTCTGATCTAGCAGATACTTCAGGCTCTTATGGTCGGTGTATATATCGACCTTTACCCCGTATAGATAGTGCCTCCACAGCTTTAGAGCAAATATCACGGCCGCTAACTCTAAGTCATGGACCGGATAATTCCTCTCGTGAACCTTCAACTGTCGTGAACCATAGGCTATCACACATCCATGCTATAGTAGAACATAGCCCAAATCACTACCCAAAGCATCACTATAAATCTCAAACCGCTCGGTTCCACTCAGCGAACGTAAAATAGGCGTCGTGGTCAACCGCCTCTTCAATTCTTCAAAAGCCTGCTCACACTCCAGCGACCACACAAACTTTTGGTCTTTCCTTGTCAATGTCGTGAATGGTAAAGCTGTCCGCGAGAAGTTCTCTACGAAGCGCATGTAGTAGCCGGCAAGCCCCAGAAAGCTCCGAACTTCCGCCACTAAAGATAATACAGGCCACTCCCGTATCACTGCTATCTTCGTAGGATCCATCGCTATCCCTTCTCCACTAACAATATGACCAAGGAACGCTACTGAGGATAACCAAAACTCACACTTGGAGAACTTTGCATACAACTAATTCCTCCTCAAGGTCTCCAACACCATGTGTAGATGCTTGTAATGGTCCTCCTCACACTGCGAATATACCAAGATATCATCGATAAACACTATCATGAAATGATCCAGGTATTCTCTGAACGTCCTGTTCATCAAATCCATAAACATGGATGGCACATTGGCCAGCCCAAACGGCATGACCGTGAACTCGTAATGCCCAAACCGCATGATGAACGATGTCTTAGGGATGTCGATTTCCCTTATCCTCAATTGGTAGTAACCGGACTTCAGATCTAACTCCGAATATACTGTTGACCCAACCAATTGATTAAATAGATCGTCAATCCTGGGTATCGGATATTTGTTCTTCTCCGTAAGCTTGTTCAACTCCCGATAGTCAATACAGAGTCGCATGCTCCCATCCTTCTTCTTAACGAAAAGAACCGGTGTGCTCCAAGGCGACGAACTTGGACGCACATACCCTTGCTCCAACAACTCCTGCAATTGCACCTTCAACTCTGCCATCACTCGCGGCGCTATCCGATATGGAGAGCATGACACCGGTTTGGCACCCGGTACCAGCTCAATGGTAAAATCAATCTCCCGCTAAGGAGGGGCTCCTGGGAGATCATCTGGGAACACATCAGGATACTCGGACACAACTGGGATACTGTCCAGACTTGGCCTAGGCGTTGAAGCTTGCACTAAGGTGACAAACAGCTCTGCACCAGACCGAACCGCCTTAATCACTTGAAGGGCCGACATCAAAATTTACCCGACCCCTTCATGTCCGCAAACATAGTCTCCCGTTTAGTATGCAGTCCCAACTTAACCTCCTTTCGGTTGCAATAGATGTAAGCTCGCTGCTCCGAGAGCCAGTCCATACCAAAGATTACGTCGAACTCCACTAACGGTAAAACCAACGCTCGCAAATCAAACTCCTGGTCCCCAATCCGAATCTTTACCAAATAGAAATTATCTGCTCGCATTGAGCACGCATTGGGCAACAACACATCCAACCTGTCTTTTGCCATCGAGGAAGGGACCCCGACGTGCGATATGAACCTTTCGGACAAGAAGGAATGTGATGCTCCCGTATCAAATAGGGCTCTTGCCGGACGATCGAAAATCAACATGAAGCCTAGCACCAACAAACATAAGCTAACATATAAAAAGGTAACAACTACATAAAGTTAAACTGCTAAAATTTAACTCATACATGTCACCATGTCAGCTTGTTTCATGGCCTCTTGCAGACCAAGATTATAAACTCTAGGCTGGGCTGGAGCATGATGGGACGCGGTTGATTCCACCGCCTTCCCTTTCTCTTCATAAGTCGCTCCAGGCTTCCTCTTGGACTTTGCACGTCCGCTCCAACATTCACGAGCAAAGTGCCCCATCTTCCAACAGTTGTAGCAAGCACCTGGAACTCGACTTGTGGTTGCACCTGATGCACCAGACGAAGCGGCTGAGTTCGAAGTCTTCTGCTTCTTGCTCCATCTACAGAATCCTGACTTTGCATTTGGCACCTTGAACTCTGCCTTCTTTTCCCCTAGGTCCTTCTTCTCTTGGACTTTATTCACAACCTTTTCCAATGACCGGGCCGAATTGACCAAGGCTAGGAAGCCCTGTGTCGTAGGCCCAGCAAGGAGTAACTATAGGTCACCATGTAGACCCTCATAAAATCGGTTAGTCTTCCTCTATTCTTCCGTAAACATAGCACCAGCATACCGACCCAACCGTGTAAACTCGTGGAGATACTCGTCCACGATTTTGGCTCCCTAAGTCAACCCAAGATACTGATTTTCCATCTCAAGCTTCTGAGCAGAGGGTAGATATCTGGCCAAGAACAATCTTGAGAATTCCTCCATAGGCAAATCAGCAAGCTGCCTTCCCACTAAGAGATGAAACTCCAACTCATCCCACAACAGCCTCGCCTCACCATCCAAAAGGAAGGTCGCTATGGTGGTCTTCTGCCACTCTTCCGTTAACGTGGCCATCAAGACCCTCTTTATCGTAGAGAGCCAATCTTCAGCTTGAGCTGGCGTTCCAACCCCATCGAACCTCGGAGGATTAAAGCCCATTACATGCTTAAGCTATCTCTCCGTAGCCCTCCTCGGCTCTACCTGATCCACCACCAAGCGCTCCACCACTCTCGGCTCTGCCGCCCTAACCGATTCTTTCTCATTCACAGGAGGTGCGTGATGCATTTGCCCTGCAGGTTGGGCATTTATCATGGAAAAAACTGCTTCAACCACCAACCTGATGGTTTCCGCTGAAGGAGATGTTGTAGGCACATTGTAACGCCCCGAAAGTTGTGTGCGAGTCGGTCGCGAAAAAAAGAGTTTTTGGTGCCTGTAGGGGTACACGGCCTAGGACATGGGCGTGTCCAAGGCCGTGTCTGGCTGGTGTTTTTTTTGGCCGTTTTCAACCCGAGAAGGACACGGCCAGAAACACGGCCGGATGACACGGGCGTGTCATCCGACACGGGCGTGTGCCAACCAGTGTCCCTACCCGTGTCCTGATGGGTCGTGTCCGTTGCCGTGGCGGTTATGCGTGACACGCCCATGAACACGGGCGTGTCGAGGAACCCGACACGGGCATGTCAGGTCAGATACGGGCGTGTCTTGGCCCATGTGCGTTTCTCAGTTCGACGATCGTGCCTGGATCGAGGCACACGGCCATGGACACGGCCGTGTGCCAAGCCGTGTGCGGCCCAGGTCTGGGGAATTTTGTGCAGATCTGAGCCGTTCGTTTCCTTTAATTTAGATCCGACGGCCCAGATGAAATTCTGCTCTGTTAAGGCCGGGAATAGGGGGTTATTTCCTCATTTTCTCTCCAAAGTTCTCCTTTTCCAAAGTGAGAGAGAAGAGGAAGAAGAAGGAGGTTTCCGGCCGCCGGCGGAGCATCGGAGCACCGTTTCGAAATCGGAGAGCGGATCCGTGGAGGGAAGGTCATTGCGAAGAGTTCTAACCGCGTAGTTTTTCCATGGCGCCAAAACGGACTACAAGGGTAACGATTCTCAACTTGAGCGCTTGAAGCTCTTTCTTTCTGCATAGGGAATCCCGCTCCCGCGAGTATGCGGTGAGTGCGTGGTGTTCCTTGGGGTTGATGTGAATAGTCCCCCTTGTGTTGCATATAGAGCCCGGAATCGTAAGTACGGGCATAGGTATTGTGTGTGAAGCCTACCCGAACATGTTTTGTCTGGATCGGTGATGTTGCATTTGATGTGGTTTTGCCGGAGAAGACTCCGTGCTTTGGATTTTTCGGGTTTCTACGCGGTAGATTGCAGCAGGGATCCTTGGAGGTTAGCTTCAAGCCGCACCCGAAAAATTGAGCGGAAACGTGTTCTGCTAACTTGGCGGTCTGGGAAACTGCCTTGATCATAACTGGGTTATGAGATTGTTTTGGAAAATTTGGGATCCGAGAGAAGCTTGGTCCGCGCAAAGGACTTAAATTGGACATGCGGCGTGAGCAACGGGCAAGTGGAATTGGACCTAGGCTATGTGGTTCGGTGCGAGAGACCCGAAGACGGGGACTGGCCGTTGGCATAGTCGGAGCCTTAGACGGTGGTCAGAAAGGCTAAATGCTCACATGTTGTTGCCATCCTGGGGGTGGTGGTGAATGCACTGATGGGTCAGGGTTCACCATGAATGTGCCCTGAGTGCACGGGGTGTTTGGCCGTGCGAGCCTACACCTGTGGCGAATTATAATTGCGCTATATATATTGTTGGGCTAATGTTATGCAGGGAAAGAGCACCGCTGTCCCGAGTCAGGGGCGGGGTCGTTATAATTTGGTCGGCTTTTAGCTGACCGTTGCTTTATTTGCCACCGTGCGGTGGTATGTGCTTGCAGGTGCTGCGGAGCCGAGCGCCAAATAGCGGGCTGGAGCCCATGTTGCTGTGCTGGCCCTAGAAGGCCGTAGAATAGCTGTTTTTATATTTATCATGTGTGGCCGACCTGCGAGCCGATGTATGTAAAACACTCTTTATTAAGTGAACATTTGTAAGGCCATAAGGCCATGTACCCGTTTCTGTGTATTTGGGGTTTCATTCCTTTTGTTGTAGCTGTGGACATTCATATTGATGGATTTAATTTTGGGTTCTTTCAACTTTAAAATCTTCCGCTAGAATGCTCTGTGATTAGGACGAGTAGTCTTATTCGGTTGGTTTGATTATTCATTTAGTATCCCTTCCGACTGTCTGTGGTATATGGGGTCGGGTTCCAACTGGACCTTCTGTTATATGCCATGCGACAGATGGGGGTGTTACAATTTGGTATCAGACTTCTGGTTACGATCAGGCTTAAATGAATTCGTGGGCGAATTCTTTTAAGGGGTGGTGAGCACATGTGTGCGTCATCGTTATAACATCAAAAAGAACCCATGAATATCCACTTAGGAATGAAAATACACTTGTTTTGTGGAACCTGATTGTTCCAATGATTGCTTTTAGCAATTTGTTTGTTGTCTAATCGTGTGTCTTTGCTAATTTAGGCAGCTAGGAGCGGTGCTGGTCAGTCAGAGCGTCCACAATCAGCGGAAAGTAGTGCACCAAGGGACGTGCCTGCTACACCTCCTTCAGCAGAAACCATCAGGATGGTGGCTTAAGCCGTGTTCGCAATGATAAATGCCCAACCTGCAGGGCAAATGCATCGCGCACCTCCTGCGAGTGAGCAAGAACCGGTTAAGGCGGCAGAGCCGAGAGTGGTGGAACGCGTAGCAGTTGAGTTAGTAGAGCCGAGGAGAACTACGGAGAGGCAGCTAAAGCATGTGATGGGCTTTAATCCTCCGAGGTTTAATGGGGTTGGAACGCCAACTCAAGCTGAGGACTGGCTCTCTTCCATAAAGAGGGTCTTGACGGCCACAATAACTGAGGAGTGGCAGAAGACCACCATAGCGACCTTTCTTTTGGAAGGTGAAGCGAGGCTGTGGTGGGACGAGTTGGAGTTTCATCTTCTAGTGGAAGGCAACTTGCGGATGTGCCGATGGAGGAATTTTCAAGATTGTTCCTAGCCAGATTTGTACCTTCTGCTCAAAAGTTGGAGATGGAGAATCAATTTCTTGGATTGTCTCAGGGATCCAGAAGCGTGGACGAATATCTGCATGAGTTCACACGGTTGGGTCGTTATGCTGGTGCTATGTTTTCAGAAGAAGAGAGGAAGACCAACCGATTCTATGAGGGTCTTCGCGGCGATTTATAGTTACTCCATGCTGGGCCTAAGCCGTAGGGCTTCCTAGCCTTGGTCAATTCAGCCCGATCGTTGGAAAAGGTTGCGAAGAAAGTTCAAGAGAAGAAGGACCCAGGAGAAAGGAAGACCGAGTTCAAGGTGCCAAGTAACAAGTCAGGTTTCCGCAGATGGAACAAGAAGCGGAGGACTTCGAACTCAGCCCCTTCGGCTGATGCATCGGGGGCAACTACAAGTCGAGTCCCCGGAGCTTTCTACAACTGCGGGAAGACGGGGCATTTTGCTCGGGAGTGTTGGAGCGGACGTTCAAAGTCCGAGAGGAGACCTGGAGTTACTTATGAGGAGAAAGGGAAGGCGGTGGAGTCAACCGCGTCCCATCATGCTCCAGCTCAGCCTAGAGTCTACAACCTTGGTCTGCAGGAGGCCATTAAGTAAGCGGACGTGGTGACAGGTATGAGTTAAATTACAGTGGTTTAACTTTTATAGCTGTTACCTTCGTATTTGTTAGCTTACGTTTGTCAGTGCTAGGCTTTGTGTTAATCTTTGGGTTTCCGGTGAGAGCCCTTTTTGATACGGGAGCATCACATTCCTTCTTGTCTGAAAAGTTTATATCGCGCATCGGAGTTCCGTTCTCGATGGCAGAAAACAAGTTGGATGTGTTGTTGCCTAATGGGTGCTCAATGCGTGCGGATAGGGTTTGTGTTGTGAAGATTCGGATTGAAGACCGGGAGTTTGATTTGCGAGCGTTGGTTCTACCATTGGTGGAGTTCGACGTAATCTTCGGTATGGATTGGCTCTCGGAGCAGAGTGCATGCATTGATTGCAACCGTAAAGAAGTCAAGTTGGGTCTGGACACTGATCGGGAGACTACTTTTGCGGGCATGAAGGGGTCAGGGAAAGTTCTGGTGTCAGCCCTTCAGATGTTCAAGGCAGTTCGGTCTGGGGCAGAACTATATGTCACTCTAGTGCAGACTTCGACGCCTAAGCCTAGTTTGGACAGCATCCCAGTTGTGTCCGAATATCCTGATGTGTTTCCAGGTGATCTCCCAGGAGCCCCTCCTCAGCGGGAGATAGACTTTACTATAAAGCTGGTACCGGGTGCCAAACCGGTGTCACGCTCTCCCTATCGGATAGCCCCAAGAGAAATGGCAGAGCTGAAGGTGCAACTGCAAGAGTTGCTAGAGCAAGGTTATGTGCGTCCAAGTTCGTCGCCTTGGAGAGCACCAGTTCTCTTTGTTAAGAAGAAAGATGGGAGCTTGCGGCTTTGTATCGATTATCGGGAATTGAACAAACTTACGGAGAAGAACAAATATCCGATCCCGAGGATTGACGATCTATTTGATCAGCTGGTTGGATCAACTGTATATTCGAAGTTAGATTTGAAGTCTGGTTACTATCAGTTGAGGATAAGGGAGATCGACATCCCAAAGACAGCATTCAGTACGCGGTTTGGGCATTACGAGTTCACGGTTATGCCGTTTGGGTTGACGAATGCGCCATCCGTGTTTATGGATCTGATGAATAGGACGTTCAGAGAATACCTGGATCAGTTTATGATAGTATTTATCGATGATATTCTGGTGTATTCGCGGTGCGAGCAGGATCACTACAAGCATTTACACATGGTGTTGGAGACATTGAGGAAAAGTCAGTTGTATGCAAAGTTCTCCAAGTGTGAATTCTGGTTGTCCTCGATAGCGTTCCTTGGTCATGTTGTCAGTGGAGAAGGAATAGCTGTAGATCCGGCGAAGATAGTAGCGATACGGGAGTGGCCTACTTTGACTACGGTGGCAGAAGTCTGGAGTTTTCTGGGGCTTGCTGGCTACTACAGGCGCTTCGTAGAGAACTTCTCGCGGATAGCACTACCACTCACGACGTTGACAAGAAAGGATCAGAAGTTTGTGTGGTCTCCGGAGTGCGATCAGGCTTTTGAAGAATTGAAGAGGCGATTGACCACAGCGCCCATTTTATGTTCGCCAAGTGGAACCGAAGGGTTCGATATCTATAGTGATGCTTCGGGCAGTGGTTTGGGCTGTGTTCTGCTACAGCATGGGAGAGTGATAGCTTATGGTTCACGACAACTGAAGGTTCATGAGAGGAATTATCCGGTACACGACTTAGAGTTAGCGGCCGTGATATTTGCTCTAAAGCTTTGGAGGCACTATCTGTACGGTGTGAAGGTCGATATTTACACCGATCATAAAAGTTTGAAGTACCTATTGGACCAAAAGGATCTGAACATGAGGCAGCGGAGGTGGATGGAGTTCTTAGGGGACTATACCTTCAAGATACACTATGTGCCTGGGAAGGGAAATGCAGTGGCGGATGCGTTGAGTCGTAAGATTCCCGCACAAGCCAATTGGTTATCAGTACATGATGAGAGATTGGTCCAAGAGTTGGAGGCATTGGAGATATCTTGCGTCGATAAGCAGTCTAGTGCCGAGGCGAAACTGTTTTGGACAGAGGTGCAGTGTGGTCTAGCGGATAGAGTTCGGCGGGCTTTGGTTCTGGATGGCAGCATGAAGCAAATCTTGGATGAAGCTTTGGATGGGTCAAATTCCCAGTTTGTGGTTGAAGATGGGTTGCTAAGGAAGGACAGTCGTCTATGCGTTCCTAGTGCGGATAATATTCGGGAGGAGTTGATGTATGAGGCTCATCATACTAAGTACTCAATCAACCCGGGAAGCACTAAGATGTATAGAGACATGAAGAAATTATTCTGGGGGCCGGGTTTGAAGAAGGATGTGGCACTTTATGTGGCCAAGTGTCGTACTTGTGCATTAGTGAAGGCGGAATGCCAGAAGCCCGGAGGTTTCTTGAAACCCCTTCCTATCCCATAATGGAAGTTTGACGACATATCTATGGATTTTGTGCACGGTTTGCCGAAGTCGCAGAAGGGAAATGATGCCATTTGGGTGGTCGTTGATAGATTGACAAAAGTGTCGCACTTTATCTCAGTGAGAAAGGAGGATCCAGTGGAAAAGTTAGCCAAACTCTACGTGGATAATATTGTACGATTGCATGGTGTGCCTAGAAGTATTGTTAGTGATCGAGATGGACGCTTCACGTCAAATGACTGGAGGTTGGTGCATGGTCTGTTGGGTACTAAGCTAAAGTTCAGCACAGCCTTTCACCCGCAGATAGATGGCCAAACCGAGAGAGTCAACAGGACTATGGAGGACATGCTTCGCATGTGCATCCTAGATTTCGGGAAGAATTGGGAGGATCACCTGTACATGGTGGAGTTTGCTTAGAACAACAGCTTTCAGGCAAGCATTGGAATGGCGCCTTTCGAAGCCTTGTACGGGAGGAAGTGTCGTACGCCGTTGTCTTGGTTGGAGGCAGGCGAATCAAAGTTGTATAAACGTCAAGCGGTGGAAGATGCCACTTCAATGATACGGACAATTCAGGAAAGGCTGAAGATTGCTCAGGATAGACAGTCAAAGTATTACAATGCCAAACATAGAAATGTGGAGTTCAACGTTGGCGACATGGTATATTTGAAGATCAAGCCGTTCAAGGGTGTATCGCGGGTTCGACGCTTGAAGAAGCTGAGTCCGAGATACCTTGGACCATTTGAAATCCTGGAGCGTGTTGGCGAGGCGGCGTATAGATTAAAGCTGTCGACGGAGTTGAGTGGGTTGCATGACGTATTCCACGTATCGGTGTTGCGTAAGGCAGTGCAAGAGTCTTCGCAGATCGTTACGGACAATCAGGTACCGGTTGATTATGAGTTAACAACAAGGGTCAAGCCAGTGCGAATTGAAGATGTTGCAGTCAAACGACTCCGCAACAAGGAGGTCTGAATGGTTAAAGTCCGTTGGGATAATTGCGGACGTGAGGAGCTTTCTTGGGAGCGAGAGCAAGCTATGTTGGAGGAATACCCCGAGTTATTCCACTCAGGTATCATTTAGCTTTCGTGTACCTTTGCTTAATTTCGGGACGAAATTCCTTAAGTGGGGGAGATTTGTAACGCCCCGAAAGTTGTGTGCGAGTCGGTCGCGAAAAAAAGAGTTTTTGGTACCTGTAGGGGTACACGGCCTAGGACACGGGCGTGTCCAAGGCCGTGTCTGGCTGGTGTTTTTTTTGGCCGTTTTCAACCCGAGAAGGACACGGCCAGAAACACGGCCGGATGACACGGGCGTGTGCCAACCCATATCCCTACCCGTGTCCTGATGGGTCGTGTTCGTTGTCGTGGCGGTTATGCGTGACACGCCCACGAACACGGGCGTGTCGAGGAACCCGACACGGGCGTGTCAGGTCAGACACGGGCGTGTCTTGGCCCGTGTGCGTTTCTCAGTTCGACGATCGTGCCTGGATCGAGGCACACGGCCATGGACACGGCCGTGTGCCAAGCCGTGTGCATCCCAGGTCTGGGGAATTTTGTGCAGATCCGAGCCGTTCGTTTCCTTTAATTTAGATCCGACGGCCCAGATGAAATTCTGCTCTGTTAAGGCCGGGAATAGGGGGTTATTTCCTCATTTTCTCTCCAAAGTTCTCCTTTTCCAAATGGAGAGAGAAGAGGAAGAAGAAGGAGGTTTCCGGCCGCCGGCAGAGCATCAGAGCACCGTTTCAAAATCGGAGAGCGGATCCGTGGAGGGAAGGTCATTGCGAAGAGTTCTAACCGCGTAGTTTTTCCATGGCGCCAAAACGGACTACAAGGGTAACGATTCTCAACTTGAGCGCTTGAAGCTCTTTCTTTCTGCATAGGGAATCCCGCTCCCGCGAGTATGCGGTGAGTGCGTGGTGTTCCTTGGGATTGATGTGAATAGTCCCCCTTGTGTTGCATATAGAGCCCGGAATCGTAAGTACGGGCATAGGTATTGTGTGTGAAGCCTACCCGGACATGTTTTGTCTGGATCGGTGATGTTGCATTTGATGTGGTTTTGCCGGAGAAGACTCCGTGCTTTGGATTTTTCGGGTTTCTACGCGGTAGATTGCAGCAGGGATCCTTGGAGGTTAGCTTCAAGGCGCACCCGGAAAATTGAGCGGAAACGTGTTCTGCTAACTTGGCGGTCTGGGAAACTGCCTTGATCATAACTGGGTTATGAGATTGTTTTGGAAAATTTGGGATCCGAGAGAAGCTTGGTCCGCGCAAAGGACTTAAATTGGACATGCGGCGTGAGCAACGGGCAAGTGGAATTGGACCTAGGCTATGTGGTTCGGTGCGAGAGACCTGAAGACGGGGACTGGCCGTTGGCATAGTCGGAGCCTTAGACGGTGGTCAGAAAGGCTAAATGCTCACATGTTGTTGCCATCCTGGGGGTGGTGGTGAATGCACTGATGGGTCAGGGTTCACCATGAATGTGCCCTGAGTGCACGGGGTGTTTGGCCGTGCGAGCCTACACCTGTGGCGAATTATAATTGCGCTATATATATTTTTGGGCTAATGTTATGCAGGGAAAGAGCACCGCCGTCCCGAGTCAGGGGCGGGGTCGTTATAATTTGGTCGGTTTTTAGCTGACCGTTGCTTTATTTGCCACCGTGTGGTGGTATGTGCTTGCAGGTGCTGCGGAGCCGAGCGCCAAATAGCGGGTTGGAGCCCATGTTGCTGTGCTGGCCCTAGAAGGCCGTAGAATAGCTGTTTTTTATATTTATCATGTGTGGCCGACCTGCGAGCCGATGTATGTAAAACACTCTTTATTAAGTGAACATTTGTAAGGCCATAAGGCCATGTACCCGTTTCTGTGTATTTGGGGTTTCATTCCTTTTGTTGTAGTTGTGGACATTCATATTGATGGATTTAATTTTGGGTTCTTTCAACTTTAAAATCTTCCGCTAGAATGCTCTGTGATTAGGACGAGTAGTCTTATTCGGTTGGTTTGATTATTCATTTAGTATCCCTTCCGACTGTCTGTGGTATATGGCGTCGGGTTCCAGCTGGACCTTCTGTTATATGTCATGCGACAGATGGGGGTGTTACACACATCCCTCGGTGCACTACTTTTCGTCGATTGCGGACGCTCCGATTGACCTGCACCACTCCTAGCTGCCTATAATAGCAAAGAACCTAGATTAGACGACACACAAATTGCTAAAAGAAATCATTAGAACACTCAGGTTCCACAAAACAAGTGTATTTTTCATTCCTAAGTGGACATTCATGAGTTCTTTTTGATGTTATAACGATGACACACACATGTGATCACCACCCCTAAAAAGAATTCGCCCACGAGTTCATTTAAGCTTGACCGTAACCAGAAGTCTGATACCAAATTGTAACACCCCCATCCGTCGTATGACATATAGTAGAAGGTCCAGCTGGAACCCGACACCATATACCACGGACAGTCGGAAGGGTTACGTATGAATAACCAAACTATCTAATTAAGACTACTTGTCCTAACACAGACCATTCTAGCAGAAGCTTTTAAACAGTTGAAAGAATCCATAATTGTATCCAATAATCATGAATGTCCACCACCACTACAACTGGAATGAAAACAAATACACTGAAAGGTATACGGCCTTATGGCCTTACATAGGTTCACTTAATTAAATAATGTTTTCCATACATCGGCTCGCAGGCCGGCCACACATGACAAAATAAAGTACAACTATTTGCTTTGGCCTTCTATGGCCAGCACAGCAACATGGGCTCCAGCCCGCTATTTGGCACCCGGCTCCGCAGCACCTGCAAGCAACATTCCACCGTACGGTGGCAAACAAAGCAACGGTCAGCCAAAAGCCGACCAAATTATAACGACCCCGCCCCTAACTCGGTACGGCGGTGCTCCTTCCCTGCAATTCATTAGCCCAGCTAAATAATATAGTACAAATATGCTAGCCACAGGTGTAGGCTCGCACGGCCAAACACCTCGTGCACTCAGGGCACATTATCGGTGAATCCTGACACTTCTGCGTCTTCACCACCACCCCAGGGATGGCAACAACGTGAGCATTTTAGCCTTTCTGACCACTATCTAAGGCTCCCGACTATGCCAACGGCTAATCCCCTTTTTGGGTCTCTCGCACAGAACCACATAGCCCAGGTCTGATTCTACTTGCCCGTTGCTCACAACGCATAGTACACTTTAAGATGTACGCACGAGACTAGCTTCTCTCGGATCCTGCCATTTCCAAACAATCACATAACCCAGTTATGTTCAAGGCCGGTTCCCAGACCGCCAAGTTAGCAGAACAACGATTCCGCACAGTTTTCTGGGTGTGCCTTGGAGTTAATCCCCAAGGATCCCTGTTGCAATATATCGCGTAGAAACCCGAAAACCTAAAGCACGGAGTCTTCTCCGGCAAACCACAACAAATGCAACATCACCGATCCAGACCAACATGTCCGGGTAGGCTTCACACACAATGCTTAAATTCGTACTACGATTCCGGACTCTATATGCAACACAAGGGGGACTATTCTCGTCAACCCCAAGGAACTCCGCACACTCGCGAGAGTGGGTTTCCCTATGCAAAAAGGAAGAGAGCTTCACATGCTCAAGTAGAGAATCGTTACCCGTGTAGTACGCTTTTGCGCCATGGAAAATTACACAGATAGAAGTCTTCGCAACGAGATTTACTCCACGGATCCGCCCTCGGTTCTCTAAACGGTGCTCCGATGCTCCGCCGGCGGCCGGAATCCTCCTCCTTCTTCCTCCTTGCTCTAACTCCTTGGAAACAGAAAGCTTAAGGGAGAAATGAGGAGTTAAACGACCATTCTCGGCCTTAATAGAGCAGGAACATGCCTGGGCTGTCAGATCTTACTTAAAGAAAACGAACGGCTCAGATCTGTACAGAAATCCTCAAACCTAGGCTGAACACGGCCTCACACACGGCCGTGTCCCAGACTGTGTGCCTCGATCCTGGCACGATCGTCGAACGCAGAAAAACCACATGGGCAAGACACGCCTGTGTCTCAACCTGGCACGCCCGTGCCGGGTCCTGGACATGCCCGTGACCGGAGGCGTGTCATGAATAACTGTCACGCTAACCGTCACGACTCTAAGGAACACGGGTACTGACACGGTTAGGCACACGCCCGTGTCAAATGACACGCCCGTGTCATTCTACCATGTTTCTTGTCGTGTCCTTCTCGGGATACAGCCGGCCAAAACACCAAGCAAGACACGACCTTGGACACGCCCGTGTCCTAGGCCGTGTACCCCTATATAGGCACCAAAATTACTTTTTGACGTGACCAGCTCGATAACGATTTTCGGTGCGTTACAAGGAAAACTTGTTCGCAAATCAAGTCTATAGGCAGACATTCCAATACGCTCCACAATCTTGAAGGGTCTCACATACCTAGGATCCAACTTATGGTTCTTACCAAAACTCTTAACACCAGACATCGGGTAAACCTTAATAAAAACCATGTCCCGATAATAAAATTCCACATCAGTCCTTCGTTGATTAGCATTCTTTTCATAGTACTCCTGGGCTATATGAAGCTTCTCTCGAATATACTTAACAGAAATATCCATTTCTTCCGGGGCCAGCAGACCAAACAATGGTCTTTCGCTAACCTCAGCCCAAAATAAGGGAGTTCTACAACATCTCGCATACAAAGCCTCAAACGGGGTCATCTGCAAAATCTCTTGAAAACTATTGTTGTACGCAAATTCCAACAATCTCAAATGCTCGTCAGACTCTCCTCCATGGTCCAAAATATAGCATCTAATCATATCCTCCATGATTTGATTTACTCTCTCTGTTTGACCATTAGTATGTGGATGATAGGCGGTGGAATACCTCAAATCGGTAACCAACCCTTCCGGTAAACTTTTCCAAAAATGAGACGTAAACCTGGAGCCGCGGTCCAACACAATACTAATAAGTACTCCATGTAGCCCGATAACCTCATCCAAGTAGAACTCTGCTATTTTATTCATGGAGTAATTTATCTTGAATGACACAAAGTGAAGTAACTTTGTTAGTCTATCTACTATAACCCATACAGAATCATGTCCTCGAGGAGTTCTCAGCAACCCAGTAATAAAATCCATCAAAATGCTCTCCCACTTCCAACTTAGAATTTCTAAAGGCATTAACTTGCCACCCTGCCTTCCATGAATTTCCTTAACTCGCTTGCAAGTAAAACATTCAGATACAAACTGGCTATGTCTACCTTTAAAGCAAACCACCAAATGATCTGCTTCAGATCCCTATATATTTTAGCAGAACTAGGGTGATTGGCAACACTGGAACCGTGTCCGTCACTACACAACTTAAGTAGAATGTCCTTAACTACGGGGATACAAAATCTGTTGCGTTACTTCAAGGTACCCGCGTCATTGATCGAAAAGTCGGGTAACTCCCCTTTCTCAGTTCTTTTGTAAAAGTGCAACAAATCAGGATCATCCTTTTGGTGTAAACTTATAAGCGAAATCCACGAAGGCTCTCCTACAACCAAACTGCTAGAAGAGTCACAACATCCAACAGAAATATTCATCAAGAGAAATTCATCTACCAGCGAATCCACAGAAAGGTTAAAAATTTTCAATGTCTTCCTATTCAGGACGTCGGCTACCACATTAGATTTACCCAGACGGTATTGGAACTCAACATTGTAATTTGCAATGTACTCTAACCATCTCTGTTGGTGCAAATTCAACTCCCTCCGAGTGAAGACGTACTTCAAACTCTTATGATCTGTATAAATCTTGCATAGAGCGGCATACAATAGATGTCTCCATAACTTCAAGGCATAAATCACAGCCGTGAATTCCAAATCATGCGTAGGGTAATTTCTCTCATGTATCCTTAATTATCACTACCCATTTTGCTCTCTTGCATCAACACGCACCAAAGTCCAATGTGTTATGCATCCACATACACAGTATATTCCATTCCTTCAGTAGGCAAGGACAAAACTGGGGCAGTGCACAATCTCCTCTTTAATTCCTGAAAAGCCTCTTAGCACTTATCGCTCCAAAAAATGTTATGTTCTTCTGCATAAGCTTAGTCAGCGGCACAGACAATGAAGAGAAACCTTCTGCAAACCTCCTATAATATCATGCCAACCCTCGGAAACTCTTTATCTCTTTGGGTGTTGTAGGTCTATTCCAATCTATTACATCTTCTATCTTCTCGGGGTCCACATAAATTCCATCCTTATTAACCACATGACCTAGAAAGGAAACCTTACATAACCAAAATTCACATTTGCTTAACTTAGCAAACAACTTATGCTCTCTCATAGTAGATAAAACCAAACACAAGTGTTGTGCATGCTCCTCAGCACTACGGGAATAAAACAAAACATCATCTATAAATACGACCACAAAATGGTTCAGGAAGTCCTTTAACACTCTACTCATCATGTCCACAAAGATAGAGGGTGCATTGGTCAAACCTAAAGACATTACCAAAAACTCAAAATGTCCATGCCGAGAAGGGAAATCAGTCCGTGAAATATCCGTCTCACAAATTCTTATGTGATGGTAGCCCGAAAGAAGGTCAATCATAGAAAACACAGTGCTACCACACAACTGATCAAATAGGTCATATATTCGCCACAAAGGATACTTGTTCTGGATAGTTACCTTATTCAATTCCCTATAATAGATGCCTCATTGATCCTTCCTTTTTTATTTACAAACAGTACGGGAGATCGCCTGGTGAAGAACTTGGTCTAATGAATCCATTCTGCAATAACTCATCCAACAGGGTACGCAACTCCTCCAGCTCACGCGGGGCCATACGGTACGGTGCTCTAGCAATAGGACAAGTACCTAGCTCTAGATCTATGATGAACTCTATGTATCTTTCAGGTGAAAGTCCAGGAAGGTTATCAGGAAATACATTAGGAAACTCACGCACCATGAAAATCTCCTCTACACGCGGAAAACTAACACTAGGCTCCAATACTGAAACCAAGTAAGCGAAACATCCAAAATCTAAAAGCTTCTGCGCACATACTGCAGAGATAGTCGGAGAAACTTGGCATGGAAAACCAATAAACACTCCTGGGTTGACTGTTGTCCATCTTTAAGTCCAAACGCTTGACCTTGCATTGGTTGACCACATCATACCTGGACAAACAGTATATTCCTAAGATCATATCAAAATCTTCCAAGTCTCTTACCTTTAGATCAGCAATAGCTAGAAAATCACCTAACAAAATCGGACAACTATGAATGCCTTTGTCTGATACCACTGAATTGCCAGAGGGAAACTTGACACGAAACGCATCACCAACAAGATCGAGGGCCAAACGGTGACGCTCTACAACGTACCGAGCCACAAACGAGTGGGTAGCACCAGAATCAAATAGAACATGAGCCCAACGGTTCTTTACCTTAAACTTTCCAATAAAATCGAATACGCAACTAAGATAACAAATGTCGAAACTATAACTACGAATTAAAAGCTAGAACAAGGGGAGGATCTGACCTGAAATTACTTGGGTAGACATCTGAGCTTCCTCCAAAGACACCAAGTTCAGCTTGCCCTTCCCTTTGTCCAATTACAGCGATGGCGGCAAGTCCTGAAGTGGAACTGGTTGCAACATGGGCTAAGCTTGCAAGCACTTTGACCTAAAATGTTCATTTTATCCGCACTGGTAGCAGACACTTTCCTTTCCCTAACAATGGGTAGTGTCGTGCCCCCTCCTCTTACACGACGAACAAACTAAATCTCCTTTAGGAGCACTTTGAATCAAATGAACCTGCTCCTGCTTCTGAGCTCAAAATCTCTGGTAACATCTTTCAAATGGATGGCCTAGCCGGCCACCGAAACTGCATATTTCGTTGCTCCTTTTCCTCGAGCAGTATCAGATTCCTGTCTACTCTTACTCTCACCTGTCTTCCTCTTATCTTTTCTCAAATGTTGACCTTAGTTCTTGGCATTGTCGATCGCCTCGACCTTCACAGCAGCCTCCGCAACTTCGGCATAGCTTTCAGATCCATAAGCACTAGTCAGCTGTAATGCCCTCGATTTTCTGATGAAATTATTTGATTTGGTATCGTCATATTTATGACGTCAGGGCATTACCCTTTAATTTCATGTTGACGGCGCTGCACTATTAGTGCATTTTTGCATCTGTTGGGTCTGTTTGACCAGATTTTGGGGTTTTGATGTGATTAAAGGTTTTTATGATGGAATAATTGCGTTTGTGTTTTTCTTGGATTTTCTTGTCCAGTTTTGTTGTGGTTTGGGCGTTTTTGGAGTCTCGGTGCTTATTTCAGGTTTTGTGATATCTATGCTTGTTGTAAGCATTTTATGTTAGTGTCTCAAGAATGGTGCGTCGGATTCTAGTGTTTTTGTCTCCGCTGTTAGATTCGTAGCTCTAGCGTTCATTTGTGGTGTAGTTTTCATCCAAATCAGAGGGAATTTAGTGCGTATTGTTGACTGATTGTGGTATAATTAGACAAAGCTGAAACTCTGTTAATGACTTGCTTTTTCTCGAGATGGATCTTCCTTGATCTCGAGAAACCTTCACTCAATCTCAAGATGCCTCTCCTTATTCTCGAGAAGTCCTTATCTGTACTCGGGAAAGCTTTGTATATAGTACTAGAGATCTGTCTGTTCTCGAGAAGTTCTGTCTTATTCTCAAGAAGTCATGTCTTGTTCTCGAGAATTGCCTAGTTGTTCCCGAGGGGTTTTAATCTTCCCCAGAAGTGTCATTCTTTCTCGAGAAACCTTTGCTTTTCTCGAGAGGTCCTTGAGCTCCCGAAATATTCTTCTTTTGTTCCCGAGAAGTTTTGCCTGTTCTCAAGAAATTTATGCCTTGTTCTCGGGAGATCCTTTGTTCTCCAGAAATCTGAAACTTCTTCTCGAGAAGTCCAGTTTTGTTATCGAGAAACACTAAGCCCTTCTCAAGAAATTCATAATTCCTTCACGAGATATCCATCATTAGTTCTCGAGAAGTCCTCATCCCCCTCGAGAAATCCATCATTTGTTCTCGAGAAATCCTCATCCCTCTCGAGAAATCCTCATCTCTCTCGAGAAATCCATACTTCACCTTGAGATTACCGATTTAGCCGACCCTTGTTAATTTCCATAAGTGTAATGATTTCAATGTTATATTTATTATATATATACAAGAAAACTTCTATGTATTCTCTTTAAGCCGACCGAACTTCTGTCCATTTCCCGAACCAGAGCGGCGTGAGCAAGAGAGAGAAAATTCTTACGTGATTCTTCCGGTGGCCTCCAACGGTGCTCTGGTGCTCGAAATCGTGAATCGAGAGTAGATCTGGAAAGCTCTCAATGAGAGCTATGCCATTGTGGTAAAGTTTTTCTCATTTCTTGAGTTTTTTCACGTTAGGGTTTTGCCCCTAACTTATATTTCGGTCATTCTTGTTTAGATTTCGATTTATCCCGTCTTCGTTAGCCCCGATCTACGACAAGGAGTGATTTGGATAGTTTTTTCCGGCAAAACCAAGGCAATTGATGGTTTTCCCCTCCTCCTTCCTTTTCAGATCTTGTTAGAATTTCTGTTTCCCTTCGTTTAGGGATATTATCTCTCGGATTAGTAATATTGTTTTGATCTTTTACTTAAGATCCACTTATATTATCATGTTCATGATTATGCTAATCCTACCTTGTAGAGTTGTTAGTGATTTACTGATGCGGTTGAATCTTGATCTTTTAATCATCTCTTAACTACCGTATATGATGAGATAGAATTTATTTAAGGTCTCAAATCTTTCCCTAGAGGGTAATCAATTGTTTCCAATCAAGCGATGTTTAGTAGAATCCAGTGTGCCAAGTCTTGAGATTTATATCATGATTTTCCTTGTTGCGGGTGTTAGTGGACGAAACCACCGCCGCAATGTTTTACTTGGGATTTATACCATTGTTTTCCATGATACGGGTGTTAGTCGACGAAACCACCGCCGCAATGATTTATATCTTGGTTTTTCATGTTGCGAGTGTTAGTGGACGAAACCACCGCCGCAGTGTTTGATCCCTTTATGAGTACCTTGTGTAACTCTACCGGGTGTTTGGGCGCCTGCAGTGAATGGTGGAGAGTTTGAGTCTCCCGCGCAGTTAGATAGATATTATATCTGTGAGGGTGTGTCCGGATGAGTGACCACCTCGCCCGTGTTTTTTTTGGTGGAGTTGACCATATGTGGCTAATAGAGTTTTGCAATTCTTCCTGATGATTTAATTGTGATTTTTCTCCCTTATAGTCTTGTGCATCTGGGATATTTTATTGTACGTGGATATTCACGTAAGTGTTCCTTTCCGATTTTTGTACCTTACTTCTGTACTTTACTTCAGTACTTTTGGTCTTGGGTTGGTATCCCTTATGACCCGTGCTTACTTTTGTTTAAATTTCTGCCATCACTTATACCTTCTTGCTGAGGTGTTCTGTCTTTACAATGTCTCCGATTCAGAGAAGTAGCAGGTAGTGGACCTAGTTCAGACATACTTTTGTATTATGTGGGTTTGTGTCACGTGGTTGACATCCATGGGTTTGTTGATTCTCTTTGGACACTTTGCTAGCTTCTATTTATTTTCTTTCTGATTGTTTGGATTACTTGCTCTCTGTGACGTTTTATGCTAGTACTTCATGTTAGATATTTTTAACTTATAAAACTTTATTATTAGTATATCATTCATACCATCTCTTTCAAAACTAAGTCACTACTTTATGGTTAGCGTAAAGATTTTTTCCTATACTTATAATAAATCTAGAGTCTCGCATAGCATGAGTTGTACTTCGGTGATTTTTATACTCAGGTAAGATGTTAAAATTGAACTAATCAAAGTATTTTTCCGCAGAGTACAACTATATTTTTATTCGTGGACTAGGTGATCCACTAAGTCAAGGGATACAGTTAACTACTTAACCGAAAACTGGATTTTCTTAACTAACCTATAAATTTTCAAAATAAGTGTTTAGTTGAGGTCTAGCTGAGCGTCTGCAGTTATCTCATGCTGATGTGGCATCATGACTCTTATTTTCTCCTTACTCTGATATACCCTTTAATGTAGAAAAAATGCGAGTTGTGATAGTTGGTATTAGAGGGAGGTTGGTTTGACAAGTTGGTCAAACAAGCCAATCTCATATAGTTTTGATTCCCTTCATTCATTTGCATACACACACTGATGTGTCATTAGTACGTCTTAGCCGATGCATAGTCATGATACTCAGAATCGCAGATGGTGGAGAAGGGGAGTTAAAGAAAAGAGAAGGTGGATTTTGGAAGTTGATAATTTTCTCTGATTCTATATCCGATAAAGGCAATTATACCTTATCATTTATAGTATAGGATACTATTGATTAATATCAAGGTCGTATTTTTCCTGGGGCGTAATGACTACTTCTACTTCGAGGAGATCTCTATTATTTTATCAAAATGATTTTTCGATTAATTTAATAAACTAAAAACAGTAACAAAATTTCTAAGCCAAAAAAGAAAACTAAAAAGAAATATTGCGCTAAAAAGAGAACTACTTGCAATTAAATAGAGAGCTACTAGAAGCGATTACAATGAGGGGTTGAACAATTATAAAGAAAAGCACTCGATCGAGAATCACCTTGGCTAAAGTTGATTAAAAATGGGATAACAAACCCTAACTTAATAAGGTAGAAGACCTTGAGCGTTGAGGTTCCATAAGCATGAACACACTTCTCTCGAAGCTGTGCCCACCTGAGTTTAGGGAGGTCCGACCGAGCTCTTGTCCAAATCGGAGACCTAAAGCTCTCCTTATGCTGTGAACCCCGCTATTAGATTTCGCTCCAATCCAGGAGATTTAACGTCTTCCTCTCTCAAGCGGTGCGTGCAACTCTCTTTACTCCTGAGTGTTCACTTCAAACTACGAGCCTCTCGACATGCTAAGAGTGAAAACAAATATGGAAATTATATATCGATGATATAACTCCAAACAAGATTAATCAAGAGTAAATCAATGCCTAAACCCTAAAAAGATATGGCTGGAGAAGAATTCAAAAATGGTCCATGCAGTGCAGTAGAGTAGCCATAGGTCTTAGGCACAGTGTATGAGGTACCCTATGATGTCGGTATCTGATATATTGAGCCTTGAGAACTAGAGCCACCATTTATCGGCAGGCATCTATCACTAGTATGAGAGGTATCTCCGCACCAATGGCATCAGGTATTAAACTCAGCCCACATAATGCAGAGGTAGCCAGAATTATCAGAAAACTATTGTGTACGGTACTATGCCCAACTAAATACAACTCAAGCAACCTAATTTTAAAACAATGAGAAAATGGGATAAATGAATAAACAAGAAAACTAAAAAAAATTTCAACTACTTTCCCAAATAACAGAGTTACAATGCCAATTGCTTTCCCCGACAACGACACCAAAAACTTGATCCTCTAATTGCAAGTGCATCAGTCGCTCAAGTAATATAAAATGTGGGAGTAAATCCCCAAGTATTGATCCCAGAGGAACGCAGGTTGGGCGCACGATTCTATTGTTCGAAAAACTAATTATAAAGTTTTTAACTGAAAAGGGCTTTGGGTTTGATTTAGAAAAACAAAAGAAACACTAACTACACTAATGCGGGTTGCAAGCACCATTTCATAAGGTGGATGGAGATTACGCAGGTCGTGATGCACTGCTTCAGTAGGCGGATAGATGAGAAGGCTAACAGAGGGAATGACTCGAACAGGCAGAATGAGGGTCGTAAGCACTGTAACACCCTCTATCCGTCTGAAAGAACTAGTGCCTAAACACCTAGAGGGGGGGTGAATAGGTGCACTTAATCTTTTTAACTTTTTAGGCAGATACACTGAATTATTAGACCTGTTTATGCAATTCTCTACAGCAAATCATCACATATAATACAGCAATCACAGAATAAGTCACACACAGAGTACACACAGCTTTTATAGTGGTTCCCCAAGGTCTGGGTACATCCACTTTCCCCCTTCGCCAATCTAGTAGTGTACTAAATTCGGCCTAACTTCTCCACTACTCCTCAGATCCTCAGATCTTACAACTCAGAACCCCAAATAGGTTCCTACAGCTCAGAGTGATCCCACTCCTACAACTCAGGCACAAAAGCCTTACCACTCAGTCTTCACCAAGACCTACACTCAGCCTTCAACAAGGCCTACACTCAGCCTTCAACAAGGCCTACACTCAGAGAAATGTATCTCCTACACTCAGGCACAAAAGCCTTACTACTCAGCCTTTATAAATATAGGCTTACAACTCAGATCCCTTAGGATCCTACAGAAAATAAAAAGTACAAGGATTAATAACCACAACTCTGATTGAGAAAGTTGAGTTGACTGGCTTCTTGATGAGTTCTTGAAAGAACTTTGCAGTGATCAACCTCCCTTGGCTTTCTTCAAAGCTTCTTGAATTATAACACAGTAGGGTTGTATCTCTATGCAGATGATCTTCAATCAACTGCTGACTTGAGAATCAGATCTCAATCTGAAACTTTCTTTATCAGCCTGGTTCAATAGCTGTCTTCTTAGAAGGAGCTTTCTCTCTCCAACTACTTAGATCTTCACTTGAAGGTCTTCTTCTGGTTTGTTGTTTCTTACTTCATTTATTGCTATAATTGAATACCTTTCTATTGAAGGAACAAGACTTTATATAAGCTTTCTTCATGGTGACCGGCTGATCCGGCTTCTAACAGACTTTTGACAGTTCTGACAGTAGCAGTTGACCGGTTGAATGGCAGCTGTCAAGTCATCCAGTCACTTCTTGAAAACTCTGTCACTGTCTGAAAGTGTCAAGACAGATAGTCTTTATGTGTCGACACAAATAGACCAAGTGTCGACACAAGTAGACTAAGTGTCGACACTAGCCTTCATGGTGTCGACACAACTCCTTGTGTTGTAGAAACTGCTTCTCGACACTGCTTCTTCAGAATGTGTCGACACTGATCATGTGTGTCGACACAAGTCCTTCTTCAATACTTAGTTGATTTCTGCAAAGTGTCGACACAACTCCTTTGTGTCGACACATCTTCTTGTGTTGAGACTTGCTAAGTGTCGACTTATCTTCTTTGTGTCGACACATGCCTCCTGTGTTGAAACATTTGCTGAGTGTCGACACATTCTTCATGTGTTGAGACTTTGCTGAGTATCGACACATCTCCTTTGTGTCGACACATCTTCATGTGTTGAGACTTTTGCTGAGTGTCGACACATCTCCTTTGTGTCGACACTTGTACTTAAACTTTGTTGAAGTTTGCTGAGTGTCTACACAGCCTTCTAGTGTCGACACTTTTGATGTCGACAAAGTTCCTCTGGGTTTCGACACTGCTTCTAAGTGTCGACACTGATTCTTTAGACATTTCTTCATTGTGTGTCGACACTACCTGTATGTGTCGACACTTTACTTCTGGTGTCGACTCTGCCTTCCTGGTGTCGACACAATTACTCCAAGTGTCGACACTGCTTCTCTAGGTGTCGACACAAGCCTTCTTAAGTGTCGACACTTTTCTTCTAGGTGTCGACACATGGACTTAGAAACTTTTCCTGCAAACTTGCAGTTACTTAACCTGCACAAAGAAACTCAAAGTACATCAAATACACCTTGATGTATATCATTGAGTAGGGTGAGGCTTCTTCAAATCAGGTACATATATTCCAATGTACCCAACAATCTCCCCATATTTGGAGAAGTCATAACCCTTAGTCAATGATATACACCATACATAACAAATTCTTAGTATGATGTAAAACAATAATATATGACAGGGTAAGAACATAAACATGTATAAACAGAACATGTATAGACAATTATCTCAGAACAATTAATGTATATAGATTGAACACATAACATTGTTCTTACAAATTCCAGCATTTTCATTAATCAAAAGTTTACATAGAATTTTAATACAAATGATTACAATTTGTAAACTAAAGAAAATGCTATCCTAAGGCTGCTCTGGTTCCTTGATTACAATCCCTTTTCCAGATTGAATCTTTGCTTGAACTTGAGCTTCAGTATCATCAGCAACAGCAGGCTTCTTCCCTTTAAGATCTTTCTTTTTCAACTCTTCAGCATTTATCTTCTTCCTTTCAAAATAGTGATAAGGCTTGGGAAAATACTTGCTAGGCTCTTGTGCATTAGGAGGTAGCTTTCCCAGTTTAGCCTTTCTTCTATATTGTACAATGGCCTCTTGCTTATTCTCATGCTTCCTCCACTCCAGATCAGAATACCACTTGCCTCTATCCAAGACATTGTCCTTAGCATCCTTCCATGCAGTCAAGATGATATTCCTGGAAGTGGGGCTCCATTGTTCAAAATCATGAGGTCTCAATTCAGCTTGCTCTCTGAATCCTTTCTTAGACAATTGAGCCTCTTGTTCCTTTAATAAAGCCTCTTGTTCTTTCAGTATTGCCTCTGGCACATGCTGGACAACTTTCTCTATGATGATATTCTGATTTCCCTCAGCAGGACTATACATAGTCTATATCTCTTGATGTATCATGTCAAAGTCTGGTGGAGGGTATATTACTTGAGCCACTTCAGCTTGCTCCCCTCCAAGATATGCAGGATTGATTCCAGACTCTGCAACATTGTCATCATCACATAAGGGTGGATATCCAAGGGTGGCTCTGATGAAATTTGAAATCCATTTGGCATGATCAGAGCCTGCCTTGACTAATACCCTCTCCCCCTTAATGACTTCTCTCTCTATGTGATCCCTCAGATCATCTTTCTAAAACCTTATCTGTGCATTCAGATAGTTAACTCCATCTTTATAGAAAGGTTTTAACCTTTGGAGCTTATCAGTAATTGCCTTCTGAGAGTCTTCAATGGCATTTTTAACAGCAGTTAGGCTCTCTTACAATTGCTTGTCAAATTCTTCCTTGGCAGTAGCACTTGCTGCAGTCTGACCAGTAGCTATATTCTTCATTTCAGTTATAATAGCATTATGTGAAGCAGTGAAATTATCATTCATCCTTATCTGGTTTTCCAGGACATAGCCTTGCTTCACTTCTAGCTCATCAAGTTTTGTCTTTATTTTCTCTTGATGTGTGGCCAGATAAACTACTACATTGCCTCCCTTATGGAAACAATCAGTCATTTCCTTTTTGTTGAGATTCACTTCAAATCTGATAGATTTGATGTCTTGTGCAAGATCAAACTGCAGTGACTTATGCCCTTCATCTACATATTTTTCTAGAGCTTGCCTTTGCTCATCCAGCTTGATTTGCAATGCTACCATTAATGAACTATAATCAGTAGATGGGGCAGGCTGAGGAGCAATTGTTTGTAGGGTTTTCTTATAGTTCTGGCTTCTTCTCTTGAAGACCTGGAACTTCCTCTTCTTGGCTCTAACAGCTTCTTCATCCTCTGAAGCAGATGTGCTGACTATGTCTACTCTTTCTTTAGGACTAGGATGTAAATCCTTCTCAGTCCTTGTTAGCCCTTCAGCATCTCTTGGCTCCTCAATCTCCTTACTTGCAGTTTCTTCTACATTCTCCACATGCTCCCCCTCAATATTTACTTTCTCCCCCTCAACATCAGCTATTTCTTTCTCAAGATCTGTCTGAACAAGATCATGGAATAGCTCTTCTAATGTGAATTACTATTGAGAGTGGGCTGGAGAATCTCTGATCTCATCTACCACTTTCTCAGCAACAAATGTGTCCTCCATGACAACATCTTGTGGTTGAGGTTGTATCTGTGTTTGCTGATGAATATCAAGTAATGAATCAGTCAAAACTTCATCCTCTCTAATGAAATCTAATTGATTAATTTCAGTGATTACCTCCAGAATGGTTTGGGTAGCCCTTTCACTCTCTAGTGGAGTTGGCTCTTCCACAAGTAGAGGCTCCCCCTGGAGTTGATCCAGGTGAATTGGGCTAGCTGATGGTAGCTCCCCCTGCCTCTGTGCATCTTCTTGTCTTGCTGGAGATTTTCCAGTATTTCCTATCTCCTCATCATCAGGAGTAAAGACCACTTGCTCTTCAGAGCTACTGGAGGGTTCTTGAGCCACTGTGGCTGTCTTCTTCTTCTTCTTCTGTGGTGTGTCCTTTACAGGAGTTGGTATTTCTTTTGTTAATACTCTATCCCACCTAGAGAAAATTCTCATATCCATTTTCCTCATGTGGTTAATCTTGGAACCTGCAGCTTGGTTCATTACCTCAGGTATACTAACAGCTAGATATAGACTCAGAATTCTACCCAGATTGGGCTTCTTCATACTTTCTTTTATCTTATCAAACATAACTGCAGACCAATCAGTATCAAGTTTGAAGATAATCCTTGTCATCAAATTGAACATCTGAGCTGAAATTCTGTCATGTCCTCCAGGCTTGCTCAGGATGACCTTGCCAACTATCTCAGACAGAAATTTTCCTTGGATGTTCATTCCTTTTCTATTGAAAACAGATCCAATTTTCAGAGTTGAATCCAGTCCACACCATCTCAATTCCTCTCTAGTCTTAGAAGCAGATACATCTTCTTCCTCTTTTGTTCTTGGTAGATGAAGTACCTTCCTCAGACTTTTCTGTGAGACCTTGACTTTGGTTCCATGAACTCTGGACTTAATCTTGAGGCCAGAGTCGTCAAGGGTAGCTGCACTCAAAAATTCAAGGACCTTCTTCTTCCAGATCTTGATTGGTTCTGAAATAAGGAATTCCAGTCCAGTCTCGGCAATTAGGGTTATCACACCTTTGATTTCGGGTTCCACGTCATCAAAGGCATGTCGGACGAGCTCATATCCTTCATTAACATTCTCTTCTAGCTTGGGCGTCATTAGGGTTTGAAGAAATTTTGAATGTAGAGAAGAGAGATGTCGACACACAAAGTTGGTCTCGAAACTTTGGTGAGCTTGTCGACAAACAATGGCGAAAACCTATTTATACCTTCCTAGAATCGAAGATGAAAAGGCGCGTCAAAATACTTAAATTGTGTCGACACTGTTGAAAAGTGTCGACACTACTGCTAACGCCTCGACAACTATGTGTCGACACAAGTATAGTCGACGGAATATATGTGTCGACACTTATATATGTGTCGACACCACTCAGCTCGACACTTAGTCGAGACTCTACTAGACTAATTCCGTGTAAATCCTAAGTGTCGACACAACCTTAGATGTGTCGACACTTACACTGCATGTGTCGACACTAATTCTCTGAAGTGTCGACACAGACTTCCTAGATGTGTCGACACCATTTCTCTGAAATGTCTACACAACTTCTATGTGTCGACACAGACAACTCTGTGTGTCGACACTATTTTACTTAGCCAATTTTTTTTTGTAAACTATTCTAAGTTTATCATCCCTAATTCAATTTTAAATGTATTGAATTTGGTTTCATCTAAGGGCTTAGTATACATATCAGCTAGCTGATTATCTGTATTAATATACTCTAGTGAAATATCTCCTGCTTCCACATGTTCTCTTAGAAAATGGTATTTTATTTCTATGTGCTTAGTCCTACTATGGGAGACAGGATTATTTGCAATAGAAATAGCACTTGTAGAATCACAAAATAATGGTTTTCTACTTACTTGAATACCATAATCTTCTAGCTGGTGTTGTATCCATAGTAGTTGTGCACAGCAGCTTCCTGCAGCAACATACTCTAACTCAGCTGTGGAGATAGCCACACTGGTTTGCTTCTTGCTACTCCATGATATTAGCCTTCCACCTAGAAACTGACAGGTACCTGTGGTACTCTTTCTATCTTCCTTGCAGCCTGCAAAATCTGCATCTGAATAACCTGTCAGTTCAAACTCTCCATTCCTAGGGTACCAAAGGCCTAGATAAGGTGTGCCCTTAAGATATCTCAAAATTCTTTTGACTTCTGTCAAATGAGACTCTTTAGGGCAAGCTTGGTACCTAGCACAGACACATGTAGCATACATGATATCTGGTCTACTAGCAGTCAAATACAATAGGGAGCCAACTATCCCTCTATATAAAGTTTCATCTACAGGTTTTCATGCATCATCTTTGCTTAGAGACATGCTTGACCCCATGGGAGTTTTCATGGTAGTGGATGATTCTATACCATACTTCCTTATCAATTCTAGGGTGAACTTAGACTGGCATATGGATAATCCATCTTCAGTCTGTCTAACTTGGAGACCCAAGAAGAACTTAAGTTCCCCCATACTGCTCATTTCAAATTATCCTTGCATTAGTTTTGCAAACTTCCTGCAAAGACTACTTTCTGTAGACCCAAATATTATGTCATCTACATATATTTGGACTAAGATAATCTTGCCTCTGGATTCCCTAAGGAATAGAGTCTTGTCTATTTTCCCCCTTGTGAATTTATTCTCAATGAGGAAACTAGACAGGGTTTCATACCAAGCCTTAGGGGCTTGTTTTAACCCATACAAAGCCTTCCTAAGTCTATAAACATAATTAGGTTTAGTAGAATCAGCAAAACCTGATGGCTGTTCTACATAGACTTCTTCCTTCAGATTTCCATTTAGAAAAGCTGACTTAACATCCATTTGGTATACCTTGAACCCTTGGAATGTTGCATAGGCAAGGAACATCCTTATTGCTTCCAGTCTTGCTACTGGAGCAAAGGTTTGATCAAAATCAATACCTTCTTCCTGTCTATATCCTTTTGCAACTAGTCTAGCTTTATTCTTTATAATTACTCCATTTTCATCCAACTTGTTCCTAAAGATCCACTTAGTTCCTATAATATTGTGGCCCTTTGGTTTAGGAACAAGCTCCCAGACTTTGCATCTTTTGAACTGGTTCAGCTCCTCTTGCATAGCCTCAATCCAATGAGAGTCTAGGATTACTTCTTCAAATTTCTTTGGCTCTACTTGGGATAGAAAGCTGGAGTAGAGAACTGAACTTATATTCATGCTCCTTGTTTGTACCCCTTGTCTGAGATCTCCAATAATTTGATTGGCTGGATGATCTTTTAAATGCCTATTTGTTGGAGGCAGCCTGTCTACAGGTTGTACACCTTCAGCTTCTTCATTCACCTGCTCCTCTTGGTCTTCTTCAGCAATAGGAGTATCTTGTACTCCCCCTGGACAGCAGCCACCTTCTTCTACTTGCTGACTTACAGTAGGACCTTCTGCAATAGTAAGCTTGTCCATCTTCTCAGTTAGACCTGTAGAGCTGCAAACACTTCTAGGCAATTCATTGTTAATGAGTCTAGCTTCATCAAAGACCACATGAACTGACTCTTCTACAACTTGAGTAGTCAAGTTGTAGACCATATAAGCCTTACTGTTGTTGTTGTACCCAACAAAGATCCTCTCTTGGGATTTGGCAGCAAACTTGGTTAAATAAGACTTACCATTGTTAAGTATATAGCATTTACAACCAAAGATCCTGAAATAGGATAGATTTGGTTTTTTGCCCTTCACAATCTCATAGGGGGTCTTATTGTGGCTCTTGGTGATAGTAGCCCTATTGATCACATGACATGCAGTGTTAACTGCCTCAGCCCAGAAGTATTCTGGGAGAGATGTGTCACTCAACAGGGTTCTATCAGCTTCTATCAAGGTTCTATTTTTCCTTTCAGCAATACCATTTTGCTGAGGTGTTCTTGGTGAGGAAAATTCCTGAAATATCCCAAACTCTTCACATAGCTTTGTCATACTATCAGACTGGAATCCAGTACCATGGTCACTTCTTATTTTGACCACTGTACTGTCTAACTTATTCTGAATTTGTTTGACAAAACTATAAAAGATACTAGGAGTTTCAGATTTTTGCCTTAGGAAGAATACCTAGGAAAACCTTGAATAATCATCTACAACCACAAATGTGTAAACCTTCCTACCTAGGCTGTGAACTGGCATAGGACCAAAAAGATCCATATGCAAGAGGTATAGGCACCTCACAGCATCTTTGTTCTCAATGTTATGAAAGGTGGATTTGGTCTGCTTGCCCTTTTGACAAGCTGAGCATATCCCATCCTTTATACACTTAACCTGAGGACCATTCCTCACTAACTCTTTGCTAAAGAGTTGGCCAATTGTCTTATAGTTAAGATGAGCCAGCCTCTTGTGCCATTTAACACAATGTGAGACTTTCTCATCAGCTACAAGACAGATAGGAGAACCAAGGTTCTCACACATAATGTCTAGACAATAGACATTTCTCTTCCTATATCCTGTCAGAATGATCTTTTGATCACTTGACCTACTGATATGACAACCATCCTTGACAAATGAGATGTCATATCCTAAATCACTCAGCTGACTTATGCTAATGAGGTTATGTTTCAAACCCTTTACATAAGCCACTTGAGTAATTGTAATTAGGTTGCTAGAAATGTTACCAAAGCCTTTGATGATTCATTTTTCTGAACCACCAAGGTTACCTTAGGACCATCCTTGATTGGTGTATAGTCCTTCAGCAATCCCCTAGTTCCAGTCATGTGCCTGGAACATCCACTGTCCAAGTACCATATTGGGGCATGGCCACTTGGACTCACCTGCAAAACAGATTACTTAACCTTAGAACCCAAATAATTCTTGGGTCCTTGGTGCAAGTTAGTCTGACTCTTAACAAAACTACTTGTAGCTTTTCTAGCAGGCAGTTTGCTACTCACCTTGGCACTTGAATTATGCCAACAATCTATGGCAAAGTGGCCTACCTTGCCACAACACCAGCACTCAAATTTGTTGTACCTTTGTTTAGGTATAACCCTGGCTGTTTTATCTACAGCAGGCTTCTTATTGAGTACTGGGGCTTTGCCCTTAGACTTGGACTTTACAGTCCAGACAGGTTTTGTAAACCCTAATCCAGTTTTACCCTTATGAGATACAAACTCATCTATCAAAGGTAGAACAGATTTTGGTTTAGAAAAACTGGCTACAATATCTCTCTCCTTCTGAAGACTAATCTCCAGATTTCTAATTTGATCATTTTTAAATGTAATAGTCCCCATCTGAATAACTATAATATTCTTCAGTCTGGCTATTTCATTTAATTTCTGATCTAATAACTTGTCAAAATCTATTGCAGCCACTTTAAGACTAGCAATCTCCTTAGCCTGAGTTTTGGCCAAGAGTTTACTTTTCTTCAAAGCCTGCAACAATACTCTATATTCATCAATTAACTGATGAATGTCTCCTTCAGATTCAGATCCACTCTCATCACTTGATGCTGATGTATCTGAATTTGACTCAGTACTAGAAATTGAACTTGAAGAACAATTTTGTACCTGACTAGGTCCAGGCTGATCCTGGATTTTGTCTCCTTCTGATAAGGTCATCAGTCCCTTGCACTGAATGTCCTCCTGCTCATAAATTGAGTTCATTAGCTGCATGAACTCATTTTCTTCTTCTTCGGCAAACAAGCCAATATAGGCTTCAGCTTCTGAATCTGTTTCTGAAGATGACATATCAGTCAGACTTTTATCCTTCTTAGCAATAAAGGACCTTTCCTTTTTGCCCTTGAACTATATCTTCTTCTTGTCAGTGGACTCTTTCCTCTTTTCTGGACAATCAGCTATTACATGTCCTTGTCTATTGCAGCAATAGCATACTATCTTTGAGGATGTAGTTTTATTAGACTTGGACTTTCTCCTGTCATTCCTTGATGACTTCCTTTTCTGGTAGTAGTCATCTTTTGTCTGTGAAGTGGATGGCTTGGACCTCCACTGTTTTTTCTTTAGAAACTTCTGAAAGTGCCTAGTAAATGCAGCAAAGTCTTCATCACTTTCACTGTTTTCTGTCTTCTTACTATCTGAAGTATCGGATACTGTCTCAGCAACTATTTGTGGTGGAGATGGAGACTTGCTTCTATATTTCTTAGTGGCTTCAGTCTTGAAGGCCACAACTCTTTCTTTATGCTCCACCCTAGTAGTCTTTTCTTCCTCCTTCCTTACCATTAGCTGCATCTCATAAGATAACAGTTTTCCAAACAAAGTTGGAGGAGGAATGTCTGCTAATTTGGTCATTTCCCTTATGACATAAATCTTAGTATCTCAGTCCTTTGTCAGGGATCTCAAGAACTTATCATTTAACTCATAATTGCTGAACTCTCTTCCATAGGACATCAATTTATTGACTATCCTATAGAATTTCGTGCAGCATTCAGTTATGCTATCAGACCTACCTTGTCTGAAGCTTTCATACTCTTGATTTAATAAAGACTTCTTGTCTTGTCTAACTTCTTCAGATCCCTCCATATAGACTATCAGTGTGTCCCACATTTCTTTTGATGTTTTACAATGAATCAGATTCTGAAATGTGGCATCATCAATTGCACTTACAATAATATTCTGGGCCCTCTTGTCCATAGTGGCCAGAATTATTTCATCCTTGGTCATTTCTGAATAGTCTTTGGGTGTTCTCTGATTGGCATCTAGAACAGATAATTTCATTGGCACATATGGCCCTTCTTTAAAAGTAATATATATTCTTGGGTCTGAGGCTTCCATAAAAAGTCTAACCCTTTCTTTCCAAATGCCAAAGATCTCCTTTCTGCAGATTGGCAACTTCATGGATCCTAGCTCTTTGTGATTCTCAATTGAACCCATTTTCTTGATTCTTGATTATGCTGATTCTGCCTACAGGATCTTGACTCAGACGGTTATGTCCTTTTTGAGGAACCTCCCTCTTATACCACTTGAAAGAACTAGTGCCTAAACACCTAGAGGGGGGTGAATAGGTGCACTTAATCTTTTTTAACTTTTTAGGCAGATACACTGAATTATTAGACCTGTTTATGCAATTCTCTACAGCAAATCAGCATATATAATACAGCAATCATAGAATAAGTCACACACAGAGTACACATGGCTTTTATAGTGGTTCCCCAAGGTCTGGGTACATCCACTTTCCCCCTTCTCCTATCTAGTAGTGTACTAGATTCGGCCTAACTTCTCCACTACTCCTCAGATCCTCAGATCTTACAACTCAGAACCCCAAATAGGTTCCTACAGCTCAGAGTGATCTCACTCCTACAACTCAGGCACAAAATCCTTACCACTCAGTCTTCACCAAGACCTACACTCAGCCTTCAACAAGGCCTACACTCAGCCTTCAACAAGGCCTACACTCAGAGAAATGTATCTCCTACACTCATGCACAAAAGCCTTACTACTCAGCCTTTATAAATATAGGCTTACAACTCAGATCCCTTAGGATCCTACAGAAAATAAAAAGTACAAGGATTAATAACCACAACTCTGATTGAGAAAGTTGAGTTGACTGGCTTCTTGATGAGTTCTTGAAAGAACTTTGCAGAGATCAACCTCCCTTGGCTTTCTTCAAAGCTTCTTGAATTAGAACATAGTATGGTTGTATCTCTATGCAGATGATCTTCAATCAACTGCTGACTTGAGAATCAGATCTCAATCTGAAACTTTCTTTATCAGCCTGGTTCAATAGCTGTCTTCTTAGAAGGAGGTTTCTCTCTCCAACTACTTAGATCTTCACTTGAAGGTCTTCTTCTGGTTTGTTGTTTCTTACTTCATTGATTGCTATAATCGAATACCTTTCTGTTGAAGGAACAAGCCTTTATATAAGCTTTCTTCATGGTAACCGGCTGATCCGGTTTCTAACAGACTTCTAACAATTCTGACAGTAGCAGTTGAATGGTTGAAATGGCAGTTGTCAAGTCATCCAGTCACTTCTTAAAAACTCTGTCACTGTCTGAAAGTATCGAGACAGATAGTCTTTATGTGTCGACACAAATAGACCAAGTGTCGACACAAGTAGACTAAGTGTCGACACTAGCCTTCATGGTGTCGACACAACTCCTTGTGTTGTAGAAACTGCTTCTCGACACTGCTTCTTCAGAATGTGTCGACACTGATCATGTGTGTCGACACAAGTCCTTCTTCAATACTTAGTTGATTTCTACAAAGTGTCGACACAACTCCTTTGTGTCGACACATCTTCTTGTGTTGAGACTTGCTAAGTGTCGACACATCTTCTTTGTGTTGACACATGCCTTCTGTGTTGAAACATTTGCTGAGTATCGACACATCTCCTTTGTGTCGACACATTCTTCATGTGTTGAGACTTTGCTGAGTGTCGACACATCTCCTTTGTGTCGACACATCTTCATGTGTTGAGACTTTTGCTGAGTGTCGACACATCTCCTTTGTGTCGACACTTGTACTTAAACTTTGTTGAAGTTTGCTGAGTGTCGACACAGCCTTCTAGTGTCGACACTTTTGATGTCGACAAAGTTCCTCTGGGTGTCGACACTGCTTTTCTAAGTGTCGACACTGATTCTTTAGACATTTCTTCATTGTGTGTCGACACTGCCTGTATGTGTCGACACTTTGCTTCTGGTGTCGACTCTGCCTTCCTGGTGTCGACACAATTACTCCAAGTGTCGACACTCCTTCTCTAGGTGTCGACACAAGCCTTCTTAAGTGTCGACACTTTTCTTCTAGGTGTCGGCATATGGACTTAGAAACGTTTCCTGCAAACCTGCAGTTACTTAACCTGCACAAAGAAACTCAAAGTACATCAAATACACCTTGATGTATATCATTGAGTAGGTTGAGGCTTCTTCAAATCAGGTACATATATTCCAATGTACCCAACACCGTCGCATAGCATATAGCAGTAGGTCCGGCCGGGGCCTGATGCCATATACCACGGACAAACCGGGTGGTTACTCAATGGAAACCATCCAACCAATTACAACGTCCTACACAGAGCATTCTAGCGGAAGCAGTTTAAATAGTTGCAATTAAAAGAACCCAGCAACAAGCATGAATGTCTGCTAACAAGCCAAAAAGGAATGAAGTACATACACAAGTACTGGCCTTAAGGCCTTACAAATGGTTTACTAATATTACATGTTTTCCATACCACGGCACGCAGGCCGGTCATACATGAACAAAAGCAAGTAAACACTCTAATTAGGCCTTTGAGGGCCGGCTTCGCAATTTGGGTTTTAGTCCGCTATTGACCGCTTGGTCCAGCAACACCTGCAAGCAACAAACAACCGCACGGTGGAAAACAAAGGTAACGGTCAGCAATGCTGACCAAATTATAACGATCCCGCCCCCAACTCGGGGTGACAATGCTCCTTCCCTGCACTTTATTAGTATAACCAAGAAGTAGTAATATCACTACATCATAGGTGTAGGCTCGCACGGCCACACACCCCGTGCACTCAGGGCACATTATCGGTGATCACGGTCAAAGTCCGCCGACTCACCACCATCCCTTTGGGCGGCCAAATAATGAGCACTTTGTCTTCCCGGCATGGGTCACGCTAATTTAAACCATAGACCGCCGAAGACCCTCATCTATGCCAACGGCTCTAACCGAACGACGTAGAACGGGTACGGTTCTGCCCGACCCGTTGCTCACACCGCAACGTTAATTTAAAATATATGCGCGGGTCAAACTTCTCCCAAGTCCCGTTTCCGTCACACACTTCACATAACCCGGTTATGTTCAAGTTGGCTCCCAGGCCACCAAGTTGGCAAGATCACGCATCCGCCCAGTTTTCCGGGTGCACCTTAGGGTTAATCCCCAAGGCTCCCTTTTGCAATCTACCACGTAGAAAACCCGAAAAACAAACATTCGCACGGAGTCTTCTCCGGCCTTTATGCAATGCAACATCACCGATCCAGACCAACATGTCCGGATAGGCTTCACACATCATGCCTATGTCCGTTCTCGATTACGGACTCTACACAATGGGGACTTTACATATCTACCCGAAGGAACGCCTCCAACTCACTGCAAACTCGCGAGAGCGGGCTTCCAAGCAAAAGAAGGAGAGCTTCACATGCTCAAGTAGAGAATCATTACCCTAGTGTTCTTCCTTGGCGCCATGGAAATGTAAGCAGATGAAAAGCACCGCACTTTCTTTGCCTCCGTAGATCCGAAGTCGGTTCGCGATTTGGAGCTCCGAAGCTCCGTCGATGACCGAATCTAGGCTTCTTCTTCCTCCTTTGCTCTCCTCTCTCTCTCTATACGTTAGAAAGAGAACCTCTCAAGTGAAATGAGGGTTTCAAGGGTCCAATCCCGGGTATATCCAAGCACTAACAGCCCCCAGCCATCGGATCCCTAATTAAAGAAGCGAACGGCGACGATCCAGATCTATAATGCAGAATCTGGGTCGAATACGGCCTGTGACACGCCCGTGTCCAGGGCCGTGTCCCTCATTCGCCGTCAAAATCGATGTGTCTCGAAAAACACACAGGCATCCGACATGCCCGTGTTCGACCTGACACGCCCGTGTTCCAACTGACACGGCCTTGTGGTTGGTTGTGTGCCCCCATCGACACAGCCCCGAAAAAACCCGAGACTCACACGGGTCTCGGACACGCCCGTGTCCAATGTGACACGCCCGTGTCAAACCCAAACACATCTGGGCTCCAGGCCGTGTTCACTGTCTCGACACTTCGTCGAGCGAAGTTCGTCGACCACACGACACGGCCTGGGACACGCCCGTGTCCTAGGTCGTGTTCTCTGCTCGATGATCGTCAAATCCAAAATCGTCGAACACACGACCAGATCGTCGAACCCCTCTCAACACGCCATGGGACACGCCCGTGTCCCAGGCCGTGTTCTCTGCTCGACGATCGTCGAATCCAAAATCGTCGAACACACAACTAGATCGTTGAACCAGCTCGACACGCCCTGGGACACGCTCGTGTCCCAGGCCGTGTGCCCCCTGCCAAATTCCAAATTTGGCCCGAAACGTCACCAGATGCTCTTTTGAGTTTTGGGGTGTTACAGCTCTCTCCCTCTTAAAAGAATTTCGTCCACGAAATTACATAAAGGAAAGAAACATAAAACTTAAATGGTACCTGAGTGAAACAACTCCGGGTACTCCTCAAGCATAGTCTGCTCTCGCTCCCAAGAGAGCTCTTCTCGACCGCAATTGTCCCATTGGACCTTGACCATCCCGATCTCTTTATTGCGTAGCCGCTTGACTTCCGAGTCTTTAATACGCACGGGCTTGACCTTTGTCGTCAACCCACTATCCACCGGCACTTGATCGACCGCGATCACTTGTGAAGGCTCTAGCACCGCCTTCTGAAGCACCAATATGTGGAATACATCATGTAAACCACTAAGCTCCACCAATAGCTTCAACCAATAAGCCTCTTCGCCAATCCGCTCCAGAACCTCAAACGGCCCAAGGTACCTCGGGCTTAGCTTTTTCAATCGCCGCACCCGCGAGACACCCTTGAACGGCTTGATCTTCAAGTACACCCAATCGCCCACAGCGAACTCCACGTTCCTGTGCTTGACATCATAGTACTTCGCCTGACGGCCCTGAGCGATTAGCAACCTCTCCTGAATGGTTCGCACCAATGAAGTAGCATCCTCCACCTCTTGACGCTTGTACAACTTTGACTCACCCGTTTCCAACCAGGACAACGGCGTGCGTCATCTTCTACCATACAGGGCCTCGAAGGGCGTCATTTGAGTACTCGCCTGGTAGCTATTGTTGTACGCAAATTACACCAAATAAAGATGGTCTTCCCATTTCTTTACAAAGTCCAAGACACACATGCGGAGCATGTCTTCCATAGTTCTATTAACCCTCTAGCTCTGCCCATCCGTCTGTGGATGGAAGGCTGTGCTAAAACTCAGCTTTGTTCCCAACATTTGCTGCACAAGCCTCCAATCATTTGATGTGAACCGCCCATCTCGGTCACTCACGATGCTGCGGGGCACACCGTGGAGCCGAACTATATAATCCACATATAACTTTGCCAACTTCTCCACCGGATCATCCTTCCTATGCGGAATGAAATGCGACACCTTCGTTAGCCGATCTACGACCACCCAGATGGCGTCGTTCCCCTTTTGCGACCTTGGCAACCCGTGCACAAAGTCCATAGTGATGTCGTCGAATTTCCACTCCGGAATAGGCAAGGACTTCAGAAATCCTCCCGGCTTTTGGCACTCCGCCTTCACCAAGGCGCAAATTTGGCACTTCGCCACGTAGAGCGCCACATCCTTCTTCAAACCCAGCCACCAAAATAGTTTCTTAACGTCGCGGTACATCTTTGTGCTCCCTGGGTGAATCGAGTACTTGGTATGGTGCGCCTCGTACAACAAATCCACCCGCAAACTGCCCAAGATTGGGACGCAAAGACGACCGTCTTTCCAAATCAATCCATCCACAACTTCATATTGGGAATTTGACCCATCCAGAGCCTCTATCATGAGTTGCTTCATGTGGCCATCCAAATCCAAAGCCTGCCGAATCCGATCAGCTAGGTCATATTGAACTTCAGTGCATTTCAGAACTGCTTCAGCACTTGATTGCTTATCAACGCAAAAGATCTCCAACGCCTCTAACTCCCGAACCAACCACTCGTCATGAACCGACAGCCAATTGGCTTGAGCTGGGGCCCGGTGACTCAACGTGTCCGTAACCGCATTACCTTTACCAGGCACGTAGTGGATCTTGAATGTATAGTCCCCCAGGAACTCCATCCATCTACGCTGCCGCATATTCAGGTCTTTTTGATCAATCAAATACTTCAGGCTCTTGTGATCGGTGTAGATATCAATCTTCACACCGTACAAATAATGCCTCCATAGCTTCAAGGCAAAAATCACGGCCGCTAACTCCAAGTCATGGACCGGATAGTTCCTCTCATGCACCTTCAGCTGTCTCGAGTCATATGCTATAACGCTTCCATGTTGTAACAGCACACAACCCAAACCACTGCCCAAAGCATCACTATAAATCTCATAACCTTCGGTCCCACTCGGCGAACTCAGCACAGGCGCCGTGGTCAACCGACATTTCAACTCTTCAAAAGCTCACGCGCACTCCGGCGTCCAAACGAACTTCTGCTCCTTCCTCGTCAAAGTAGTGAGAAGTAACGCAATCCGCGAGAAGTTCTCTACGAAGAGCCTATAATAGCCGGCAAGCCCCAAAAAGCTCCGGACTTCCGCTACCGTCGAAAGCTCAGGCTACTCCCGTATCGCAACAATCTTCGTCGGATCCACTGCAATACCTTCCCCACTCACTATATGACCGAGGAACGCCACTGAGGGCAACCAAAACTCGCACTTCGAGAACTTGGCTTACAATTGATTCCTCCTTAGCGTCTCCAAAACCAAATGAAGATGCCTGAAGTGATCTTCCTCACTCTGCGAGTACACCAAAATATCGTCGATGAAGACAATCACAAAATGGTCCAAGTACTCCCTGAAGGTCCTGTTCATCAAATCCATGAACACTGATGGTGCATTAGTCAGCCCAAACGGCATGACCATAAACTCGTAATGCTCGTATCTCGTACTGAACGTTGTCTTCGGGATATCACTCTCCCTTAATCGCAGCTGATAGTACCCGGACTTGAGGTCCAACTTTGAGTACACCGTCGACCCGACTAACTGATCGAATAGATCATCAATCCGGGGGATCGGATACTTGTTCTTTTCCGTCAATTTGTTGAGCTCCCGATAATCAATACATAGCCTCAAGCTTCCGTCCTTCTTCTTAACAAAGAGGACGGGCGCGCTCCAAGGCGAAGAACTTGGACGCACATACCATTTCTCCAACAACTCTTGCAGTTGAACCTTCAGCTCTGCCATTTCCTTAGGCGCTAGCCGATATGGAGAGCGTGACATAGGCTTTTCACCTGGTACGAGCTCTATCGTAAAATATATCTCCCGTTGCAGCGGGGCTCCAGGAAGATCGCTAGGGAACACATCAGGGTACTCCGATACCACTGAAATATTGTCCAACACGGGCTTAGGCTTTGCAACCTCCACTAGTGTAAAGAACAGTTCTGCACTGGCACGAACCGCCTTCACCACTTGAAGAGCAGACATCAATGTCTTACTCGACCCCTTCAAGCTCGTGAAAGTCGTCTCATGACTTACTCCCAACTTGACTTCCTTGCGACCGCAATCAATATAAGCTCGCTGCTCCGAGAGCCAGTCCATGCCAAATATAACGTCGAATTCCACTACCGGCAATAACAATGCTTGCAAATGGAACTCCTGGCTCCTAATATGAATCTTCACGCCACATATTCTATCCACGCGCATCGAACACCCATTGGGCAACAACACATCCAACTTGTCCTTCGCCATCGAAGAAGGTACTCCGATGCGCGATATGAATTCTTCAGACAAAAAGGAGTGTGAAGCTCCTGTATCGAAGAGTGCTCTTGCCAGATTTTCACAAATCAAAACAAATCCTAAACAAGCAGTGGTAAGGTAACATGTGCATAACAAGTATTTAAAGAAATTTAACTTGCTACAAATTTAAATTTTACCTGTCACCACATCCGCTTGTTTGATGGCCTCCTGTTGGCCAAGATTATAAACCCTCGGTTGGGCCGGAGCATAATGGGATGCGGTTGACTCCACCACCTTGCCCTTCTCTTCATAAGTCGCTCACGGCTTCCTTTCGGACTTGGGACGTCCGCTCCAGCAATCGCGGACAAAGTGCCCCGACTTTCCACAAGTAAAGCATGCACCCGGGGTCCGACCCGGGGTCCGACCCGTGGTCGCCCCAGAAGCACCAGAAGAAGGAGCTGGACCCGAAGTCCTAGACTTCTTAAAGAACCTTTGATAGCTGAACTTTGAAGTAGTCGGCACTTTGAACCCAGACTTCTTACCACCAATGATCTTCTTCGCTTGAACATTCTTCATTTCCTTCTCCAAGGACCGGGTCGTTTTGACCAAGGTCAAGAAACCTTGCGTCATCGGCCCCGAGAGTAGTAACCTTAAATCATCTCATAACCCTTCGTAGAATCAATTCGTCTTGCGCTCCTCATCCACGATGGTGGAGCTAGCATATTGACTCAATTGAGTAAACTCGTGAAGATATTCATCCACGCTACTGTCTCCTTGAACCAACTTCAGGAACTCGTTCTCCAATGCTATCCTCTGCACCGAAGGGAGGTACCTAGCCAAGAATAGTCTCGAGAACTCTTCCATCGAGACGTCTATAAGTTGTCTACCTCTCAAATGATGAAGCTCCAAGCCTTCCCACCACAATCTCGCTTCACCGTCCAGAAGGAACGTAGCAATAGTGGTCATTTGCCACTCTTCCGTCTCCGGTGCTGTCAAGACTCTCTTCACACTGGAGATCCAGTCTTCAGCTTGAGATGGGGTTCCCAACCCCGAGAATACCTGAGGATTAAAGCTCATGACATGTTTGAGCTGTCTCTCGGTTGCCCTCCTTGGCACCAACGGCTCCATTACTACCTGCTCCACTCTTCTTGGCTCTACCTCTGGAAGAGGTACCTGCTCCATCGCAGGAGTGGGCTGCTGCATTTGCCTTGCAGGCTGCGCATTAATCATGGCAAACACTGCTTAGGCTACTAATCGTATGGTCTCAGCCGATGGAGGTGTTGCAGGAGCATCATTCGGTGCACTGCTAGCCTCAGAAACTCGACGTTCCGACGGCCCAGCACCGATTCTGGTCACCTATAGTGGTACAAAACATCGTTAAGCGACCAATCAAAATTGCAAACAGCAATTATAGGAACACGCAGGTTCCCCAAACACGTGTATTTTCATTCCTAAGTGGACATTCATGGGTTCTTTTGTTGTTATAACGATGACGCACACACATGTGCTCACCACCCCTTAAAAAGAATTCGTCCACGAATTCAGTTTAAGCCTGACCGAAACCAGTAGTCTGATACCAAATTGTAACACCCCCTATCCGTCGCATAGCATATAGCAGTAGGTCCGGCTGGGGCCCGACGCCATATACCACGGACAGACTGGATGGTTACTCAATGGAAACCATCCAACCAATCACAACGTCCTACACAGAGCATTCTAGCGGAAGCAGTTTAAATAGTTGCAATTAAAAGAACCCAGCAACAAGCATGAATGTCCACTAACAAGCCAAAAAGGAATGAAGTACATACACAAGTACTGGCCTTAAGGCCTTACAAATGGTTTACTCATATTATATGTTTTACATACCACGGCACGCAGGCCGGTCATACATGAACAAAAGCAAGTAAACACTCCAATTAGGCCTTCGAGGGCCAGCTTCGCAATTTGGGCTTTAGCCCGCTATTGATCGCTTGGTCCAGTAACACCTGCAAGCAACAAACCACCGCACGGTGGCAAACAAAGGCAACGATCAGCAATGCTGACCAAATTATAACGATCCCGCCCCCAACTCGGGGCGGCGATGCTCCTTCCCTGCACTTTATTAGTATAACCAAGCAGTAGTAATATCACTACATCACAGGCGTAGGCTCGCACGACCACACACCCCGTGCACTCAGGGCACATTCTCGGTGATCGCGGTCAAAGTCTGCCGACTCACCACCATCCCTTTGGACGGCCAAACAATGAGCATTTTGTCTTCCCGACATGGGTCACGGTAATTTAAACCATAGACCGTCGAAGACCACATCTATGCCAACGGCTCTAACCGAACGACATAGAATGGGTACGGTTCCGCCTGACCCATTTCTCACACCGCAAGGTTAATTTAAAACATATGCGCGGGTCAAACTTCTCCCGAGTCCCGTTTCCGTCACATACTTCACATAACCCAGTTATGTTCAAGTTGGCTCCCAGGCCACCAAGTTGGCAAGATCACACATCCGCCCAGTTTTCTGGGTGCACCTTAGGGTTAATCCCCAAGGCTCCCTGTTGCAATCTACCACGTAGAAAACTCGAAAAACAAACATTCGCACGGAGTCTTCTTCGGCCTTTATGCAATGCAACATCACCGATCCAGACCAACATATCCGGATAGGCTTCACACATCATGCTTATGTCCATTCTTGATTACGGACTCTACACAACGAGGACTTTACATATCTACCCGAAGGAACGCCTCCAACTCACCGCAAACTCGCGAGAGCGGGCTTCCAAACAAAAGAAGGAGAGCTTCACATGCTCAAGTAAAGAATCGTTACCCTAGCATTCTTCCTTGGCGCCATGGAAATGTAAGCGGATGAAAAGCACCCCACTTTCTTTGCCTCCGTAGATCCGAAGTCGGTTCGCGATTTGGAGCTCCGAAGCTCTGCCGGTGATAGGATCTAGGCTTCTTCTTCCTCCTTTGCTCTCCTCTCTCTCTATACTTTAGAAAGAGAACCTCTCAAGTGAAATGAGGGTTTCAAGGGTCCAATCCTGGGTATATCCAAGCACTAACAGCCCCCAGCCGTCGGATCCCTAATTAATGAAGCAAACGGCCACGATCCAGATCTAAAATGCAGAATCTGGGCCGAACACGGCCTGTGACACGCCTGTGTCCAAGGCCGTGTCCCTCATTCGCCGTCAAAATCGACGCATCTCAAAAAACACACGGGCATCCGACATGCCCGTATTTGACCTGACACGCCCGTGTTCCAACTGATACGTCTGTATGGTTGGCTGTGTGCCCCCATCGACACAGCCCCGAAAACAACCCAAGACTCACATGGGTCTCTGACATGCCCGTGTCCAATATGACACGCTCGTGTCAAACCCGAACACGCCTGGGCTCCAGGCCGTGTTCACTGTCTCGACACTTCGTCGAGCGAAGTTCGTCGACCACACGACACGGCCTAGGACATGCCCGTGTCCTAGGTCGTGTTCTCTGCTCGACGATTGTCGAATCAAAAATCGTCGAACACACGACCAGTTCATCGAACCCCTCTCGACATGACCTGGGACACACCCGTGTCCCAGGCCGTGTTCTCTGCTCGACAATCATCGAATCCAAAATCGTCGAACACACGACCAGATTGTCGAACCAGCTCGACACGCCCTGGGACACGCCCATGTCCCAGGTCGTGTGCCCCCTGCCAAATTCAAATTTGGCCTGAAACGTCACCAGACGCTCTTTTGAGTTTTGGGGTGTTACAAGCACCTACTCACAATGTACGTCACTAGCAATTGCTAGTGCTGTCACACTCAGACTGGGGGAATGGAAATGACACGGTGAAAGCGCTCCTCACTTGCACAAACAACAAGAAAATTTCACATAGGCATGAAATGATCAACATAATATTAAGGTTTTAACAAAAATCCACGCATATAACCAAGGAATTAAGTGTAAAGCTATGACAACATGAAGAGGGTGAGATTACAACTAAAGGGGAAGAAACTTGTTGGAGGTTCACGGCCGGAATCTAGGGTTGTAAAGCCTTGTCCGTGCTTGGGCTCCAACTACCGTCCAGGGTACAAAAGAGCAGTCAGCTTCTTCCATATTACCCGTCTTCTCCATCAACTTGTCTTCAGCCATGATCTCGTCGGAGAACTTCACTAGAGCAGCAAGAAATCACTCAAAATCACCCTTGAAAACAAGCAATCAATGGATGAGGCAAAGAGGATCTCCTAGCCTTTGATATTCAAGAGGAATATGGCTGAAGGACCTCATGAAGGTGGGTGGCAATGGAGCGGTGAAATGGAGTGAACCGAGCTATTCTACATTGTAATAGCGTTGTATATTCTGAATAGGGTGAACTACTATGCTTAAATAGTACAGAATCAGAAAAATGGACAAGCACAGTCGAACGCAAGCCCGCGTGTGCATCGTGCGATAATAACCGTGCAGGAATCGCCCAGCCTGATACAGTAGGAGATCGTGCATTTTTGATCACACATGGGAAAAATATCCCGTGTGAGAACAAATCGCATGGTTGTTGACAGATCACTGAGAATCAGGCAAAATAAGCAGATCGTGCGTTTTCCTTTGCGCACGGTTGAATCCAACCGTGCGTGAAGAAAACGCACGGACAATAATTACATAAAATTTTAGACAAAAAAATACGAAATCGTACGATTTGGTCACACATGAGCAAATAGCCCGTGCGAGTGCAAATCGCATGGCCCAGGGTAGATCACCAGAAAACAGAGACGTAGGCATTGCACGATCGCACTGATCGTGCATGAAGAAAACACACAATAATACGATTCTTACAGGAAAGAACCTGAGTAGTATAGGAGATCTCCACACCTGCACATCAAAACCAAAGCTGGGAACACAACACCAGCACCAACAAAACACCAGAAAAAGAATGGGGAACATCAAGTGCTTACCCCATGTTGGGTACATTGGACACAATGTACTTGATTTGAAGAAGCCTTCTCAATTTAATGATATACACAAGTATGTATTTATTATATGTTTCAATTCATGCATGCAGGTTGCCTATGTCATAGTGATTGGACAGGTGGTCCAAGTTATATTGACAGGTGGACTCAAAAGAAGCTGGCTGGAAAGGCTGAAAATTATCTATGTCTAAAAGCATCGAGTGAAGCAAGTTCACTCAATGTCTTACAACTAAAAGTGTTGAGTGAAGTCAGCACAGTCAACACTTAGCAAGTTATAATGCAGAAAAATGACTAAGTACAAAAGTTTCGACACACTTCAACTATGTCAACACCTTTGTATGAGCAGTGTCGAGACAAGTTAGTTATCTCGACACTTTGAAGATCAAGTCAGCAGTGTCAAGACAAGTCAGATAACTCGATATCTTAAGCCAGCAATGTCGAGACAAGTCAGATATCTCAACACAATGTAGAACTAAAGTGCAGACTTAAAGTGTAGACACCCAGTAGGCAGTAGTGTCGAGATAATTCAACTGTCTCGACAAGTGAAGAACTAAAACAAGTGTCGACACTCAGTAGACTGTGTCGAGACAATTCACTTATACTTTGCTGCTGAATTGAAGAATCAGAATTCTCAGATAAGTCAGATTATAGGATTGCTGATTTCTGAGATTATTATCATTCTTATTTACCTCTTTATTTTGTAAGATCTCTTTGAGATCTGAGTGGGTAAGGGATTAATTCTCTTAGTTATAAGCCTAATTTATAAAGGTTGAGGTAGGGTTCTTGAGGTACCTGAGGTAGGTGATTTGAGTGGGATCACTGTGGTGTAAGCCTGTGTTATAAAGACTGAGGTAGGGTTCTTGAGGGACCTGAGGTAGGAGATTATGTGAATCTCTGAGGTAGGACCTGTTGGTCTGAGTGTAGGTTTCTTAACAGAAATTGAGCTTGTGAGATCTTTTAATCTGAGTTGAAAAGGAGGAGATATAACCTTATCTAGCACATTGCTAGGGAGGAAGAAGGGGGAAAGTGGATGTACCCTTGATAGGGGAACCACTATAAAATTTCTTTGTATTATGGATTGATTGTGTTGTACACTGTGGATTGCTTGTGTTGTGTTATTGTGAAGTTTATTTTTCAAGTATCTGGTGAACATTTAATCTAAGTGCCAAAGAATTTTAAAAGACACCTATTTACCCCCCTCTAGGTGATTAACAACTCATAGGTTTATCTTTTACCCACAATAACACACCTTGCAATTGCACACCACAACAGCCCTAACTGGTCCACTTAGCGTGAAAGCGTGTACAAGTGAAATGTAAGTAAATATAGACTAAAAGTGTAGTACACATGTGTGAAATCTAGCCCAGATGAGTCTGAAAAATACTATTAATATCAAACTCATCAGTACCCGCGAAGAGAACTCGCGGCTGCAGCACTTGATCGTCTGCTTCCTGAGTTACCTCCTTGCCCGGGTCGCTGAGTGTACACTGCCTCGCTAGGTGAAGCAATGACTAGCATGGTGGGCACCACGAATTTGCCCCGAAGCGCAAGTAGTCCACTCAAGATCCCCTCCATTGACCTCATAAACTCCGTGAATTGAGATTGTGTGATGAAATCGCTAGGTAGATGCGAGTTCCTACGATCGTCTACCTACTCCTCATTGTCACAACTCGCATTTTCTCCGCATTTAACAATATATCAGAGTAACGAAAAATGCGCGTCATGATGCCACATCAGCAGGGGATAACTGCAGACGCTCAGGCAAAACCCCAACTAAACACCTTTACGAAAGATTTATAAGTTATTTAGAGAAAATCCAATTTAAGTTAGGCGATTAGCCGTATCGCTCAGCTCAGTGGCTCATCTAGTCCAGAAGAAAAAAAGAGTTATACGCTGTGAAAAAATACTTTATTTACAAGATTAGAAGTCCTACATGAGTATAAACATCCCCAGAGGACAACTCATGTTATGCAAGACTCTAGATTTATAATAATAGTAAAAGTAGTTTTTATGACCGTTTAAATATAATGACTTAGGTTTCAAATATGGAATGTATGAAGTAATAGTAGTAACTTTTAGACTTTAAAATACCTAACATGCAACCTAGCATAAAACCTTTCCAGAGAGCAAGTAAAAACAACCACAAAAGGGAAAGCTAGCAGCTGGCAGAGTATTTAATAATCCAAAAGAAACTATCAGTGGGCATCAACAACCTGACACAAACCCACCGAAATTATGCAAATCTGAACTAACAACCAAAATAACAAACTACCTCACGATGTTGAGGAAAACTTCAGCAACAATAGCAGTCCAAAAGCTACTACCCAACTCAGCCGCTCCATTGGCAACAACCCTGAACCTAAGGCATTCAAAAGAAGAACACCTCAGCAATAAAATACAAGTGGCAAAGGAATTAATCATGTAAAAGTACAACGGTAAGGAAGGGTTTACCAAACCCAACTATAAGAAATGTTGAAAAGTACAGCTGAGTAGTCAAATAACACAGGTAAAGTAAAAGTCTACAATGAACATATGCACCAAGTGCAGAATGAAGTCATGCTTCGACAGAATCTGCAAGGATTAGCATAAATAGCATAGACTAATCTAAGAAGCAAACTGAGCACAAAATATCTCGAAAATGAGAATCACTAACACTTGGTAAAAACAGCCAGTCCGAAGTCGGTGACCAAAACGTCCAAACCCAAACTACCAGACCCAAAAATCTCAAAAAGGGCACTGTAGTGGTGGCCACCCATCCAACACAACCCAACAGTCCACAAAACAGAGAACAAGCCAAACCACCAAGTGTAATAACCCACAACCCAGCGTCTAGTTGGTGGTCCTTTATCCACTGCCAACCTTCTTAGGCGAAGAAACATCATACCCTAACCAAATCCCAAGTCTAAACATAAAAGAAAACTTAAACAAGTCCTAAAACAATTCTAAGGACCATATAAGACGAATGCTACACGAAACGGCGAAAATATTCTAATGCTGGCCAAATTTGGCGAGCATACCTGATGAATCACAACGATACTCGATGATTTGTAAGTTGATACTCGACGAATTGTAAGATAATATTCGACGAATTCTACAATACTCGGTGAAACGACCAAACGACATTCGATGAATCCTAATGATATACGTCGAAATTCCCTTAGCTATCTTATGAAATTCGACAAATTGCTGATACTCGCCAAAAAATATTTGGACTAACAAACCAACGCCCGGCGAATTTTACTCGGCAGAACTACTATCGATACTTGACAAATCAGCCTACGATATTCGATGAATCGACCTTAACGTACTCGGCGATAATCGCCAAATTTACCTTAGGAAAAAGAAGTATCCTATATTCGACGAATCCTAACTGTGAATTCTACCTCCCTATAGTCGACAAATTCTACACAGCCGATACTCGGTGGGTTATGCCATACTCGTCGAATTGCTGACAGAGTTCTTTACCCCTAAATCAGCGGATTTCGCTCAAACGGTGTCACCCATACACGTCGGACTTCTGGCTGAAATTTTCCAACTATCCTATGGGTTCTTCTAAAATCATCCTACACTACACCTATTCTCTAAGGGAGGAGGAAGGAAAAGAATATAAGGATTAAAAGAACATGCAAGGAGAAAGATCTACGTGCCTCGAAACTTCGGAGAAACGTCGCCCGCTCGCACCGCGACAAGGATCCGCCATGAAAAGGCCCTAGCAACGATTCATGAAACTTTTGGAGGTGAAAAGAGGTCAAAATCTCAAACCCTAACTCACAAAAATCGGAGAAATGGGGAAAACTTACCACGATCGTGAAGCCCTCGCTGATAGCTCTCCAAATCCCTACTCTATTGAGGAATCCGACCACGAATCACTGGAAATCACCGGTCGAAACACGCCCATCAGTCACTCCTTCTGTTTCGCGAAAACTTCTATCGTAGGGTAGGGAAGAAGATGAACAGGACTATTCGATGCGACCTAATTCCGGCTATTTATATACCTATATAATTAATTACTATAATATAATAAACAATAGTCCAAACACGACCCAAAATCCAAATTAACTCAGAATCTTACGAAAATCGCACTGTAGCTAAATACTTACGCTACGAATCCAACTGCAAAGTCAAAATCAAAATCTGACAAACCAAACTCGGATAAAACACCACCTGAAGGCAAAATGCCACCACATCTCTATAAAAAGCTCCACCGAGTCACCAAAATAGACCCGGCTTGCGAGGGAAGGTGCATAACCATACCAAAAACCAACCACACAAGAAAACTCACTGAGTAAATTCGTGCTCCAACATGCGACGCCTGTTAACTATGTGTCAACGTAACGCCCTGATGTCAAAAATACGTCACTACAGGAATTAAAATAATCACTGAAAAATCAGGGGCATTACAGTCACCCCTCCTAAAAGGAAGTTTCGTCCCAAAACTTTACATACATAGGATCAAATCCAAAACAGAAGAAAAACATAGGCTAACCAAGAAAACACTTACCAAAAATATCAAGAGAACAGATGAGGGTGAGTCTCCCTCATAGCAGACTCCAACTCCCAAGTGGCACTCTCCACGTCTTGGTTCTTCCACAACAATTTAACCATGGGTATCATCTTCCTTCGCAATACCCGATCCTGAGTATCCAAAACACGAACAGGCACTTCCACATATGAAAGATTATGCTCCAACAGGGGCACATCATCAAGAATTTGTCTATCGCTCAGCACACACTTCTGCAATTGGCTTACGTGGAAAACATCATGCACAACCGGAAAATTTGCGGGCAAATCCAGCCTGTAAGCTGATACATGAATCCGCTCAATAACTTTGAAAGGCACCACATACCAAGGGTCCAACTTACGATTCTTACCAAACCTCTTAACACCAGACATCGGGGAAACCTTCAGAAATACCATATCCCCAACAACAAAGTCCGAATCAGTCCTTCGACGGTTGGCGTTCTTTTCATAACGCTCTTGAGATATTTGAAGCTTCTCTCGAATGTGCTCAATGGAAATATCCATCTCTTCTAGCGCTTCTAGACCCAATAACGGTCCCTCACCAACCTTGGCCCAAAAAAGGGAGTTTTGCAACGTCTCCCATACAAAACCTCAAACGAGGTCATCTGCAAACTCTCATGAAAATTACTATTGAATTCAAACTCCATCAATCTCAAACTTCATCCCACGCACCTCCATGTTCCAAAATATAACATCTGAACATATCTTCCATGATCTAATTTACTCTTTCCGTCTGACCATTTTTCTTCAGATGATTGACGATGGAATACCTCAAGTCGGTACCCAACTCCTCCTATAAACTCTTCCAAAAGCGAGACATAAACCTAGAGTCTCGATCTAATATAATACTAACAGGCACTCCATATAATCTGATGATCTCATCTAAATATAAATCAACTATCTTCTTCATGGAGTAGTCGATGTTGAACGGCACGAAGTGAGCACACTTCGTCAATCTTTTCATTATAACCCAAACTGAATCGTGTCCTCGGGGAGATCTAGGCAATCCAGTAATAAAATCCATTGAAATATTCTCTCACTTCCAACTTAGATTTTCTAAGGGCGTCAACTTGCCTCCAGGCCTACCATGATCAGCCTTAACTCGCTTGCAAGTAAAACATTCTGACACATACCTAGCTATATGGCCCTTCATACCTTACAACCAAACGATCTGCTTCAGATCCTTATATATTTTAGTAGAACCGGGATGGTAGGAAACACTAGAACCATGTGCCTCTTTGGACAACTTAACTCAGATGTCCTCAACTGCTAGAATGCAAAATCTGTCGTGGTACTTCAAAGTACCTGCATCATCAATCGAAAAGTCTGGTAATTCCACTTTCGCAGTTCTGTTATAAAGGTGCAACAAATCAGGATAATCCTTTTGATGTATCCTTGTCAGAGTAATCCATGAAGGCTCTAATACTTCCAGACTGTCGGGCGAGTCACTACTTCCCATCGATATATCCATCAAAAGAATTTCTTCCACCAGCGAATCAACAGAAAGATTGAAAATTTTTGCTGATTTCCTACTCAATGCATCGGCTACCACATTAGCTTTTCCCTGATGGTATTGGATCTCAACATCATAATCTGCAACATTTTCTAACCACTTCTGCTGAATCAAATTCAATTCCTTTCGAGTGAAGATGTACTTCAAAATGTTATGATCAGTATAAATCTTGCACAGAGCGCCATATAAAAGATGCCTCCATAATTTCAAGGCGTAAATCACAGCTGCGAACTCTAGATCATGCGTAGGGTAATTCCTTTCATAAATCTTTAACTGCCTCGGCACATACGCTATCACTTTGCCTTCTTGCATTAACATGCTACCAAGTCCAACATGTGATGCGTCCACATACACATCATACTCTATCCCTTCAGTAAGCAAGGCCAAAATCAGAGCAGTTCACAATCTCCTCTTCAATTCCTGAAAAGCCTCTTCGCACTCATTGCTCCAAACAAAAGATGTGTTCTTCTACGTAAGATTAGCCAGCGGCGCAGACAATGAAGAGAAACCCTTTATAAATCTCCAATAATAGCCTGCTAGCCCTAGGAAGCTCCTTATCTCTTTGGTGGTAACAGATCTATTCCAATCCATAATGGCAGCTATCTTCTCGGGGTCCACGGTAATTCCATCCTTATTAACAACATGACCCAGAAAAGAAACCTGAGGAAGCCAAAACTCACACTTGCTTAGCTTAACATACAACTTATGCTCCCTCAAAGCAGACAAAACTAATCACAAGTGCAGGATATGCTCTTCAGCACTGCGGGAGTATATGAGAACATCATCAATGAATATAACCATGAAACGGTCTAGGAAATCCTTAAATACTATGTTCATCGTATCCATAAAGGTAGATGGTGCATTGGTCAATCCAAAATACATCACCAAGAACTCGAAATGTCCATTTCGTGAACAAAAAGTAGTCCGTGGAATGTCCGCCTCACGAATCCTCAACTGGTGGTAGCCTGAACGAAGATCGATCTTTGAAAACACAGAGCCACCACACAACTGATCAAACAATTCATCAATCCTCGGCAGGGGATATCTAATCTTGATGGTTACCTTATTCAATTCTCTATAATCAATGCACAGCCTCATTGATCCATCCTTTTTTCTTTACGAACATCACAGGAGCACCCCACGGTGAAGAACTTGGTCTAATAAATCCATTATGCATCAACTCATCCAATTGGGTACGCAACTCCTCCAGCTCATGTGGGGCCATACAGTATTGCGCCTTAGCAATAGGATGGGTACCCGGCTCCAAATCTATGACGAACTCCACGTCTCTCTTAGGTGGAAAACCAGGAAGATTATCAGGAAATACATTAGGAAACTTGCACACAACAACAATCTCCTCAACTCGCGGCAAACTACTATCAGTCGCCAACACCGAAACCAAACAGGCAAAACATCCGGAATTTACAAGCTTTCGAGCACGTACCGCAGGAATAATCGGAGAAACTTGGCGCGGAAAACAATAAACGCTCCTGGGTTGACCGTTGTCCATCTTAAAGTCCAAGCGCTTGACCTTGCATTGGATGACTGCATCATACTTGGACAACTAGTCCATTCCCAAAATTACATCAAAATCTTCCAAGTCTATCACTTTCAGATCGGCAACAACTAGAAAATCTACTAACAGAATCGGACAACTCTGAATTCCTTGTTCCGATACCACAAAATCGCCAGAGGGAAACTTGACACAAAACGCGTCGCCAACAACATCAAGGGTCAAACTGTGACGCTCTATGAAGGTTCTAGCTACGAACGAGTGGGTAGCACCAGAATTGAAAAGAACATGCACCCAATGGTTCTTGACCTTAAAATTTCCTATAAAATCGCATACGCAATTAAGGGAACAAACGTCGAAATTATAGCTACAATTAAAAGCTAGAACTAGGTTAAGATCTAACCTGAAATCACTTGCGAAGACGTCTGAGCTTCCTCCAAAGATACTACGTTCAGCTTGCCCTTCCCCTTGTCCAATGGTTGCGACGACGACAAGGCCTGAAGTGGAACTGGTTGCAACGGGGGCTGAGCCTGGGGGCACTTCGACTTAACATGTCCTTTCTGCCCACACTAGAAGCAGGACTTCTCCTTATGACAATAAGGGGCAGTATCGTGCCCCCTCCGCTTACATGCAGAACAAACCAAATCTCCCATAGGAGCACTCTGAATCACATGAACTTGCTCCTGCTTCTGAGCTCATATCCTCTTGAAGCATTTATCGAACGGATGGCCTGGTCGGCCACAGAAACTACATAACTCTTTGCTCCTTTTCCTCGAAGCAGCATCGGGTTCTTGGGAACTCTTACCCTCGCCAGTCTTCCTCTTATCTCTTCTTATTTGTCGACCTCGATTCTTGGCATCATCGATGTCCTCAACCTTCAAAGTAGCTTCCACAACCTCGGCATAGCTTTCAAATCCATAAGCACTAGCTAGTTGTTGTATGTCATTCCTAAAACCACCCAGAAAATGTTTAACACGAATAGACTCTGAAGACACCATGTCCGGGGCAAATCGGCTCAGTTTGCTGAACTCCACCTCGTACTCGGTAATAGTAAGTTGTCTTTGTTTGAGGTGTAGAAAATCATTCATCAAACGGTCTCTCTCGACCGATGGTAGAAACTTCTTTAGCAACAACTCCTTAAAGGATTCCCATGAACACCCATCCTTAAGGTTCTCCTTCTCTCTCAACCACCAACTCTTAGCAAGTATCTTGAGTTGATACGTAGCGACCATTACTCTCTGGTCCGCTGAAACTCCTGAATAAGCAAACATCTCCTCGATGGTTATTATTTAATCATCCAAAGCCAAAACATCTGCTCTACCATCATAGGTAGGGGGTCCTAATCACTGGAAATGCGAAAAAAAAGTCATCTCTGGCAGCAACAACACCGGGAGCTCCAAAGGAGCGGGGGGATAGGAACAGGAACAGTCTAACCAACAGCCGGGTCCTGCACTCTAGGCGGCTGACTAGCAACAACCGACAATAATGCCTAGATCTGCGACTGCATCTCCAGCATCTGCCTCGACAGAGCCTCATTGCTCTGCTGCAATCCTTCTATTATGGCCTCACTCTGAGCTCTAGACGATCCTCCCTCCAACAGTGGAGTCGACCTCATCACAGGATGTCTCGACATTCTAATAACACAATGTAACAACTAATCAAAACCTAGCTTACCACAGAACCACACAACTTAGTTCAGACCATGCAAAATTAAATACTTGCTCATACTGCTAACTTGCTCTGGGATTTTCAATTATGATGTCATGCCTAAACTTAGGATGATGTACCATCATCTTGTTGACTCATGTGCCTAAACTATGAATGCATGAATTTCTTATTCCTTTTTGACTCAAAACCATGTATGTACATATGTCATCATGTAAATTTTTATCTTGGCACGTGTACTAATGCGATGTTATGTCATATATGTTGTGCTATGCAACCTAAAAGGCCTTAATGCATGTTATGAGAGGTGTACACATGAAATGTTATGCATCTCATACTACATAACATCACATGGAACGAAAAAGAAAACATGCTAATGGACATCCATGTGATGGTGGTAATGCATCCCATACAATATAACTATTAAATGTTGCCACCTATGGTGGATCCATATACAAACACATATTATGCATCTCATACTACATAATATGCCATGTATACTTCTTATCTTGCTTATGAGTGTAGTGTTCATGCTTCAGCCAAGATATACTGACGACACATCGGTGTGTGTATAAAATATAACTAGACGACTAACACTAATTTGAGATAGATGTTCGACCAATAGTCAAACAACCCTCCCTCTGATACCAACTGTCACAACCCGCATTTGCTTCGCATTTAAAAATATATCAAAGTAAAGGAAAATGTGCGTCAAGATGCTACGTCAGCAGGGGATAACTGCAAACACTCAGGCAAAACCCTAACTAAACACCTTTACGAAAGATTTATAAGTTATTTAGAGAAAATCCAATTTAAGTTAGGTGGTTAGCCGTATCCCTCGGCTCAGTGGCTCATCTAGTCCACAAAAAAAAGATAGTTATACGCTGCGAAAAAATACTTTATTTACAAGATTAGACGTCCTACATGAGTATAAACATCCTTAGAGGACAACTCATTGTATGCAAGACTATAGATTTATAATAATAGTAAAAGTAGCTTTTACGACCGTTTAAATATAATGACGTAGGTTTCAAATATGGTATGTATGAAGTAATAGTAGTAACTTTTATACTTTAAAATACCTAACATGCAACCTAGTATAAAACCTTCCCAGAGAGCAAGTAAAAACAACCACAAAAAGGGTAAACTAGCAGCTAGTAGAGTATTTAATAATCCAAAAGAAACTATCAGTGGGAGTCAACAACTTGACACGAACGCACCAAAAGTATGCAAATCTGAACTAACAACCAAAATAACAAACTACCTCACGATGGTGAGGAAAACTGCTGCAACAGCTGCAGTCCAAAAGCTACTACCCAACTCAGCGCTCCACCGGCTAGAGCCCTAAACCTGAGGCATTCAAAAGAAGAACACCTCGACAATAAAATACAAGTGGCAAAGGAATTAATCAGGTAAAAGTACAAAGGTAAGGAAGGGTTTACCAAACCCGACTATAAGAAATGATGAAAAGTACAGCTGATTAGTCAAATAACACAGGTATTGTAAAAGTCTGCAATGAACATATGCACCAAGTGCGGAATGAAGTCATGCTTCGACAGAATCTGCAAGGATTAGCATAAATAGCATAGACTAATCTAAGAAGCAAACTGAGCACAAAACAGCTCGAAAATGTGAATCACTAACACTTGGTAAAAACAACTGGGCCGGAGTCGGTGACCAAAACGTCCAAACCCAAACTACCAGACCCAAACGTCTCAAAAAGGGCACTGCGGTGGTGGTCACCTGTACAACACAACACAACAGTCCACAAAACAGAGACCAAACCAAACCACCAAGTGTAATGAACCGCAAACCGACGTCCAGTTGGTGGTCCTTTATCCATTGCCAACCTTCCTAGCCGAAGAAACATCATACCCTAACCAAATCCCACGTCTAAACCCAAAATAAAACTTAAACAAGTCCTCAAACCATTCTAAGGACCATATAAGACGAATCCTACACAAAACGGCGAAAATATTCTAAGTTCTGGCCAAATTCAGTGAGTATTCCCGACGAATCACGACGATACTCGACGAATTGTAAGACGATACTTGACGAATTGTAAGATGATACTCGACGAATTCAATAATACTCGGTGAAACGACTAAACGACATTCGACGGATCCTAATGATATACGCCAAAATTCCCTTAGCTAGCTTATGAAATTCGATGAAATGCTGATACTTGCCGAAAAATACTTTGACTAACAAACCCACGCCTGGCGAATTTTACTCAACAGAACTACCGTTTATACTCGACGAATCGGCCTACGATATTCGACGAATCGGCCTTAACGGACTCAGCGATAATCGCTGAATTTACCATAGGCAAAAGAAGTACCCTATATTCGACGAATCCTAACTTCGAATTCTACCTCCCTATAGTCAATGAATTCTACACAGCAGATACTCGGCGGGTTATGCGATACTCGCTGAATTGCTGACAGACTTCTTTACCCCTAAATCAGCAGATTTCGCTTGAACGATGGCACCCATACACGCCAAAATTCTGGCAGAAAGTTTCCAACTATCCTCTGGGTTCTTCCAAACTCATCCTACACTAATCCTATTCTCTAAGGGAGGAGGAAGGAAAAGAAGATAAAGATTAAAAGAACATGCAAGGAGAAAGATCCACTTGCCTCGAAACTTCGGAGAAACGTTGCCCGCTCGCACCGCGACAAGGATCGGCCGTGAAAAGGCCCTAGCAATGATTCCTGAAACTTTTGGAGGGGAAAAGAGGTCAAAATCTCAAACTCTAACTCACAAAAATCGGAGAAACGGGGAATACTTACCACGATCGTGAAGCCCTTGCCAAGAGCTCTCCAAATCCCTACTTTATCGAGGAATCCGACCACCGAATCTCTGGAAATCACTGGCCAAAACATGCTCGTCCGCCGCTACTTCCATTTCGCAAAACCTTCTGCCGTCGGGTAGGGAAGAAGATGAACAGGACTATTTGATGCGACCTAATTCCGGCTATTTATATACATAAATAATTAATTACTATAATATAAAACAATATAATAATCAATAGTCCAAACACGACCCGAAATCCAAATTAACTTGGAATCTTGCGAAAATCGCGTTGTAGCTAAATACCGACACTACGAATCCAACGGCGAAGTCGAAATCAATATCTGACAAACTTTAAAGTCTTTATTTCAAGGATAGCTAAATCACCTGGAGGGGAGTGAATATGTTTCTTAGTCCTTAGTGACTATCCTTTATTTTCTTTTAGTTTGCAGCTTTAGTGGTTGGTTAATTTCTGCTTTCAAGATGAGCTACCTGCACAAAGAAAATCAACACAATAAAGTACACAAAGATTTATAGTGGTTCCCTAATCTTTGGGTACATCCACTCTCCTCCCACCTTGCCAACTTCCTATTGGTCAAGGCTCTTCTTCAAACTAATGCTCTAAGGAGCTTACACCTCAGATACCTCAGGAACTCTCAGTCTCCTCCAAGACTTACACCTCAGCCACAAGGGCCTATACTCAGTGATACAAGTATCACCTACCTCGAGCAATAAAGCCCTACCACTCAGGCTATGGAGGATAGCCTTACCTTAAAGCAAACTTGCTCCTACAACTTAGATCCACAAAGGATCCTACAAGATGGAAGTGGGTTGTTGAGGTTCTTGATTGGACACAAGAGGAATTCCTCTGTGACAATCAACCTTGGGTGAGTTAAACTCAACCTCACTTTGACACCAGGAATGTTTTCCTATGTCTACTTTATTTGACTAAGTACACTATTGGATCCCTAGTTGGATTTGGGCTATGTTCACTAATTAGGATGACTGACCCACAATGTATAGCCAGGGTCATATGTTTTGAGTCTTAGAGTTTAGGCTAAGTCTTTAAGTTCAACCTTACATGGACCAGCCAGCAGAAGACCTCAGATGACTCAAGACTTAGAAGAAAATCAAGTTCAGTATATAAGTTCGACATTCATCGAACTCAGCTCAATGATCGTCGATCGCTGATCGACGAACTCAGAGTTCATTCTCTGAGTTGAGCTCGATGATATTCGAGCACAGGTCGATGAAGTCTGGATTTCAACTTCAACATATTATTTTCAGGATATTTTCTCTGAACTCAGCTCGACGAAGACAGAATCTGTGCTCGAAGAACTTGGACCACATAATTGGCAAGTTATTCATAGAATGCAAGTCGAAGAGCTCAGGTCGACGAACATGGATCTCAGGTCGACGAACAAGTTTTCTCAGGTCGACAAACAAGTTTTATCAGGCTGACGAACAGGATTTCTTAGCTCGATGAACTTGGATCTCAGGTCGACAAAATCTCTTCTATGGTCGACGATTTCTATTGCAGTTCCAGACTTAAAATTTTCCTCATTTTTTGTCCATATTCCATATATTATTTAGCAATAATTTCCTAAGTAATTAATGCACATATTCTCTGAATATAGCTGTTACTATCAGCATTGATTATGGTCTTCATCAGGATAATTACTTGCTTAATTAATTGGGACAATTGGGGAAACTCATTAATGCAAATATTCTCCAGCCGATTTTCATTCTCCAGGCAGTCAGCAATTAATGCAGACAATTCAAAATTCAAAGGAGAATTCGACAGAGATATAAAAAGAGATTTTCTTTTCAGTCGACACAACAACCAGGAAGAAGATAACAGAACATACAGAAAATCTCTCAGTCATACTCTGTGCAGAAAACACTTTGTTTTCTCCTTGATTTTACTGAAGAAGAAGAAGAACAACAATCACTATCAAGAGACTTCTTCAACTTCTACTCCAGGAGCTTTGAAGGACAACAATCTCTGAATCAGTCAGAAGTTCCTGGATCTTTTCAAGTTAAGGCTGAAGACCTACACCCTGAGCAAGGCTTCAAGTGTTTGAGAAAGAGAATACACCATCAATCTCTCTCCCCCCTCCTGTATAAAGGGTCTATTAACTTCCTTCAAAAGTTTATTTTCGTTTTTGGGCACCTGATCAAAAGCTCACAGGTGGCAGTCACCTGATCAAAAACTGCTAGTGGATTCCTACCAGGATGATAGAAGAGTGGATGTACCCAGGTTGGGGAACCACTATAAAATTTCTTTTGTTGTCTGGTTGTCCTTTTTCTTGTTGTTCTTGTTGTGGCGGTGATAGGCTAGTTGTGATGTGATATATTTCTATGTTGTGTTAGATTAGATCATCTTAGACAGTTTTACCTTTCTGTTAATATTGGTATCAATTATTCATTACTCTGATATAAAAATCTTAAACAGCCAAAAAGTTTTAAATACTCTATTCACCCCCCCCCCCCTCTAGAGTAAATCAGATCTGACCCCTATCTTTCAATTGGTATCAGATCCGTGTTCCTTTGGTTGTACAAGCTAACCCTTGAACCAAAAGATCCTTGTTAGATTTGTTCCTTAGTTTTCCTGTTTATTTCACAGCATGGCACAGAATAAAGATTATGCAAGCACCAGACCGCCAGTCTGCAACTTGAATAAATTTGCAATCTGGAAGGTAAGAATTAGGTTGTATATGAATTCAATTGATGAGCACATATATAATTCCATTTTGATAGGTCCTCCTCAACCTACAACTGCTACATCTACTTCAACTTCAAGCACACATATTGTTCCACCACCTGAGGCGACAGATGCTCAGAAAAGGGCAAAGATTGCAGATGCAAAGGCCATGAATATACTGGCTCAGACTATGTCAGATGACATATTTCAAAAAGTGGCTGAATGCACTTCTGCCAAGGCAATATGGGACTCTCTAAACCAGATGGTTGCTGGTTCAGTTGATAAGAGGAAAGACAGAAGATAAACTCTAATCTCCCAGTATAAGAACTTCAAGAAGGATGAATCAGAATCTGTTGGTGACATGTATAATAGATTAAGTTCAATTATCAGTGAGCTGAAGACCTTGGACAAAGACATCTCTCTCACTGAGGGCAATGACAAGATCCTCATGTACTTCCCCAGCTCATGGGATTCCAAGATATGGCTAATTAAGGAGGCAAGAAGTTTGAATGAGATTTTCACATAATCTCTTCTGGGAAAGCTCAAATCTTATGAGCAGTTGATCAAGTCCAGGGAAGCTGCAGAACAGAAGACTCATACAACATCAAGAAAGGAGCAGAGCATAGCTTTTAAAGCTACAGAAGAAACTGAAGCTCCAACATCAAATGAAGAACTCCTGAGTCTCTTAGTTAGGAGATTTTATAAGATGACAAGGAAGGACTTCAGAAGAAAGTCATCCAGACATGATGACAAACTTAGGTATGATAAAACACCCATTAAGGAAATTGTATGCTTTGGGTGTAGGAAACCAGGACACTTCATTTCTAAATGTCCTGACAATCAAAAGAAGGAGAAAATGAGAGAAAAAGACTCCAGGAAGCACCACTACAGCAAGCCTTCCTCCAGCAAGCACAAGAGAAAAGAGAAGGGCTTTATTGCTGAAACCTGCAGTGATACTGAAGAAGAATCTTTATCTTCCAGCTCCAGTGAAGATGAAGAAGAAGCAAAGACAAGGGAAGTTTGTCTTATGGCTATCAATGCCTCTTGCAGTCCATCAAATACTGAGGAACAATCAGAAGAATCAGACAATGAAGAATCTGAATTAGAGGCAGATCAGGTATTATCTTCCTTTGATTATAATTCAGATAGCTTCAAAACTGAATTTAATTCTTTGTATATAGATTTAATAAATTCTGAAAAAGAAATTAAAATATTTAGGGAAAAATTAACAGATCATGAAAACTTTGTTTCTAAAAATATTAAGTTAAAAGATGAATTAACTCTAGCTCAAGAACAAATAATATCACTAAAATCTGAGTTAGCTGAGGCCAGGCAACTTGAAGAATCCCTAAATGGGAGAAGCATCAAGTTGATGTACATCACAAGCACAGTTAATGTCAGGCTCAATGGCAAGCTTGGCTTAGGTGCATCATCAAGCCAACCGCCACTAATTCAGAAAAATATTTTGACAAAACCAATTAAGTTTGTTTCTGAAAAAGGAAAAGAGAAAATAGATAATGATAAAAATGTTTAACCAACTGAATTAAAACCAAAGAATACGAAAAGGAGACAAAATAAGAAAAAATCCAAATAATAACAATGTTCAATAGATTTTGTCGAACTCTGATCGACGAAATGTGTACAGTTCGTCGAACTCCAGTCGACAAACTCCGAACGCAGATTTCTATTATAATAATTCGTTGAACTACGATCGATGAAACCAGTATGGTTCGTGGAACCGAGATCGACAATTTTGGGGCCCAGAGAAGACTACTTTCATTCTCTAAGTTTAGTTCGACGAACTCATCCCCATTCGTTGAACTCAAGTCGACGAACTCACTTGAATTCGTCGAATGCAGTTCAGTATATTAGAAACTTTAATTCTTCTAAAATTTATAATCAACCAAGATCTTCTTTTAATCAATTTAACCAATGGATTATACCACCTAGAAGATATCACCCTTTAGGTTATAAATGATAGCCTGAATATTCTTATATCTCTAGTTTTAGTTATGTGAAGAAAGAAGGACCCAAGGTAACCTGAGTCAAGAATAGCTAATCTGTTTATTTGCAGGTGAAAGACTATCATGTTGGAACCTTAGTTCTGATTTGGGTCAGGATCACTATTAGGAATATTAGATTGACCCAAAATGTATAGTCATGGGTCATAGGATTATTTCCAGGTTTGGTCATTCAGAAAAATTCTAGATAAGTTCAGATTTGAAGTTCAGAAAATTGCTGGAAGAAAATCTCTGAACTCAGTTCAACGATCTCTGAGCAGAGATAAACGATCTCCGAGCTCAACTCAAAGAAAACTGTAAAACTCAGATGCAGTTCAAAATCTCTGAACTCAGCTCAACGATCTCCGAGCTGAGTTCAACGATCTCCGAACCCAGTTTGAAAAAGCTTTAAAATTTAGTTTGGCAATTTCCTGTGCCGTCTTTCAAACCTTCTTATTTACAGCTGGCAGATTTAATTAAGGCTTAACTGCATGCATTTATAGCTCTTAGATTTAATGCTATATATTCTTATCAAATATAGTCGTTTGAATGATAGTATAAAATATGGCTTATTACAGAGATTAAATGCCAATTGATTTCTCAAGACAGATTCCATTCTCGGGAATTGATTTAGCCATTCCAAGATAGAAAGAATTCAAATGCTTGAATTCTTCAGGCATTAAATATACAGATATTATATCTTACAGAGAATATAAGAAGAGTAATACAGCACTCGATAGAACAGAAGAAACAGAGAGAGAATAATCAAGAAGGCCTTTTCTCTCACAAAAGAAGAACTCAGCTACAAGTTTTCTTACAACAAATCAACTTCATCTTCTTCATCTGCTCCAGGCTTTCAAGAGACATTCAATTCATATCAGTCTAAAAGCTTGTTGGAGAGCAACATCAATTAAAGACCTACTCACCCTGTGCAAAGCTTCCCAGCCTGAACCCTTTTACATCTCAGGGGGAGCTTTGACAACATCACTGAATCCACATAGTCTTCTCATTGTGATTGAGAAAAGAAGACTTTCATCACTCTCTCATCCCCACTTATACAAAGGGTTGTTATCTCCCTTCAAAAGTGATTCCTGGTTCACAAGTCTCCTTTCAAAAGACTTGAGGTTTGGTTTTTGAGTACCTGATCAAAAGCTCATTGGTGTCAAGCACCTAATCAAAAACCTGAGTGGATTCCTACTAGGGTAGTAGAAGAGTGGATGTACCCAGGTTGGGGAACCACTATATATCCTTGTGTCTTCTGGTTGCTTGCTCTCTTTGTTCTTTATTTTTGTGTTGTGATTTGCTTTACTTAGTATATAACTCTAATTAGGTTAAGTTAAGATCTATCCCCCTCACTTTCATATCCTACCACAGAGCAACAGTGGTATCTGGATAGTGGCTATTCTAAACACATGACTGGAAATAAGGACAACCTAATCAACTTCAAGTGAAAGTTAAGACCAAAAGTAATATTTGGTGACTCCAATTGTGGCCAGACTAAAGGCTATGGAAAGGTCTAGATTGGAGCTGTCACCTTCAGAAAGGTAGCCTATATAAGTGGACTGAAGCATAACCTTATCTCCATAAGTCAGTTATGTGATGAAAGGTTTCAGGTATCATTTACTAAAACTTCTCGTATTATTACCTCTTTAGATAACCATGTAGTTTTGACTGGCACTAGAGTAGGAAATATTTATGTAGTCAATTTTAAATCTGCCAAAACTGAAATCTGCCTGTTTAATTCAACTAGCAACAATAATGACTTTTAGCATAGGAGATTAGGTTATGTTAACTTGAAAAATATTGCCAAACTCTCTAAGGACAACCTGTTAGAGGATTGCCTTCTTGCCCCTATAAGAAGGAAAGCCTTTGCAGGGTTTGTCAATTAGGCAAGCAAACTAAAAGTAGTTTTAAATTAGTAAATAAAAGTGACTCACCTAGAATATTGTACTTACTACATATGGACCTTTTTGGTCCTATTGAAGTACAAAGTCTAGGAGGGAAATCTTATACTTTAGTTATTGTAGATGACTTCTCTAGATTTACTTGGGTATTCTTTCTGAGATCTAAGTCTGATAACTTCAAGGTTCATACAGATTTTCTCAAGAACATACAGATTTAGTACTCTACTCCAGTTACATTGATCAGAAGTGATCATGGTACTGAATTTGAGTCTCTTCGTATGCAAGAGTTCTGTAAGAAGGAAGGTATCAGGCACTGCTTCTCAGCTCCTAGAACACCTCAATAAAATGGGGTTGTTGAAAGGAAGAATAGAACCCTAATTGAATCAGCAGGCACATTACTTGCAGATGCTCATTTGCCCCTATCATTTTGGGCAGAGGCTGTGAGCACAGCAAATTATGTATTGAATAGAAGTCTTATACACAAACTTAAGAATAAGACTCCAATGCCCAGTTTTCAGGCCTAGAGTTGCTGGAAGCTAATGCCCGACGGTAGAGAGACCGCTGGCGGTAGGTCGATGAGCTCAGTATTGGATCCAGTGCACACATTCATGGGATCCAGTGTGCACGACCACTGGTCATGTGTCACTGATCGTGCGCTCTATTCTCCATTTTCTGAGTTCTGCCTAGGGCAAATGCACGACCATTGGACTTAGTGCGCACGACCACTGGTCGTGTGCCACTGCTCGTGCGTGTTGATCCCGTCTTTCTAGAGTTCTGCCATTATTGATCGCACGATCATAGGATTCAGTGTGCACGACTACTGGTTGTGCTCCACTAATCGTGCGGACGGGTGCAGGTCCGTCATTTTATTTCGTGGTCATCTGATCCTTCCTTAAACCCGATCCAAGGGTCCAGGAGTACAACCTCGGGCTCGCGAGAGGCCCTCAAGGTGCGAGCAATAGAAGCAGGCGAGAGGAACCGATAGGCGAGTGGGACCATGTGGTCCACTTGCAGGTGGCGAGACGGGTGGTCTCTGCAATAGGCGAGACGCCCTTTTGAGACGCGAGTAGGCCCTTAACAAAAGATTTCGATGAGAGGGCCCCATAGCGAAGGATGCCTGCGAGATGGCCAGGAGGGCTCGTCTCGCCGATGGGTGCTTCCCTACTCGCCATATAGAAAGAAGGTCATCTTTACTTTTCAATACCCATGGGGGATTTTACTCTTCTATCCCGGGTAATTTTACCCTTTTGCTCTCGATGGTCTGCATATAACTCTTCAGAATAGCGGAGTTTGGCTGGTGGCAGACCCAACCAGGGGTATTTTGGTAATTTCAGGACGGTTTAGTTTGGTTATTGGAAGTTCAAACTCAGAAAACTATAAATAGACCCATAGGGGTTCTTCAGAAGCAGGTTTTTTTCCGGGACTTAAGAGGATTTTTCTGTGCTTTCTGAGGAGCTCCAAGCCCATCTTTTGGCTTTAGAGGGGAAGCTCTCAGAGATCTTCCGGGCAAGCAGTGGGACCTCCCTGCTGAGGCTTTGGGTCGGTTTCTAGTCCTTCACGACCAGTCGGAGGTCAGAGCTTGGGACGAGTAGGTATTGGCTACGCCCCTATTTTTTGAACTTTTGTCGAAGTCAAATTTTGGCTTCAACACCAGGATCTTCCTCCCAAATGGTTTTATTAGGGCTGAGAGCCCCTTTCCTTCATTCTTTATCACTTAGAGGGTTGATCAAGGATTTGGGGGAGAGTGAGGAGGAGGAAGGAGAAGCTCTTCCACCGCCATTGACGAAACTTCGGAGCTCCGATCATCATTCCGAGACCGGATCCGTGGAGAGAGCGTGGACGCACTCGTGTCAATCCATTCAAAGCAAGGATTCCATGGATAGGAGGAGAGGTCGTAAGGTAACAACACTTTCTCCTCTCGGTTTTTAGGATGCGTGAATAGCATCTCTTTTCTTCCTTGTTTTCCAAGATTTTGGGCACCAAATCTCTCAAATGAGAGGGGTTTGGGTCTCCATGGTTCAAGAGGAACTACCGGGTCGATTGTGTCCATCCACGGCATGATTTTGCATTAGAGATCCGCTCCGTTAGTGGATTAGGAATTATGGGTGAAACCGTAGTCACGACCGTTAGGCCGACTCGGTGATGTTGCATAGCGAGCCTTAAGGATTTTGTAGAAATCTGTTGCGGCAAGATGTCATTTGTGATGTATGTGTTTTCCCCCTTTTCCGAGTAAGTACGTGTAGCCGGAACCGGATAAGGTTAGCTCCGCATGGCGGTAGATGGTTTCCTTGGTGCATGGGAATGTTGCAGTATGAATGATGGATTAGGGTGGGGAAAGGCTATGAATTGTGATGTGCTAAGGTGCGGCTTTGTCTCCGTGGTCAGCTGGCTATCCCGTGACGTGTAAGTCATGTGGGGAGAGTGTCCTGGTGAGACTAGTCCCCTTTTATGAGACTGGCGAGAATTCCAAGCATAGGACAAGCCCGGGCGATGAAGCCCACAAGCGGGTGGGGTCCGGTGAGGGTTCTTAGAATCGGTTTGTGTGTGAGATGGAATCCTGACGTGTGAAGTCATAGTTTGTAGGCAAGCCCGGGTCTAAGACCCACGAGTGGGTGGGCCTTGGCAAGATTTCTATGTGGCGGCTTGTATGCCGTTAGGGGAATTGCAGTACCCTTTTGTTTGTGGCTTTTATGTCGTTAGGGGAAGTGAAGTACCCTTTTTTTTGCGGCTTGACGCCGATGGGGAAATTGGAAGTACCCAGTTGATATGTTATGATGATGTGCTAGCTACATACGCGATAGGGTGCCTTGGGTGAAGCCCGTGTTTGCATACATGCTGCATAGTAGGCCCCTTTAATTATATAATCAATATAGAAAACATGTTTGGTGTTTGAGACATCCAAACCTATTTTTAAAGCTTTACATGTTTATGTATATGACATACGAAGTACTGACTTGCAGGTTGGAGGTGTATCCCGGGGTCCATTAGGGGCGGCCGAGAGGAGATGTGTTGGTTACACAGTAGAGGTCAGCCTTTGCTAACCCATGTTACCCCAAATTTTTACAGGCCAAGGATCGCGAGTAGGAGAAAGTGCGCCGGCTGAAAAGTCCTAAGCCTCATAAAGTGATTACCATGCTTACTAGTTGTTTTCTTCTTGACTTTGATGCTCCATGTTTTTGGTATTTCTGGCTTGCATGCCGAGGTAGCCAAGTGGTTCTTTTGCACATTGATGTTTGACCTTGTGGTGTTAGACTTATTTTGTGTAAGGCCTTAAGGCCATTTTGATACTCCTGTTTGGTAGTGGATAACTTCTTGTTTTTGTTGGTATGTTTCCGCTGTTGATTTGTTCTGAGTTTTGAGTTGGGTAGTTAATATCATCTTTTAATACTAAAGTTGTGGCGTCCGTATATTGTGGGGCCCCGGCCGGACCCATATTATATGGTCATTACAGGGGAGGTGTTACAATTTGGTATTAGAGCCAGGTTAGTATCCAAGGTATGTGTTCGTGGACGAATGTCCTAAACGAAATGCGTTAAGAAGTTATCCACGTATGAGTATCGCGGGACCGTGAGTGTCCTGGTGTCTAGTTGTGCAACTAGAAGCAAGTTGAGTTTGCTAGTTTCATGTTGAAGGGTGATGCTAGCTGTGGTAGGTAAGCCATAGCGGTCATCAGTTTCCTGGACGCACCCCGCCCTTGGAAGAGTTTGGGAATGCTTTCTTGAAAAGTATATTCATGTGTCAACGAGGTTAGCCCTTCAGAGGCAATTCATGCACTTGGTGCAGCGTGTCAAGACAATGGATGAGTATGATCAAGAGTTTACTCGGTTGGGCCGTTATGCTGAAACGACCATGACTGATGATGTGGAGAGGGACAACCTCTTCTACCACGGAATGAGGGAGAATCTGAGGTAACCCCTCATATCTATGAAGAATGCTGGTTTCAATGAGCTGGTTGAGGCTGCCAGAACCTTGGAGAGCGATTTGGAGCGAACCCAATGTCGAAATGGTTTTGCTGCAAAGCAGGGAGAAGGAAAGCCTTCTCAAACTCAAGGAAGAACTGAAGGGAGTAAGTGGAAGAAGAAGTCCCATCCCTACAAGAATTCGGAGAAAGTAATAATGGCAGATTCTAGCGCTTCTCGTTTTCAACCCGTGCAACCAAGGGCGTATAACCTTGGGCAGTAGGAAGCGATCCGCCAACCCGATGTGGTGACATGCTTTGTGTTAGTTTCTGAGTACCCTGCTAAGGTACTATTTGATATGGGAGCGTCACACTCCGTCCTTGTAGAGAGCTTTATCCGGAGGATTGGAGTTGAGCCATTCTTGGCGGATGCAGAGATGAAGGTGTGCATGCCCAATGGGCCATCCATGACTACCGGGGCGAAGGGGCACAGTTGTTGGAGTCAGGACAGAGTTGACTTCACGATAATAACAACGGTTTTACCATTGGTGGAGTTCGATGTCATTTTGGGAATGGACCGGCTTGCAGAGCAACGTGTCAGTATTGACTGCCTATCTAAGGTGGTGACCCTGAGGGGTGAAGGGCGGTCAGAAGTTAAGTTTGAGGGCCTCAGTAGAGTGGCCTTTTCCTGATTTCGGCCATGCAGTTGGTGCGGGCAGTTAACCAGGGGGTAGCTTTTGTAGCATTATTGGAGGTTCGCCTTTCCAAGTTATCCCTTGGGGAAGTGCCAGTAGTGGCGTAGTACGAGGATGTGTTCCCTGAGGAGCTTCCTGGAGCACCTCCTCGACGGGAGATTGATTTCTCGATCAAGTTAGTGCCGGAGGCTGGGCCGGTGTCAGGTCCTCCTTTTAGGATGGCACCAAAGGAGTTAGCCGAAATCAAAGTACAGTTGTAGGAACTGTTGGAGCAAGGGTATATTAGATCCAGTTCTTCACCATGGAGCGCACCAGTGCTATTCGTGAAGAAAAAGGATGGTAGTATGTGGCTGTGCATAGACTACCGAGAGTTGAAAAAATTGACCTTCAAGAATAAGTATCTGATTCCTCGGATAGATGACATGTTCGACCAGTTGGTGGGGTCGGTGGTGTATTCCAAGTTGGATCTGACGTCAGGGTACTATCAGTTGCGAATTCGAGACGAGGACATACCCAAGACAGCTTTTGGTACAAGGTATGGTCACTTTGAGTTCTCGGTGATGTCGTTTGGGTTGACGAACGTGCCATCCGTATTCATGGACTTGATGAATCAAGTTTTTCGGGAGTACTTGGACTCTTTTGTTAGTGGTCTTCATTAACGATATCTTGGTGTACTCCAAATCAGAGGCCGAGCATGAGACTCACTTGCGAGTGGTCTTGTAAGTGTTGAGAGAGAACCAGCTTTATGCAAAGTTCTCGAAGTGCGAGTTCTGGTTGGAGAAGGTGACTTTTCTGGGCCATGTGATTAGTGGTGATGGGGTGGCGGTGGAACCAGCGAAAGTTGAAGCCATCAGAGATTGGCCAATTTTGAGAACCATGGCGGAAGTCCGAAGTTTTCTTGGACTAGCCGGATACTATAGAAGGTTTGTGCAAAACTTTTCACTAATAGCCCTACCCCTCACCTCTCTAACTCGTAAAGACCAGAAGTTTATTTGGACTCCGGAGTGCAGTCAGGCGTTTGACACTCTAAAGGGGAGGCTAATGGCAGCTCCAATCCTAAGCCTTCCTAAAGGGACTGAAGGATTTCAGATTTTTAGTGACGCATCTGGATGCGGTTTGTGTTGCGTGTTGGTGCAACATGGCAGCATGATAGCTTTTGGGTCTAGGCAGCTAAAGCCTCATGAGAGGAATTACCCCGTCCATGATTTAGAGTTGGCGGTAGTAATTTTTGCTTTAAAGTTATGGCGGCACTATGTGTATGGTGCGAGAGAGGAGATCTTCACGGATCACAAGAGCCTGAAGTATCTTCTAGATCAGAAGGACTTTAATATGCGGCAGCGCAGATGGGTCGAATTCCTTGGAAACTAAGAAGTGGCGATTCAGTATACGCCAGGCAAAGCCAACGTGGTGGCGGATGCCTTGAGTAGGAAATATTTTGGTCAAGGGAGTCAGATCGAAGCTCATGATGAGTGCTTGATGCAGGACTGGGTGTCCCTTAGCATGGAGTGTGTAGCAAGAGGCGAGTCTAGCGTGGCTCGGTTGAACTGGATTGAAATGCAGAATGATTTATCCGATCGTATTTGGAAAGCGGCCTGTTTGGATGTGGAGTTCTTGTCATACGTGGTGGAAGCCCAAAAGGGTGAAAGTAGTGCCTGGGAGTTGATTGATGAGATTCTGAGGAAGGACGGAAGGATTTGTGTACCGCAGTTCCGCATGCTCTGTGAGGAGTTAATGTTTGAGGCTCGCTTCACCAAGTACTCCATTCACCCGGGCAATACAAAGATGTACTTGGATATGAAGAAATCCTTTTGGTGGCCTGGTTTGAAGCGGGATGTAGCTTTGTACGTGAGTCGGTGCCAAACTTGTGCCTTTGTGAAGGCGAAGTGTCAGAAGTCGGGCGGGTTCCTGAAGCCTCTTCCTATTCCCGAGTGGAAATTTAATGACATCTCCATGGACTTTATACATGGGTTACCTAGGTCGCAGCAGGGTAATGACGCAATTTGGGTGATCGTGGATCGCTTGACCAAAGTGGCTCACTTCATCCCAAATCGGTAAGAGCACAGTGTGGAGAAGCTGGTAGAGTTGCATGTTCGCAACATCGTGCGACTACATGAAATTCCTAAGAGTATAGTTAGTGATCGCGATGGACGGTTCACGTCAAAGGACTGGAGGTTGGTTCAGAAGAGTCTAAGAACGAAGCTCAAGTTCAGTACGGCTTTCCATCCTCAAACTGATGAGCAAACTGAAAGAACGAACCGTACTTTGGAGGATATGCTGAGGATGTGTACTTTTGACTTCGGTAAGAAGTGGGAATATCACCTCTTCTTGGTAGAGTTCGCTTATAACAGCAATTACCAATCAAGTATAAAGATGGCGGCGTATGAAGCTTTGTATGGGAGGCGGTGTCGAACACCGATGTCTTGGACACACGCAGGAGATACCAAACTTTTGGCAAAAGAAGTGGTAGCTGATGCATGCGAGTTGGTGCGAACCATTCAAGAGCGCATGAAGGTTGCTCAAGATCGGCAAGCAAAATATTTTAGTGCTCGCCACAGGAAGGTGGAGTTCACGATAGGCGACTGGGTCTATCTAAAGATCAAGCCGTTCAAAGGCATTTCGTGGATTTTTTTTGGTACATTGGAATATATGTACCAGATTTGAAGAAGCCTCACCCTACTCAATGATATACATCAAGTTGTATTTGATGTGCTTTGAGTTTATGTGTGCAGGTTAAGTAATTGCAGGAAAAGCATAAAAGTTTCTAAGTCCATGTGTCGACACCTAGAAGAAAAGTGTTGACACTTAAGAAGGCTTGTGTCGACACCCAGTGAAGCTGTGTCGACACTTGGAGTAATTGTGTCGACACCAGGACGGCGGAGTCGACACCAGAAGAAAAGTGTCGACACATATAGGTTGTGTCGACACACAGTGAAGAATTGTCAACATTATCTGTGTCGACACTTAGAGGCAGTGTCGACACCCAGAGAAACTTTGTCGACAGCAAAAATGTCGACACTAGGAGGCTGTGTCGACACTCAGCAAACTTCAACAAAGTTCAAGTACATGTGTCGACACTCGGAGGATGTGTCGACACTCAGCAAAGTTTCAACACACAAGGAGTTGTGTCGACACAAAGGAGATGTGTCGACACTCAGCAAAGTTTCAACACACAAGGAGTTGTGTCGACACAAAGGAGATGTGTCGAAACTCAGCAAAATTTCAACACAGAAGGCATGTGTCGACACAAAGGAGATCTGTCGACACTTAGCAAAGTTTCAACACAGAAGGCTTGTGTCGACACAAAGAAGATGTGATGACACTTATCAAGTTTCAACACAAGAAGATGTGTCGACACAAAGGAGTTGTGTCGACACTTAGCAGAATTCAACAAAGTATTAAAGAAGAAGGCTTGTGTCGACACACAGAATCAGTGTCGACACATTCAGAAGAAGCAGTGTCGAGAAGCTGTTACAACAACACAAGGAGTTGTGTCGACACCATGAAGGCTAGTGTCGAAACTTAGTCTACTTGTGTCGTCACTTAGTCTATTTGTGTCGACACATAAAGACTATCTGTCTCGACACTTTCAGACAGTGATAGAGATTTCAAGAAGTGACTGGATGACTTGATAGCTGTCATTTCAACCGGTCAACTGCAACTGTCAGAGCCATCAGAAAGTTGTTAGAAACTGGATCAGCCGGTCACCATGGAGAAAGCTTATTTAAAGACCTTTCTCCTTCAACAGAAAGAAGAATGATTAGAGGATCAAGGAATTGAAAAACAACACAACAAAGAAGAAGACCTTCAAGAGAAGATCTAAGAAGTTGGAGAGAGAGAGCTCCTTCTAAGAAGACCAGCTGTTGAACCAGGCTGATAAGTAAGATTCAGATTAAAATCAGAATCTCAAGACAGCAGTTGATTGAAGATCATCTGCATAGAGATACAACCCTATTGTGTTCTAATTCAAGAAGCTTTGAAGAAATCCAAGGGAGGTTGATCTCTGCCAAGTTCTTCCAAGAACTCATCAAGAAACTAGTCAACTCATCTCTCTCTTTCAGAGTTGTGGTTATATACTTTGTAAACTTTATTTTCTATAGGATCCTAAGGGATCTGAGCTGTAAGCCTATTTTATAAAGGCTGAGTGTAGGAGACAGTGTGCTTTGAGTGTAGGTCTTGTTGAAGACTGAGGTAGGGTCTAGTGCCTGAGTTGTAGGAGACTTTGTTCTCTGAGTGTAAGTCTTGGTGAAGACTGAGTGGAAGGGATTTTGTGCCTGAGTTGTAGGACTGGGATCACACTGAGTTGTAGGAACCTGTTTGGGGTTCTGAGTTGTAAGATCTGAGGATCTGAGAAGAAGTGGAGAAGTTGGGCCGAATCTAGTACACTACTAGATAGGCGAAGGGGGAAAGTGGATGTACCCAGACCTTGGGGAACCACTATAAAATCTGTGTGTACTCTGTGTGTGATTAATTCTGTGATTGTTGTATTATCAGTGCTGAATTGCTGTAGAGAATTGCAAATACAGGTCATATTATTCAGTGTTTCTGCCTGTAATTTTAAAAAGATTAAGTTCACTTATTCACCCACCCCCCCCCCCCCTCTAGGTGATTAGGTACTATTTCTTTCAAGTGGTATCAAAGCCAGGTTACTCAAAAAGGACATAACAGTCTGAGTAAAGATCCAGTAGGCTGAATCAGAATAATCAAGAATCAAGAAAATGGGTTCTACTGAGAATCACAAAGAGCTAGGATCCATGAAATTGTCAATCTGCAGAAAAGAGATATTTGGCATATGGAAAGAGAGGGTTAGACTCTTTATGGAAGCATCTGACCCAAGAATATACATCACAGTCAAAGAAGGGTCATATGTGCCAGTGAAGATTTCCATTCTAGATGCAAATCAGAAAACTCCTAAGGACTATTCAGAAATGACTAAAGATGAAATAATTCTGGCCACTATGGACAAGAGGGCCCAGAATATTATTGTAAGTGCAATTGATGATGCCACATTTCAGAACCTAATACATTGTAAAACCTCAAAAGAAATGTGGGACACACTAATAGTTTACATGGAGGGATCTGAAGAGGTAAGACAAGACAGGAAGTCTTTGTTAAATCAGGAGTATGAAAGCTTCAGACAAGGAAAGTCTGATAGCATTACTGAATGTTACAAGAAATTCTATAGGATAGTCAATGAATTGATGTCCTATGGAAGAGAATTCAGCAACTATGAGCTGAATGACAAGTTCTTAAGATCCCTAACTAAGGATTGGGACACCAAGATTTGTGTCATTAGGGAAATGGCCAAATTAGCTGATATACCTCCTCCAACCTTATTTGGAAAAATGTTATCTTATGAAATGCAGTTAATGGTTAGAAAGGAGGAAGAGAAGACTACTAGAGTGGAGCACAAGGAAAGAGCTATGGCCTTCAAGACTGAAGCCACTAGGAAGTATAGAAGCAAGTCTCTATCTCCACCTCAAATAGTTGCTGAGACAGTCACAGAAAATTCAGATAGTAAGAATTCAGAAAGCAGTGAAAGTGATGAAGACTTTGCAGCCTTCACTAGGCATTTTCAAAAGTTTCTGAAAAAGAAGCAGTGGAGGTCTAAGCCATCCACTTCACAGACAAAAGATGACTACTATCAGAACAGGAAGTCATCAAGGAATGACAGAAGAAAGTCCAAGCCAAGTAAAACTACATCCTCAAAGATTGTATGTTATTATTGCAATAGACAGGGACATGTAGTAGCTGACTGTCCAGAAAAGAGGAAAGAGTCAACTGACAAGAAGAAGACTCAGTTTAAGTGCAAAAAGGAAAGGTCCTTTGTTGCCAAGAAGGATAAGAGTTTGACTTATCAGTCATCTTCAGAAACAGATTCAGGAGCTGAAGCCTATATTGGACTGTTTGCTGAAGAGGAGGAAGATGAGTTCATGCAGTTAATGAACTCAATTTATGAGCATGAGGACATTCAGTGCAAGGGACTGATGACCTTTTCTGGAGGAGACAAAATCCAGGATCATCCTCGACCAAGTAAGGTACAAAGTTGTTCTTCAAGTTCAATTTCTTGTACTGAGTCAGAATCAGATACATCTGCATCAAGTGATGTGGGTGGGCCTGAATCTGAAGGTGATATTCATCAGTTAATTGATGAATATAGGGACTTGTTGCAGGCCGTAAAGAAAAGCAAAACCTTGGCCAAAAATCAGGCAAAGGAGATTGCTAGTCTTAAATTGGATGCTGCTGATTCAGACAAGTTGTTTGATCAGAAACTGAATGAAATAGCCAGACTGAAGAACATTACAGTTATTCAGATGGGAACTATTACATTTAAGAATGATCAAATTAGGAATCTGGAGGTTAGACTTCAGAAGGAGAAGGATATTGTGGCTAGCTTTTCTAAACCCAAATCTATTTTACCCTTGATAGATGAGTTTGTACCTCATAAGGGTAAGGCTGGATTAGGATTTACAAAACCTGCCTGGACTGCTAGGTCCAAGTCTAAGGGCAAAGCCCCAACACTAAACAAAAAGCCTGATGTAGATACTTCATCCAGGGTTGTACCAAAACAAAGGTACAACAGGTTTGAGTGCTGGTGTTGTGGCAAGATAGGCCACTTTTCCATAGACTGTTGGCACAATTTAAGTGTCAAGGAGAGTAGCAAACTACCTGCTAGAAGAGTTACAGGTAGTTTTGTTAAAAGTCAAACTAACCTGCACCAAGTACCCAAGAATTATTTGGGTTCTAAGGTTAAGTAATCTATTTTGCAGGTGAGTCCAAGTGGTCATGCCCCTATATGGTACTTGGACAGTGGATGTTCCAGGAACATGACTAGAACTAGGGGATTGATGAAGGATTATACATCTATCAAAAATGGGCCTAAAGTTACCTTTGGTGGTTCAGAAAAAGGAATCATCAAAGGCTTTGGTAACATTTTCGGTAACCAAATTACAATTACTCAAGTGGCTTATGTAAAGGATTTGAAACATAACCTCATTAGCATAAGTCAGCTGAGTGATTTAGGATATGACATCTCATTTGTCAAGGATGGTTGTCATATCAAAAGGTCAAGTGATCAAAAGATCATTCTGACAGGATATAGGAAGAGTAATGTCTATTGTCTAGACATTATATGTGAGAACATTGTTTCTCCTATTTGTCTTGTAGCTGATGAGAAAGTCTCACATTGTGTTAAATGGCACAAGAGGCTGGCCCATCTTAACTATAAAACAATTGGTCAACTCTTTAGCAAAGAGTTAGTGAGGAATGGTCCTCAGGTTAAGTGTATAAAGGTTGGGATATTCTCAGCTTGTCAAAAGGGCATGCAGACCAAATCCACCTTTCATAGCCTTGATAACAAGGATTTTGTGAGGTGTCTATACCTCTTGCATATGGATCTTTTTGGTCCTATGCCAGTTCACAGCCTAGGTAGGAAGGTCTACACATTTGTAGTAGTTGATGACTACTCAAGGTATTCCTGGGTGTTCTTCCTAAGGCAAAAATCTGAAACTCCAAGTATCTTGTATAGTTTTGTTAAACAAATTCAGAATGAATTGGACAGTACAGTGGTCAAAATCAGAAGTGACCATGGTACTGAATTTCAGTCTGAAAGTATGACAAAACTGTGTGAAGAGTTTGGAATTTTTCAGGAATTTTCCTCACCAAGAACACCTCAGCAAAATGGTATTGCTGAAAGGAAAAAGAGAACCTTGATAGAGGCTGGTAGAACCCTATTGAGTGACACTTCTCTCCCAGAATATTTCTGGGCTGAGGCAGTTAATACTGCATGTCATGTAATCAATAGGGCTACTATCACCAAGAGCCACAAGAAGACCCCCTATGAGATTGTGAAGGGCAGAAAACCAAATCTATCCTATTTCAGGATCTTTGGTTGCAAGTGTTATATCCTTAACAATGGTAAGTCTTATCTAACCAAGTTTGCTGCCAAATCCCAAGAGGGGATCTTTGTTGGGTAGAGTAATAATAGTAAGGCTTATAGGGTCTAGAACTTGATTACTCAAGTTGTAGAAAAGTCTGTTCATGTAGTTTTTGATGAAGCTAGACTCATTAACAATGAATTGCCTAGAAGTGTTTGCAGCTCTATAGGTGTAACTGAGAGAATGGAGAAGCTTACCTTAACAGAAGGTTCTTCTGTAAGTCAGCAAGTCGAAGATGGTGGCTGCTGTCCAGGGGGAGTACAAGATACACCAGAAGCTGAAGAGGATCAAGAAGTGCAGCTAAATGAAGAGAATGAAGGTGTACAACCTGAAGACAGACTGCCTCCTACAAATAGGCATTTAAAAGATCATCCAGCCAATCAAATTATTGGAGATCTCAGGCAAGGGGTACAAACAAGGAGCAGGAATCTAAGTTCAGTTCTCTACTTCAGCTTTCTATCCCAAGTAGAGCCAAAGAAATTTGAAGAAGCAATCCTAGACCCTCATTAGATTGAGGTCATGCAAGAGGAGTTGAACCAGTTCAAAAGATGCAAGGTCTGGGAGCTAGTTCCTAAACCAAAGGACCACAACATTATTGGAACTAAGTGGATCTTTAGGAACAAGTTGGATGAGAATGGAATTATTATAAAGAATAAAGCTAGATTAGTTGCAAAAGGATATAGGCAGGAAGAAGGTATTGATTTTGATCAAACCTTTACTCCAGTAGCAAGACTGGAAGCAATAAGGATGTTCCTTGCCTATGCAACATATCAAGGATTTAAGGTATATCAAATGGATGTTAAGTCAGCTTTTCTGAATGGAAACCTGAAGGAAGAAGTCTATGTAGAGCAGCCATCAGGTTTTGTAGATTCTCTTAAACCTGACTATGTATATAGACTTAGAAAGGCTTTGTATGGGTTAAAACAAGCCCCTAGGGCTTGGTATGAAACCCTGTCTAGTTTCCTCATTGAGAACAAATTCTCAAGGGGGAAAATAGACAAGACTCTATTCCTTAGGGAATCCAGAGGCAAGATTATCTTAGTCCAAATATATGTAGATGACATAATATTTGGGTCTACAGAAAGTAGTCTTTGCAGGAAGTTTGCAAAACTTATGCAAGGACAATTTGAAATGAGCAGTATGGGGGAACTTAAGTTCTTCTTGGGTCTCCAAGTTAGACAAACTGAGGATGGTTTATCCATATGCCAGTCTAAGTTCACCCTAGAGTTGATAAGGAAGTATGGTATGGAATCATCCACTACCATGAAAACTCCTATGGGGTCAAGCATGTCTCTAAGCAAAGATGATGCAGGGAAACCTGTAGATGAGACTTTGTATAGAGGGATAGTTGGCTCCCTACTGTATTTAACTGCTAGTAGACCAGATATCATGTATGCTACATGTGTCTGTGCTAGGTACCAAGCTTGCCCTAAAGAATCTCATTTGACAGCAGTCAAAAGAATTTTGAGATATCTTAAGGGCACACCTTATCTAGGCCTTTGGTACCCTAGGAATGGAGATTTTGAACTGACAGGTTATTCAGATGCAGACTTTGAAGGCTGCAAGGAAGATAGAAAGAGTACCACAGGAACCTGTCAATTTCTAGGTGGAAGGCTGGTGTCATGGAGTAGCAAGAAACAAACAAGTGTGGCTATCTCCACAGCAGAATAAGAGTATATGGCTGCAGGAAGTTGCTGTGCTCAACTTCTATGGATTCAACATCAGCTAGAAGATTATGGTATTCAAGTAAGTAGGACACCTTTATTTTGTGATTTTACTAGTGTCATTTCTATTGCAAATAATCCTGTCTCCCATAGTAGGACTAAGCACATAGAAATTAAATACCATTTTCTAAGAGAACATGTGGAAAAAGGAGATATTTCCCTAGAGTATGTAAAGACAGATAATTAGTTAGCTGATATGTTTACTAAGCCCTTAGATGAAACCAAATTCAATAAGTTTAAAATTGAATTAGGTATGATAAACTTAGAATAGTTTACAAAAAAAATTGGATAAGTAAAATAGTGTCGACACACAGAGTTGTCTGTGTCGACACATAGAAGTTATGTCGACATTTCAGAGAAATGGTGTCGACGCATCTAGGAAGTCTGTGTCGACACTTCAGAGAATTAGTGTCGACACATGCAGTGTAAGTGTCGACACATCCAAGGTTGTGTCGACACTTAGGATTTACACAGAATTAGTCTAGTAGAGTCTCGACTAAGTGTCGAGCTGAGATGTATAAGTGTCGACACATATATTCTGTCGACTATATTTGTGTCGACTCATAGTTGTCGATACATTAGCAGTATGTGTCGACACTTTTCAACAGTGTCGACACAATTCAAGTATGTTAACGCGCCTTTTCACCTTCAATTCTAAAAAGGTATAAATAGGTTTTCCCCATTGTTTGTCGACACGTTCACATTAGTTTCGAGACCAAACTTGTGTGTCGACATCTCTCTTCTCTAAATTCAAAATTTCTTCAAACCCTAATGGCGCCCAAGCTAGAAGAGAACATTAATGAAGGATATGAGCTCGTGCGTCACGCCTTTGATGACGCGGAACCAGAAATCAAAGGTGTGGTAACCCTAATTGCCAAGACTGGACTAGAGTATCTTGTATCAGAACCAATCAAGATCTGGAAGAAGGAGGTCCTTGAATTCTTAAGTGCAGCTACTCTTGATGAATCAGGACTCAAGATTAAGTCCAGAGTTCATGGGACAAAAGTCAAGGTCACACAGAAAAGTCTAAGAAAGGTACTTCAACTACCAAGACCAAAAGAGGAAGAAGATGTATTTGCTTCTAAGACTAGAGAGGCATTGAAATGGTGTGGTTTAGATTCAAACCTGAAGATAGGATCAGTTTTCAACAGGAAAGGCATGAACATGCAGGGCAAATTCTTGTCTGAAATAGTTGGCAAGGTAATTCTGAACAAGCCTGGAGGACATGACAGAATTTCAGCTCATATGTTCAGTTTGATGACAAGGATAATCTTCAAACTTAATACTGATTGGTCAGTAATTGTAACGGTCCAGGCCCATCCCAGGGGAACCCGCTGGCACCGCCGGCCTACCAGGGTCCAGACCCGGGCCCACCACTGGTAGTCAGTCTTTCACATTCAAGCCTGCAGGCCATGCACCCCAACCCCTCTCCGGCCTATTTATTAGCACGGTAGGTTGTTGCCACTAGGTCTCGAACCCAGGACCTTGATAAGAGAGCTTTCCACCACTCCCTCATCACCAACTGAGCTACTTGTAAGACCACTCTTTTTTTTTCCTTTAAAACCCCGGGGTCTTAGGCCCAGAACCGCCGCCTTGCGGTGACACCTTCGCACCCGGGAAGGTTGACACTACAAGACGCCGATCCTGTCGGCCAAATCGATCGCAGCTGACTATCGAGTTTACCTCATGAAAGGGAGGCTGTGGCAACCAACAACCCGCCTATGGAGGGAGAGGGGTTGGGGTGCTTGGGCTGCAGCCCGGTAGGGTCGCCTAGAGCGGAGCCGTGACGCTGTCACGTTGGATCGGCTAGGGGCCTTACAATAAAAGTGCACTTTTAGGCCCCATAAATGTTTGTGTAAAATGTCAAATTTGGAAATTGTCATTTTTGGATATATGGAATTTTATCATGAATTTATGGAACATTAATGATGTCTAAAATGTATACTTCATGATCAACTCGACTATAATTGGCCCTTGTAATAAATTATTTAAATAGAAGATTAATTGAGGAAAATACAATATTCGGGAATTAAATCATTTATATCATGATAGGACTCCAGTAATAATCCTAGGTCATTCGGATGAAAACTCGAAGGACATCCTATCATAACATCACTTAGTATAGGTCGGTCTGCAAATAGTAATTTGGGGAAAAGATGTATTAGGATAAGAGTTGGAATATGGTGGAGTTAGTCGTGTTGAATTGTTTGAATAAAAGTGGATGAGTCACCCAGAAAGTTCTAAGGAGTGGTGGGAATCGTGTGGATGTGTGTTAGAAGGTAAGCGAGTTCGACGAAAGATCGTCGTGCCCGCGAGAGTGAAAGGTCTAAACTACCTTAGGATTAGCCTATCGGAATATGAGAAGGTAATGGGTAAAGGAAATCAACCAATAATATTAATAAGTACCTTGCGAAAGGGAACGCTGGGCGTAATCCCAACACAGTTCCTAGTGCCCCTTGAGAGCCCTTCACAGGGAATACCGGGGGCAGTCCTGGGTTAACGTAAACCTTAAAGAACAAATCAAAAGAGTAATTTAGTAAATAGGGTTTCACACTGCATGCACTCACTAGTTGGACAAGTATTGGAAATGGTTAAGTCGTCCCGAGGTGTTCAAAGGGGCGCCATCCCGCGGTGTTCAAAGGGATGAGATTTGGAATAAGAGACGGACGTTTCGGTCCGGCGAGCTTTGGCTCGATTGATACTTGTGACGGACGGGATGGTCCGGGGAGCTTTGGCTCGGTTGATACTTGTGACGGACGGGATGGTCCGGGGAGCTTTGGCTCGGTTCTGATACGATAAACTTGCATGTGCATAAATCTAGTGGCGGGGCATGCGGTACTGGTCGTTCGTCACACCGATGGCAGTACGGTGCACCAGGCGGTTGTGAGAGTTAGAGGGGCCAGTGGGTTGTTTTACACTGCGGTCTGGAGGACGACCCCTGATAACGCACATCCGACCCAACAAGACTGACGGGTTGTCAGCAAAGTACGTACGCGAGACTCTAGAGTGCACCTTGAACGTGTACAGAGGCGTATGAGAGGGGTCTAAGGCTTGGTAGTGTGCATACCGGCCTAGAAGCGGAGACGCCCGCTCCGTTGCTGCCGTAGCCACAGCGGTGGTACTCGAGAGTGATGCTAGCTCTCAAAAAGTGGGAACTAAAGGTCTGTGTGCACAGAGTTGGGTGTGTGTGTTGCACTTGCATGTCCATCATACCCACTTGCATGTCATAGCATAATCGATTCATTTAACCCTGACACCTAAAGTATAAGTGGTATGGGACGCTTATACATTAGGCCCTGCAAAACGACCCCTTGGTCTATAAGCTTGTGTGGGCAAGTTTATAAATTAAGGTTATTTCAATATTTATATGCTGCTTGTGATAACTGACACCCCAATGTATAAAGTGGCATGGGACATTTTATACGATGGGAGCCTTGTAGAAGATCCCTTGGCTTATGTGTATTCACATAAGTGAAGGTTATATTCCTTTCTTACTTTACTCATTATAAACAGATTATAAATTGCTAGCTAGGTCCCCCTGTCACCTGTTTTTGATTTCTCTCCTCTTTCCCGTCCTTTCCTTTCTTCCTCCCCGCTCGGTGCCTAGGAACATGGGGGAAGGGGTGGGGGACGATAGGGCTTAGTCTTTTTAGACTAATGGTTTTTGAACCACATCATATTAAAGGATCGTGGAGCCGAGTATGGAGGAGCAGCCCAGGAGACCGGTGCAGTTGGAGATAGGGCAGTCTAGCTCAGGAGTACAGCCAGCTGGGACCGTGACTTTCGACTTCTAGTAGTTGTTTTGTTTTGCTTCCGCATGAGGGATCTGTAGTGAGGATATGGATGTACCGGGCTTCAGCCCTTTTATTTCTGTACACTTTATTATTCTGTGGACACTCCCTTCGTGGAGATTTTTATATATATGTGATATGTTGTGGACTTGTCTTCTCTTGTACTGCTCCTTTTGCGTCAGCTGCGATCGATTTGGCCGGCAGGATCGGCGTTTTGTAGTGACGACCTTCCCGGGTGCGAAGGTGTCACCGCAAGGCGGCAGTTCTGGGCCTAAGACCCCGGGGTTTTAAAAAGAGGGGTCTTACAGTAATTATGTTTGATAAGATAAAAGAGAGCCTGAAGAAACCCAATCTGGGAAGAATTCTGAGTTTATACTTAGCTGGCAGTATACCTGAAATGATGAACCAAGCTGCAGGTTCAAAGGTAAACCACATGAGGAGAATGGATGTGAGAATTTTCTCAAGGTGGGATAGAGTATTGACAAAGGAACTGCCAACTCCAGAAAAGGAAACACCTCAGAAGAAGAAGAAGAAGACAGGCATTGTGGCTCAAGAATCCTCAAGTAGCTCAGAGGAGCAAGTGGTGTTTAGTTCAGATGATGGAGAGGATGGCAATGCTGGACAGTCACCAGCAAGACAAGAAGATGCACAGAGGCAGGGGAAGCTACCATCAGCTAGCCCTATTCACCTGGATCCACTCCAGGGGGAGCCTCTACTTGTGGATGAGCCAACTCTATTAGAGAGTGAAAGGGCTACCCAAACCATTTTAGAGGTAATCACTGAAGTTAATCAATTAGATTTCACTATTGAGGATGAAGTTTTGACTGATTCATTACTTGATGTTAATCAGCAAACACAGATACATAGTCAACCCCAGGATGTGGTCATGGAGGACACATCAGTTGCTGATAGAGAGGTATTAGATGCTCCTGAGCACAGAGATTCACCATTCCAACCTCAACATGAGTTTACTCTAGAGGAGCTATTCTCTGATCTAATACAGACTGACTTAGAGGGGGAAAAATAGCTATTGAGGGGGAGCAGGTAAACTATGAGGGGGAGCATGTAGAGCATGTAGAGGAGACTACTACAAAAGAAACTGAAGAGCAAAGAAATGCTGAAGAGCTACCAAGAACTGAGAAGGATTTACCTCCTAGTCCTAAGGATAGAGTAGATATTGCTAGTACTTCTGCTTCGGAGGATGAAGAGGCTGCTAGAGCCAAGAAAAGGAAGTTCCAAGTCTTCAAGAGAAGAAGCCAGAACTACGAGAAAGCACTGCAGACAATTGCTCCACAGCCTGCCCCATCTACTGATTATAGTTCATTGATGGTGGCTTTGCAGATCAAGTTGGATGAGCAAAGAAAAGCTTTAGAAAAGTATATGGATGAAGGGCATAAATCCCTGCAATTTGATCTGACATAAGACATCAAATCTATCAGATTTGAAGTGAATCAAAACAAGAAGGAAATGACCGATTGCTTCCATAAAGGAGGCAATGCAGTGGTCTATCTAGCTACTCATCAAGAAAACATTAAGAAACAGGTTGATGACATGGCAATCAAACAAGGATATGTCCTGGAGAATCAGCTTAGAATGAATGATAATCTAACTTCTTCTCATAATGCCATTGTCACTGAAATGAAGAATATATCTACTGCCCAGACTGCTGTATTTGCTACTGTCAAAGAGGCCTTTGATAAGCACCTACAAGAGAGCATAACAGCTGTTAAAACTGCAATTGAAGATTCTCAGAAGGCAATTACTGAAAAACTCCAAAGGTTAAAACCTTTTTATAAGGATGGAGTTAACTATTTGAATGCTCAGATAAGATTCCAAAAAGATGATCTTAGAGATCACATAGAAAGAGAAGTCATAAAGGGGGAGAGGGTGTTAGTCAAAGCAGGCTCTGATCATGCAAAATGGATTTCCAACTCTATCAGAGCTACCCTTGGATATCCACCCTTATGTGATGATGATAATGTTGCAGAGTCTAGCATCAATCCTGCATACCTTGGAGGAGAGCAAGCTGAAGTGGCTCAAGTGATATTCCCTCCTGAAGATTTTGACATGATACATCAGAAGGTACAGTCTATGTATAGTCCTCCTGAGGGTAATCAGAATATTATTCTTGAAAAAGTTGTATAGCCTGTGCCAGAGGCAGTTCTAAAAGAACAAGAGGCTTAATTATCTAAGAAAAGGTTCAGAGAGCAAGCTGAATTAAGGCCAGATTTTGAGCAATGGAGCCCAACTTCTAGAAATATTATTCTGACTGCTTGGAAGGCTGCTAAGGATAATTTCCTGGATAGGGGCAAATGGTATTCTGAACAGGAGTGGAGAAAACATGAGAATAGGCAAGAAGCTATAATACAATACAGAAGGAAGGCTAAACTGAGAAAGCTACCTCCTAATACACAGGAGCCTAGCAAGTATTTCCCTAAGCCATATCACTATTTTGAGAGGCAAAAGATAAAGGATGAAGAATAGAAAAAGAAAGATCTTAAAGGGAAGAAGCCTGCTGATGACAACGAAGCTCCAGTTCAAGCAAAGATTCAATCTGGAAAGTGGATTGTTATCAAGGAGCCTGAGCAGCCATAGGATAGAAATTTTCTTAAGTTTACAATTTGTAATCATTTGCATTTAACTCTATGTAAACTTTTGATTAATGAAAATGTTTGAAGCTGTAAGAACAATGTTATATGTTCAATCTATTACATTATTGTTATGAGATAATTGATTATACATGTTTTGTTTATACATGTTTAGTATTTACCCTGTCATTCAATATTGTTGTACATTATATAGAGTATTTGTTATGTATGGTGTATATCATTGACTAAGGGTTATGACTTCTCCAAATAGGGGGAGATTGTTGGGTACATTGGAATATATGTACCAGATTTTAAGAAGCCTCACCCTACTCAATGATATACATCAAGGTGTATTTGATGTGCTTTGAGTTTATATGTGCAGGTTAAGTAATTGCAGGAAAAGCATAAAAGTTTCTAAGTCCATGTGTCGACACCTAGAAGAAAAGTGTCGACACTTAAGAAGGCTTGTGTCGACACCCAGTGAAGCTTTGTCGACACTTGGAGTAATTGTGTCAACACCAAGAAGGCGGAGTCAACACCAGAAGAAAAGTGTCGACACATACAGGTTGTGTCGACACATAGTGAAGAATTGTCAACATTATTTGTGTCGACACTTAGAGGCAGTGTCGACACCCAGAGAAACTTTGTCGACAGCAAAAGTGTCGACACTAGGAGGCTGTGTCGACACTCAGCAAACTTCAACAAAGTTCAAGTCCATGTGTCGACACTAGGAGGATGTGTCGACACTCAGCAAAGTTTCAACACACAAGGAGTTGTGTCGACACAAAGGAGATATGTCGACACTCAGCAAAGTTTCAACACACAAGGAGTTGTGTCGACACAAAGGAGATGTGTCGACACTCAGCAAAGTTTCAACACAGAAGGCATGTGTCCACACAAAGGAGATGTGTCGACACTCAGCAAAGTTTCAACACAAAAGGCTTGTGTCGACACAAAGAAGATGTGACGACACTTAGCAAGTTTCAACACAAGAAGATGTGTCGACACAAAGGAGTTGTGTCGACACTTAGCAGAATTCAACTAAGTATTAAAGAAGAAGGCTTGTGTAGACACACAGAATCAGTGTCAACACATTCAGAAGAAGCAGTGTCGAGAAGCTGTTACAACAACACAAGGAGTTGTGTCGACACCATGAAGGCTAGTGTCGACACTTAGTCTACTTGTGTCGTCACTTAGTCTATTTGTGTCGACACATAAAGACTATCTGTCTCGACACTTTCAGACAGTGATAGAGATTTCAAGAAGTGACTGGATGACTTGACAGCTGCCATTTCAACCGATCAACTGCAACTGTCAGAGCCATCAGAAAGTTGTTAGAAACCGGATCAGCCGGTCACCATGGAGAAAGCTTATTTAAAGACCTTTCTCCTTCAACAGAAAGAAGAATGATCAGAGGATCAAGGAATTGAAAAACAACACAACAAAGAAGAAGACCTTCAAGAGAAGATCTAAGAAGTTGGAGAGAGAGAGCTCCTTCTAAGAAGACCAGCTATTGAACCGGGCTGATAAGTAAGATTCAGACTGAAATCAGAATCTCAAGACAGCAGTTGATTGAAGATCATCTGCATAGAGATACAACCCTACTGTGTTCTAATTCAATAAGTTTTGAAGAAAGCCAAGGGAGGTTGATCTCTGCCAAGTTCTTCCAAGAACTCATCAAGAAACCAGTCAACTCATCTCTCTCTTTCAGAGTTGTGGTTATATACTTTGTAAACTTAATTTTCTGTAGGATCCTAAGGATCTGAGCTGTAAGCCTATTTTATAAAGGCTGAGTGTAGGAGACAGTGTGCTCTGAGTGTAGGTCTTGTTGAAGACTGAGGTAGGGCCTAGTGCCTGAGTTGTAGGAGACTTGTTCTCTGAGTGTAAGTCTTGGTGAAGACTGAGTGGTAGGGCTTTTGTGCCTGAGTTGTAGGAGTGGGATCACTCTGAGTTGTAGGAACTTGTTTGGGGTTCTGAGTTGTAATATGAGTTTCAGATTTACCGACTCAAGAAGTTGAGTCCAAGGTTTTTGGGACCTTTCGAGGTTATAGAACGGGTGGGAGAAGCAGTGTACCGGTTGGCGTTGTCCATAGAGCTGAGTGGATTACACGATGTTTTCATGTCTCCGTCTTGAGGAAAGCCTTAGTGGAGGCTAGTGTGGTGTTCGAATCGGCATCGGTGCCGATAGAAGAGGACTTGAGGACGCGAGTTCATCCAGTCGATATAGAGGATACGGAAGTTCGGTAATTGCGGAACAAAGAAGTTAAGCTCATGAAGGTGTGTTGGGATAAGTACGGGCGTGACGAGTTCTCTTGGGAGCGTAAGCAAGCAATGCGCGAGAACTATCCCAAGTTATTTGTGTAATGCTGATTTGAAACAGTAATCAGTATGTAGCAACTGTGTTTTGAGACATTGTAATAATGTTTTTGGCTGTTTGCCTGATTAGAAATGGTTGTTTTATTTGTTGCAGTCATTTTCTTGATGTCTTCTTATTTGAGGATTAATTTCGGGGACGAAATTCTTTTAAGGAGGGAGGAGTTGTAACACCCCAGTTTTCAGGCCTTGAGTCGCTGGAAGCTAGCACCCGGCGATAGAGAGACCGCTGGCGGTTTGTCGATGAGCTCGGCATTGGATCCAGTGTGCACGTTCATGGGATCCAGTGCGCACGACCACTGGTCGTACATCACTGATCGTGCGCTCTATTCTTCATTTTCTGAGTTCTGCCTAAGGAAAACGTACGACCATTGGACTTAGTGCGCAGGACCACTGGTTGTGCGCCACTACTCGTGCGCGTTGATCCCATCTTTCTAGAGTTCTGCTATTGTTGATCGCACGATCATAGGATTCAGTACGCACGACCACTGATCGTGCGGACGGGTGCAGGTCCGTCATTTTATTTCGTGGCCGTCTGATCCTTCCTTAAACCCGATCCAAGGGTCCAGGATCTTCCACCCAAATGGTTTTATTAGGGCTGAGAGCCCCTTTCCTTCATTCTTTATCACTTGGAGGGTTGACCAAGGATTTGGGCGAGACTGAGGAGGAGGAAGGAGAAGCTCTTCCACCGCCATTGACGAAGCTTCGGAGCTCCCATCGTCATTCCGAGATCAGATCCGTGGAGAGGGTGTGGACGCGCTCGTGTCAATCCGTTCAAAGCAAGGATTCCATGGCTAGGAGGAGAGGTCGTAAGGTAACAACACTTTCTCCTCTCGGTTTTTAGGATGCGTGCATAGCATCTCTTTTCTTCCTTGTTTTTCAAGATTTTGGGCACCAAATCTCTCAAATGAGAGGGGTTTGGGTTGCCATGGTTCAAGAGGAACCACCGGGTCGATTGTTACCGTCCCCGGCATGATTTTGCATTAGAGATCTGCTCCGTTAGTAGATTAGGCATTGTGGGTGAAGCCGTAGTCGCGACCGTTAGTCCGACTCGATGATGTTGCATAGCGAGCCTTAAGGATTTTGTAGAATTCCGTTTCGGCAAGATGTCGTTTGTGATGTATGTGTTTCCCCCTTTTCCGAGTAAGTACGTGTAGCCAGAACCGGACAAGGTTAGCTCCGTATTGGCGGTAGATGGTTTCCTTGTTGCGCGGGAATGTTGCAGTACGAATGATGGATTAGGGTGGGGAAAGGCTATGAATTGTGATGTGCTAAGGTGCGACTTTGTCTCTGTGGTCAGCTAGCTATCCCGTGATGTGCAAGTCATGTGGGGAGAGTGTCCCGGCAAGACTAGTCTTGTTCTGTGAGACTGACGAGAATGTCAAGCATCATCGCCTACGAGCGGGTGGGGTCCGGCGAGGGTTCTTAGAATCGGTTTGTGTGTGAGATGGAATCCTGACGTACGAAGTCAGAGTTTGCAGGCAAGCCCGAGTCTAAGACCCACGAGCGGGTGGGGCCTTGGCAAGATTTCCATGTGGCGGCTTGTATGTCGTTAGGGGAATTGCAGTACCCTTTTGTTTGCGGCTTGTATGCCGTTAGGGGAAGTGAATTACCCTTTTTGTTTGCGGCTTGACGCCGATGGGGAAAATTGGAAGTACCCGGTTGATATGTTATGATGATGTGCTAGATGCATACGCGATAGGGTGCCTTGGGTGAAGCCCGGGTTTGCATACATGTTGCATAGTAGGCCCCTTTAATTATATGATCAGTATAGAAAACATGTTTGTTGTTTGAGACATCCAAACATGTTTTTAAAGCTTTACATGTTTATGTATATGGCATACGAAGTGCTGACTTGCAGGTTGGAGGTGTACCCCGGGGTCCGTTTGGGGCGGCCGGGAGGAGATGTGTTGGTTACACAGTAGAGGTCAGCCTTTGCTGACCCACGTTACCCCAAATTTTTACAGGGCAAGGATCGCGAGCGGGAGCAAGTGCGCCGGCCGAAAAGGCCTAAGCCTCATGAAGTGATTACCTGTTTTCTTCTTGACTGTGATGCTCCATGTTTTTGGTATTTCTGGCTTGCATGTCGAGGTAGCCTAGGGGTGCTTTTGCACGTTGATGTTTGACCTTGTGGTCTTGGACTTATCTTGTTTAAAGCCTTAAGGCCATTTTGATACTCCTGTTTGGTAGTGGATAACTTCTTGTTTTTGTTGATATGTTTCAGCAGTTGATTTGTTCTGAGTATTGAGTTGGGTAGTTAATATCATCTTTTAATGCTAAAGATGTGGCATCTGTATGTTGTGGGGCCCTGGCCGGACCCATATTATATGGTCAGTATAGGGGAGGTGTTACAAAAAGACTACCCAGTCATTGAAACTAAATGGGTATTTAGGAACAAACTTGATGCCCAAGGTGTTATTATAAGGAACAAGGCAAGGCTGGTTATTCAAGGCTATAGGCAAGAGGAAGGGATTGATTATGACCAAACATTTGCACCTGTTCCAAGGCTGGAAGCAATCAGAATCGTTCTTGCATATGCTGCCTACAAAAAGTTTAAGGTATTCCTAATGGATGTCAAGAGTGCATTCTTGAATGGTGAACTCAAAGAAGAGATTTATGTAAAACAACCTTCAGGTTTTATCTCTCCAACTCACCATTCTTATGTCTTTAAATTGTATAAAGCTCTCTATGATTTAAAGTAAGCTCCAAGAGCTTGGTATGAGACCTTAGCAAGCTTTCTTCTAGAGCATACGTTTTCTAGGGGCATTGTAGATAGGACATTATTCACTAAACACCATAAGGATCAAATCTTATTAGTACAAATCTATATAGATGACATTATTTTTGGGTCTATAGATTCCAAACTATGCAAGAGGTTCTCTGACCTCATGCATTCAAAGTTTGAAATGAGTAGCATGTGTGAGCTCTCCTACTTTCTTGGTCTCCAAGTGAAGCAGCTACCTGATGACATCTTTATATCTCAATCTAAGTATGCTAAGGAGCTTATCAAAAAAGTTTGGGATGGCTGATGCCTCAGCCAAGAAAACACATATGGCTATAAATGTTGTAATTGACTCTGTTGAATATCGGAAACCTGTTGATCAGAAATTATATAGGGCCATTGTTGGGTCCCTATTATATCTTACAGCAAGTAGACCTGACATAATGTTTGTTACATGCCTTTGTGCTAGGTTCCAGGTGAACCCTAAAGAATCTCACCTTATTTTCTTAAAAAGGATTTTAAGATATATAAAGGGTTGTCCTAGTCTAGGACTCTAGTATCCAACTGAGTCAGAGTTTGAGTTGATTGGATACTTAGATGTTGACTTCGCTAGATGTAGAGTAGACAGAAAAAGTACCTCAGGGACATGCCAATTCCATGGTATGAGACGAGTGTCTTGGTTTTGCAAAAAGCAGTCATCTGTGTCTACTTCAACTACTGAAGCAGAATACACAGTAGCTGGCAATTACTATTCCTAGATGTTGTGGATTCAGAACCAACTCCTAGATTATGGGTTCAACTTAAATAATTTAACTTTACTATGTGACAACACAAGTGTAATTTCCATTGCACAAAATCCAGTGCATCACAGTAGAACTAAGAATATAGACATTAGGCATCATTTCATTAGAGAGTGTGTGGAAAAAAATAAAATTAAGCTTGTTTACATCAACACCGATTTGTAAAGAGCAGATATCTTCACCAAACCCTTGGATGAAAGGAATCATATGTTCTTTATAAATCAGCTTGGTATGATCAATGAAGAGCCCTTAAATTAATTTATGTCTATGGTCGAAGAATTTTTCAAAATTCGTCAAACGGAGATCGACGAACAGAGAAGAGTTCTAGAGAAATTCATCAAATGGAGATCGACGAACTCTCTGTGTGTGAAGCTATTTTCGTCATCCGGAGATCGACGATATTGCTTCAGAAAATGTTTTGTCGAACTGAGATCGACAAAATGTTTTCACTTCTTCTGACTGAGATGGACAAATTCTTTTGTCAATAAAATATTTCGTCGAACCCAGATCGAAGAATTTTTATTTTTCATCGGACGGAGTCTGCTGCTTCATATTCTGAAAACCATATATCTAGGTTTTCTTCGAGCTCCGACTTGCGCTTTCTGTTCCTTTGCACTTGATCTCTGTTTTTCTTGTGCATGCGAAAAATGGCGATTCCGGCGAACACTCTTGCTGTAATGAAATTTGACATGGGCTTTGATATTGATTTTGATTCCTTTTAGCACTCTGACTAGATATTTGTGGACATTCTGAAACTGCTTGAGGACCAAAACCTGAAGAAATTCATGACTTGTCTCATCAAGATAGCGATGACTGAGATTAAGGAATGGGTGTTCACCTCTACAACACTCGAGAAAGATACAATGACAGAGACGATATCCGGTAACGCAGTCTCTCTTTCCCCCACCGTTCTATCTGAAATTTTTAGTCTGATGAATGGTAATGAAGAAATAGAGATCGATAGTGAAGATTATGATAACATGCTGATAAAGATGGGTCACTCTGGAGAAAACCCAAACAAGCTGCTGAAGAAAAACTTATCTGCTCAATATAAGTTTTTGGCTGATGTTGTCGGCAAAGTTCTGCTGGGAAAACATACCGCATGCGATTACATCACCAGGAACCAGTTTCTTGTGATGAGTGCTCTGGTTGAGAAGAAAGCAGTTAATTGGGGCAAACTGTTGTTTGACTTAATTAAGAAGAAAAATAACAAGAAGGAAGTTTGTTTTGGAAGGATTCTGGGAATCTTTCTTCATGAGAAGGCTCCTAAACTACTGGTCTCCACGACAGTGTTCATAAATGCCTCAAAAAGGCTTACATCTACACTTTTTGGCAAATAGGAGAGGAAAATCACAAAGCTATCCAAGGCTTCATCCTCCTCCAAGACTTCTGAGAGCACCAAGGCTATGCTAGCCACTCCTCCACCTCCAGAAGATGTCCTTACTTCCACCCACATTCCTTCATCTCAACCATAACAACAACCATCTTCTTCTCCAGTTCATACTCCACCAAATCAACAACAACATCAACCCTCACCAGTTCAATCTCTAGAGCATACCACACCACCTCCATCTCCACCTCCACATTCTTCACCTCAAATTCATATCTCTGAAATACCACCTATCTCTATTCAGGAACCATCCCTCAACCTCCTATCTCCTCAACCATCTCCATAACATTCTCCAATCCAAGAGCCCATCTCTTCCCCCACAACCACAGTTCCCCTATCTACTGCTGCAACTCCCTCTATTCCCCTCCCTCCACTCACCCACACTGATATTCCATCTACTGTTCCAGACTATACACATACAGATATGTCCAGTGCCTTCTTTGTATGTTACAATTGTGGACATCACACTCCATACTCCTCTGCTCCAGAATCTCTATATTTAAATTTTTTGATATAGCTAAAGACCTTCTAGCATTTATCTCTCCCACTCTTGAAAAACTCATAGTTACTGTTATAGATCCACTCTCTGCTTCCATCACTTCTCTATCATCCAGAATTGTTGCTCTTTCCTCTGTCCCTTCTTCTGGAGGACTGGATTCAGGATCCCCTGAAACCAGTCAGGGGGAGATGTTCTATGAAGAAGTTCCAATTCCACCATGTACAACAGTAGCAGCAGCAGATTCCATAATGACAAATGATTCAGAAGAAGCAACCATTCCAGCTGCAATAATTGATTTAATTGATTCTGATACAGAGATGGATAACACAGTTATTACATAAATAATAACTGTTGGCGATTGTATTGTCAATCCCGCAGTTGATTTATTCAGTTTACTAAATTTTTTTGATACAATTCATTTGAATTATCTTCCATTTGTCTGCCCAAAGCCTTCTATGGTTTTAGTTTCATATACTGCTCCAATAAGCCCCACAGTGGCTAAGCAACTTAAGGCTAGTTTTGCAGTAACAGAGCCTACAAAAGTATCATCCCCTCTCATGGCTATTTTTCCTCAGAAAGCTATCTCTCCTCCCACCTATGTAATGGATGGCAGTCCCCTGCCAGATCTTGATGAAATCTTTATGGCTAATATTGAAGAAGAAAATAAGTTAATTTCTGAAAACGTTGTTGAAATAGTTGTTCTAGAAGCTCCAGAACCTTCAGTACAGCCTCAGGCTGAAAAACAAATCTCCCAAGACATTTTGAAGGCTCTTGATGATTTATATGACAATCCTCAGGGATCTTCTGATGAAGAAGAGGATGATGATGATTCTGATGATGATACTATTGCCAAGAAGAAAGTTTCCAAGAAAAGAAACGTTGTTCCCAAAGCTGCTCTCAAACCAAACCCTACTCATGATACTCCATATTATATTATACAGAATATCACTCCATATCCAGGGATGTCAGCATGGATGTGTCTTTCTAAGAATGAGCAGAAAGCCAGAAAGAAAAGCAGGAGATACTCTCCTCCTCCTCCTTCTCAAAGGAACTGGAGAGGTCCTCCTACTCCTCCTACTGGTACTTCAGGAAGCAGTTCTCAGAGGTCTACTTCATATGCTAGAACATATCAAAGACAACCTGATAGATCCTCAAGATCACACAGAAGCAGCCAGCAAAGGTATTCTTCTAGCAGCAAACAACAACAACAGTAAGACATTCAACAACAAGCTTCTAAAACTGAAAAAGCAGAAAGTCCAAAAAGGCCTGCATCACCACCTATTCCATTTGTGGATCCAGAAACAGAAACAACTTCAAAAATAGTCAGATTCCAGGAGCTTGTTGGATTATCAATGATCTTCAAAGCTAAAGCTGAAGGGAGAGATACTTCTCAGTACTCAACCATGTCATCATACAAAAAGGAAGAATTGAAAAGGTATGAAAAGGCTAACAAATTTTTCAATATAGATGCCTACATGAACTTGCATCTAGAGGTTGTGGTACCCCGGGCAACTTCTCTTAATATAATTGGTGTTGTTGACATGACCATGTCCAAAAGAGAAGCAGCAAATCCTAATAGAGAAATCAAATTCACACAGCCCTCTGAGAAAGACAAAGCTGCCAAGGAAAAGCAACAGAAGAAGAAATGAACATCTTGTTTAGCTGTGATTTTCTGAACTATATTTATTTTTTTGTCACAAAGCTACTATCTATGTACATATCTGCTGAATGTTTCAATTTTCTGCCAGATATATTTATTCTGCTTTGTGAATGTTTTTCTTTTAATTGTATTAGTGACCTCACCCAAATATGGGGAGATTGTTGGATTCCTAGTTGGATTTGGGCTAGGTTCACTAATTAGGATGACTGACCCATAATGTATAGCCAGGGTCATATGTTTTGAGTCTTAGAGTTTAGGCCAAGTCTTTAGGTTCAACCTTACATGGACCAGCCAGTAGAAAACCTCAGATGAACTCAGCTCAACTATCGTCGATCGCTGATCGACAAACTCAGAGTTAATTCTCTGAGTTGAGCTCGACGATATTCGAGCTCAAGTCGACTAAGTCTGGATTTCAACTTCAACACATTCTTTCAACGATATTTTCTCTAAACTCAGCTCGACGAAGACAGAATCTGTGCTTGACGAACTTGGACCACATAATTGGCAAGTTATTCACAGAATGCAAGTCACTGAGCTCAGGTCGACGAACTTGGATCTCAGGTCGACGAACAAGTTTTATTAGGTCGACGAACAAGTTTTCTCAGGTCGACGAACAGGATTTCTTAGCTCAACACACTTGGAACTCAGGTCGACGAAATCTGTTCTATGATCGACGATTTCTGTTGCATTTACAGACTTAAAATTTTCCTCATTTTCTGTCCATATTCCATATATTATTTAGCAATAATTTCTTGAGCAATTAATACACATATTATCTGAATATAGCCGTTACTGGCAGCATTGATTATGTTCTTCATGAGGATAATTACTTGTTTAATTAATTGGGACAGTTGGGGAAACTCATTAATGCAAATATTCTCTAGCCGATTTTCATTCTCCAGGCATTCAGTAATTAATGCAGACAATTCAAAATTCAAAGGAGAATTTGACAAAGACATAAAAAGAGATTTTCTTTTCAGTCGACAGCAACAACCAGGAAGAAGATAACAGAATCAGAGAACTTACAGAAAATCTCTCAGACATACTCAGTGCAGAAAACACTTTGTTTTCTCCTTGATTTTACTGAAGAAGAAGAACAACAACAATCACTATCAAGAGTCTTCTTCAACTTCTACTCCAGCAGCTTTGAAGGACAACAATCTCTAAATCAGTTAGAAGTTCTTGGATCTTTTCAAGTCAAGGCTGAAGACCAACACCCTGAACAAGGCTTCAAGTGATTTCTGGAGAAGCCTTGACAACAGCAATCCACTTGTCTTCTTAATTGTTTGAGAAAGAGAAGACATCATCAATCTCTCTCCCCCATCCTGTATAAAGGGTTTATTAACTCCCTTCAAAAGTTTATTTTGGTTTTTGGGCACCTGATCAAAAGCTCAAAGGTGGCAGTCACCTGATCAAAAACTGCTAGTGGATTCCTACCAGGGTGGTAGAAGAGTATATGTACCAACGTTGGGGAAGCACTATAAAATTTCTTGTGTTGTCTGGTTGACATTTTTCTTGTTGTTCTTGTTGTGGTTGTGGTAGGCTAGTTGTGTTGTGATATATTTCTATGTTGTGTTAGATTAGATCATCTTAGACAGTTTTATCTTTCTGTTAATATTGGTATCAATTATTCATTACTCTGATATAAAAATCTTAACAAGCCAAAAAGTTTTAAATACTCTATTCACCCCCCCTAGATTAAATCAGATCTAACTCCTATCTTTCATACACCTTATCCCCAACTACTTCACAGCAACAAGTATATCCACTTGAGCTGGAAGTGACTTGCAGAATACTATTCTGCCCCTTTTTGAACTGAACTAAAGGTTTAGCTCTCTCTTCTTCATAGTAACAATGATGTAGAAGCTTTGGCTTATGCTGGAAGAAACTTACAGATCAGCTTCTCTGCACCTTTCTGAACTGAGCCAACTCCTCAGCTCTATCTTATTCTTCACAGCTCCCCAAGAGAATGTTCTTTAGAATTTGTTGGTTGGATCTGTGAAGCACCTGCAGCAAGGGATGGCCCTAACTGCTATCTCTTTCTCAGAGAATCACCCTGAGCTTGCTAGCTGGTGCAGATGAAGATGGCACCAGCAATCTTGCTGTTGAAGATGTTGATCTCAACAGCTAACTTGATCTACCTCTAGACTTAGTTGTCTTGGGCCCTCTGTTCTTACACCATACCCATAACAATGGCGAATGTGAAGAACTACTGTAATAGTTAACTTGATCTGTAAAGAGAATTTCCTTTTTTTTATTGTAACCCAACAGCTCTTTTAGGAGTGGGTCCCACGCCATTAATGTTGGCTGTATCTTTGCTTTAATGCCTAACTGACGTACAGTAGGCATGCGACACCTTTTTTCATATAATGTGGCTTTGCCACTAATAATTTTAATATGGTTGACTTTTTGACTTGCTGACATCAGCACCTGGAGACTTAGTCAAAATTCAAGCATCAGAAGAATAGGCGTTGAGAGAAGGAGCTTCACTCAACGCCAAAGTACTTAGACAATTCTGTCTATCTAGGCGTTGATAGCGTTGAGTGAGTAATGCTCACTTAACACTTTTTTCCTTAACCCTTTCAGCATCCTCTTCTGCATGCATGGCGTTGAGAGCATTGAGTAAACATACTTCACTCAACACCTTGTGCCTTAACCATATTCTGCATTTTAGGCATTGAGAGCGTTGAGTGAACATCCCTCACTCAATGCTATCTGCCTTAGCCATTTCTGCTTCTTCAGTAACTTAATCATTGAGAGCGTTGTGTGAACATGCCTCACTCAACGCTTTATGTCTTAGCCAGATTTTCTGTTTCAAAAATCAGTTTTTAGTTCGACAAACTCAAAACTCAGTCCGACGAATAAGTAAAAACTCAGTTCGACGAATTTAGAGTTCAACTTGACGAACAAGTGAAAGCTTAGATCGACGAACTCAGGACTTAGTTCGACGAACTCTAAACTCATTTCGACGAAATTGGACTTAGCCAAATTTCTAAAACTCCGAGCATAGTTCGACGAACGATTTGCTCAGCTCGATAAACTCTGAACTCACTTCGACGAATTTGGACTTAGACACTTTTTAGCTAATTTCTCTTTAGGCTTAGAATGTTATTAGCCTGGCTAGCAGCCTTTTGTTGTATGACGTTGAGTGAGTTGACTTCACTCAACGCCTGTGTACTTAGCCACATTCTAAGCTTGCCACTATATGGTTTTGACTGAATAGGCTATACTCAGCACTATTAGCCATCTAGCATTGAGTGAATGATCCTCACTCAACTCATGTGGACTTGGACAATTTTCTGTCTTTTCACCACTTAGGTAAGAACTTATCTGACTTAGCCACTCGGGATATCTGTCCCATCATTGCTACTAGGACATCCTGCAATCATTAAACTTGAACACATGTTAGATCACCACATGTGTATGCATTGTTTGCTAGGCCTTCTTCAAATCCAGGACATTGGGATCAATGCACCAAACAATCTCCCCCTATTTGAAGAAGTAAAAACCTAAGCCAATGTATATACTAACACACTTTATACTATATATAAAAAATATATCATCATAGCATAAATCAAATAAATCATAGACATGGCAAATGATGTAACAGATAAGTCAAAATCATAGCCACTGATAAGTCAAACAAATCATAATTATAGCAAATGATGGTTCTATTTAATCATATATGTAATTAATGTTTATGCAATTAAACAAAGTATTACATCCCTAAGCCCTGTCAGCAGAACCTGAAACTTTTCAAGTTTCAGGTTCCCTTATCATAATCTCATTGCTTCTGGATTTCTTTGTCGGCTTGTCTTCAGCTCCAGCTATCTTCTTTCCCTTCTTATCAGCTTCATCAGCAGCCTTAGCCTTAGTAGCTCCAGCTTTAGCTTCATCTTTATCATTTTGTCTCTCAAAATAGCTGAAGGGCTTGGGGAAGTATGTAGATGGTTCTACAGCATCAAGAGTGAGAAGATTTTCCTTTTTGTTCCTCCAGAAAATCCTTCTTTCTGTGTCCCTCTTTTCCATCTTATACCATTCGGTCTTGATATACCATTTACCTCTATCTGATTTCTTATTCTTGACCTGATCCCAAGCAAGCAAGATGATGGATCTGGACTCAGGGCTCAATTGCTCGAAATCAGATCGTTTTTTCATTTCTTCTCTATATTTTCTCTTTCTCATCCTGACTTCTTCTTCTGTTTCAGCAGTCATTTCTCTTGTCTGTAGTGTCTGGTCTACAGTGGAGGCGAAGGAGGGAATTTCAGCAGCAGTGGATTGCACTCCCCACTAATTACCAGCATTGTCATAAACTTATATATACATCTCATACTCTTGATTATCTTGAGCAGGTTCTCTGTTCAAAGTTTTTAGCACTTGAGCAGGCATCATTGGTATATTGTCATATTGCACTGGCTCTAATCCCAATGAGCCTCTCACAACATTTGTTGCTCATACCATGTTTTCAGTATTGGTCCTTATGGCTTCTCTCTCCCTCTTTTTGTCTTCTTCAATTAAAGTATTGGTCTGGGAGCTACTTGTCTTGCCTCTTTATACTTCTAGATAGTTTACTCCAGCAGTGACATGATTCTTGACTTCCAACATGTGGTCATCAAGCATCTTGGTGCAGACATCCATTTTTATGAAGATTTCATTATTCTGTTCACTTCTTAGAATTTTATCATTTTCATGGATTGTCAAACTATTCTTGGCCTGAATATTTTGATTTTCTATGATAACAACAATGTTCTGGCCTGACACATCTAGCTTCTCCATTATAAACTCTACAGCTCCAGCAGCTCTTGTGAAGAATTTGACTATTTCTCCTTTCAACAGATTAAGTTGAAATCTTATAGATTTTATCTCAGTTGTAAGATCATTTCTAACATCCTTGAGGACATCATCTACATAATTTTGTAGTGCCCGCCTTTGCTCATCTAGCAAACCCTTTAGCTGGGCTAAGAAAGTTGGTGGCAGCTGATCAACTTGGGTAGATGTGCCTGATGAGTCCAAGTTATATACATATTTTTGGACTCATCTGGGCCAGTTTTCTCATTATTGCACTACATTTGAGAGCCATAATTGTTCATATTTGTTGCTCTGTCCATTTCATGTTAAGTGCACTTTAGGCCCATTTTCTGTGTGATTTCATAATTATTATTTTTTGCCCTACTTGGTGTTTTTATGTGTTTAAAGAATGTGGTGTGCCCATTCTGGTGGCCTTTCAGTTTTTACTACAGGTCCAAGGGTCGTGTGCATGTTCCGGGATTGTTAGTGAAAGATATGGTACCTAAACACCTAGAGGGGGGGTGAATAGGTGACCTAATCCTTTTTAAACTTTAATGGCAGCCAACAGTTTATAACACAGATTTCTAACTATTCTATCACAGCAAACACACAACATACACAGCAACAATCACAGCACAGCACAGTATACACAGTGGTTTATAGTGGTTCCCCAAGATATGGGTACATCCACTTTCCCCCTTCGCCTATCTAGCAGTGTACTAGATTCGGCCAAACTCCTCCACTGTCTCAGAACCCAAATTGGTTCCTACACCTCAGGCCCAGAGCCTTACAACTCAGCTTTCTCCCAAAGCCTACACTCAGCCAATCAAGGCCTACACTCAGCCAACCAAGGCCTACACTCAGCCAATCAAGGCCTACACTCAGAGATAACAATCTCCTACACTCAGGCTCTCTAGCCCTACCCTCAGCCTTTATAATTATAGGCTTACAATTCACTCAGATCCAAAGGATCCTACAAGTTAAAAATGTATTACAAATATTAACTCAATAACTCAGAAATAAAAGAGGGGAGTTGAGAGTTTCTTGATGAGTTCTTGGAAGAACTCAGCTGGATTCAATCTGACTTAGCTTTCTTCAAAGCTTCTTGAGTAGAACTGAATAAGACTGAATCCTCCTACAGTAGTTCCTTGACCTCTGCCACTTAAGATCCAGAATGAATCTGAATCCTTCTTCTTAGCCTAGTTCCAAAGGCTGATTTCTTGGATGGAGCCCTCTCTCTCCAACTTCTTAGATCTGCACTTGGACTGCAAGATCTTCTTGTGTTGATACTCTTGGTACCACTTTGATAACTTGTTCTTCAACAATGTGATCAATCTGAACCACTCTTGAATTACTCTAACAACTGTTTCTGTAAACTGTAGGTGCCTATTTATAGGCCTTCTTCATGGTAACCGGCTGGTCCGATCCATAACTGACTTCTGAGATGCTATAAACCGGCTGGAACGGCAGCTGTCAAGTCATCCAGTCACTTCTTGAAAATCTCTAACTGTCTGAAAGTGTCGAGACTTTCTGTCTTTAAGTGTCGACACTTATAGTCCAAGTGTCGACACAGGTTGTGTAAGTGTCGACACAAGTCTACAAGGTGTCGGCACAACTCCTTGTATGTCTCGACACAGTTTCTTTTGCATGTGTCGACACTGAAATTTAGTGTCGACACAAGTACTTATTCTTCTAGCTTTTGCTGAATTCTTCTAAGTGTCGACACATCACCTTTGTGTCGACACAACTTCTTGTGTTGAATCTATCAAGTGTCGACACTACTTCTTGGTGTCGACACATAGTCTTCTATGTTGACACTTGCTGAGTGTCGACACAGCTCCTTGTGTCGACACACCTTCTTCTTGTTGAGACTTCAGCTGAGTGTCGACACATTCCCTTAGTGTCGACACTTGTACTTAGAATAATTTTGTTGATCTTTCTGATCTTTGCTAAGTGTCGACACAGCTCCTTGTGTCGACACTTTCTTCAAGTGTATAGTCTTTAGCTAAGTGTCGACACATTGTGCTGGGTGTCGACACTTACTTCATGTGTTGACTCTTCTGGTTGTGTGTCGACACATTGTGCTGGGTGTCGACACATACTTCAAGTGCTGACTCTTCTGTTGAGTGTCGACACATTGTGCTGAGTGTTGACACTTGTACTTAGTCTCTGCAGACCTTTGCTGAGTGTCGACACAGCTCCAAGTGTCGACACTTTCTGGTGTAGACACAGCTTCACTGAGTGTCGACACAGCTCCTTGTGTCGACACTTTCTGTCTGGTGTCGACTCTGTATCCCAGGTGTCAACACAATGACTCCAAGTGTCGACACTGCTTGTCTGGATGTCGACACAAGCTTTCTTAAGTGTCGACACTTTCCCTCTGGGTGTCGACACATGGACTTAGAAACTTTTTGCTTCAGTCCAGTGATTACATAACCTGCACAAGTAAACTCAACATACATCAAATACATTATGATGTATATCATTGAGTTGGGTGAGGCTTCTTCAAATCAGGTACATTTGACCAATGTACCCAACAATCTCCCCCTATTTGGAGAAGTCATAACCCTTAGTCAATGATATACACCATTCATAATTAAAAATTACAAAATGATGTAAAGCAGGTAATATTCAGCAGGGTAAACATAAACATGTATTAATTCACACATGTATACACATTCATCATTTCAGAATAAGCAAGAAATAGACACATTCACAGAACAAACATGAAATATATGAATCAGATATTGTTCTAACATGTGACTTATACATTCTCAGTAGTTCACAAAAATGTTTTACATTCAACAGATTACAAAATAATCTTCAAGTAAATTCTTAATCTAGTTCTGGTCAGATTCCTTGGTAACTATTCCCTTGCCAGCTTGAACTTGAGCTTTGACAGGGGCATCAACAGTTTCAGCATCAGCATGCTTCTTTCCTTTCAAGTCCTTCTTCTTAAGCTCTTCAGCTTTGATCTTCTGCCTCTCAAAATAGTGATATGGCTTAGAGAAGTACTTGCTAGGCTCCACTGCAGTAGGAGGTAGCTTTCCCATCTTTGCCTTTCTTCTATACTGAACTATTGCTTCTTGTCTGATCTCATGTTTTCTCCATTCAGCTTCAGAAAACCATTTGTTCCTGTCATGAGTATTGTCTTTGGCAGCTTTCCAGGCAGTTAAAATTATATTCCTAGAGGTAGGGCTCCACTGTTCAAAGTCTGGCCTTTGTTCTGCTTGTTCCCTAAACCTCTTTTTGGACAACCTTGTCTCTTCCTCTTTCTGTAGTGCCTCTTGCATGGCTTCAGATATAGGTTGAACAACCTTTTCAATATGTACATTGTCCTTGCCCCCAGATGGGCTGTACATGGTCTGTACCTCAGCATGAATCATTTCAAAGTTTGCAGGTGGATAAATAACCTGAGCTACTTCTGGTTGCTCACCTCCAAGATAGGCAGGGTTAATGCCTGATTCAGCAATATCTTGGTCATCACACAGAGGAGGATATCCAAGTGTAGCCCTGATTGAATTTGATATCCACTTAGCATGTTCAGAGCTTGCCTTGACTAGTACTCTCTCCCCCTTTATGACTTCTCTAGCCATGTGATCTCTGACATCATCCTTCTGAAATCGAATTTGACTATCCAAGTATCTGATGCCATCTTTGAAGAAAGGTTTAAGCTTTTGAAGTTGTTCAGATATGACCTTTTGGGAGGCTTGGATTGCAGTCTTTACAGCAGAAATTTCCTCTTGAAATACTTTATCAAAATCAGCTTTAGCAGCAGCAGTAGATGTAGAAGGTTCAGCAGCCTTGTTCTTCAACTCAGTGACTATAGCATTATGGGAGGCAGTCAAATTGTCATTCATTCTTAATTGATTCTCAAGAACATATCCTTGTTTCAATGCTATGTCATCCACTTGTTCTTTGATCTTCTCTTGGTGTGTTTCTAAATACACCACTGCATTTCCACCTTTGTGGAAGCAATCAGTCATTTCCTTTTTGTTAAGGTTCATTTCAAACCTTATAGACTTTATTTCCTGGGCCAGATCAAACTGAAGTGATTTCTGCCCTTCATCTACATACTTCTCTATGGCCTGCCTTTGCTCATCCAACTTTATCTGTAGTGCAACCATTAAAGCACTATAATCAGCAGTTGGAGCTTGCTGAACTATAGGCTGTGGTGCAATTGATTGCAGAGCCTTCTTATAACTTTGACTTCTTCTTTTAAAGACATACAATTTCTTCTTCTTTGCCCTAGCACTCTCCTCATCTTCAGAGGCAGAAGTGCTGGCTATGTCAACCCTATCCTTAGGGCTTTGAGGCTTGTCAGCTTGCACATCTTGTGCTTTCTCAGTTTCTTGCCTTATAGGCTCTTCTAGAACTTGCATTTGCTCCCCCTCAGCAGCAGCATTCTCTCCTTCAGCAGCATCAATTTCCTTGTCAAAATCTGCGTGATCTAGATTGAGAAATAAATCTTCCATGGTGTATTCAGGGGATGACTGTGCAGGAGAAGTTCTTAGTTCTTCAACCACAGGATCAGGAAGAACTGGAACAGCAGATGTGTCTTCTAGAACAACATCTGGTTCTTAACTATGCAGCTGAGTTTGCTGAGGAGCATCAAACACATCAGCATCTTCTATAAGATATTCTAAAGTATTTAGGTCAGTGAGTACCTCTTGGATGATGATGGTGGCTTGCTCACTGTCCAGTGTAGATGGTTCTTCTACAACTGGAGGCTCCTCCTGGCTGTGATCCTTGTGGATGGGGCTAGCTTCAGGCAGCTCCCCCTGGATCTCAGCAGCCTCTTGAGGAGCAGGAGATTTCTCTGCAGTCTCTTCCTTTTGGGCATCTGGAGTGAAAACAACTTGTTCTTCACTACCAGAACTGCTGGAGGACTCTTGTGCCATTGGAGCAGTTTTTCTCTTTTTCTTTAGGGGAATCTCCTTCTCAGTAACTGTCTTCTCTGGGGTTGGCATTTCCTTGGACAACACCCTGTCCCATCTTGAAAAGATCCTTAGATCCATTTTCCTCATGTGGTTTATCTTGCTGCCTGCAGCAGTACTCATTACCTCTGGTATCACACCAGCTAGGTATAGACTGATGATTCTGCCCAGATTGGGCTTCTTCAAGCTCTCCTTAATCTTCTCATAAACTACTATTGACCAGTCTGTTTTCAGAGTGAATATGATCCTTGTCATGATTCCAAACATATAGGCAGACACTCTGTCATGCCCTCCAGGTTTGCTGAGTAAGACCTTTCCCACAATCTCAGACATGAACTTTCCTTGATTATTCATGCCTTTCCTGTTGAAAACAGAACCTATCTTCATCTTTAGATCAAGTCCACAGTAGGTAAGAGCTTCCCTGGTCTTTGAAGCAGTCACCTCTTCTTCATCTTGAGTTCTTGGCAATTGAAGAATCTTCCTCAGACTTTTTGGGGTTACCTTAACCTTTTCTCCATGAACTCTGGATTTGATTTTGTATCCAGATTCATCTACTGCAGCTCCATTAAGGAATTCAAGCACCTCCTTCTTCCATATCTTAGTTGGTTCTGAAACTAAGTATTCTAACCCAGAATCGGCGACTAGGGTTACTACCGACCTGATTTCTTGATCTGCATCGTCGAACGCGCCGCGCACAAGCTCATATCCTTCGTTAACGTTCTCCTCAAGCTTAGGTGTCATTAGGGTTTGTAGAATTTGTCTTTAGAAAAGAGAGGTGTCGACACAGTAGTTTTGGTCTCAAAACTTTGAAAGCGTGTCGACAAACAAAGACAGAACCCTATTTATACCTTTCTGATTTTGAAGATGAACAGGCGGGACAGCAACTTAATATGTGTCGACACTGGCAATAAGTGTCGACACTGACTTATAATGTCTCGACACATATGTGTCGACACAAGTTTAGTCAACAGATATTATGTGTCGACACTTGGTTATGTGTCGACACAACATAACTCGACACATTGTCGAGACTTTACTTAGAAAATTCTGAGTAAAACATAAGTGTCGACACCATATTGGATGTGTCGACACCTACTTGTCATGTGCCGACACTAACATTCTGAAGTGTCGACACCACATTCCTAGATGTGTCGACACCTTTTTCCTGAAGTGTCGACACCACTTTTCTGTGTCGACATAGACTTGTCTATGTGTCGACACCTTTTTACTTAGTCATTTTCAAATCTGTAAACTTACTCTAAGTTTATCATTTCTAGTTCAATTTTGAATTTATTGAACTTAGCTTCTTCTAGTGGCTTAGTAAACATATCAGCTACTTGATTATCAGTTTTAACATATTCTAATAAAATATCTTCTCTTTCTACATGTTCCCTAAGAAAATGATATTTAATTTCAATATGTTTTGTCCTACTATGTGATACAGGGTTATTAGCTATGGAAATAGCACTAGTAGAATCACAGAAAAGTAGAGTTCTATTTACCTGAAATTCATAGTCCTCTACCTGATGTTGTATCCATAGAAGTTGAGCACAGCAACTTCCTGCAGCCACATACTCTGACTCAGCTGTGGAGATAGCCACACTGGTTTGTTTCTTGCTACTCCATGAAATTATTCTCCCACCTAGGAATTGACAGGTTCCAGTAGTACTCTTTCTATCCTCTTTAATTCCTGCAAAGTCTGCATCTGAATAACCTGTTAGATCAAAATCTCCATTCCTAGGGTACCAGAGGCCTAGATAAGGAGTGCCCTTTAGATATCTCAATATTCTTTTGACTGCAGTCAAATGAGACTCTTTAGGGCAGGCTTGATACCTTGCACAAACACATGTAGCATACATGATGTCTGGTCTACTAGCAGTCAAGTATAATAGGGAGCCAACTATCCCTCTATACAAGGTTTCATCTACAGGTTTCCCTGCATCATCCTTGCTAAGAGACATACTTTACCCCATAGGAGTCTTCATGGTACTGGATGAATCCATACCATACTTCCTTATGAGTTCTAGAGTGAACTTGGACTGACAAATGGACAAACCACTTTCAGTCTGTTTAACTTGGAGACCCAAGAAAAACTTCATCTCTCCCATACTACTCATCTCAAACTGACCTTGCATAAGTTTTGCAAACTTTTTGCAAATGCTGCTTTCAGTAGACCCAAATATAATGTCATCTACATATATTTGGACAAGTATGACTTTGCCTCTAGATTCCCTAAGGAATAGAGTCTTATATATTTTCCCCCTTGAGAACTTGTTCTCAATGAGGAAACTAGATAGGGTTTCATACCAAGCCCTAGGGGCTTGCTTTAACCCATATAAAGCTTTCCTAAGTCTATAGACATGATGAGGTAGAGTTGGATCAACAAAACCTGCAGGTTGTTCCACATAGACTTCTTCCTTAAGATTACCATTCAGTAATGCTGACTTGACATCCATTTGGTAAACCTTGAATCCTTGATAGGTTTCATAGGCCAAGAACATCCTTATGGCTTCCAGTCTGGCTACTGGAGCAAAGGTTTGATCAAAGTCAATACCTTCTTCTTGCCTATATCCTTTAGCAACCAGTCTAGCTTTATTCTTAATGATGACCCCTTGTTCATCCATCTTATTCCTATAGATCCACTTAGTTCCTATTACATTGTGGTCTTTAGGTTTAGGAACAAGTTCCCAAACCTTGCACCTCTTGAACTGATTAAGCTCTTCTTGCATTGCTTCAGTCCACTGAGGATCTTGTATTGCTTCTTCAAATTTCTTAGGTTCAACTTGAGACAGAAAGCTGGAGTAGATTGCTGCATTTATGTATCTGCTCCTGGTTTGTATTCCTTGTCTTGGATCTCCAATAATCTGCTCTACTGGATGATCTCTTAGATGTCTGTTGGCTGGAGGCATCCTTACTTCTGGTTGAACCAATTCAGCATCTCCATCATGCTGTTCTCCTTGCATTTCTTCAGCAATTGGCACATGTAGTTCTCCCCCTGGATAACAGCTACTCTCCTCTCCTTGCTGTCTTGCAGCAGGCACTTCTTCTATAGTAAGCTTGTCCATTTTCTTTGATAAACTTGTGGGGCTGCATACAGTACTAGACAACTCATTGTTAATAAGTTTATTCTCATCAAAAACTACATGCACAGATTCTTCTACAACTTGTGTAGACAAATTGTAGACTCTATAAGCCTTACTATTATTGTTGTACCCAACAAAAATTCCCTCTTGGGACTTGGCAGCAAACTTAGTTAAGTAAGACTTCCCATTGTTAAGTATGAAGCATTTGCAACCAAAGATCCTGAAGTAGGATAGGTTTGGTTTCCTGCCTTTCACAACTTCATAGGGGGTCTTGTTTAGCCCTTTAGTGATGCTAGCCCTATTTATAACATGGCATGCAGTGTTAACTGCTTCAGCCCAGAAATACTCAGGCAGTGATGTATCACTTAGTAGGGTTCTACCAGCCTCTATCAAGGTCCTATTCTTCCTCTCAGCAATGCCATTTTGCTGAGGTGTTCTAAGTGAAGAGAATTCTTGAAATATCCCAAAGTCTTCACATAGTTTTGTCATGCTTTCAGACTGAAACTCAGTACCATGGTCACTTCTAATCTTGACCACTGTACTATTTAGTTCATTCTGAATTTGCTTGACAAAGCTATAGAAGACACTAGGTGTTTCAGATTTCTGTCTTAAAAAGAATACCTAGGAAAACCTTGAGTAGTCATCTACAACTACAAGGGTATAGACCTTCCTACCTAAGCTGTGAACTGGCATTGGACCAAAGAGATCCAAATGCAAGAGGTATAAACACCTCACAGCATCTTTGTTTTCTATGCTTCTAAAGGTGTATTTAGTCTGCTTGCCCTTTTGACAAGCTGAGCAAATACCATCTTTAACACACTTAACTTGAGGACTATTTCTCACTAACTCTTTGCTAAAGAGTTTGTCAATAGTCTTGTAGTTAAGATGGGCAAGCCTCTTGTGCCATTTGACACAATGAGAGACTGTCTCATCAGCTACAAGACAAACTAGAGAACCATTGTTCTCAATCATAATGTCTAGGCAGTAGACATTCCTTTTCCTATAACCTGTCAAAATGATCTCTTGATCAATTGACCTCTTGATATGACAACCATTTTTAACAAATGAGATGTCATACCCTACATCACTTAATTGACTTATACTTATTAGGTTGTGTTTCAACCCTTTAACATAAGCCACTTGAGTAATGGTAACCAAGTTTGTAGAAATGTTACCAAACCCTTTGATGATTCCTTTTTCAGAACCATCAAAGGTAACCTTTGGTCCATCTTTTATTGGTATGTAGTCCTTTAGTAGTCCCCTTGTTCCAGTCATATGTCTGGAACATCCACTGTCCAAGTACCATGTTGGGGTATGGCCACTTGGACTCACCTGCAAAACAGATTAATGAACCTTAGAACCCAAAGAATTCTTGGGTCCTTGGTACATGTTAGTCTGCAATCTGATAAAGCTACCTACTGGCTTTCCAACAGGTAGTTTGGAACTCACTTTGGCACTAGCATTGTGCCAATAGTCCACTGCAAAATGGCCAACTTTGCCACAGCACCAACATTCAAACTTGTTGTACCTTTGCTTAGATACAGTCTTTGTTGTCTTATTTACAGCAGACTTGTTGAATGTTGGGGCTTTGCCCTTGGACTTAGACTTGGACTGCTCAGTCCCTGCAGGTCTAATAAAGCCCAGTCCAGCCTTGCCTTTATGATGAACAAATTCATCAATTAGAGGTAGCACTGACTTAGGTTTAGAAAACCTAGCAACAAGCTCTCTCTCTTTCTGAAGATTGATCTCCAGACTCTTGATTTGATCATTTTTAAATGATATAGTACCCATTTGAATCACTGTTATATGCTTCAACCTGGCTATCTCATTCAGTTTTTGATCAAAAGACTTCTTAAAATCTGTTGCTGCAGCTTTAAGAATAGCAATTTCCTTTGCCTGACTTTTGGCTAGGGTCTTGCTTTTCTTGTAAGCCTGCAACAGCACCTTATATTCATCTATAAGCTGATGAATATCATCCTCAGACTCAGATACATTCTCATCACTTGATGAAGAAAAATCTGAATCTGAACTAGAACAAGAAACTGAACTTGAACTTGAACCTTGTACCTTACTGGGTCCTGGCTGCTCCAGGATTTTGGCACTCTCTGTCAAAGCCATTAGCCCTTGGCATTGACTGTCTTCTTGTTCATAAATAGACTCCATGATCTGCATGAATTCTTACTCTTCTTCTTCAGCAAACAGCCCTATGTAGGCTTCAGCATCAGACTCAGATTCTGAAGAAGAAATATCTGATAGAGTCTTCTCTTTCTTGGCTACAAAAGACTTCTCTTTCTTGCCTTTGAAATGAGTCTTTTTCCTGTCACCAGATTCTTTCCTCTTTTCAGGACAGTCTGCAATAACATGGCCCTGTCTATTGCAGCAATAGCACACTATCTTTGAACTAGTTGTCTTGCTAGATTTTGTCCTTTTCTTGTCATTCTTTGAAGACCTCTTTTTCTGATAAGAGTCTTCCTTTCCATGTGATGTAGAAGGCCTTGACCTCCACTGTTTCTTTTTCAAAAACTTCTGAAAGTATCTAGTGAAAGCAGCAAAGACTTCATCACTTTCACTGCTCTCTGACTTGGTGCTGACTGTTTCATCTGACTCTGATTCAGCAATCTTTGGAGGTGGAGTTGGTGATTTATTCCTGCACTTCCTGGGGACATCTGTCTTGAAAGCAACTGATCTTTCCTTGTGCTCAGTCCTTGTTGATTTCTCCTCCTCTTTTCTCACTGTCAACTGCATTTCATATGACAACAACTTGCCAAACAGTGTAGGAGGAGGAATTTCCCCCAACTTAGCCATTTATCTAATGGCACAGATCTTTGTGTCCCAATCCTTGGTTAGGGACCTTAGGAACTTGTCATTTAGTTCATAGTTACTGAACTCTCTTCCATAAGACATGAGTTCATTAACTATTCTGTAGAACTTCTTGTAGCACTCAGTTATGTTATCACCTTTACCTTGTCTAAAACTCTCATACTCCTGATTTAGCAAGGATTTTCTATCTTGTCTTACTTCTTCAGATCCTTCCATATACACTATAAGAGTGTCCCACATTTCTTTGGCTGTCTTACAGTGTATAAGATTCTGAAATGTTGCATCATCTATGGCACTCACTATAATGTTTTGTGCCCTCTTGTCCATGGTGGCTAGGACAATCTCATCCTTAGTCATCTCAGAGAAATCCTTTGGAGTTCTCTGATTTGCATCTAGAACTGAAATCTTCATGGGCACATAAGGCCCTTCCTTTACTGTGATGTAGATTCTAGGGTCTGAGGCCTCCATAAATAGCCTTACCCTTTCCTTCCAGATCCCAAAGATCTCTTTCCTGCATATAGGTAATTTCTTGGAACCCAATTTCTTGTGATTCTCAGAGGAACCCATGTTTCTTGATTTTCTTGAATTTCTTGAATCTGTGTTTTGCCTTACACTGAATCTGCCAAACAGGATCTCCTCAGACTGTTAGTCCTTTTTGAGTAACCTGGCTTTGATACCACTTGAAAGATATGGTACCTAAACACCTAGAGGGGGGTGAATAGGTGACCTAATCCTTTTAAAACTTTAATGGCAGCCAACAGTTTATAACACAGATTTCTAACTATTCTATCACAGCAAACACACAACATACACAGCAACAATCACAGCACAGCACAGTATACACAGTGGTTTATAGTGGTTCCCCAAGATATGGGTACATCCACTTTCCCCCTTCGCCTATCTAGCAGTGTACTAGATTCGGCCAAACTCCTCCACTGTCTCAGAACCCAAATTGGTTCCTACACCTCAGGCCCAGAGCCTTACAACTCAGCTTTCTCCCAAAGCCTACACTCAGTCAATCAAGGCCTACACTCAGCCAACCAAGGCCTACACTCAGCCAATCAAGGCCTACACTCAGAGATAACAATCTCCTACACTCAGGCTCTCTAGCCCTACCCTCAGCCTTTATAATTATAGGCTTACAATTCACTCAGATCCAAAGGATCCTACAAGTTAAAAATGTATTACAAATATTAACTCAATAACTCAGAAATAAAAGAGGGGAGTTGAGAGTTTCTTGATGAGTTCTTGGAAGAACTCAGCTGGATTCAATCTGACTTAGCTTTCTTCAAAGCTTCTTGAGTAGAACTGAATAAGACTGAATCCTCCTGCAGTAGTTCCTTGACCTCTGCCACTTAAGATCCAGAATGAATCTGAATCCTTCTTCTCAGCCTAGTTCCAAAGGCTGATTTCTTGGATGGAGCCCTCTCTCTCCAACTTCTTAGATCTGCACTTGGACTGCAAGATCTTCTTGTGTTGATACTCTTGGTACCACTTTGATAACTTGTTCTTCAACAATGTGATCAATCTGAACCACTCTTGAATTACTCTAACAACTGTTTCTATAAACTGTAGGTGCCTATTTATAGGCCTTCTTCATGGTAACTGGCTGGTCCGATCCATAACTGACTTCTGAGATGCTGTAAACCGGCTGGAACGGCAGCTGTCAAGTCATCCAGTCACTTCTTGAAAATCTCTAACTGTCTGAAAGTGTCGAGACTTTCTGTCTTTAAGTGTCGACACTTATAGTCCAAGTGTCGACACAGGTTGTGTAAGTGTCGACACAAGTCTACAAGGTGTCGGCACAACTCCTTGTATGTCTCGACACAGTTTCTTCTGCATGTGTCGACACTGAAATTTAGTGTCGACACAAGTACTTGTTCTTCTAGCTTTTGCTGAATTCTTCTAAGTGTCGACACATCACCTTTGTGTCGACACAACTTCTTGTGTTGAATCTGTCAAGTGTCGACACTACTTCTTGGTGTCGACACATAGTCTTCTATGTTGACACTTGCTGAGTGTCGACACAGCTGCTTGTGTCGACACACCTTCTTCTTATTGAGACTTCAGCTGAGTGTCGACACATTCCCTTAGTGTCGACACTTGTACTTAGAATAATTTTGTTGATCTTTCTGATCTTTGCTAAGTGTCGACACAGCTCCTTGTGTCGACACTTTCTTCAAGTGTAGAGTCTTTAGCTAAGTGTCGACACATTGTGCTGGGTGTCGACACTTACTTCATGTGTTGACTCTTCTGGTTGTGTGTCGACACATTGTGCTGGGTGTCGACACATACTTCAAGTGCTGACTCTTCTGTTGAGTGTCGACACATTGTGCTGAGTGTCGACACTTGTACTTAGTCTCTGCAGACCTTTGCTGAGTGTCGACACAGCTCCAAGTGTCGACACTTTCTGGTGTAGACACAGCTTCACTGAGTGTTGACACAGCTCCTTGTGTCGACACTTTCTGTCTGGTGTCGACTCTGTATCCCAGGTGTCGACACAATGACTCCAAGTGTCGACACTGCTTGTCTGGGTGTCGACACAAGCTTTCTTAAGTGTCGACACTTTCCCTCTGGGTGTCGACACATGGACTTAGAAACTTTTTGCTTCAGTCCAGTGATTACATAACCTGCACAAGTAAACTCAACATACATCAAATACATTATGATGTATATCATTGAGTTAGGTGAGGCTTCTTCAAATCAGGTACATTTGACCAATGTACCCAACAGTTCGGAAATCCCAAACGGTACAGGAACACTTTGCACGATCAGTGGATCTATTGCGCACGACCACTGGTCATGCACCACTGATCGTGCGCACTATATTCTTCATTTTCCAAGTTTTATCTGGGGCAACCGCACGACCACTGGACATAGTGTGCATGACCGATGGTCGTGCGCCACTGCTCGTGCGCGTTATCCCATTTTTTGGTGTTCTATCACTGCTGATCGCATGATCATTGGAATTAGTGCGCACGACCACTGGTCGTGGGCCACTGATCGTATGAATTACTTTTTTCTTCTTTCTATAAATACGCAGGTTCCGCCCTAATTCGGCATTCGGCACTTTTTCTCCACCGTTTTTGTCTCCGAGGAGGGTTCCGCAGATCTTCTTCTTCCTCCACCGTAGGGAGGGGCTCCCGGCAAGCTTTCAACGTCAAATTCAAGTCGGAGCTTCCTATCAGCCTCCTCCTTCATTCTTGAGCTTCAAGAAGGGTTTGACCTAGCTTTCACCATCAAGATCATAGGATTTTGTGTCATCCTAAATTGGATCATGACACGAAGAAGACGGGTCCATTAGGAGTTAGTGACAGCCTCCTCTACCCCTGACACAGTTGAGGACCGAGCTAAGACGCATATTGACAACCCAGCGATTCCTTCCGTAAATCCTCAGCAAGACTTCAGATCCGGTCGATTTCGCACACTCTCTTCTTGTTTTGTTGTTGATAGTGTAGTTTGATCTCTTTGTATTTGATGAAGTGTGCTTAATGTAATATACGTTCGTGTACAATCATGTCTATGTGATTTTATATTAATGTTATTTGCTTGAGGTGCGCCATTTTCCATCCTCCACCACACAGTGTCGCACTAGTAATTGCTAGTGGCGTGCGTAGTGAAGAGGTGCTCATGACCCTCATTCCGCCTTTCTAACCACCTCATCCGCAAGCCTACTCATCCATCCGCCTAGCGATTTGGTGCATAGCGGCCCATGTAGTTTTCCATCAGCCTGGCGAAGCATTGCATAGCGGCATTGCATAGGAGTTGTTTATTAGTGTTTTACTTTCTTTTTCCGCAACAATCAAACCCCCCCCCCCTTCGTAAACACCGACCTAAGGACTTCAATCTCAAGTCCTCCTCAAAACTAACTCCACCTTATTGTGTTCCTTGGGAGATCGATACTTGGGGAAATTCGCCCATTTTATATTACTTATACGATCGGTACACTTGCTGTAGACCGCATCAAGTTTTTGGCGTCGTTGTTGGGGAACATAGTCGCGTGAGTTTTTGGAGAGGGTGATAGGATATAGAAGCCCTTTTCCATTTGTACATTGCATGTTTCTTCTTTGCTTTAGTTTTAAGAATTCGTTGCCTTTTTTTGTTCCTTTTCTAGTTTTAACTTTTCAACAGCAGGCATTTCTTTTCTTTTATCTACTAGTGTGTAGTTAATTTTTGCTTAGAATATTTCTGTTGGTGAATTCTTTATTGTTGCACCATGTTTTCTTCTATGAATATCTGTTGTAGATGGTGCGGGTATTATAGGCATGGTAGTGATGAGTGCCCCACTAAAGATAGTGAGCATAATTCTCGTGGTTCAGTGTATGGAGCACCGTCCTCTTATGGTACTTCATACACCATACCCAAGTCTTATGGTCACTTCTCTTCTACGCCTTCACCTTTTTCTTATTCCTCTCTGGTCCCATCAGGACTGAGGAGTAATGGAAAACGGTGTTTGTGTTGTTGTAGCACCGATCACGTGTTGAAAGATTGCACAGAATTTCAGTACCAGTTGGAGGAGGAGGATGAACCGGGTATCTGATTCATTCCATCCACCTCTCAATTGGCTGCCCCTTCTGATTCTGATGATATATTCGCAGTACCACCTTGTCTATGGGGGACTGATGCGGATATACACATCAGACTTTCTGCTGATCGGTGTGACGACATTATGGTGCCGTCTCTCCCTATGCATTCTTCCCCTCTTTTGGATTCACCCCCGGAGGAACCCACACATATTTTCTCTGATGTTGTTGTTCCTCTGCTTTATTTGCAAGAATTATCTATCTCAATTTTTAGTGAGTCGGTTGATGATGTTATGCCGGATAGTGATTCAGAGCCTAAGGTTGCGCCAATGTGGGACGAGGATGTTATTCTCTCCAATGGAGAGTGTGATACCTTGGAATATGATGATACATCGTGGTGGGATGATGAGGAGATCCTTTTTGATGAGGAAGTTTTCACTTCCTTGTTGGATGAGGAGATCCTTTCTGATGAGGAAGTTTTCACTTCCTTGTTGGATGAGGAGGTCCAAACCACCACCGAGGATCTCGAGCTCTAGGATTCCCCTCGCCATGACTCATATGACACTGAAAGTGAGCTGTCAGATCAGGAATACCCTGGAGGGGGGTGAATAGAGTATTCAGGTTTTATAAAATTTTCAATTGATTTTATCTAGTGCGGGAATAAAATTAAAAGCATAAACAGCAAACCTAACAACTAACACAGCCACAGCAAGAAACAAAAGAAAAGGGCAATTCAGATAACACAAGAATTTATAGTGGTTCCCCTAAACTTGGGTACATCCACTCTTCTACCACCCTGGTAGGAATCCACTCAGATTTTTGATCAGGTGCCTGACACCAATGAGCTTTTGATCAGGTACTCAAAAACCAATCCTCAAGTCTTTTGGTCAGGTGACTTGCAACCAGGAATAACTTTTGAAGGGAGTTATAACCCTCTATACAGTGGGGGGTGAGAGATGATATGGTCTTCTCTTTCTCAATATACAACTGAGAAGACTTATGGATATGATTTTAGCAAAGGCTCCCCCTGAGGTATATAATGGTTCAGAGAGATGGAGCCTTGCTGCAAGGTGATAGGCCTTCAGTAATTCAACCTTGATCAGCAGCTGTTCAGGAACTTCTTTGACAGATAAAGTTGTAGTTGTCCTTTGAAGTGTCCTGGAGTGTTGAAGACAGAAGACTCTTGATTTTGATTTGGTGTTCTTCTTCTTCAGATAGCTGATGATCATTAGATATATGGCTTCTTTTCTGTATCAGAAATCTATGGAAGAAAGTACAGAGAGTTTCTTGATTCAGTCTGATTGTCTTTTTCTTTGTGTGTTTATCTATCATGTTCAGTCCATCTACAGGAAGAAGAGAGAAAATCTCTTTTTCTATATCCTGTCAAAGATGGTCTTTTGAAATTTGAATTCCTCTGCAATCAATGCTGACGGCCTTGAGAATAAACTGCATTGAATTATTTCCCCAACCATCCCATGGAAAAACGGCAGGCAATAATCAATGCTCTGTCTAACGGTTATATTCCAGAGAATATTTGAGCATTAATTACTCAGGAATTATTGCAGTAAGAAGGGGATAGAAGGATGGAAAATAACTAAGTCTAGATTCGTCGAACTGATAACAAAAATCATCAAGCTGAGTTCACAGTTCGCCGAGCTGAGTTGCTATGTTCGTCGACTAAATGACTTCTGTTCATCGAGCTGAGTTCCAAGATCATAGAGCAGAGAGCAGAACTATATTCTCTAGAAACTTTGCCTTTTCTGTGTATGGAGTTCGTCGAGCTGATAACTGGTTTTGTCAACTGAAGTTCAGCAAAATATTTCTAGACTTAGAATAATTTCAGATGCTTCTGGATGAAAGTGTTGAAGTGAAGTATCCAGAATTCGTCGACCTAAGAATTGGTTTTGTCGAGCTGTGGACCACTAACTGCTGCTGGATAACTCTAGCTATTGTGGTCAGAGTTCGTCAAGCTGAGAATTAAGTTCATCGACCAAAGTCTGACTCTGGAGTTAGAATAAAGAGATGTTTTCTGATCTTGAGGTGTTGAAGTATAGTGTCCAAAGTTCGTCGACCTGAGTACCAAGTTCGTCGAGCTCAGCTCAGAGAATTTACTCTGAGATCGTCGAGCTGAACAAGACTTTCGTCGAACTGCGTTCGACGAACGTCGAACTCATTTTACTTAGTATGAAATCTGTCTAAGTCTTGAGTCTCTGGCAGTGTTGATGGCTGGTCCTTGCAGTGTTGATTCTAAGGACTTGGCATATACTCTAGGACACAACTATGACCCTGGCTATACGTGTTGGGTCAAATGATCCTAACTTAGTGAACCTAGCCCAAATCAAACTAGGTATCCAACAATCTCCCCCTATTTGGGTGAGGTCACTAATTACAGACTCAGACTAGAACTGAAAATAAACAAAGCAAGAAAGCATATATCTGGCAGAGATTAATAACACGTGCAACAGATATATATATAGATAAGCTTTGTTCAGAAATATAAAGTAGTTTTAAAAAACATAATAGAAATAAAACAGACCAGAACTCATTTCTTTTGTTTCTTTTCCTTTGGCTTTTCTTCTTTGCTCTTGTCTCCTAGCTTAGTGAAGACAATCTCTTTATTAGGATCAGAAGTTTGCACTTTAGTCATGGTCATGTCAGCAGCCCCTATAATCTTCAATGATGTGGCTTTGGGGACAACTGATTCTGAGTGCAACTTCATGTAGTCATCAACATTAAAAAACTTGTTTGCTTTCTCAAACCTCTTAAGCTCTTCTTTCCTGTACTTAGACATTGTGGAATACTCAGAAGGATCCTTTCCTTCAGCTTTGGCCTTGTTAATTATAGAAAGGTCTACAAGTTCTTGGAACCTAGCTATTCTAGCTGTATTAGCTGTTTCAGGATCTTCAAAAGGAACAGGATGAAAATTTGGTCTTTTAGGACTTTCAGCTTTCTGATCTGCAGGGAATGATAGTTGTTGTTGATGCTGCTGCTTGCCAGAAGAATACTGTCTTTGTCAGCTGCTTGAGGAGGAGGGCCTACTCTGATGTCTTTGATAAGTTTGAAATTGAGTGGACCTTTGAGAAGATGTGCCTGAAGCACCAGCAGCTGGAGGAGGAGGAGGAGGGTCCCTTCTGTATTTCTGAGTTGGAGGAGGGGAGTATCTTCTGCTTCTTTTCCTTTTTTTCTGTTCATTTTTAGATAACCACATCCAAGCTGGCATCCCTTTATATGGAGTTATCTTCTGAAGAATATAGTAGGGAGTGTTATTGGCTGGATTTGATTTAGGAGCAGGAGGAGGAGGTGTTTTCCTCTTCTTAGACACTTTCTTCTTCTTTGGATCCTCATTAGAATCCTCATCCTCATTATCATCATCATCATCATCAGATCCCTGAGGATTATCATATAAGGCATCAATGGCCTTTAGTATAGACTTATCAATTGGCTTTTCAGCCTGAGCAGTAACATGAGAAGGAGTAGGAACTGGAGCTGGAGGGGAAACTACAATAGGAGCTGGAGAAGAAACTTCAACGGGAACTGGAGAACTAACTCTGACAGTGCTTTCAGCGGCTGCCTTATTCTCTTCATCAATGTCAGCTAAGATCAACTCATCAAGATCTGGCATCGCAGAATCATCTATAACAAAACTGGGAGCTGAAATAGCCTCTAGAGGGGATGGGATGACATGGGCTCTAGAGCAGCAAAAAGAGTTCTGAGTTGCTTGGCAACTTTTGAACTAATAGGGGAGGAGTATGGAATAATAGCCAAGGATGGCTTAGTGTGATCTGCTGGAATGAAACTCAAAAATGCAGTATCGAAAATTTTCAGCAAATATGCTAAATCTATCGTATGATTAATGATGAAATCACCAATAGTAATTATTTCTTCAGGAGCTGACTCTTTTATATCCATGTCAGTCTCAAAAAAATTAATGAAATCAATCAAATATGTATCTATAAACTCTATATCTACTGATGTTGCTACCTATGCATCTGCTGGAGCTGCTGAAACTGAAACTGAAACTGCTGCTACTTCTGGAGCTGCTGCAGCTTCTTCATCAAGCATCTCCCCCTGCCTGGTTTCAGTAATAACTGGAGCCAGGCCCCTAAATGAAGAGGGGGCAGCAGAAAGGTCAGAGATCTGGGCAGATAAAGAAGAAATGGAAGTAGCAAGAGGTGTAATGGCCTCTGCTATGATTGTTTTGAGGAGGGGTGTGATGAGAGCAATGACAGAAGAGATGGTGGAGGGGTACAGTGTTGGAGTGGCAGATGGTGTTGAGGTGGAAACATTTGGAGGGATGGTAGATGTTGGTGAAGATGGAGGAGGAGCATCTTGCATGTGGGCATCCTGGATGGATGCATTTTGAGGAGAGGGAGTATTGGGAGGAGATGATAATAGATTGAAGGATGGGAGGGAAGATAAGTAGGGGGAAGAGGAGATGAAGGTGGTGTTGGGGCTGGTATATCATGGGGGGATTGTGGTGATTGAGATGGAGTGGGTTGATGGTATTCCTGGGTGGGTGAGGAAGGGAAGTCAGTAAGGTCTATTGGTGGAGAGGTGGCAGGTAATGTAGCTGTAGTAGGAACATGAACAGAGGGATGTGGTGTTGATGTGGTTGAAGTTGTTGTTGGAGTTGTTGATGTGGTTGAAGATAGGGAGTATGAACTATGGAGGGTGATTGTTGTTGAGTTGCTGGAAGGGATGGAGGTGTGGGGATGATCTCTTCAATAGGGTGGGAAGTGGCCCTAATAGCCCTTGCGCTTTCAGAAGCTGGGGTGGAAGAGGTTGAAGCCTTGGATGGCTTGGATATGGTCCTCTCCCACCTACCAAACAAGGCACAGGAGAGCCTCTTGCTGGCATTAATGAATATGGTCGGGGAGACCAGTGATTCAGCAGCCTTCTCCTTCAGGAAGATCCCTAGGATCCTTCCAAAACACACTTCCTTTTTATTAGTCTTTTTCTTTATTAGATCAAAGATGATCTGTGCCCAGTTCACCTTCTTCTTGTCAACCACTGCACATATGACCAAAAACTGATGCCTGCATGTGCAGTGTGCTTGTCTAGCAAGACTTTCCCAACAATATCTGCTAGAAATTTGTATTCTACAGATAAATGTTTCTTCAACAACTTATTGGGGTTATCTCCAGTATAACCCATCAAACTCAACATCATATCATATTCTTCAGAATCTATTTCCAGTTCTTCTTCTCCATTATCCAAACCAAAGATTTCAGTTAATACGGCGGGATATAGGGAGATAGCGTTACCCGCAATTGTTCCAATCATTGTATTTTCTTCTATTGTCGGTGATGTATAGAACCATTCTCTTATCTCAGTTCCAGATAATTTTATCCTTGTTATCATCAAATTCTTGAGTTGTTGCTCTTCCAGAAGTTGCAGAATGTTAGAAATATCGGATCTGAATGCTGAAATGAATCAAAGTCAACATCAAATCCAATGTCGAACTTCATCGCAGCCAATGTTCCCGTTGGAATCGCCATGAAATCACCTGCAAGAGAGAAAAATGACGATCAAGTGCAACGGAACAGAAAGCGTGGGACGGAGGTCGAAGAAAACCTAGATATAAGGTTTTCCAGAATATGAATCGATAGACTCCGTTCCACGAAAATTAAGAAATTCTTTGACCTGAGATCGACGAAATAATTGATAGTTAAATAATTCGTCGAGCGCAGCCTGAAGATTTGAAGACATTTCGTCGAGCTCCGTTCGACGAAAGTTTTCTTGAAGTAGATTCGTTGATCTCTATTCGACGAACACAACTTCACACATGGAGAGTTTGTCGACCTCCTTTCGACGAATATCTCCCGAACTGTCCCTAGTTCGTCAAGCTCCGTTCGACGAACTCTGGAAAATTCGTCGAGTGCAGACAGAAACTAAACTAAGTCTTCTTCATTGATCATTCCAAGCTGATTTATAAAGAATAAGTGATTTTTCTCATCCAGAGGTTTGGTGAATATATCAGCTCTTTGTAAATCAGTGTAGATATAGACAAGATTAATTTTGTTTTTGTCCACACACTCTCTAATGAAATGATGTCTAATGTCTATATGCTTAGTCCTACTGTGATGGACTGGATTTTGTGTTATTGCTATAGCACTTGTGTTATCACAAAAGAGAGTTGAATTATTTAAGTTGAGACCATAGTCTAGGAGTTGGTTTTGGATCCACAGTATCTGAGAATAACAACTGCATGCTGCAATATAATCTGCTTCAACAGTTGAGGTGGATACAGATGACTGTTTCTTGCAAAACCAGGATACTAACCTCATACCAAGGAACTGACAAGTCCCTGAGGTGCTTTTTCTATCAACCCTGCATCCAGTAAAGTGAGCATCTGAAAATCCAGTTAAATCAAATTCTGACTCAGCAGGATACCATAGGCCTAGACTAGGACAACTCTTTATATATCTCAAAATCTTTTTAAAGAAAACTAGGTGAGATTCTTTTGGGTTCACTTGGAACCTAGCACAAAGGCATATGGCAAACATGATATCAGGTCTGCTTGTTGTAAGATATAGTAGGGACCCAACAATGCCCCTATATAATTTCTGATCCACAGGTTTCCCATGTGCATCAGAGTCAATCACAGCATTAGTAGCCATCGGTGTTTTCTTTGCTGAGGCATCTGCCATTCCAAACTTTTTGATAAGCTTCTTTGCATATTTAGCTTGGGAGATGAAGATGCCATCAGGCAACTGCTTCACTTTGAGACCAAGGAAGTAGGAGAGCTCACCCATGCTACTCATTTAAAATTTTGAATGCATGAGGTCAGAGAACCTCTTGCATAATTTGGAATCAGTGGACCCAAATATGATGTCATCCACATAAATTTGTACTAATAAAGTTTGGTCCTTATGATGTCTAGTGAAAAGTGTCTTATCTACTATGCCTCTAATGTATTTATGCTCTATCAAAAAGCTAGCTAGGGTCTCATACCAAGCTCTTGGAGCTTGATTGAGACCATAAAGAGCTTTATGCAATTTGAAAACATGATAAGGGTGAGTTGGAGAGACAAAACCTGGAGGTTGTTCAACATAAACCTCTTCTTTAAGTACTCCATTCAGGAATGCACTCTTCACATCCATATGATACACCTTGAATCTCTTGTAGGATGCATAGGCCAGGAATATTCTGATTGCTTCTAACCTTGCCACTGGTGCAAAGGATTGGTCATAATATATTTCTTCCTCTTGCCTATATACTTGAGCAACAAGCCTAGCCTTGTTCCTCACTATTATACCTTGGGCATCCAATTTATTTTTGTATACCCATTTGGTTCCAATGACTGGATAGTCTTGGGGTCTTGGAACCAAATCCCAAACTCTACATCTCTCAAATTGGTTTAATTCCTCATGCATTGCAATGATCTAATGGGGATATTGCTCTGCATCATGGATGGATAGAGGTTCAACCTGAGAGAGAAAACAGACATGCATTAAATCTTGGTTGAGTTGATGTCTTGTCTGTACACCTGCTGATATGTCTCCAGTCACTTGAGATCTGGGGTGATCCCTTAGTGTGACAAGATTAGTGGGTGGAGTTGGTTCTGCAACAGTATTTGGAACTAATTCCTCTTGTGGAATTATGTTTGCTATTGAGGGAAGATCAATTCCTTCAGTGCCTTCATCTTCACTTTTTTCAATGACTTGTGGAGAAGGATGTGTTGGAACCTCTTGGGTGAGGTTTAGTCCATCCAAACTCTCACACAAGTGAGGTACCTGCAAAGTGTTATTGGTAGAAATCTCTTTCTCCTTGCAAGACATGTTAGCTTCATCAAATGTAACATGAATAGACTCCTCAATTTTTAGAGATGATTTATTAAAAACCATATAAGCTTTGCTTACTTGGGAATATCCTAGAAAAATTCCCTCTTCGGCCTTAGCCTCAAACTTTCTAATGTATCTTTTGTTATTGTTGTGAATATAACATATACATTCAAATACTTTAAAATAGTTTATTTTAGGTTTCTTTCCTTTAAGTAATTCATAGGGAGTCCTATTTTTTAGTTTGTGAATTAAACTCATGTTCAGGACATAATTTGATGTGCTTACAGCCTCTGCCCAAAAGTTAGGGGCATGTAAGCATCTGCAAGCAATGTACCTGCAGCTTCAATGAGTGTCCTATTTTTCCTTTCAGCTACCCCATTCTATTGGGGAGTTCTAGGAGCTGAGAAACAGTGCCTGATACCTTCCTTCTCACAGAACTCATGCATAAGAAGAGACTCAAACTCTGTGTCATGATCACTTCTGATCAATGCAACATGAGTAGAGAACTCAATCTGTATGGTCCTGAGAAAATCTGTAAGAACCTTAAAGGTATCTGACTTAGATCTCAGAAAGGACACCCAAGTGAACCTGGAGAAGTCATCCACAAAAACTAAGGTGTATGATTTCCCTCCTAGGCTTTGTACAGCAATGGGTCCAAAGAGATCCATATGTAGCAAATACAAAATCCTAGGTGAATCACTTTTATTAATAGATTTAAAACTAGATTTATTTTGTTTGCCTAGTTAACAAGCCCTGCAAAGGCCTTCCTTCTTGTAGGGACCAGAAGGTAGACCTCTAAGAAGGTTGTCTTTTGATAGCCTAGCAATGTTTTTCAAGTTTACATGACCTAGCCTTTTATGTCATAAATCATTCTGATTACTAATTAAATTGAATAAGCAGATATCAGAATTGGCAGAAAGAAAATCAACTAAATATATGTTACCTTGTCTATTCCCAATTAAAATAGTTTGTTTTTCTTTATTATAAATAGTGCAAGAAGATGAGTTGAAGTGTACCTGATAATCTTCATCACATAACTGACTTATGGAGATGAGGTTATGCTTGAGTCCTCTGACACAAGTTACTTTCTTGAAAGTAACAGCTCCAATCTTCACTTCTCCAAAACCTTCAGACTGGTCACACTTGGAATCACCAAAGATAACCTTTGGTCCTAGCTTGGACTTATAGTTGGTTAAGATGTCCTTGCGTCCAGTCATATGTTTGGAGCAACCACTGTCCAGGTACCATGTTTGATTATTTACTGGACAACTCTTCACCTTGTCAGCTTCAGAATCTGAAACTGCTTCATTTTCTGAATCTTCTTCTTCTGAATGGCTCCTAGAAGCATCAATGGCCATGAGGCAAACCTCTTTGGCCCTTGCCTCTTCCTCTTCTTCACTGGAGCTGGAGGATGATGATTCATCCTCAGTTTCACTCCAAGATTCAGCCACAAAACCCTTCTCCTTCTTCTTATATTTGCTGGAGGAAGGTCTGCTGCTGTGTTGTCTTCTTGTGTCTTTTTCTCTTCTCTTCTCCTTCTTATGATTCTCTGGACACTCAGAGATGAAGTGTCCAGGTTTCCTACAACCAAAACACACCACTTCTTTAGTTGGTGTTTTGTCATACCTTGGTTTGCCATTCTCCCTTGATGACTTTCTCCTGAAGTCCTTTCTTGCCATTTTATAGAATTTTTTGGCAAAAAGGCTCATCAGCTCTTCATTTGTGGTTGGATTCTCTGTATCCTCAGTAGCCTTGAATGCAATGCTTTGTTCTCTTCTTGCTGGAGGAGGTGTTCTTTGCTCAGCTGCCTCTCTGGACTTGATCAGGTGTTCATAGAACTTAAGCTTGCCTAATAGAGATTCAGTGGAGATCTCATTTAGGCTTCTGGCCTCCTTGATAGGCCAGATCCTTGAATCCCATGAGCTTGGGAAGCACATAAGGATCTTATCATTCACCTCAGTGAGGGTGATGTCCTTGTCCAAGGTTTTTAGCTCATTGATGATTGAGCTTAACCTATTGTGCATATCAGCTACTGTCTCAGCTTCTTCTTTCTTGAAGTTCTCATATAAGGATATGAGATTAGATCTCCTATCCTTCCTTTAATTTGCTGATCCAGCCACCATTTGATTTAGGGAGTCCCAAATGTCTTTGGCTGAGGTGCAATCAGCCACCTTTTGAAAGATATCATCTGACATTGTTTGTGCCAGTATATTCATTGCTTTAGCATCAGCAACCTTGGCGTTCTTCTGAGCCTCAGTCCACTCAGGTGGTGGAACTATATTTGTGCTTGAAGCTGCTATAGATGTAGAGGCAGTGGCTTGAGGAGGACCTGTCAAGATGGAATTGTAGATATCTTCATCAATAGAGTTCATATACAATTTGATTCTTGCCTTCCAGATGGCAAACCTATTTAGGTTGCAAACTGGAGGTCTGGTGCTTGCATAGTCTTTGTTCTGTTCCATTGTTGTGTATATAATCTAAATAAAAATAAAGATAAAATATGAAATCTGATCTAACACAGGATCTTTGGTTCAATGGTTAGCTTGTACACCAAGGAATCCAAGCTTTGATACCAATTGAAAGTGAGCTGTGTTGGAACACCCTATTACTGATTTGGGTCAGGATCACTATGTCTCTTAGGAAACCTGTTTTGACCTCACTGTATAGATCTAAAGGTCAAGTAGAATTGAGTCTAAGGGTTATTAGTTAGGTTTGGAAACTGCCCTCAAGACCAGGTTTTTCAGTTTCTGGAGACTAAGTCATTTCGTCGAGCTCAGTACGACGAATCGTCGAACTCCATTCGACGATCGGTGAGCTCACTTCGACGAATCGTCGAACTCCATTCGACGATCTCTGAGCTCAACTTCAACAAGTCGTCGAACTCCATTCGACGATCTTCGAGCTCAAATCGACGATCTTGACTCCAGTTTGATTCTCTATCTCTGAGCTCAGTTCGATGATAGTTGAGCTCAGATCGACGATCTCTGTTTCTGTCTAAGTCCAAATCTCTGAGCTCAATTCAACGATAGTGGAGCTCAGTTCGATGTTTTTCTGAAGAGTTTAACAATTTTCAAGATTTAAATTCAGACAGGTGAGGAATTATTGTCACATTTAATTCAGAGATCTTGTAGCCGTTTTTAATTAATCTGGAGCAAGTTTCAAGGAATTATCAAGGAATGTTTTATTGGACTTTCCTCCAGAAGACAATTGCAATTAAGGAAGTAATTAATGACAGGCTAACGGCTATCTTGGACAGTGGATCATTTCTATTCAGACAAAAGGAATAAAAGATTAGATTTTTCATTCCTGGTCTAGAAGAACAAGAAGTTAGAAAAATATTCTCTGCAATAACTCTTACAACATCAACAATAATTACACAAGAGAAAGAAAGAGAGTTGCAGACATTCTCAGTCTCAAGATTCATAAAAGAACACCATCACCAAAGGAGATCAACAAACTGAAATCTTCGGATCTTTTTTGATTCAAGTGTTCAAAGGCCATCATCATTCAAGACTCCAGACACCTCACATTTCAGTTGTTGCTGAAATCATCATTTGCTGGAGATCAATTTTCTGAAGGCCTATCACCCTACTGCAAATCTTCACTTCTTGAACAACTCAAGATCTCAGGGGGAGCTTTGACAACATCCATTATCTTCTCTCTGATTGTTGACAGAGAAGATCTTCTCTTCCCTCTCTCTCTCTCTCTCCCTGTTGTAAAGGGTTTTTCAAACTCCCTTCAAAAGTTTGTGATTGGTTTCTGAGACCTTATCAAAACTCAGTGGTGGCAAGACACCTGATCAAAAAATCTGGTTTGGTTTTTGAGCACCTTATCAAAAGCTCATTGGTGCCCAGGACACCTGATCAACTCATCTTGTAGTGGATTCCTACCTAGGGTGGTAGAAGAGTGGATGTACCCAGGTTGATTGGGGAACCACTATAGCTCCTTGTGTCATCTGGTTGCTTACTTTATTTTTGTTTCTGGCTGTGGTTTGTGACTAGATTGCTCTGTGATTAGATAGTTGCTTTTTGTTTAGATTAATGTATATCATTTGCTTCCCTGTTCAGTTAGGATTACAACAACTGTTGTGAAAAGTTTTTAGCAAGCACCATATTCTTTTCACCACCCCCCCTAGAGTATATCAGATCTAACTTACACTTTCAATTGGTATAAGAGCGAGGTTGGTTAAAAATACCACATCTCAGTGGTTGCACAGGCTAACACCTGAACCCAAAGATTCCTATAGTTAGATCTGCTTGTTGTAGATTTTGTTATTAGAATTAGTTCTTCACAAAACATGGCCCAAAACAAAGATTATGCTAGCACCAGACCTCCAGTGTGCAATCTATCCAAGTTTGCACTTTGGAAGGCAAGTATTAGACTCTACATGAATTATATTGATGAGGACATCTTCAATTCTGTTTTGACAGTGTGTCCAAGACCTCCAGAGAATACAAGTACAAATGATGTTCCACCTACCTCAAGAACAGATGCTGACATCAAGAAATGTAAAGTTGCAGATGCAAAGGCTATGAACATTCTAGCCCAGACTATGTCTGATGAGATTTTCCAAAAGGTAGTTGAATGCAACTCAGCAAAGTAAATCTGGGATAAGCTATCTGAGATAGTCTCAGGATCTGCTGATGAGAGAAAAGACAGGAGATCTCACCTCATAACCCAATATAAGAACTTCAAGAAAGGAGAAGCTGAGTCAGTATCAGACATGTATAATAGACTCAGTCTGATAGTCAATGAACAGAAAACTTTGGATAAAGAAATCTCATTGACTGAGCTAAATGATAAAATCCTAATGTGCTTCCCAAGCACTTGGGACTCAAGGATCTGGCCAATCAAGGATGCCAGAAGTCTGAATGAGATTACAACAGAAGCTCTCTTGGGCAAGCTCAAGTCTTATGAGCTGCTCATTAAGAACAAAGAAGAAGAGCAGAAGGCTGCCTCACCAGCCACAAGAAAGGAAAAGTCAATAGCTTTCAAAGCCACTGAAGATCAGCCTGAAGATAAGGTCACAGTCAATGATGAGCTGCTTAGTCTGCTGGCCAAAAGATTTTACAAAATGGCCAGAAAGAACTTCAGGAAGATATCATACAAAGAGCATGACAAGCCAAGTTATGATAAATCAAACAATAAAGAAATTGTTTACTTTGGTTGCAGGAAACCAGGCCACATTGTGCCTGACTGTCCAGAGAATAAAAACAAGGACAGAAAGGACAAGAGAGAAAGAAGAAAAGACAAGGACTTCAAGAAGAACAGCAATGGCAAACCCTCCTCAAGCAAGAACAAACACACAAGGAAGGGATTTGTTGCTGAATCTTGGAGTGAGACAGAAGAGGAATCTGAAGCTTCATCTAGCTCAAGTGATGATGAGGATGATACTGAAGAAAAGGAATTCTGCATGATGGCTATCAATGCCTCACAACACAATTCTGATGCAGAAGATTCAGAGTCAGACTCAGAGACTCAACTTGAAGAGCACCAGGTAATAAGTTCTTTTGATTTTAATTCTGAGGACTTTAAGTATGAATTTAAAGCACTATGTTTAGACTTATTAAAATCTAAGAAGGAAATCATTTCTCTCAGAAATCAATTATCTGAATATAGTACCTTAAAATCAGAAAACCTCAAACTCTCTGAGGAGTTGGAGTGTTGTAGGGAGCAGATAGCTTCACTGAAAATTGAGTTGTCAGAGGCCAAAAAGCTTGAAGAATCCATTAATGGGAGAAGCATCAAGCTAATGGACATCACAAGCACAGTGAACTCTAGATTCAACAGTACAATGGGCTTGGGTGCTTCATCCAGCCAACTTATAGTACTAACAACCCCAATTAAGTTTATTTCTGATAAAGGGAAGGGAGTTGCAGAGGTAGCTAGGAAAAATTCTGACTTACCCAAGAAATCAAGTGTTCAACAGAAATCGTCGAACGGAGCTAGACTATCGTCGAATGCAGATCGACGATCTCAGGCAAAATCATCGAACTCAGGTCGATGATCTCTAAACCCTGAACTCTGCCACAGTCGATCGTCAAACGGAGCTCGACGATCTGACCCAAGATCGTCGAACGCAGCTCAACGATCGTCGAGCAAAGATCAGAGATTTGAAAACTTCTTCAAGGGTAAATCAAAATCCAAACCTAGGGGTCCTTCATCCCAAAGATTTAACCCTTATACTGAATGGATAATACCTCCAAGGAGATATCATCCTGAAGGTTATAAGAGTCAACCAGGGATGTCATTTATTTCTGAATTTAAAGGTTATCAACCTAGGCCCAAGGTAAACTGGGTCAAAAACAAGTAAATTGTTTTATGTGCAGGTGAAGACCTATCCAACATCAAACCAACAATGGTATCTGGATAGTGGGTGCTCCAAGCACATGACAGGAAGCAAGGACAATTTCACATCCTTTAAAGCCAAGCTTGGACCCAAAGTCATATTTGGTGATTCAAACTTTGGACTAACAAAAGGATATGGTGCAGTCCAAATTGGTACAGTCACATTCAAGAATGTAGCCTATGTGGAAGGACTGAAGCACAACTTGATCAGTATCAGTCAGCTATGTAATGAAGGCTACCAAGTGACTTTCAGCAAATCCTTATGCAGGATCAAGTCAGAGGATAACACAACTGTGTTGACAGGTAAAAGGAAAGGTAACATCTACTTAGTAGACTTTCTTTCAACAGAAGTAGATATTTGCCTGTTTAATTCTATTTGTAGAACTAATGTATTATGGCATAAGAGATTAGGACATATAAACCTTAGAACCATTGCTAGGCTATCCAAGGACAACCTTGTTAGAGGACTACCTTCTGGCCCCTACAAGAAGGAAGGACTCTGCAGGGCTTGTCAATTAGGCAAGCAAACTAAAAATAGTTTCAAGTCACTTAATAAGAGTGATTCACCTAGGATTTTATATCTGTTACACATGGATCTTTTTGGACCCATTACAGTACAAAGCTTAGTAGGGAAATCTTACACTTTAGTAGTTATAGATGACTTCTCTAGATTCACATGGGTGTTCTTTATAAGGAAGAAGTCTGATAACTTTAAGTATTTGACAGAGTTTCTCAAATGCATACAGACTGATTTCAACACTCATATTACCCTGATCAGAAGTGATCATGGGACAGAGTTTGATTCTCTTCTTATGCAAGAGTTCTGTTAGAGTGAAGGGATCAGGCATACTTTCTCAGCTCCTAGAACTCCTCAACAAAAAGGGGTAGCTGAAAGGAAAAATAGAACCCTTATTGAATCTACCACTACATTGTTGTCAGATGCTCACCTTCCTCTATCTTTTTGGGCAGAGGCTGTGAACACCTCCAACTATGTGCTGAATAGAAGTTTAATACATAAACTGAAGGGCAAGACTCCCTATGAATTACTCAAAGGGAAGAAACCTAAAGTAGATTATTTTAGAATTTTTGGTTGTATCTGTTATATTCACAATAATGACAAGAAGTATTTAGCAAAATTTCAAGCTAAAGCTGATGAAGGAGTGTTTCTAGGATACTCCATGATCAGTAAGGCTTATAGGGTATATAATAAATCAACTCTCAAAATTGAAGAATCTGTGCATATATCTTTTGATGAATCTAACATGTCTTTCAAGGAGAAGAACACTTCTACCATTGAACCTTTGCAGGTACATTCTCTTGCTGAAGACTTGAACAGATTACAAATCATTCAAAAAGAGGAAAGCAGTGAAGATGAAGAAGACATTCAACACCTTGAAGAGAAACTTCTTGAAGAGCCAGTTGTTGTACCAACAGAGGAAACAACAACACGGGTTGGTGAACAATCAACACCTCATGTTGATTTAGTAACATCAAGAGACCATCCAATCTCCCAAGTGATTGGAGATATCTCAGCTGGTGTGCAAACCAAAAATCAGGTCAACCAAAACCTGTTGCACACTTGCTTGCTATCTCAAATTGAACCTCAATCCATTCAAGATGCAGAGCAAGATCCACACTGGATCATTGCAATGCAAGAAGAGTTGCATCAATTTGAAAGGAACAAAGTTTGGGAACTAGTACCAAGGCCTAAGGGTCACTCCATTGTTGGAACAAAGTGGGTGTTCAGAAACAAGTGGGATAAACAAGGAGTCATTGTAAGGAACAAGGCAAGGCTAGTTGCTCAAGGGTACTCTCAAGAAGAAGGGATAGATTATGACCAGACTTTTGCACCAGTTGCAAGGTTGGAGACCATAAGAATCTTCTTAGCATATGCAGCACACAAAGGTTTCAAAGTGTACCATATGGATGTAAAGAGTGCTTTTCTCAATGGAGATATCAAAGAATAAGTCTATGTCAGACAACCTCCAGGTTTTATCTCTCCAACTCATCCTGATTATGTTTTCAAAATGCAAAAAGCATTATATGGTCCCAAGCAAGCTCCTAGAGCATGGTATGAGACCCTAGCATGCTTTCTTCTGAAAAATAAATTTATAAGGGATAGAGTAGACCAAACTCTTTTTATTAGAACCCATAAGTCTCATACCCTACTAGTACAGATCTATGTAGATGATATTATTTTTGGTTCTACTGATTCAAATTTGTGCAGAAGGTTCTCCAATCTAATGCATTCTAAATTTGAAATGAGTAGCATGGGTGAGCTATCCTTCTTTCTAGGATTGCAAATCAAACAACATGCTGAAGGCATATTTATTTCTCAAACCAAATATGCAAAAGAATTGGTTAAGAAATTTGGTATGTCTGAAGCATCTTGTATGAAAACACCTATGCCTACTAATGCTGTATTAGATGATGATGAACATGGGAAACATGTTGATCAGACAACCTATAGAGCAATGATTGGCTCTTTACTGTGCCTTACAGATAGTAGACCTGACATAATATTTGCTACATGCATATGTGCTAGATTCCAAGTAAGCCCTAGAGAGTCACAACTAACCTTAGTAAAAAGGATTCTCATGTATGTAAAAAGTTGTCCAAATCTAAGTCTCTGGTATCCAAAAGATTCAGCATTTGACTTAACTGGATTTTCTGATGCTGATTATGCTGGATGCAGAATAGACAGGAAAAGCACCAGTGGAACTTGTCAGTTTCTTGGTGACAGACTTGTCTCCTGGTTTTGCAAGAAACAAACACCTGTGTCAACTTGAACTGCTGAAGCTGAATATATGGCTGCAGGTAGTTGTTGTTCACAAATCTTGTGGATTCAAAACCAACTCCTAGACTATGGCTACAACTTAGAGAAGTCAAAAATATTTTGTGATAATACCAGTGCTATTTTTATAGCACAAAATCCAGTCCTCCATAGTAGGACAAAACACATAGAAATTAGGCATCACTTTTTAAGGGATAATGTTGAGAAAAATAAAATTGAACTTCAATATATCCCAACTGATTTACAAAGGGGAGATATTTTCACCAAACCCTTTGATGAAAAGAAACACACCTTCTTCCTAAATCAGTTAGGAATGTTAGATGGAGGAATTCTAAAATAATATCCAAGACTTTAAAACTCTAAAAATGACCAAGACTAAGCAAACTTCTTAATTTTTTCTAGTGTCTAGAGTGTTTTTGGTCTCTGAACTGCGCTCGACGATTTTCTCCCAGATCGTCGAACGGAGATCGACGCTTTCCGAAATCGTCGACCAGAGTTCAGCGCCCTCAAGACCAGGTTTTTCAGTTTCTGGAGACTAAGTCATTTCGTCGAGCTCAGTACGATGAATCGCCGAACTCCATTCGACGATCGGTGAGCTCACTTCGACGAATCGTCGAACTCCATTCGACGATCTCTGAGCTCAACTTCAACAAGTCGTCGAACTCCATTCGACGATCTTCGAGCTCAGATCGACGATCTTGACTCCAGTTTGATTCTCTATCTCTGAGCTCAGTTCGACGATAGTTGAGCTCAAATCGACGATCTCTGTTTCTGTCTATGTCCAAATCTCTGAGCTCAGTTCAACGATAGTGGAGCTCAGTTCGACGTTTTTCTGAAGAGTTCAACGATTTTCAAGATTCAAATTCAGACAGTTGAGGAATTATTGTCAGCATTTAATTCAGAGATCTTGTAGCCGTTTTTAATTAATCTGGAGCAAGTTTCAAGGAATTATCAAGGAATGTTTTATTGGACTTTCCTCCAGAAGACAATTGCAATTAAGGAAGTAATTAATGACAGGCTAATGACTATCTTGGATAGTGGATCATTTCTATTCAGACAAAAGCAATAAAAGATTAGATTTTTCATTCCTTCTCTAGAAGAACAAGAAGTTAGAAAAATATTCTCTGCAATAACTCTTACAACATCAACAATAATTACACAAGAGAAAGAAAGAGAGTTGCAGACATTATCAGTCTCAAGATTCATACAAGAACACCATCACCAAAGGAGATCAACAAACTGAAATCTTCAGATCTTTTTTGATTCAAGTGTTCAAAGGCCATCATCATTCAAGACTCCAGACACCTCACATTTCAGTTGTTGCTGAAATCATCATTTGTTGGAGATCAATTTTCTGAAGGTCTATCACCCTACTACAAAGCTTCACTTCTAGAACAACTCAAGATCTCTGGGGGAGCTTTGACAACATCCACTATCTTCTCTCTGATTGTTGGCAGAGAAGATCATCTCTTCCCTCTCTCTCTATCCCTGCTGTAAAGGGTTTTTCAAACTCCCTTCAAAAGTTTGTGATTGGTTTCTGAGACCTTATCAAAACTCAGTGGTGGCAAGACACCTGATCAAAAAATCTGGTTTTGTTTTTGAGCACCTTATCAAAAGCTCATTGGTGCCCAGGACACCTGATCAACTCATCCTGCAGTGGATTCCTACCTAGGGTGGTAGAAGAGTGGATGTACTCAGGTTGATTGGGGAACCACTATAGCTCCTTGTGTCATCTGGTTGCTTACTTTATTTTTGTTTCTGGCTGTGGTTTGTGACTAGATTGCTCTGTGATTAGATAGTTGCTTCTTGTTTAGATTACTGTATATCATTTGCTTCCCTGTTCACTTAGGATTACAACAACTGTTGTGAAAAGTTTTTAGCAAGCACCATACTCTATTCACCCCCCACCCCCCACCCCCCCTCTAGAGTATATCAGATCTAACTTGCACTTTCAAGCTGTTAGATCAGGAATACTCTAGAAGGGGGGTGAATAGAGTATTCAGGTTTTATAAAATTTTCAATTGATTTTATCTAGTGCAGGAATAAAATTAAAAGCATAAACAGCAAACCTAACAACTAACACAGCCACAGCAAGAAACAAAAGAAGGGCAATCCAGACAACACAAGAATTTATAGTGGTTCCCCTAAACTTGGATACATCCACTCTTCTACCACTCTGGTAGGAATCCACTCAGATTTTTGATCAGGTGTCTCACATCAATGAGCTTTTGATTAGGTGCTCAAAAACCAATCCTCAAGTCTTTTGGTCAGGTGACTTGCAACCAGGAATAACTTTTGAAGGGAGTTATAACCCTTTATACAGTGGGGGGTGAGAGATGATATGGTCTTCTCTTTCTCAATATACAACTAAGAAGACTTGTGAATATGATTTTAGCAAAGGCTCCTCCTGAGGTATAAAATGGTTCAAAGAGATGGAGCCTTACTGCAGGGTGATAGATCTTCAGTAGTTCAGCCTTGATCAGCAGCTGTTCCGGAACTTCTTTGACAGATAAAGTTGTAGTTGTCCTTTGAAGTGTCCTGGAGTGTTGAAGTCAAAAGACTCTTGATTTTGATTTGGTGTTCTTCTTCTTCAGATAGCTGATGATCTTTAGATATATGGCTTCTTTTCTATATCAGAAATCTATGGAAGAAAGTGCAAAGAGTTTCTTGATTCAGTCTGATTGTCTTTTTCTCTGTGTGTCTATCTATCTTGTTCAGTCCGTCTACAGGAAGAAGAGAGAAAATCTCTTTTTCTATATCCTGTCAAATATGGTCTTTTGAAATTTGAAATCCTCTGCAATCAATGCTGACGGCCTTGAGAATAAACTGTATTGAATTATTTACCCAACTGTCCCATGGAAAAACGGCAGGCAATAATCCTGGAGAAGACCATAATCAATGCTCTGTCTAACGGTTATATTCCATAGAATATTTGAGCATTAATTACTCAGGAATTATTGCAGTAAGAAGGGGATAGAAGGATGGAAAATAACTAAGTCTAGTTCGTCAAACTGATAACAGAAATCGTCGAGCTGAGTTCACAGTTCGTCGAGCTGAGTTGCTGAGTTCGTCGACCAAATGACTTCTATTCGTCGAGCTGAGTTCCAAGATCGTCGAGCAGATAACAGAACTATATTCTCTAGAAACTTTGCCTTTTCTGTGTATGGAGTTCGTCGAGCTGATAACTAGTTTCGTCGACTGAAGTTCAGTAAAATATTTCTGGACTTCGAATAATTTTAGATGCTTCTGGATGAAAGTGTTGAAGTGAAGTATCCAGAATTCGTCGACCTAAGAATTGGTTTCATCGAGCTGAGAACCACTAACTGCTACTAGATAACTCTAGCTATTGTGGTCAGATTTCGTCGAGCTGAGAATTAAGTTCGTCGACCAAAGTCTGACTCTGGACTTAGAATAAAGAGATGTTTTCTGATCTTGAGGTGTTGAAGTATAGTGCCCAAAGTTCGTCGACCTGAATACCAAGTTTGTCAAGCTCAGCTCAGAGAATTTACTCTGAGATCATCGAGCTGAACAAGACTTTCGTCGAACTGCGTTCGATGAACGTCGAACTCATTTTACTTAGTATGAAATTTGTCTAAGTCTTGAGTCTCCGGCAGTGTTGATGGCTGGTCCTTGCAGTGTTGATTCTAAGGACTTGGCCTAGACTCTAGGACACAACTATGACCCTGGCTATACATGTTGGGTCAAATGATCCTAACTTAGTGAATCTAGCCCAAATCAAACTAGGGATCCAACAGACACCGACGATGACCTTTGCTTGGATCCTGCTTGGAGTGAGACCGGGACCACTCCCCCTATTTGTGATTATTTTAGTTTTTCATCTCCTTTATTTCTTAACCCCCCCTTCTGTATCTGACCCTATGCAGGTTGAGTCTTCGCAGGTGCTTCAGGAGGAATTGGAGCTTCCAATTATTGCTCCATTTATTGCTCTCTCCTCCTATCATCTCCCTGTAGATGATACCTTACTGGGCAAGGATGTTGGATCCCTAGTTTAATTTGGGCTAGGTTCACTAAGTTAGGATCTTGTGACCCATCATGTATAGCCAGGGTCATAGTTCTGTCCTAAAGTCTAGGCCAAGTCTTTAGGATCAACACTGCATGAACCAGCCATAATCAGACTGCCAGAGACTTAAGACTTAGAGATTTTCCAAAGACTCAGTAAAATGATTTCGACGTTCATCGAACTCAGGACGATGATTATCGTGCTCAGCTTGACGATCTTAGAGAAAATTCTCTGAGCTGAGCTTGACGAAATTGATTCTTTGGTCGACGATCTTTGGACTCTACCTTCAGCATTCTAAGTCCAGACTTTATTCTCTAGACTCCAGTCGACGAACTTAGTTCTCTGGTCGACGATTTCTGGGTTCTCTACTTCAACTTATTAATCCAGAAGTCTCTCAGTTTTCTAAGTCCAGAATCATCTTCAGTCCACGAATTCAAGATTCTCAGCTCAACAAACTTTGACCACTTTGGCAAGAGTTATCCAGCAACAGTTAGTGGTCCTCAACTCGACAAAACCAATTCTCAGGTCGACGATTTATGGATACTTCACTTCAACACTTTCATTCCAGAAGCATCTGAAAATATTCTAAGTCCAGAAATACTTTGTTGAACTTCAGTCGACGAAACCAGTTATCAGCTCGACGAACTCCATACATAGAAAAGGCAAAGTTTCTAGAGAATGCAGTTCTATTTTAGCTCGACGATCTTGGAACTCAGCTTGACGAACATAAGTTATCTGGTCGACGAACACAGAAACTCGGCTCGATGAACTGTGAACTCAGCTCGACGATTTCTGTTATCTGTTCGACGAATCCAAACTTAGTTATTTCTTTACTTCTGTCCCCTTCTTACTATAATAATTCCTGTGTAATTAATGCTCAAATATTCTCTGAATATAACTGTTAAAAGGAGTATTGATTATGGTTTTCTCCAGGATTATTGCTTGCCGTTTTTCCATGGGACAGTTGGGGAAATAATTCAATGCAGTTTATTCTCAAGGCCATCAGCATTGATTGCAGAGGATTTCAAATTTTGAAAGACGGCTTTTGACAGGAAATATAAAAGAGATTTTCTCGCTTTTCCTGCACAGGAAATAGACACACAGACAAAAAAATACAGTCAGTTTGAATCAAGCAATTCTCTGCTCTTTCTTTCACAGATCTCTGGTATAGAGAAGAAGCCCTAGACCAGAAGAACATCTGCTATCTGAAGAAGAAGAACAATCAATCAAAAATCAAGAGTCTTCATTCTTCAACTCTCCAGGACACTTCAAAGGACAACATCAATTCCATCTGTCAAGAAGTTCCTGAAGATCTTTTCTGGTCAAGGCTTAAAGACTGAAGGCCTATCACCCTTAAGCAAAGCTCCAGTTTTTCCTGAACCATTCTACATCTCAGGGGGAGCTATTTGCTAACATCATATCCACTAAGTCTTCTTAGTTGTTTATTGAGAAAGATAAGACACAATCATCTCTCAACCCCCCCCCCCCCCCCCCCCCCCCCGCCCCCACTGTATAAAGGGTTCTTAACTGCCTTCAAAAGTTATTCTTGGTTGCAAGTCACCTGACCAAAAGACTTGAGGTTTGGTTTTTGAGCACCTGATCAAAAGCTCATTGGTGTCAGGCACTTGATCAAAAATCTGAGTGGATTCCTACCAGGGTGGTAGAAGAGTGGATCTACCCAGGTTGGGGAACCACTATAATTTCTTGGGTTGTCTGTTTGCCCTTTCTTTTTGTTCTTGTTGTGTTTGTGCTAGCTAGGTCTGCTTTGTGTTTGTGGTTATTTATTTATTATTCTGTAGTTTTTATTTACAGTAAAAGCAGTCAAGTTTTCTAAAGGATTTTAGGATACTCTATTCACCCCCCCCCCCCCCCCCTCCCCCTCTAGAGTATTTCAGATCTAACACATCACTTTTAATTGGTATTAGAGCAGGATTCCCTTGGTTGTACAAGCTAATCCTTGAACCAAAGATCCTGAGTTAGATTTGTCTTTACATTCCTATTAGATTTATTCTCACACAGCATGGCATAGAACAAAGATTATGCAAGCACTAGACCTCCAGTATGCAATCTGAATAAGTTTGCCATCTGGAAGGCAAGAATCAAATTGTACATGAACTCTATTGATGAAGATATCTACAACTCCATTTTGATAGGTCCCCCTCAAGCATCTACTTCTGCAACATCTTCAAGCCCAACTGCAGTTCCACCACCTGAGTGGACTGAGGCCTAGAGAAAGGGAAAGATTGATGATGCCAAGGCAATGAATATACTGGCACAATAAATATCAGATGATATCTTTCAAAAAGTGGTTGAATGCACCTCAGCCAAAGCCATTTCGGACTCCCTAAATCAAATGGTGGCTGGATCAGCAGATGAAAGAAAGGACGGGAGATCCAATCTCATATCCTTATACGAGAATTTCAAGAAGGAGGAAGCTGAGACAGTAGTTGATATGTACAATAGGTTAAGCTCAATCATCAATGGGCTAAAAATCTTGGACAAGGACATCACCCTCACAGAGGTGAATGATAAGATCCTTATGTGCTTCCCAAGCTCATGAGATTCAAGGATCTGGCTCATCAAGGAGGCCAGAAGCCTAAATGAGATTTCCACTGAATCTCTTTTAGGAAAGCTTAAGTCCTATGAACAGCTGATCAAATCCAGAGAGGCAGCTGAGCAAAGAACACCTCCTCCAGTAAGAAAAGAACAAAGTATTGCATTCAAGGCTATTGAGGAGACAGAGACTTCAACCACAAATGAAGAGTTGATGAGTCTTTTTGTCAAAAGATTCTACAAAATGGCAAGGAAAGACTTCAAGAGAAAGTCATCAAGGCAGGATGACAAACCAAGGTATGACAAAACACCAACTAAAGAAGTGGTGTGTTTTGGTTGCAGGAAACCTGGACACTTCATCTCTGAGTGTCCAGAGAATCAGAAGAAGGAGAAGAGAAGAGAGAACGACATAAGAAGACAGCACAACAGCAGGCCTTCCTCCAGCAAATACAAGAAGAAGGAGAAAGGTTTTGTGGCTGAATCCTAAAGTGAGACTGAGGATGAATCAACATCTTCCAGCTCCAGTGAAGATGAAGAAGAGGCAAGGGCCAAAGAAGTCTGCCTAATGGCCATTGATGCCTCCAGGAGACATTCAGAAGAAGAAGATTCAGACAATGAAGCAGTTTCAGATTCTGAAACTGACAAGGTATTATCTTCGTTTGATTACAATTCTGATTCATTTAAATCTGAATTTAAAACAATGTACATAGACTTAATTAACTCAGAAAAAGAAATTAAGACTCTTAGGGAAATATTAGGAAACCTAGAGAATGTTAATTCAGAAAATAATAGGTTAAAAGATGAATTAACCTTACTAATGAACCAATTATATTATTAAAGACTGAGCTATGCGAGGCTAAACAACTTGATGGGAGAAGCCTCAAGCTGATGGACATTACAAGCACTATAAATGCCAGATTGAATGGCAAGCTAGGCTTGGGTGCTTCATCAAGTTTGCCCCCTATTCTCAAGAAGAACATTCTGACTACCCCCATTAAATTTGTTTCAGCTAAGGGGAAGGAAAAAATAAGCCATAATCAAACCATTAAACAAATTCCAAAATCAAATGATCAAAATAACAAAAATCAGAAAACCACAAGTAAAAATAAAGTTCAGCAGAATTCGTCGAACTCAGATCTACGAAATGTTGCCCGTTAGTCGAACCCAACTCGACGAACGCTGAACGCAAACTTTAGCTATAATTATTCGTCTAACTGCAATCGGCGAACTCTGTATGGTTCGTCGAGCAGAGGTCGATGAACGTGGGGCACAGAAAATGAACATGTTCATTCTCTGGGCAGAGATCGATGATCTCATCCCAATTCATCAAACTCTGATCGACGAACTCACAATAATTCGTCGAACCTAGAAAGATTTAACAAAAACTGTAATTTTAGCAGCAACTCTAATAATTCAAGGAAACCATTTAATCCTGTAGCTGATTGGGTAATACCACCTAGAAGATATCACCCACTAGGATATAAATCTCAACCTGAATTTTCTGTTATATACAGTTTCTCTTACCAGCAAAATAAAGGACCCGAGATAACTTGGGTCAAGAACAACTAATTATTTTTCATTGCAGGTGAAGAGCTGTCCAGTAAATAATCAAACATGGTACCTGGACAGTGGATGCTCCAAATATATGACTGGCAGCAAGGACAACTTAACCAACTATAAGTCCAAGCTAGGACCAAAGGTTATCTTTGGTGATTCAAAATGTGTCCAGTCTGAAGGTTTTGGAGAAGTGAAGATTGGAGCTGTCACATTCAAGAAAATGACGTATGTCAGAGGACTCAAGCATAACCTCATCTCTATAAGCCAGTTATGTGATGAAGGTTATCAGGTACACTTTAACTCATCTTCTTGCACTATTGCTAATAAAGAAAAACAAACTGTTTTAATTGAGAATAGACAAGGTAACATATACTTAGTTGATTTTCTTTCTGCCAATTCTGATATCTGCTTACTTAATATAACTAGTAATCAGAATGATTTATGGCATAAAAGGCTAGGTCATGTAAACTTGAAAAACATTATTAGGCTATCAAAAGACAATCTTGTGAGAGCTCTACCTTCTGGTCCCTACAAGAAGGAAGGTCTCTGCAGGGCTTGTCAACTAGGCAAGAAAACTAAATCTAGTTTTAAATCTGTTAATAAAAGTGATTCACCTAGGATATTGTACTTGCTACACATGAATCTCTTTGGACTCATTGTTGTACAATGCCTAGGAGGGAAATTCTACACCTTAGTTATAGTGGATGACTTCTCAAAGTTCACTTGAGTGTCCTTTCTGAGATCTAAGTCAGATACCTTTAAGGTTCTTACAGATTTTCTCAGGACAATACATATTGAGTTCTCTACTCATGTTGCATTGATCAGAAGTGATCATGGCACAGAGTTTGAGTCTCTTCTTATGTATGAGTTTTGTGAGAAGGAGGGTATCAGGCATTGCTTCTCAGCTCCTAAAACTCCTCAACAAAATGGGGTAGCTGAAAGAAAAAATAGGACACTAATTGAAGCTGCAGGTACATTACTTGTAGATGCTTACATGTCACTATCCTTTTGGGCAGAGGCTGTAAACACTGTAAATTATGTCCTGAACAGAAGCTTGATAAATAAACTAAAGAATAGGACTCTCTATGAATTACTTAAAGGGAAGAAACCTAAAATCAACTATTTTAAAGTATTTGGATGTATATGTTATATTCACAACAACAATAAAAGATACATTAGAAAGTTTGAGGCTAAGGCTGAAGAGGGAATATTTCTAGGGTATTCCCAAGTAAGCAAAGCTTATAGGGTTTTTAATAAATCATCACTAAAAATTGAAGAATCTATTCATGTTACATTTGATGAAGTTAACATGTCTTACAAGGAGAAAGAGATTTCTACCAAAAGCACTTTGCAGGTACCTCACTTGTGTGAGAATTTAGATGGACTAAACCTCACCCAAGAGGTTCCAACATATCCTTCTCCACAAGTCACACAAGAGGAATTAGTTCCTAATGTTGTTGCAGAACCAACTCCACACACTAATCTTGTCACACTGAGGGATCACCCCAAATATCAAGTGATTGGAGACATATCAGCAGGTGTACATACAAGGCATCAACTCAACCAAGATTTGATGCATGCCTGTTTTCTCTCTCAGGTTGAACCTCTATCCATCCATGATGCAGAGCAAGATCCCCACTGGATCGTTGCAATGCAGGAGGAATTAAACCAATTTGAGAGATGTAGAGTTTGGGATTTGGTTCCAAGACCCCAAAACTACCTAGTAATTGAAACCAAATGGGTTTACAGAAACAAGCTGGATGCCCAAGGAGTGATTATGAGAAACAAGACTAGGTTGTTGCTCAAGGATATAGGCAAGAGGAAGGAATAGATTATGACCAAACTTTTGCACCTATGGCCAGGTTAGAGACAATCAGAATATTCCTTGCATATGCAGCCTACAAGAGATTCAAGGTCTATCAAATGGATGTGAAGAATGTTTTTTCTGAATGGAGTACTAAAAGAAGATGTTTATGTTGAACAACCTCCAGGTTTTGTCTCTCCAACTCTCCCCGCTTATTTTTTAAATTGCATAAATCTCTTTATGGTCTAAAGCAAGCTCCAAGAGCTTGGTATGGGACCCTAGCTAGCTTTTTGATAGAGCATAAGTTCTTTAGAGGCATAGTAGATAAGACACTTTTCACTAGACATCATAAGGACCAAACATTGTTAGTACAAATATATGTGGATGACATCATATTTGGGTCTACTGATTCCAAATTATGCAAGAGGTTCTCTGACCTCATGCATTCCAAATTTGGAATGAGTGGCATGGGTGAGCTCTCCTACTTCTTTGGTCTCTAAGTGAAGCATCTCCCTAATGGCATCTTCATCTCCTAAGCTAAATATGCAAAAGAGCTTATCAAAAAGTTTGGGATGGCTGATGCCTCAGCAAAGAAAACACCTATGGCTACAAATGATGTAATAGACTTTGATCCACATGTGAAATCTGTTGACCAGAAATTATATAGGGGCATTATTGGGTCCCTATTATACCTTGCAGCTAGCAGACCTGATATCATGTTTGTCACATGCCTTTGTGCTAGGTTCCAAGTGAACCCTAAAGAATCTTATCTAATTTTCTTAAAAAGAATTTTGAGATATATAAAGAGTTGTCCAAGTCTAGGCCTATGGTATCCCACTGAATTAGAATTTGAGTTAACTGGATACTCAGATGCTGATTTTACTGGATGCAGGGTGGACAGGAAAAGTACTCCAGGAACCTGCCAGTTCCTGGGTATGAGATTAGTATCCTTGTTTTGTAAGAAACAGTCATCTGTCTCTACCTCAACTGCTGAGGCATAATATATTGCAGCTGGCAGATGTTGTTCCCAGATGTTGTGGATTCAAAATCAATTACTAGACTATGGTCTCAACTTAAATAATTCAACTCTACTATGTGATAACACAAGTGCTATAGCCATAGCACAAAATCCAGTCCATCACAGTAGGACTAAGCATATAGATATTAGACATCATTTCATTAGAGAGTGTGTAGATAAAAACAAAATTAAACTTGTCTATATCTACACTGATTTACAAAGAGCTGACATTTTCACCAAACCTCTGGATGAAAGAAACCATCTATTCTTTATAAATCAGCTTGGAATGATCAATGGAGAAGACTTAGTTTAGTTTCTGTCTACACTCGACTAATTTTTCAGAGTTCGTCGAACGAAGCTCGACGAACTAGGGATAGTTCGGGAGATATTCGTCGAACGGAGGTCGACGAACCCTCTGTGAGTGAAGTTATTTTCGTCGAACGGAGATCAACGAATCCACTTCAAAAAACTTTCGTCTAATGGAGCTCGATGAAATATCTTCAAATCTTCAGAGTGAGCTCGACGAATTCTTTAACTCTAAATTATTTCGTCAAACCCACATCGAAGAATGTTTTAATTTTCGTGGAATGTAGTTTGTCGATTCATATTCTGGAAAACCCTATATTTAGGTTTTCTTCGACCTCCGTCCCGCGCTTTCTGTTCCTTTGCACTTGATCGTCGTTTTCTCTTGCAGGTGATCTCATGGCAATTCAAGCAGGAACCCTGGCTGCGATGAAGTTCGACACCGTCTTCGATGCCGACTTTGATTCTTTCCAGCATTCCGACCCGATTTTTCTGAATATTCTGGAACTTCTAGAAGAGCAACATCTGAAGAATCTGATGACAATAAGGATCAAACTGTCTGGAACTGAGATTAGAGAATGGGTCTACACATCTTCAACCATAGTGGAGAATACCATGACTGGATCAATTGCGGGTAATATTGTTTCTCTATCTCCCGCCATATTAACTGAAATATTTGGATTGAATAATGTAGAAGATGATCTGGAAATGGATAATGAGGAATTTGTTATGATGTTGAGTTTGATGGGTTATACTGGAGATAACCCTAATAAATTATTGAAGAAACACTTATCTGCAGAATTCAAGTTTCTAGCAAACATTGTCGGGAAAGTCTTGCTAGGCAAGCACACTACACATGATTATATAACCAGGCATCAATTTCTGGTTATGTGTGCAATGGTTAATAAGAAGCAAGTGGACTGAGCTCAGATCATCTTTGATTTAATAAAGAAAAAGAATAACAAAAAGGAAGTTTGTTTTGGAAGGATCCTGGGGATCTTTTTGAAGGAAAACCCTGCTAAATCACTATTCTCCCAGACCATATTCATCAATGCCAGCAAAAGGCTTACCTGTTCCTTGTTTGGCAGGTGGGAGAGGACCATAACAAAGCCTTACAAGGCCTCATCCTCTGCCACCAAAGCTTCTGAGAGCACAAGGGCTATTACAGCCACTCCCCACCCTGCTGAAGAGATCATTCCACCATCACCATCTCTTCCAACACTCCAAACCCAACTACCACACACCACAGTCCTCCCATCTCAACCTCAGACTCAACAACAACCCCAACAACAATCACAACCACAACCATCGGTTCATGTTACATCTCCTGCCACCTCTCCACCAATAGATCTCACAGACATCCCTTCTTCCCTTATTTAGGAATATCATCAACCCTCCCTTTCTCCAACACCACCTTCATCTCCTCTTCCACCACACTTGTCCTCCATACTATCTTTCAATCTACTGTCATCTCCTCCCAATACTCCTCCTCCTCCAATTGAATCCATCCAGGATGTCCAAATGTAAGATGCTCTTCCTCCATCCTCACCAACATCTACCATCCCTCCAAATGTTTCCACCCAACCACCATCTGAAACACCAACTACAACTCCACCACTGGATCCCTCCACCATCTCATCTATCATTGTCCTCATCACACCCCTCCTCAAAACCGTAATAGCAGAGGCCATTACACCTCTTACTACTTCCATATCTACCCTATCTGCCCAGATATCTGCCCTCACTGCTGCCCCTTCTTCAGTGAGGGGCTTGGCTCCAGTTCACACTGAAATCAGGCAGGGGGAGATGCTTGATGAAGAAGCTGCAGCAGCTCCAGCAGTAGCAGCAGTTTCAGTTTCAGCAGCTCCAGCTCCAGCAGATGCAGAGGCGGCAAGAGCAGAAGATACAGATTTTATTGATTTCATTCATTTTATTGAGACTGACATGGATTTAGATGAGTCAGTTACTGAAGAGATTCTTATTGCTGGTGATTTTATTTTAAATCCCATAGTAGATTTAGTACATTTGCTGAAAATCTTTGATACTGCATTTTTGAGCTTCCTTCCAGCAGATTATACTAAGCCATCTTTGGCTATTGTCCCATATTCTTCATCAATTTGTCTGAAAGTTGCCAAGCAACTCAGGGACAATTTTGCTGCTTCAGAGCTACAGTCTTTCCATCCTCTCCAGAATCTATTTTTGCTCCAAGCTTTGTGATGGATGACTCTCCAATGCCAGATCTTAATGCTTTGATCTTGGCTGACATTGAAGAAGAAAATAAGGTAGTTGCTGAAAGCACTTTTACAGTTAGTTCTCTAGCTCCTTCTGCAGTTCCATCTATATCTGAGAAGCCTATTATTTCTGCTGAGGCCCTCAAGGCTTTAAATGATCTATATGATAATCCTTAGGGATCTGATGATGAGGAGGATGAGGATGAGGATTCAGATGAGGATCCAAAGAAGAAGAAAGTATCTAAGAAAAGGAAAGCTCCTCCTCCTCCTGCTCCTAAACCAAATCCAGCCAATGACACTCCCTATTATATCCTTCAGAAGATAACTCCATATAAAGGGATGCCAGCTTGGATGTGGTTATTCAAGAAAGAACAGAAAGAGAGAAAGAGAAGCAGACGATACTCCCCTCTTCCAACTCAGAAATACAGAAGGGACCCTCCTCCTCCTCCAGCTGCTGGTGCTTTAGGCACAACTTCTTAAAGGACTACCCAATTTCAAACTTATCAAAGATGTTGGAACACCCTATTACTGATTTGGGCAAGGATCACTATGTCTCTTAGGAAACCTGTTTTGACCTCATTGTATAGATCTAAAGGTCAATTAGAATTGAGTCTAAGGGTTAGTACTTAGGTTTGGAAGCTGCCCTCAAGACCAGGTTTTTCAGTTTTGGAGACCAAGTCATTTCGTCGAGCTCAGTACGACGAATCGTCGAACTCCATTCGACGATCTCTGAGCTCAACTTCAACAAGTCGTCGAACTCTATTCGACGATCGTCGAGCTCAGATCGACGATCTTGACTCCAGTTTGATTCTCTATCTCTGAGCTCAGTTCGACGATAGTTGAGCTCAGATCGACGATCTCTGTTTTTGTCTAAGTCCAATCTCTGAGCTCAGTTCAACGATAGTGGAGCTCAGTTCGACGTTTCTCTGAAGAGTTCAACGTTTTTTCAAGATTCAAATTTGGACAGCTGTGGAATTATTGTCAGCATTGAATTCAGAGATCTTGTAGCCGTTTTTCATTTAATCTGGAGCAAGTTTCAAGGAATTTTCAAGGAATGTTTTATTGAACTTTCCTCCAGAAGACAAATGCATTTAAGGAAGTCATTAATGACAGGCTAACGGCTATCTTGGACAATGGATCATTTCTATTCAGACAAAAAGAATAAAAGATCATATTTTTTATTCCTGCTAAAGAAGAACAAGAAGGCAGACACATATTCTCTGCAACAACAACTCTTACAACACAACAATCACACAAGAGAAAGAAAGAGAGTTGCAGACATTCTCAGTCTCAAATTCATACAAGAACACATATCACAAAAGGAGATCAACCAACTAAAATTTTCAGATCTCTTTTAATTCAAGTGTTCAAAGGCCATCATCATTCAAGACTCCAGACACCTCACATTTCAGTTGCTGCTAAAATCATCTATTGTTGGAGATCAAATCATTTGAAGGCCTATCACCCTACTGCAAAGCTTCACTTCCTGAACAACTCAAGATCTCAGGGGGAGCTTTGACAACATCCACTATCTTCTCTTTGACTGTTGACAGAGAAGATCTTCATATCTCTCTCTCTATCTCTCTCTGCTGTAAAGGGTTTTTCAAACTCCCTTCAAAAGTTTGTGTTTGGTTTTTGAGACCTTATCAACACTCAGTGGTGGCAAGACACCTGATCAAAAAATCTGGTTTGGTTTTTGAGCACCTTATCAAAAGCTCATTGGTGCCCAGGACACATGATCAACTCATCCTGCAGTTGATTCCTACCTAGGGTGGTAGAAGAGTGGATGTATCCAGGTTGATTGGGGAACCACTATAGCTCCTTGTGTCATCTGGTTGTTTGTCTTTCTTTTTGTTTCTGGCTGTGATTTGTGGTTGCTTTTTGTTTAGATAGTTGTTGTGTTTATTTAATTATTTGCTTCCCTGTTCACTTAGGAATACAACAACTGTTGTAAAAAGTTTTTAGCAAGCACCATACTCTATTCACCCCCCCCCCCCCCTCTAGAGTATATCAGATCTAACTTGCACTTTCAATTGGTATCAAAGCGAGGTTGGTTAAAAATACCACATCTCAGTGGTTGCACAGGCTAACACCTGAACCCAAAGATCCCTATAGTTAGATCTGCTAGTTTTGATTTTGTTATTAAGATTATTCCTTCACAAAACATGGCCCAAAACAAAGATTATGCTAGCACCAGACCTCTAGTGTGCAATCTGTCTAAGTTTGCACTTTGGAAGGCAAGGATTAGGCTGTACATGAATTCTATTGATGAAGACATTTTCAATTCTGTTTTGACAGTGTGTCCAAGACCTCCAGAGAACACAAGTACAAGTGTTGTTCCACCTCCATCAGGAACAGATGCAGAGATAAAGAAATGGAAAGTTGCAGATGCAAAAGCTATGAACATTCTAACCCAGACTATGTGTGATGAAATTTTCCAAAAGGTAGCTGAATGCAACTCAGCAAAGGAGATCTGGGACAAGCTATCTGAAATAGTCTCAGGATCTGTTGATGAAAGAAAGGACAGAAGATCTCACCTCATAACCCAATATGAGAATTTCAAGAAAGGAGAAGCTGAGTCAGTAGCAGACATGTATAATAGACTCAGTCTGATAGTCAATGAACTGAAAACTTTGGATAAGGAGATCTCATTGACTGAGCTAAATGATAAAATCCTAATGTGCTTCCCAAGAACTTGGGACTCAAGGATCTGGCCAATCAAGGATGCCAGAAGTCTGAATGAGATTATAACAGAAGCTCTCTTGTGCAAGCTCAAGTCTTATGAGCTGCTCATTAAAAATAGAGAAGAGGAGCAAAAGGCTGCCTCACCAGCCACAAGAAAGGAAAAGTCAATAGCCTTCAAAGCCTGTGAAGATCAGCCTGAAGACAAAGACACAGGCAATGATGAGCTGCTTAGTCTACTGGCCAAAAGATTTTACAAAATGGCCAGAAAGGACTTCAGGAAGAGATCATACAAAGAACATGACAAGCAAAGGTATGATAAATCAAATAATAAAGAAATTATTTGTTTTGGTTGCAGGAAATAAGGCCATATTGTGCCTGACTGTCCAGAGAACAAAAATAAGGACAGAAAGGATAAGAGAGAAAGAAGAAAAGATAAGGACTTCAAGAAGAATAGCAATGGCAAACCCTCCTCAAGCAAGAATAAACACACAAGGAAGGGATTTGTTGCTGAATCTTGGAGTGAGACAGAAGAGGAATCTGAAGCTTCATCTAGCTCAAGTGATGATGAGGATGATGCTGAAGAAAAGGAATTCTGCATGATGGCTATCAATGCCTCTCAACACAATTCTAATGCAGAAGAGTCAGAGTCAGACTCAGAGACTCAACTTGAAGAGGACCAGGTAATAAGTTCTTTTGATTTTAATTCTGAGGACTTTAAGTATGAGTTTAAAGCACTATGTTTAGACTTATTAAAATCTGAGAAGGAAATCATTTCTCAAAGAAATCAATTGTCTGAACGCAGTACCTTAAAATCAGAAAACCTCAAACTCTCTGAGGAGTTGGAGTGTTGTAGGGAGCAGATAGCTTCACTGAAAGGTGAGCTATCAGAGGCCAAGAAGCTTGAATAATCCCTTAATAGGAGAAGCATCAAGCTAATGGACATCACAAGCACAGTGAACTCTGTTGAAATTTGTGAAGTGGAAGTGGGTGACGGGACAGGTCGCGCGGCCTGTGGCGGACAGCTTTGGCGGACTGGGCGGACTGGGCGGACTGAGGTTGGCGGCCTGGTGAGAAGTCTGGTGGAAGCCGGCTGTATTCTGAGCGGGTTGTTGCATGGAGTCCGCGGTTTGGTGCGGCCTGGTATCTGCGGTTAGAGAGGCTTGCGGACTGATGCTTTGCTCAGTGGTCGCGGGTGCAAGCTTGCGCTGTTGGCGGGTTGGTTCGAGTTCGCAGGAAGCCTTGCGGACTGGTGTGTCCGCAGTTTGGGCTGTTGCGGACTGGGCCTTGAGCTTGGCTGAGGCCTTGTCGAGTTCAGGTGTTACAGCAGGTCTTGCTGTGGAGACCGGTTGGCGGACTGGTGTTTGGAGTCCGGGAGGTAGCTGCTGTGTTGGACAAGTGCGAGGAGCTCGCGGACTGGTTGCGGTCTGTGCTAGGGTGTTTGGCGGACGGGACTTTGTGTCCGCCATGCTCGCACTGGCCCTTGATGGTTTTGGACTTGGTCACACATTATGCCAAGTTCATGGTGTCCGTCGTATCCGCCAAGTCCGCTGTGACCGGGCGGACTGTCGCTGTTTGCCTTTGGTCGTGGACTTGTGGCGGATTGAGGTGTGAGTCTTGCGGACTGCCTCGGGTGGGTGCGGACAGCCATTGAAGAGGGTTTGCTGTCCTGAAGCAGTTGGAGCTTTGCGGGCTGGTGCTTTGTCCGCTTAGCTTGGGCGGACTGGAGAGGGTTCGTCAATGGTTGCCTTGCTCCTGGCGGTTTCCTTGGTATCCGGCTAAGTCCATGCGGACTCAGCGGACGGTGGTTGTATTCGCGCGGACTGAGGGTGGTGTCGCTATCTCTTGGGCGGTGACCACACTCCTCACCTTGCCTATAAATAGGACCCCCCTGGCACATCTACAGTAACCTAAGTAACGTGAGTGAACAGTAAATTGGGTTGGGCGAGTGCTGCGGTCTGTGTTTGCCAGTCCGCGCGAATTGTTTCAGGCTGACGGTTTGCTGTGTGCAGGTCGCGCGGATAACTTCAAGGAGCCAGGAGTTTGGCTGTGACTTCGGTCAGTGCTTGGAAGTGTGCGGTCTCTGCGGACTCAGCAGGAGGTCGCTCTGCGGCTTGTCAGTTCTGTTTCATCTTTGCCAGCTTCAATAACCTGTCCGCCGGTTTCAGGCGGGTAGTGGAGTTCCTCAGTTCGGGTTCAGCAGGAGGTGAATAACGGTCTGTCCGCGCGGCCTCGCGGTCTCGGCGGACTCCGTGGTATTCGGCGGATTGCAGCATAGCTTGGGCGAGCTCAGCGGTCTCGGCGGTCTCGGCGACCTCGCGGTCTCGGCGGACTGGAGTGCTGTCCGCCCGGCTTGTTTTTTGGTTCTTTTTGTTTACAGCTGTAATACTAGCGAAATCATGTCTCGCTATGTATGCCTCGGATTGTAAAGAAGTGAATGCATAATAAGACCTTCTTGTGCTTCCATTGTTTTGTTGGGTGCAACCTCTAGTCCTTGGGTTTTCCGCAGGTTCAGCGTGCGAACTGGGTAGTTCCGAAGATATTAATTTGGTGTTTGGGCTATCTTGCTGACCACATTGAGAAAATTTAACATGGTATCAAAGCCAGGTTTCTGAGGTTGCGGAGGTTCAGTTGCGTGAGCGGAGGCCAACCAGCGTTGTTACTCAGGGATTGAGTGGTGTTCAACCTGTGTTGTTGCTCGGAGCTGCTGAAGGGTACCAACAGGTGGTGGCAATGGAAGGAAGCTTAGCAAGAGGTCTTGGCATTGAACTCTTAACGCCGACTAACTATAAAAAGTGGAAGTCGTGCATGAAGAGTTATCTTCTAGGCGAGGAGCTGTGGGAAGTCGTCGGTGGAGACGACAGACAGGAAGTAACTGCTGCTTTTGGTACTGCTGAGCAGGTGAGGCTCTGGAGAAGAACAAATGCTAAGACAGAGTTCGTTCTGAAGAGAGCTGTCTCTCCGGAACTGTTTGATCACATCATTGGATGTGAGTCGGCTGCTGATATTTGGACAACCATAGATGAGTTGTTCAATAGGAAGAATGTGGCGCGGCTGCAGTTCCTGGAGAATGAGTTGGCCAGGGCAACTCAGGGAGACCTTTCCATCTCCAAGTACTTCTTAAAGATGAAGAGCTTGTGTGCTGAGCTGTCGGCACTGGATCCTGATGAGCCTATCTCTGAGGCAAAGATGAAGAGGCACATTATCCGTGGCTTGCGGATGGAGTATGTGGCCTTTGTTACATCTGTTCAAGGGTGGGCTACTCAGCCGTCTCTGCTGGAGCTGGAGAATCTGCTTGCCTCGCAGGAGAGCTTAGCAAGGCAGATGGCTGGAGTGAATCTGAATCAGGAAGGCAGCGAGGCTCTCTTCTCAGGCAAGAAGAAGGGATGGGAAGGGAAGAAGAAGAAGAAGGTGCAGGCCGCTGTTGAGAAGGAGACTTCAACTTCGTATCCACCGGAGAGGAGCAATGCTCCTAAGGACTGGAAGAAGAATCTGAAGTGCTACCGGTGTCATCAGCGAGGGCACTTCAAGCGGGACTGCAAGGTCAAACTGCAGCCTGGGCATGCTGCGGGAAAGGAGGAAGCTTGCTCGCGAAGTGAAGAAGCAGAATGGGGAGGAGCTTTCATGACGGGCACTTGTGTCCGGGCCTTATCTGCTGAGGACTTCAACAGCGAGTGGATCATCGACTCCGGGTGTGGTCATCACCTCACCGGAGACAAGTCAAAGTTCACCTCCATGCAGGCTTACTCAGGTAATGAAGCTATTATCACTGCTGATAATACTGTTTATGCAGTAGAGAAGGAGGGGGTCGTGTCTTTGGGTAGTGATCAGGGGCCACTCACGTTAAGGAGTGTGTATCACGTGCCGGGCATGAAGAAGAACCTCTTCTCGGTGACCAATGCGGTGGACGCTGGGTATCACGTTCTGTTTGGGCCAACAGACGTGAGGTTCCTTCGCAACGTATCAGCGGTGAAGGCTGATGTTGCTCATGTTGGGAGGAGGGTGAAGAACTTGTTTGTTCTTTCCACCAGTGCCTATGTTGATAGGATGAGGGCCAATGATAGTGCGGCTATCTGGCATGAGAGGCTGGGGCATGTTGGCATGGACAAGCTAAAGGCAATGGCGAGTAGAAGTCTGGTGAGGGGGTTGCCGAAGTTGTCCTCCTTTGGTGATGGGCATGTTTGTGCGGGCTGTCAATACGGTAAGGCACATCGCCTTCCGTTTGATAAATCTCAAACAAGGAGCAAGAAACCATTGGAGTGTATTCATGGCGACCTGATGGGACCGACTGTTACTGCCAGCCTTGGTGGAAGCAAATACATGCTTGTCTTGGTTGATGACTACTCAAGGTATACTTGGGTGTACTTCTTAAAGGAGAAGTCGGAAGCCTCCCATTTGTTCGTGTAGTTCAAGGAGTTGGTAGAAGGCCGGCTTAGCTTGCGGATTAAGAAGCTTAGAACTGATAACGGGGGGAGTTTGTCTCCTCCGAGTTTTCTAACTTCTGCAGGAAGCACGGGATCCAACGGGAGCTTACATGTGCTCACACTCCACAACAAAATGGGGTAGCGGAGCGGAAGATCCGTCATTTGACGGAAACCTGCAAATGCTGGCTGCATGCGAAAGATATCCCGAGGCCCTTTTGGGCGGAGGGAATGTCTTGTGCTGCTTATGTTATCAACCGGATGCCACTCAGCCCTATCAACATGAAGACTCCTATTGAGCTGTTGCTGAAGGAGAAGCCGAGTGTTGGACACCTTCGGGTGTTCGGTTCAACTTGCTACGTGCATGTCCCGGATGCTTCACGGACAAAGCTGGATGCGAAGGCAAGGAAACTTGTCTTTGTTGGCTATGATGAGCGGAAGAAGGGATGGAAGTGCATGGACCCTGTGACGAAGAAGTTCGTGGTGTCAAGAGACGTTGTCTTTGACGAGCTGACGTCATATGGAGGTAGCTCGGTGGAGCTTACCGGAAGTAGCAAGGTTGATGAAGCACCGGTGGAGGCTGCTGATGGCTTGGAAGAGGAGCTTGCTGTTTCACCAGCAGCTCCTGTTGCTTCGAACTCCGAGGCTGAGCCTTCTGGCTCAGGAAGCAGGGGGAGCACTGCTCAATGCTTGCCCCAGGTAGGAGTGGAGCCTGAAGAAGCAACGGAAGCCGTGAGCAAGGAGTCATGTCTTCGGAGATCGAAAAGGGTGGTTAAGCCACCGGCTCGGTACTGTGATGGGAATGCAGTGAGCTTTGTCTCCTGCTTCTTTGCAGGTCCTCTGGATGAGCGAGAGCCTGCAAACTTCAACGAGACCACTGGAGTGAAGGAGTGGGATGATGCCATGAAGGAAGAGATTGATGCTCTGAAGAAGAATGAAACCTGGGACCTTGTGCCCAAGGTTGATGGCGTTACTCCGGTTACTTGCAAGTGGGTGTATAAGTTGAAGAAGAAGGCTGATGGGAGCATTGATCGGTTCAAGGCTCGCCTGGTCGCAAGAGGATTCTCACAACAGTATGGGGAAGACTATGAGGAGACATTCAGTCCAGTTGCGAAGATGACATCTGTAAGAGTGGTGATCGCCTTGGCTGCTAGCAAGGGATGGAGGTTGTGGCAACTCGATGTGAAGAATGCCTTTCTTTACGGAGAGATTGACAAGGACATCTTCATGGATCAGCCGCTTGGTTTTGTCTCTGAGAAGCATCCGGACTATGTCTGCAAACTCAGGAAGGCTCTCTATGGGTTGAAGCAAGCTCCTCGAGCGTGGTATGGGAAGATTGCAGAGTACTTGCAATTCTGTGGATACCTGGCTTCCAACTCGGATTCAAGCTTGTTTGTCAAGAAGAAGGGAGAGCTAAGAGTCTTGGTCCTGCTGTATGTGGATGATATGATCATCACAGGGAACTCGGAGGAGGAAGTAGCAAGGCTCAGGGGAGAGCTTGCTATACGCTTCGAGATGAAAGACTTGGGAGAGTTGCATCACTTTCTTGGTCTGGAAGTGGAGAGGAAGGAGTGCGGGGTTCTCATTAGCCAGAAAGGGTATGCTGATCGCATTGTGAAGCGGTTTGGCATGGGCGAAGGGAAGAAGTGCTCTACTCCACTGGAATCTGGGCTGAAGCTTCGACGAGATGAGGGAAGGGTTCTTCTTGATCCCTTGGTGTTCAGGGCTCTTGTTGGGAGCTTGATTTACCTGACGATTACAAGGCCGGATATAGCTTATGCTGTTGGCCGAGTAAGTCGGTATATGGCTGAACCAAGGCAATCTCATCTAGTGGCGGCGAAGGGAATTCTGAAGTATGTCAAGGTGACTTCTGAGATGGGACTCCTCTATGGAAGGGATGCGGAGTTTGCGTTGCTCGGGTACACGGATGCTGACTATGGCGGTGATTCGGATGATCGAAGGTCTACTTCAGGTTATGTGTTCACTTGCGGTTCAGCTAGCATCTCGTGGTGTAGCAAGAAGCAGGACTCGGTGTCGGTTTCAACCACGGAGGCGGAGTATAAGGCTTCGGCCTTGGCTGCTCGGGAAGCCGTTTGGTTGAGGAGACTCATAGAGGATGTTCATGAAGAAGTGCAAGGGCCTACTTTACTCCGGGGTGACAATGAGAGTGCTCTCAAACTGGTGAATAATCCAGTGTGTCACGCCAGGACCAAGCATATAGAGATTGATCACCACTTCATCAGGGAGAAGGTGTTGGAGGGGTCTCTGCTGGTCGGGCATGTTCGGAGTGAAGATAATCTTGCTGACATCTTCACAAAGCCGCTGTCGAAGGGGCCCTTTGAACGCTTGCGCAGCTTGCTGGGCTTGGTCACCACTTCTCACTTCAAGGGGGAGTGTTGAAATTTGTGAAGTGGAAGTGGGTGACGGGACAGGCCGCGCGGCCTGTGGCGGACAGCTTTGGCGGACTGGGCGGACTGGGCGGACTGAGGTTGGCGGCCTGGTGAGAAGTCTGGTGGAAGCCGGCTGTGTTCTGAGCGGGTTGTTGCATGGAGTCCGCGGTTTGGTGTGGCCTGGTATCTGCGGTTAGAGAGGCTTGCGGACTGATGCTTTGCTCAGTGGTCGCGGGTGCAAGCTTGCGCTGTTGGCGGGTTGGTTCGAGTTCGTGGGAAGCCTTGCGGACTGGTGTGTCCGCGGTTTGGGCTGTTGCGGACTGGGCCTTGATCTTGGCTGAGGCCTTGTCGAGCTCAGGTGTTACAGCAGGTCTTGCTGTGGAGACCGGTTGGCGGACTGGTGTTTGGAGTCCGGGAGGTAGCTGCTGTGTTGGACAAGTGCGAGGAGCTCGCGGACTGGTTGCGGTCTGTGCTAGGGTGTTTGGCGGACGGGACTTTGTGTCCGCCATGCTCGCACTGGCCCTTGATGGTTTTGGACTTGGTCACACATTGTGCCAAGTTCATGGTGTCCGCCGTATCCGCCAAGTCCGCTGTGACCGGGCGGACTGTTGCTGTTTGCCTTTGGTCGTGGACTTGTGGCGGATTGAGGTGTGAGTCTTGCGGACTGCCTCGGGTGGGTGCGGACAGCCATTGAAGAGGGTTTGCTGTCCTGAAGCAGTTGGAGCTTTGCGGGCTGGTGCTTTGTCCGCTTAGCTTGGGCGGACTGGAGAGGGTTCGTCAATGGTTGCCTTGCTCCGGGCGGTTTCCTTGGTATCCGGCTAAGTCCATGCGGACTCAGCGGACGGTGGTTGTATTCGCGCGGACTGAGGGTGGTGTCGCTATCTCTTGGGCGGTGACCACACTCCTCACCTTGCCTATAAATAGGACCCCCCTAGCACATCTACAGTAACCTAAGTAACGTGAGTGAACAGTAAATTGGGTTGGGCGAGTGCTGCGGTCTGTGTTTGCCAGTCCGCGCGGATTGTTTCAGGCTGACGGTTTGCTGTGTGCAGGTCGCGCGGATAACTTCAAGGAGCCAGGAGTTTGGCTGTGACTTCGGTCAGTGCTTGGAAGTGTGCGGTCTCTGCGGACTCAGCAGGAGGTCGCTCTGCGGCTTGTCAGTTCTGTTTCATCTTTGCCAGCTTCAATAACCTGTCCGCCGGTTTCAGGCGGGTAGGGGAGTTCCTCAGTTCGGGTTCAGCAGGAGGTGAATAACGGTCTGTCCGCGCGGCCTCGCGATCTCGGCGGACTCCGTGGTATTCGGCGGATTGCAGCATAGCTTGGGCGAGCTCAGCGGTCTCGGCGGTCTCGGCGACCTCGCGGTCTCGGCGGACTGGAGTGCTGTCCGCCCGGCTTGTTTTTTGGTTCTTTCTGTTTACAGCTGTAATACTAGCGAAATCATGTCTCGCTATGTATGCCTCGGATTGTAAAGAAGTGAATGCATAATAAGACCTTCTTGTGCTTCCATTGTTTTGTTGGGTGCAACCTCTAGTCCTTGGGTTTTCCGCAGGTTCAGCGTGCGAACTGGGTAGTTCCGAAGATATTAATTTGGTGTTTGGGCTATCTTGCTGACCACGTTGAGAAAATTTAACAAACTCTAGATTCAATAGTACACTGGGCTTGGGTGCTTCATCCAGCCAACCTATAGTTCTAACAAACCTAATTAAATTTATCTCTGATAAAGGGAAGGGAGTTGTAGAGGTAGCTAGGAAAAATTCTGACTTATCCAAGAAAACCAAGGTTCAACAGAAATCGTCGAACGGAGCTAGACGATCATCGAATGGAGATCAATGATCTCAGGCAAAATCGTCGAACTCAGGTCGACGATCTCTAAACCCTGAACTCTGCCACAGTCGATCGTAGAATGGAGCTCGACGATCTGACCCAAGATCGTCGAACTCAGCTCCACGATCGTCGAGCAGAGATCAGAGCTTTGAAAATTTTTTCAAGGGTAAATCAAAATCCAGACCTAGGTGTCCTTCATCCCAAAGCTTTAACCCTTATACTGAATGGATAATACCTCCAAGGAGATATAATCCTGAAGGTTATAAGAGTCAACCAGGGATGTCATTTATTTCTGAATTTAAAGATTATCAACCTAGGCCCAAGGTAAACTGAGTCAAAAACAAGTAAATTGCTTTATGTGCAGGTGAAGACCTATACAACTTCAAACCATCAATGGTATTTGGATAGTGGGTGCTCCAAGAACATGACAGGAAGCAAGGACAACTTCACATCCTTTAAAGCCAAGCTTGGACCCAAAGTCATATTTGGTGATTCAAACTTTGGACTAACAAAAGGATATGGTGCAGTTCAGATTGGCACAGTCACATTCAAGAAAGTAGCCTATGTGGAAGGACTGAAGCACAACTTGATCAGCATCAGTCAGATATGTTATGAAGGCTAACAGGTGACTTTCAGCAAATCCTTATGCAAGATCAAATCAGAGGACGACACAACTGTGTTGACAGGTAAAAGGAAAGGTAACATCTACTTAGTAGACTTTCTTTCAAAAGAAGTAGATATTTGTCTGTTTAATTCTATTAGTAGACCTAATGAGCTATGGCATAAGAGACTAGGGCATATAAACCTTAGAACCATTGCTAGGATATCCAAGGACAATCTAGTTAGAGGACTACCTTCTGGCCCCTACAAGAAGGAAGGACTCTGCAGGGCTTGTCAATTAGGCAAGCAAACCAAAAATAGTTTCAAGTCACTTAATAAGAGTGATTCACCTAGGATTTTGTATTTATTACACATGGATCTTTTTCGACCCATTATAGTACAAAGCTTATGAGGAAAATCTTACACTTTAGTGGTTGTAGATGACTTCTCCAGATTCACATGGGTGTTATTTCTGAGGAAGAAGTCTGATAACTTTAAGTGTTTGACAGAGTTTCTCAAATGCATACAGACTGAGTTCAATACTCACATTGCCCTGATCAGAAGTGATCATGGGACAGAGTTTGATTCTCTTCTTATGCAAGAGTTCTGTCAGAGTGAAGGGATCAAGCACACTTTCTCAGCTCCTAGAACTCCTCAACAAAATGGGGTAGCTGAAAGGAAAAATAGAACCCTTATTGAATCTGCCACTACATTGTTGTCAGATGCTCACCTTCCTCTATCCTTTTGGGCAGAGGCAGTGAACACCTCCAACTATGTGCTAAACAGAAGTTTAATACATAAATTGAAGGGCAAGACTCCCTATGAATTACTCAAAGGGAAAAAACCTAAAGTAGATTATTTTAAAATTTTTGGTTGTATCTGCTATATTCATAATAATGACAAGAAATATTTAGCAAAAATTCAAGCTAAAGCTGATGAAGGAGTGTTTCTGGGATACTCCATGATCAGTAAGGCTTATAGGGTATATAATAAATCAACTCACAAAATTGAAGAATCTGTTCATATATCTTTTGATGAATCTAACATGTCTTTCAAGGAGAAGAATACTTCTACCATAGAACCTTTGCATGTACATTCTCTTGCTGAAGACTTGAACAGATTACAAATCATTCAAAAAGAGGAAAGCAGTGAAGATGAAGAAGACATTCAACATCTTGAAGAGAAACTTCTTAAAGAGCCGGTTGTTATACCACCAGAGGAAACAACAACACAGGTTGGTGAACAATCAACACCTCATGTTGATTTAGTAACATCAAGAGACCATCGAATTTCTCAAGTAATTGGAGACATCTCAGCTGGTGTGCAAACCAGAAATCAGGTCAACCAAAACCTGATGCACACTTGCTTCCTTTCTCAAATTGAACCTCAATCCATTCAAGATGCTGAGCAAGATCCACACTGGATCATTGCAATGCAAGAAGAGTTGCATCAATTTGAAAGGAACAAAGTTTGGTAACTAGTACCAAGGCCTAAAGATCACTCCATTGTTGGAACAAAGTGGGTGTTCAGAAACAAGTTGGATGATCACGGAGTCATTGTAAGGAACAAGGCAAGGCTAGTTGCTCAAGGGTACTCTCAAGAAGAAGGGATAGATTATGACCAGACGTTTGCACCAGTTGCAAGGTTGGAGGCTATAAGAATCTTCTTAGCATATGCAGCACACAAAGGTTTCAATGTATACCAGATGGATGTAAAGAGTGCTTTTCTAAATGGAGATATCAAAGAAGAAGTCTATGTCAGACAACCTCCAGGTTTTATCTCTTCAACTCATCCTGATTATGTTTTCAAGTTGCATAAAACATTATATGGTCTAAAGCAAGCTCCTAGAACATGGTATGAGACTCTAGCATGCTTTCTTCTGAAAAATGAGTTTATAAGGGATAGTGTAGACCAAACTCTTTTTGTTAGAACCCATAAGTCTCATACCCTACTAGTACAAATCTATGTAGATGATATTATTTTTGGTTCTACTAATTCAAATTTGTGCAGAAGGTTCTCCAATCTAATGCATTCCAAATTTGAAATGAGTAGCATGGGTGAGCTATCCTTCTTTCTAGGATTGCAAATCAAGCAACATGCTGAAGGCATATTTATTTCTCAAACCAAGTATGCAAAAGAATTGGTTAAGAAATTTGGTATGTCTGAAGCATCATGTATGAAAACACCTATGCCTACTAATGTTGTATTAGATGCTGATGAACATGGGAAACCTGTTGATTAGACAACATATAGAGCAATGATTGGCTCCTTATTGTACCTTACAGCTAGTAGACATGACATAATGTTTGCTACATGCATATGTGCTAGATTCCAAGTGAGCCCTAGAGAGTCACACCTAACATTAGTAAAAAGGATTCTCAGGTATGTAAAAAGTTGTCCAAATCTAAGTCTCTGGTATCCAAAAGATTCAGCATTTGACTTAACTGAATTTTCTGATGCTGATTATACTGGATGCAGAATAGACAGGAAAAGCACCAGTGGAACTTGTCAGTTTCTTTATGACAGACTTGTCTCCTGGTTTTGCAAGAAACAAACACATGTGTCAACTTCAACTGCTGAAGCTGAATATATGGCTGCAGGTAGTTGTTGTTCACAAATCTTGTGGATTCAAAACCAACTCCTAGACTATGGCTACAACTTAGAGAAGTCAAAAATATTTTGTGATAATACCAGTGCTATTTCTATAGCACAAAATCCAATCCTCCATAGTAGGACAAAATACATAGAAATTAGGCATCACTTCTAAGGGATAATGTTGAGAAAAATAAAATTGAACTTCAATATATCCCAACTGATTTGCAAAGGGGAGATATTTTCACCAAACCCTTGGATGAAAAGAAACACACCTTCTTCCCGGATCAGTTAGGAATGTTAGATGGAGGAAGTCTAAAATAATATCCAAGATTTTACAACTCTAAAAATTGACAAAGACTAGGCAAACATTTTAGTTTTTCTAGTGTATAAAGTGATTCTGGTCTCTGAACTGCGCTCGACGATTTTCCCCCCGATCTTCGAACGGAGATCGACGCTTTCCGAAATCATCGACCAGAGTTCAACGCTTCTCAGATAGTGCTAAACTATCTCTCCAGGTCAGCGATCGTCGAACGGCGCTCGACGGTTTTGTTTTCTGAACTATCGTCGAACGGAGCTCGACGCTCTCCAATATTGTCGAACGGAGATCGACGCTATTGATGACCTTTCAGTTTCCTTTAGAAGCCCAGATCGTCGAACAGAGTTCAACGATCTTTCCTTTTCAGCGTCGAACCCTAATATAAAACTCATTTTTCGGCCGTCGTTCTCACTTGAGCTTTCATACTTTCTGCAAAACTCTCTTTCCCTTCAAACTTCTCTACACTTGGTCGTTTGGTTGTTTATTTTTTTGCAGGAATCAATGGCCGTCTCAGTTGCAGTACTGGCCGTCATGAAATTTGATGCGGGATTTGACATTGACATGGATTCGTTCAACAACAGTGATCAAATTTTCCAAGATATTCTGAACCTTTTCAAGGAACAAAAGCTAGTTATTATCATGACTACCAGGATCAAGTTAGCTGCCGATGAAATCAAGGAATGGGTGTATACTGCCCACACTCAGGATCAGAATACAGTTGTTGGAACAATTTCAGGAACCCAGGTATATCTAACACCTGCTGCCCTGACAGAGATTTTTCAATTAAATTTTGGAGAAGACTCTGCTGAATTGTCTGAAGAAGAATTTTCTGATATGCTTAATAGAATGGGTCATTCAGATGCAAACCCTAGCAAACTCCTGAAGAAAAATCTATCTGTGGAGTACAGGTTTTTAGCTGATGTTGTTGGGAAGGTACTGTTGGCCAAGCACTCAGCCCATGATACCATATCCAGGTATCAGCTCTGCTTGATGGGTGCTCTTATGGATAAGAAACAACTGAATTGGGGAGAAATCTTCTTTGATCTGATCAAGAAGAAGATTAACAAAAATTTTGTTAATTATGGGAGAATAATAGGGTTGTTTCTTCAGAACAGATGCCCTGCTCTGCTAGTTTCAAATGGGATGCACATCAATGCCTCAAAGAGGCTCTCCTATACCCTGTTTGGAAAATGGGATAGGCAAATAGTGAAGCCCAGCAGGCCCTCTGCATCTACTACTTCAGGCACAAGGACTGCTGCAATCACTTCCCCTCAAGTCTCTGCCCCTGCAGAAGACTTGTCTGTTTCTTCTCCTCCTCTTCCACCGCTTGTTTCATCTACACCAGTCACATCCACAATCACCATTTCCTCCCCATCTCCAACTTCAATCCATTCTCCAACACCACAATTCACAGAAGAAATCTTCCACCCTCTACATCAATACCCCCACCTGGACATTGACTCATCCTCTCATATACCATCCTTCAATCTTATAGATGATTCCTTTATGGATGATTCCCCTTCATCCCCTCCTGAACTACCCTCTTCTTCCACATCCTATCAACAACTACTTCAAGATATCATTGCACAACCATCCTTCACCCCTTCTATTTCAATTCCATTATCTTACATTTCCACAATTCACATCTCTCAACCTTCATTTCCACCATCCACCAGCTCTCCATCCACATCTCCAGCTGCACCACCTTCAGTCACTACCTCTGCTCAAGTCCCTCTTGAGCATGTAGATCTTCCAGCTTTAGCAGACAGACTCTATGAGCTGATAGCTCCCAGGCTATCACTCTTGTTGGAGACCTCCTTGGCTCCACTTCTACAGTCAGTTGCAGAACTGTCTGCCAGGCTCTCCTCTCTCATTCCTCCTCAGGCAATCCCTTTATCTGGGTGACTTGATCCAGTCCTGACTGAATCTAGGCAGGGGGAGATGCCTCATGAAGTGGAAAGATTGCCTGCTGCTGCTGTTACTTCAGTTCAAGCTCAAGCCTCAACATCTCAAGTTACAGTTTTCTCAATGGACCTCAGGTCACTATTATCAGATTTTGATTCTATTTATTTCAGCTGTCTTCCAAAGCACACTGCAGTCCAGCCATCTGAAGATCTCTTTAAGGCCATTGTGCATATTTCAAGCTGTGACACCAGTATAATACATTCTTTTGTAAAGTCCCTTTCTGTTGTTGCTCCTTCAGTTTCTGTTGAAAGTACTGATATTGTTGATATTGATGTTAATTCTGATGTTCTAATATCTGAGGATATATATATGACAGAGGCATTTGACTTTGAGTCTGCTGTTACTACTGATGTTATTTCTGTTACTGAAACTGTTGTATCTGAAAGTATTGTATCTGAAACTGCTGAAACTGTTATATCTGAATCTGTTGCCCCATCGACTGTTGTATCTACTGATGATGCCATGACCTCTTCTGCCAGTGTTATTTCTACTTCTCTTCCTGTTGTTGCTGTTACTATTGCTGTCACTACTGTTACTTCTGCTCAATCTCAACAATAGATAGGCTATCTCAAAAGGATTGATGCACTATATGATGATCAAAGCTCAGAAAGTGATCAGTATAGGACTGATTCAGATGACTCCTCTGCTACTATTGCAAGAAAAAGAAAAGTCAGAAGCAAAGCAATGAAAAGGGTTCCTCCAGCCAAAGTGAAAGACACAAATGATATTCCTTACTATATTCTGCATAACTGTCCTATCACAGAACATTGGATGCAATACTCCAAAAATCAGAGATCTTGTAGCCGTTTTTCATTTAATCTGGAGCAAGTTTCAAGGAATTTTCAAGGAATGTTTTATTGGACTTTCCTCCAGAAGACAAATTCATTTAAGGAAGTCATTAATGACAGGCTAACGGCTATCTTGGACAGCGGATCATTTCTATTCAGACAAAAGGAATAAAAGATCAGATTTTTTTATTCCTGCTAAAGAAGAACAAGAAGTCAGACACATATTCTCTGCAACAACAACTCTTACCACACAACAATCACACAAGAGAAAGAAAGAGAGTTGTAGACATTCTTAGTCTCAAATTCATACAAGAACACACATCACAAAAGGAGATCAACCAACTGAAATTTTCAGATCTCTTTTGATTCAAGTGTTCAAAGGCCATCATTATTCAAGACTCCAGACACCTCACATTTCAGTTGCTGCTGAAATCATCTATTGCTGGAGATCAAATCATTTGAAGGCCTATCACCATACTGCAAAGCTTCACTTCCCGAACAACTCAAGATCTCAGGGGGAGCTTTGACAACATCCACTATCTTCTCTTTGACTGTTGACAGAGAAGATCTTCTCATCCCTCTCTCAATCTCTCTTTATTGTAAAGGGTTTTTCAAACTCCCTTCAAAAGTTTGTGTTTGGTTTCTAAGACCTTATCAACACTCAGTGGTGGCAAGACACCTGATCAAAAAATCTGGTTTGGTTTTTGAGCACCTTATCAAAAGCTCATTGGTGCCCAGGACACATGATCAACTCATCCTGCAGTTGATTCCTACCTAGGGTGGTAGAAGAGTGGATGTACCCAGGTTGATTGGGGAACCACTATAGTTCCTTGTGTCATCTGGTTGCTTGTCTTTCTTTTTGTTTCTGGCTGTTATTTGTGGTTGCTTTTTGTTTAGATAGTTGCTGTGTTTATTTAATTATTTGCTTCCCTATTCACTTAGGAATACAACAACTGTTGTAAAAAGTTTTTAGCAAGCACCATACTCTATTCACCCCCCCCCCCCTTCTAGAGTATATCAGATCTAACTTGCACTTTTAAAAGACATCAGGGTAGGTCCTCATCCTCAGAAAGCAGCCAACAAAGACAGTATCCTTCTGCCAAGCAGCACCAGCCTCAACAACAACAGCAACATCAACAACAAAGACAGCAAAAACTTCCTGAACATCAACAAGCTGAAAGCTCCAACAGACCTCCTTCTCCTCCTATACCCTTTGAAGATCCAGAAACAGGTACTTCAGCTAGGATGGCCAGGTTCCAAGAACTTGTTGGCCTTTCTATGATCAACAAAGCCAGTGCTGAAGGAAAGGATCCCTCAGAATATACAATAATGTCAAAGTACAGGAAAGAAGAGCTTAAGAGGTTTGAGAAAGCTAAGAAGTTTTTCAATGTTGATGATTATATGAAATTGTACCCAGAAGCAGTAGTCCCCAGAGCTACATCTTTGAAGATTATAGGGGCTGCTAATATGACCATGACCAAAGTGCAAGCTTCAAATCCAAACAGAGAAATTGTTTTTACTAAGCCAGGAGACAAGAGCAAAGAAGAAAAGCCAAAAGAGAAGAAGCAAAAGAAATGAGTTCTGAACTGGTTAATTTTTGTTATGTTTAAAACTACTTTCTTATTTTTTGAACAAAGCTTATCTGTATATATATATCTGCTGCATGTGTTCATTTTTCTCTGCCAGATATATGTTTTTCCTACTTTGTTTATTTTCAGTTTAGTCTGAGTCTGTAATTAGTGACATCACCCAAATAGGGGGAGATTATTGGATCCCTAGTTTGATTTGGGCTAGATTCACTAAGTTAGGATCTTGTGACCCATCATGTATAGCCAGGGTCATATTTGTGTCCTAGAGTCTAGGCCAAGTCCTTAGGATCAACACTGCATGGACCAGCCATCATCAGACTGCCAGAGACTCAAGACTTAGAGATTTTCCAAAGACTCAGTAAAATGAGTTCGACGTTCGTCGAACTCAGGACGATGATTGTCGTGCTCAGCTCGACGATCTTAAAGAAAATTCTCTGAGCTGAGCTTGACAAACTTGATTCTTTGGTCGACGATCTTTGAACTCTACCTTCAGCATTCTAAGTCCAGACTTTATTCTCTAGACTCCAGTCGACGAACTTAGTTCTCTGGTCGACGATTTCTGGGTTCTCTACTTTAACTTATTAATCCGGAAGTCTCTCAGTTTTCTAAGTCCAGATTCATCTTCAGTCGACGAATTCAAGATTCTCAGCTCGACGAACTTTGACCACTTTAGCTAGAGTTATCCAGCAGCAGTTAGTGGTCCTCAACTCAACGAAACCAATTCTTAGGTCAACGATTTTTGGATACTTCACTTTAACACTTTCATTTCAGAAGCATCTGAAAATATTCTAAGTCCAGAAATACTTTGTTGAACTTCAGTAGACAAAACCAGTTATCAGCTCGACGAACTTCATGCACAGAAAAAGCAAAGTTTTTAGAGAATGCAGACTTAGTTATCTGGTCGACCAACACAACAACTCGGCTCGACGAACTGTGAACTCAGCTCGACGATTTCTGTTATCTATTTGCCGAATCCAGACTTAGTTATTTCTTTCCTTCTGTCCCCTTCTTACTGCAATAATTCCTGTGTAATTAATGCTCAAATATTCTCTGAATATAACCATTAAAAGGAGCATTGATTATGGTCTTCACCAGGATTATTGCTTGCCGTTTTTCCATGAGACGGTTGGGGAAATAATTCAATGCAGTTTATTCTCAAGGCCGTCAACATTGATTGCAGAGGATTTTAAATTTCGAAAGACAATTTTTGACAGGAAATATAAAAGAGATTTTCTCTCTTTTCCTGCACAGGAAATAGACACACACACAAAAAAATATAGTCAGTCTGAATCAAGGAATTCTCTGCTCTTTCTTTCACAGATCTTTGGTACAGAGAATAAGCCCTAGACTAGAAGAACATATGCTATCTGAAGAAGAAGAACAATCAATCAAAAATCAAGAGTCTTCATTCTTCAACTCTCCAGGACACTTCAAAGGACAACATCAATTCCATCTGTCAAGAAGTTCCTGAAGATCATTTTTGGTCAAGGCTTAAAGACTGAATGCCTATCACCCTGAATCAAAGCTCTAGTTTTTCCTAAACCATTCTACATCTTAGGGGGAGCTATTTGCTAACATCATATCCACTAAGTCTTCTTAGTTGTTTATTGAGAAAGAGAAGACATAATCATCTCTCAACCCCCCACCCCCACTGTATAAAGGGTTCTTAACTCCCTTCAAGAGTTATTCTTGGTTTTAAGTCACCTGACCAAAAGACATGAGGTTTGGTTTTTGAGCACCTGATCAAAAGCTCATTGGTGTCAGGCACCTGATCAAAAATCTGAGTGGACTCCTACCAGGGTGGTAGAAGAGTGGATGTACCCAAGTTGGGGAACCACTATAATTTCTTGTGTTGTATGGTTGCCCTTTCTTTTTGTTCTTGTTGTGTTTGTGCTAGCTAGGTCTGCTGTGTGTTTGTGGTTATTTATTTACAGCAAAAGCTGTAAAGTTTTTAAAAGGATTTTAGGATACTTTATTCACCCCCCCCCCCCTAGAGTATTTTAGATCTAACACATCACTTTCAAAGGATTCATTTTGTGGTGAGATGAGTGAGGACCAGCGCTCCTCCTCTTCTTACTTCCTATTTCCTCTACCTGTGTTGGGCAGGTATTATTATTTAGGTAGATTGGTAAATGCTTTATCGCTGTATCGGTACCTGTTACCGAAATGGATAATGGAACAGTTACATGTGCACTTTTCTTTTCATAGGCCAATTAGCTAGAACCTTTTCCTTAGCTGAATACGTCGTGCTGGGTGGACAATAACCTCAGTAGTTATCTTTCATTTCCTGCATTTTTTATTTTTCATGTCTATTTTAGTTTTAGTATTTCTTTATATTTGGTTTATTTTTCTTTTGTTTTTGCGGAGCACACCCCTGCAGGTATTCATGGCAAATTCGTATTGGCAGCTTTATGATTCTTCGTATGGCGGACCTGCTTCTGTGTTTTCACGCATCTTTTGGTATGCTCACTAGGTGAGCACTGGGTAACCTCTCCCCTTGTCTTTATCTGACTTTAATTTCAATATCATATGTTGTGTAGCTTAGTTTAAGTATGGGGGAGAGCCAGTATTTGTTACCTTTTACACGCACATATTTAATTTGCATACTAGAAGCTTTTATTGTTTATATTTTGATTAGTTCATCGCATCGCACACCACTGCACCCACATGAGCGTGTGCTTAGTGTAGAAAGTAGCGAAAAAGAAAGAACAAACGGATAGACTTTTGAATAATTGAAATTTTATTATCCAAAAAAGATATCATTTACAAAGGTATGACCTCCCTTATATAGAATGGAGGAGATATGAGAGAGAGTATACAAACAATGTGGGACTAAATATTTACAGTACAGAGCGGCTAGAAATAAAGGAGACCGCACAGGCCGCGCGGTTTAACAGATGGGTTAACCGCTCGACAACTCCAGCAGGATAGAATAGGCCGCAATGGGCGACCGATAGACCGCCCGGTCTCCAGGCTCTAGAGTGAGATCGCCAGACCGCCCGATCAACAAACCGCTGGACCAGACCGCAAGGCCGCCCGGTCTAATACTTCAACACTCCCCCTCAAGCTGGACCATAGATATCAATCATGCCCAGCTTGTCACAAATGTGGAAGATATCTGCCAATTCCTTGTTAGAGGTGACAAATGGAGTACAAATCTGTTTCTTCAAAATCTCTTCCCGAATGAAGTGACAGTCAACCTCTATATGCTTTGTTCTCTCATGGAAGACCGGATTTCTGGATATGTATATAGCGGCCTTGTTGTCACAGAACATAGGGAGAGGACAGTCATATACCTCGCCCAGGTCAAGCATGAGAGCCCGCAACCACTTTAACTCACACGTGGTTGACGCTATACTCCGGTATTCGGCTTCGGCACTGGATCTGGAGACAACAGACTGTTTCTTGCTCTTCCAACTCACGAGATTACCGCCAACAAAGGTACAAAAGACTGATGTGGATTTACGATCGCCTTTGTCATCCGCGTAACTTGAATCTGAGTAGGCCTCAACCCTCAGATGATCATTCTTCTGAAAGAGTAACCCTTTGCCTGGTGCTGCTTTGATATACTCTAAAATATTCAGGGCGGACTGAAGATGGCAGTCCCTGGGAGCTTGCATAAACTGACTGACCTTGCCTACAGCATAGGCGATGTCGGGTCTAGTCACCGTGAGATAGATGAGTTTGCCTACCAAACGTCTGTACCTTGTGACATCAGATAGAAGAGGCGAGTCATCCGTCCACGTTTTGTCTTCTCCAATAGCCATGGGAAACCGAGCCGGTTTGGCACCTGTCAATCCTGCTTCTTGTAGAAGATCAAGGGCATACTTCTGTTGGGAGAGAACCAATGAGTCAGGTTTCCGAGAGATTTCTATCCCCAAAAAGTATTTCGGGGAGCCCATATCCTTCGTGACCAAGTGCTGACGGAGGTGCTTCTTCGTCAAGTCCACCCCAAATCGGTCATCGCCAGTAAGAAGAATATCATCCACATATACGGCCAAAACCACCAGTCCCGAGGCCGTTTTGCGAATGAATAAGGAGTGATCGGCCGAACTCCTTCGAAAGCCGATGGTAGCCACAATACCACTGAACTTGTCGAACCATGCCCGAGGGCTCTGCTTTAGGCCATAAATGGCCTTCTTCAAATGACATACACGTGTCTCCCCCTGAGCAACATACCCAGGAGGTTGCTTCATATAGACGTCTTCCTGAAGATCGCCATAGAGAAATGCATTCTTCACATCAAGCTGGGAAATAGCCCAATCCCGGTTAACAGCCACAGAAAGAAGAACCCGGATGGTACTGAGGCGAGCAACCGGAGAAAAGGTATCAAAGTAATCAATGTCGTAAGTCTGAGTGAAGCCCTTGGCCACCAGTCGGGCTTTATAGCGATCCACAGTGCCGTCGGGGCGAAACTTCACAACGAAGACCCAGCGACAGCCAACCACATCAGTGCCCACGGGAGGAGGAACCAGGGTCCAGGTACCCCGTTCAGTAAGAGTAGCCATCTCCTCATCCATGGCAGACTTCCAATGAGGGAGAGCAAGAGCCTCCTGGTAGGTGCGGGGAGTAGTAGTAGCAGAGATAGCCAAGGCAAAACACCTGCGAGAAGGAGAAAGCCGATCATAGGAAACAACTGCCGCAAGCGGGTGTTGAGTACACGCCCGCACCCCTTTGCGAAGAGCAATGGGAAGATCCAGGTCGAAGGGAGCGTCAGCGACGGGAGCGTCAGCGACCGGAGCGTCCGTGGCGGAGAAGGCTGGCCCGGGACTAGAGAGAGACGGCGGCGGAGAGGAGGGAGGAGGGGTGGGTGGTGAGACGGACTGGGAAGGAGTCGGTGGAGGAGGAGACGGAGGTGGGAAAACGTCGAGAGGCGTGGAAGGAACGGAGATATTAGAAGGAAGAGAAGAGGTAGGAGAGAAATAGGAAGCAGTCTCGAAAAAAGTGACATCCGCGGAGACAAACTGCTTGCGGAGAAGGGGGTCAAAGCAGCAATAGCCTTTTTGAGTGATAGAGTACCCCAAAAAGACACACTTGGTGGAACGGGGGGAAAGCTTGTCGCGGGTAGCGGAGGGAGCATGAACAAAGGCCGTACAGCCAAAGACACGGAGAGGGAGAGGAAAAGGTTCCTTGTGGGGGTAGAGAATGGAGAAGGGGGTCTGGCCGTGGAGAACTGTGGAGGGAAGGCGATTGATGAGATAGCAGGCGAGGAGCACAGCGTAGCCCCAGTAGGAGCGAGGGACGTGCATCTGCGTCATGAGAGTACGAGCAACATCAAGCAGGTGACGGTTTTTACGCTCCGCCACCCCATTCTGCTGGGAGGTGTAAACACAAGTCGTTTGATGAAGCAAGCCATGTTGGTGAAAGAAAGAGGAGAACTCATGATTCAGATATTCCTTGGCATTATCAGAACGTAAAACTTTAATAGAAATAGCAAATTGAGTCTGAATCATAAAATAAAATGATTGTCAAACAGAAAAGAGTTCAGAGCGATCTTTTAACAGATACACCCAAGTACAGCGTGAAAAATCATCTATAAAAGTGACAAAATAGGAACTGCCCCTACCAACAGTGAGGGTAGGAGCAGGACCCCATACATCAGAATGAATAAGATCAAACGTGCGAGAGGAGCCACGGCCTTGCTTCGGTGGGAAGGAGGAGCGATGATGTTTGCCAAGCTGACACGCATCACAGTTGAGCGGAGAACTGGTAGGAGGTAAGTGGGGCAGAAGCTGGCGGAGAATCCGAGGAGGAGGATGTCCAAGGCGAAGATGCCATTGAAGGAGATCTGTGGAGGAGGAGTAGGCGGACAGAGCGGAAACATTGTCGAGGAAGTAGAGGCCGCCGCTCTCAGTCCCAGTAGCAATCGTTCGCTGGGTTCTCGGGTCCTGAAAAGAACAAGTAGTGGGAGTGAATAAGACGGAGCACTGAAGTTGCCGGCATAAAGTAGTAACTGATAACAAATTGCACGGGAACTTTGGGACATAGAGGGTGTCCTCCAAGCAAAGCGATGGGGTGAGTTGAACCATGCCCGTCCCATGAACCGGGGACGGTGAACCATCCGCCACACGAACCGGGGGTAAGCGGTCATGTGTCTCATGACGGGAGAAGCAATGAGGGTTGCCCGTCATATGATTGGTAGCACCGGAGTCAATCAGCCATTTACCTTGGGTAACGACGTGGGCACTACCTGACGTCGTGGCCACAGAGGCAGAGGGCCGAGAAGAGGCGGAGGCCGAAGAAGGAGCATCACCGGAAGGGCGAAGATGAGGATGTTTCTGCCAGCAGCGGTCAACAGAATGGCCGGTACGACCACAGTGAGAGCAGAGAAACCGAGATGAACCCCATCCGCTGGAGGGGCCGCGGCTACCAGGGCCCCCCCTCTGAGCTTGGTGAGCAAAGGAGTCCTGGGAAGGGGGGGAGGCCAAAAGAGGCCGCTGGAGCAGCGAAGTAACAGCGGCAATGCGGGCCGCGGTGGCATCCAAAGTAGGAGATTCCGCCTCACCCAAGATCTGCTGGTTGATCAGATCATAAGAATCCGGAAGACGAAGAAGATAACAAACAACTAGGAGTTCCTGGAAGTGTTTGTGCTGGTCGGCCAAGTCCGCGGAGAAGGGGCGATTCTGGAGGATTTCAGCACCAAGAGCCTGAACCTGCTGATAGGCCGCAGCAGGAGACATGGAAGGGCGGGCGAAGAGGTCCGCATAGAGAGTGTAAATGCGGGACGTCTGGCCCCCCTTCGAATAGAGAGCAGCGAGGTGAAGCCAGGCGGCCTTGACCGTCTCATCATGGCGAATGACGGGAAGGCACTCATCAGAAAGGCTGTTGGCCAGCCAGGTGCGGACAAGAGCATCACTCGCATCCCAGTCATCAAACTCAGGAGAGGTACGAGGAGGAGGGTCATCGGTGAGGTGATGACGCTTGCGTTGAGAGCGAAGGAGAAAAGTGAAAGAAACGCTCCAATCGGGATAGTTGGAGCCCACAAGCTTAGAAAGAGTGCCAAGGTTGCCCGAAGGAGGAGGTGGAGAAGGAGCTGCAGGAGTGGTGGTGAGACCAGAAGTAGTCATAGAAAACCAGCAAGAAACCGCAGCGGATAGAAAAGGAAGAAGCCGCGCGAACAGAAGTAGTCAAATGCACAGCGGGGAAGAGGTCGCGCGGACTGAAAAGGCCGAGCGAACAGAAGAGAAGAGAAGAGGAGGTAAAAGGCAGCGACTAGAACAAGTCGCAGGCCGGGCGAACAGAAACAGGCCGCAACGACTAGGAAGTCGGAGAGGCAAGAAAGAAGTAGGAGCGCGGCTACCACGAAACAGGTCGCGGCGATGAATAGCAGTAGGAGAGGAGAACCAAGGAGAAGCAAGCCACGCGAACAGGCAGCGGACAGAAGAAAGGCAAGCCACGAGACAGGTCGCGAAAAGCGGAAACAAGCCGCGAGAAGCAGAGAGCGCACACAATCAGGAGGAAACGACTGTGTCCTCTGATACCATGTAGAAAGTAGCGAAAAAGAAAGAACAAACGGATAGACTTTTGAATAATTGAAATTTTATTATCCAAAAAAGATATCATTTACAAAGGTATGACCTCCCTTATATAGAATGGAGGAGATATGAGAGAGAGTATACAAACAATGTGGGACTAAACATTTACAGTACAGAGCGGCTAGAAATAAAGGAGACCGCACAGGCCGCGCGGTTTAACAGATGGGTTAACCGCTCGGCAACTCCAGCAGGATAGAACAGGCCGCAATGGGCGACCGATAGACCGCCCGGTCTCCAGGCTCCAGAGTGAGATCGCCAGACCGCACGGTCAACAAACCGCTAGACCAGACCGCAAGGCCGCCCGTTCTAATACTTCAACACTTAGCTGTTAGCATGCTGCGAGTTAAACTCGTTTCTTTTGTATGATTTGGGTAAATTATTGTGCTGACATAGGATTGTGAGACGAAGTAAAATGTTGAACCTACTGTGCTCCTAGTCAAGTGCTCTCGTCTCGTGTAGAAATTGGAGAAGAATTAATTTTTCTGTATGCTTATATTTTTATATATTTCTTATTGTGTAAATACTATTTATTCTACTCAAAAATTGTTGAATCCGGTGTGAATCCGACGGTAGCTTAGGGATGTGTGTAGATGACCGTTAGATTTGTATTGCTCGAGTCAGGAGGATGGATAGTCTTTCTCGTTGGCTAGAACTTGCCTCAAGCTATCCTTGAAGCATGGGTATAGGTTAGTTCAATCACATGAGCGTGATGTAGGCCATCATTTTGGCCCAGTTGAGCTTTGTACCGTTACTAACGTCTTATCCTCACTAGCCCCGTTGTGCCTACCCTTCCTTTTGATTCAGCTCCACCATTATTTAACCAAAGCCTCATAGTCGATCATAGTCGCACACCCAAATCGAGCTTTAGTGTTTTACATTTTCATTTTGGGGTGTTGATCTGGTGATATTCCTTGTGAATATGTGGATGTGCTCCAAAATTTTTATTTGCTGAATTTGTTAAAATAAAAGGATGATTTGAAAAAATATACAGAAAAATAATTATGAAAAAGAAAAGTGAAAAGAAAAAGTATAATTGAAATTATATTTGAGATGAGATTGTATTTGGAGTAGGCGGTGCACACACCCATATTTTAAAAATTAAGTCTGGGGGTGTGGTGTACCTACATGTATTTTGGTTAATGGATAGCTTCTTTTTTATGCTAGCTCATTTGGGTTAGGTGTGTAGCCTTCTTATTTATCTTTGTTTACCTCATTGAAACTCAAGACTCATCTCTTCACCTAAAGTCCTACTGATTCGTGTGTGAACCAAACCAGTGCTGTGGAGAGAGTGCGAATGGGCAGGCATATGGTCACTGACACTGGTGGATTCCTTTGGGGGTTATCCCGAGCCCCGATCATTGGCAATGCCTGCCTTACGATTAGTTTACTTTCTCCCTACGCGTGACTGGAAGATTCACCGTGATTCCATTTTTAAGTAGTAATAAAATGTTGATATGCATTGTGAAAAGTATAAACTATTTTGTATACTTAGAAATTTCGTCTATTATATTTTTACACGTGCGAGCATACGACTTCGCATGTGTTGGGTACATTGGTTTAAATGTACCTGATTTGAAGAAGCCTCACCCTACTCAATGATATACATCAAAATGTATTTGATGTATTTTGAGTTGCCTTGTGCAGGTTAAGTATTTTCAGGGAAAGATGAAAAGTTTCTAAGTCCATGTGTCGACACCCAGAAGGAAAGTGTCGACACTTAAGAAGACTTGTGTCGACACCCAGAGAAGCAGTGTCGACACTTGGAGTATTTGTGTCGACACCAGGGATGCAGAGTCGACACCATACAGAAGTGTCGACACATGAAGGCTGTGTCGACACTCAATGAAGAAATGTCCAGTGAAGAAGTGTCGATACTTAGAAGCAGTGTCGACACCCAGAGGAACTGTGTCTACATCAAAAAGTGTCGACACTTGCAGATTGTGTCGACACTCAGCAAATTTCAACAGAGTCTAAGTATAAGTGTCAACATAATAAAGAATGTGTCGACACTCAGCAGAAGACTCTACACATGAAGAAAGTGTCGACACAATGAAGAATGTGTCGACACACAGCAGAAGACTCAATACATGAAGAAGGTGTCGACACTAGGAGGCTGTGTCGACACTCAGCAAAGTTCAACAAAATTCTAAGTACAAGTGTCGACACAAAGGAGATGTGTCGACACTCAGCCAAAGTCTCAATAGAAGAAGAATGTGTCGACACAAGGAGCTGTGTCGACATTCAGCAAGTATCAACACAGAAGGCATGTGTCGACACCAAGAAGATGTGTCGACACTGAACAAGTTCAACACATGAAGATGTGTCGACACAAAGGAGTTGTGTCGACACTTACAAGAATTCAACTAAGTATTGAAGAACAAGGAGTTGTGTCGACACTCAATATCAGTGTCGACACATATTGAAGAAGCTGTGTCGAGAAGTGAATTCTACAACACAAGGAGTTGTGTCGACACCTTGAAGGCTAGTGTCGACACTTAGTTAACTTGTGTCAGCACTTAGTCTATAAGTGTCGACACTTAAAGACAGACTGTCTCGACACTTTCAGACAGTTACAGATATTTCAAGAACTGACTGGATGACTTGACAGCTGTCATTCCAGCCGGTCTACTGCAACTGTCAGAGTTGTCAGAAAGCTGTTAGGAACCGGATCAGCTGGTCACCATGAAGAAGGCCTATAAATAGGCTTATTTTGTCAACAGAAACTGTGTCTAAGTGATTAATAACAAGAGATCAACAATCAAAGTAGAAGATCTAGCTATTCATTGAAGAATCAAGTGAAGATCTAAGAAGTTGGAGAGAGAGAGAGCTCCTTCCAAGAAGACAGCCGTTGGAACCAGGCTGTGAAGAAGGGTTCAGACCTAGTTCTGAATCTTAAGTTGCAGTGATTGAAGATCAGCTGCAGAGAATCAATCCTATTGTGTTCTACATTCAAGAAGCTTTGAAGAAAGCCAAATGAGGTGATCTCAGCAGAGTTCTTCCAAGAACTCATCAAGAACCTATCAACTCTTCTCTCTTTTCTCTGAGTTGTAGGTATATTCTTTGTATTCTAAATTTCTTGTAGGATCCTTAGGGATCTGAGTTGTAAGCCTGTAATTATAAAGGCTGAGTGGTAGGGTCTGTGTACCTGAGTGTAGGAGATCTATTTCTCTGAGTGTAGGCCTATTGTGGCTGAGTGTAGGCCTTGTGGCTGAGTGTAGGCCTTGGTGAAGGCTGAGTGTAGGTCTTTGGAGAAGACTGAGTTGTAGGGCCTTGGGCCTGAGCTGTAGGAACCATTTGGGGTTCTGAGTGTAAGATCTGAGTATCTGAGATAGTGGAGGAGTTTGGCCGAATCTAGTACACTACTAGATAGGCGAAGGGGGAACGTGGATGTACCCAAACTTTGGGGAACCACTATAAATCTGTGTGTTCACTGTGTGCATGTTTGATTCTGTGATTGCTGATTGATTTCTGTGAAGAAGTAATTATAACTCTGTGATATAATCTGTAATCTGCCTAAAAAGTCTAAAAAGATTCAGTCACATATTCACCCCCCCCCCCCTATAGGTGATTAGGGTACAATTTCTTTCAAGTGGTATCAGAGGGAGGTTACTCAAAAAGGACTTAACTGTCTGAGTGGATCCTGTTGGCAGATTTAGTATAAGTAAAGTGCTGAATCAAGAAAATCAAGAAACATGGGTTCAACAGAGAATCATAAGGAACTTGGATCCATGAAGTTGCCCATTTGCAGAAAAGAGATTTTTGGCATCTGGAAAGAAAGGGTGAGACTGTTTATGGAAGCCTCGGACCCTAGAATATATATATCATAGTTAAAGAAGGGCCATATGTGTCTATGAAGGTTTCAGTCTTGGATGCAAATCAGAGAATACCTAAAGACTTTTCTGAGATGACAAAAGATGAGATAATTCTAGCCACAATGGACAAGAGGGCTCAGAATATCATTGTGAGTGTCATAGATGATGCTACCTTTCAGAACTTGATACACTGTAAGACATCTAAGGAGATGTGGGATACTCTTATAGTGTACATGGAGGGTTCAGAAGAAGTGAGACAGGACAGAAAGTCATTGTTAAACCAGGAATATGAAAGTTTCAGGCAAGGTAGGTCTGATAGCATAACAGAATGCTATAAGAAGTTCTATAGGATTGTCAATGAGTTAATGTCCTATGGAAGAGAATTCAGTAATTATGAGCTAAATGATAAGTTCTTGAGGTCTCTAACAAAGGATTGGGACACCAAGATCTGTGTCATAAGGGAAATGGCCAAGTGAGCAGATATCCCTCCTCCAACATTGTTTGGAAAACTGCTATCCTATGAGATGCAGTTGATGGTGAGGAAAGAAGAGGAGAAGACTACAAGAAGTGAGCATAAAGAAAGGACAGTGGCATTCAAGACAGAAGCCACCAGGAAATACAAAAGTAAGTCTCCATCTCCACCTCCAAAAGTGGCTGAGACTGAGTCAGATGAATCAGAAAGCAGAAATTCTGAAAGCAGTGAGAGTGATGAGGACTTTGCAGCCTTCACAAGACACTTTCAGAAGTTTCTAAAGAAGAAACAGTGGAGGTCAAAGCCATCCACTTCACAGGGAAAAGATGACTATTATCAGAACAAGAAGTCATCAAAGAAAGACAGGAGAAAGTCCAAGTCAAGCAAAGCAGCTTTATCAAAAATTGTTTGTTATTGCTGTAACAGACAAGGACATGTTATTGCTGACTGTCCTGAGAAAAGGAAAGAGTCTAATGATAAGAAGAAGATTCAAACCAAGGGCAAAAAGGAAAGGTCTTTTGTTGCCAAGAAGGACAAAAGCCTGTCAGACATATCTTCTTCAGAAACTGAGTCAGAAGCTGAAGCATACATAGGACTATTTGCTGAAGAAGAGGAAGAAGAGTTCATCCAGATAATGAACTCTATATATGAGCAAGAGGACATCCAGTGCAAAGGACTGATGGCCTTAACAGAAGGTGACAAAATTCAGGAGCAGCCTGGACCTAGTAAGGTACAAAATTGTTCTTTAAGTTCAATTTCTTGTGCTAGTTCAGATTCAGTTACATCAGCATCAAATGATGTCAGTGGATCTGAATCTGAAGGGGATATTCATCAATTGATTGATGAATATAAAGTTCTGTTGCAAGTTTTTAAGAAAAGCAAATCCTTGGCCAAAAGTCAGGCAAAGGAGATTGCTAATCTTAAAGTAGCTGCAACTGATTTTGAGAAGCTGATTGATCAAAAGTTAAATGAAATAGCCAGAATGAAGAACATAACTGTTATTCAGATGGGAACTATAACATTCAAGAATGATCAAATCAAAAATCTGGAGATTAGTCTTCAGAAGGAGAGAGACATAGTTGTAAGGTTTTCTAAACCTAAGTCTGTTCTACCTTTGATTGATGAGTTTATACCTCACAAGGGTAAAACTGGATTGGGTTTACTAACCCTTCTAGGACTGTAAAGTCCAAGTCTAAGGGCAAAGCCCCAGCTCTCAACAAGCCAGGTGTAGATAGAACAGCTAGGGTTGTACCTAAGCAAAGGTACAATAGATTTGAGTGCTGGTGCTGTGGCAAGGTAGGCTACTTTGTCATGGACTCTTGGCACAATTGAAGTGCCAAAGTGAGTAGCAAACTGCCTGTTGGAAAATCTGCATGTAGCTTTGTTAAGAGGCAAACTAACCAGCACCAAGGACCCAAGAATTCTTTGGGTTCTAAGGTCAACTAATCTGTTTTGCAGGTAAGTCCAAGTAGCCATGCCCCAATATGGTACTTGGACAGTGGATGTTCCAGACACATGACTGGAACTTGGGGATTACTAAAGGACTACACACCTATCAAGGATGGTCCTAAAGTCACCTTTGGTGGTTCTGAAAAAGGAATTATCAAGGGTTTTGGTAATATTTCTAGCACCCATATAACAATTACTCAAGTGGCTTATGTTAAAGGTTTGAAACATAACCTTATTAGTATAAGTCAACTGAGTGATTTAGGATATGACATCTCATTTGTCAAAGATGGTTGTCATATCAGGAGGTCAAATGATCAAGAGATCATTTTGACAGGTTACAGAAAGAGAAATGTCTATTGCCTAGACATTATGTGTGAGAACAATGGTTCTCCAGTGTGTCTTGTAGCTGATGAGAAAGTCTCTCATTGTGTCAAATGGCACAAGAGGCTAGCTCATCTTAACTACAAGACAATTGGCCAACTCTATAGCAAAGAGTTAGTGAGGAATGGTCCTCAAGTTAAGTGTATTAAAGATGGAATATGCTCAGCTTGTCAAAAGGGCAAGCAGACTAGATCCACCTTTAATAGCATTGAAAACAAAGATGCTGTGAGGTGTTTATACCTCTTGCATATGGATCTCTTTGGTCCTATGCCAGTTCACAGCCTAAGTAGGAAGGTCTATACCTTTGTGGTTGTAGATGACTACTCAAGGTTTTCCTGGGTGTTCTTCCTTAGACAGAAATCTGAAACACCTAGTATCTTCTATAGTTTTGTCAAACAAATTCAGAATGAACTAGACAGTACAGTGGTCAAGATAAGAAGTGACCATGGTACTGAATTTCAGTCTGATAGTATGGCAAAACTATGTGAAGAATTTGGGATATTTCAGGAATTTTCTTCACCAAGAACACCTCAGCAAAATGGCATTGCTGAGAGGAAAAATAGAACCTTGATTGAGGCTGGTAGAACCCTATTAAGTGACACATCTCTCCCAGAATATTTCTGGGCTGAGGCAGTTAATACTACATGTCATGTAATTAATAGGGCTACAATTACTAAAAGCCACAATAAGACCCCCTATGAGATTGTGAAAGGCAGAAAACCAAACCTATCATATTTTAGGATCTTTGGTTGTAAATGCTTTATACTTAACAATGGTAAGTCTTACTTGACCAAGTTTGCTGCCAAGTCCCAAGAGGGGATCTTTGTTGGGTACAGCAACAATAGTAAGGCTTATAGAGTCTACAACTTGTCTACTCAAGTTGTAGAAGAGTCAGTACATGTAGTATTTGATGAAGCTAGACTTATTAACAATGAGTTGTCTAGAAGTATTTGCAGCTCCACAGGTGTGACTAAGAAGATGGACAAGCTCACTATTGAAGAAGGATCTACTGCAAGTCAGCATGTAGATGATAGTGGCTGTTGTCCAGGGGGAGTACTACATGTACCTAATGTAGAAGAAGACCAAGTAGTGCAGTAAGTTGAAGAAGCTGAAGGAGTTCAACCTGAAGTCAGGATGCCTCCAGCTAATAGACATCTAAGAGATCATCCGGTAGATCAAATCATTGGTGATCTAAGACAAGGGGTACAAACAAGGAGCAGAAATCTGAGTGCAGTACTCTACTCCAGTTTTCTATCCCAAGTAGAGCCAAAGAAGTTTGAAGAAGCCATCCTAGACCCTCATTGGATTGAGGCAATGCAAGAGGAGCTGAATTAGTTCAAGAGGTGCAAAGTCTGGGAGCTTGTTCCTAAACCAAAAGACCACAACATAATTGGAACCAAGTGGATCTTTAGGAACAAGATGGATGAACATGGAGTAATTATTAAGAACAAAGCAAGACTGGTTGCTAAGAGATATAGGAAGGAAGAAGGTATTGACTTTGATCAAACTTTTGCTCTAGTAGCCAGACTGGAAGCCATAAGGATGTTCCTGGCCTATGTAACCTATCAAGGATTTAAAGTATACCAAATGGATGTTAAGTCAGCCTTTCTGAATGGTAATCTAAAGGAAGAGGTCTATGTGGAACAGCCATCAGGTTTTGTTGATTCAACTCAACCTAATTATGTCTATAGACTTAGGAAGGCTTTGTATGGGTTAAAACAAGCCCCTAGGGCTTTGTATGAAACCCTGTCTAGTTTCCTCATTGAGAATAATTTCACAAGGGGGAAAATAGACAAGACTCTACTCCTTAGGGAATCCAGAGGCAAGATCATACTAGTCCAAATATATGTAGATGACATCATATTTGGGTCTACTGAAATTAGTCTTTGCAGGAAGTTTGCAAAACTTATGCAAGGACAATTTGAGATGAGCAGTATGGGGGAACTTAAGTTCTTCTTGGGTCTCCAAGTTAGACAGACTGAGAATGGTTTATCCATATATCAGTCTAAGTTCACCCTAGAACTGATAAGGAAGTATGGTATGGATTCATCCAGTACCATGAAAACTCCTATGGGGTCGAGTATGTCTCTTAGCAAAGATGATGTAGGGAAACCTGTAGATGAGACTTTGTATAGAGGGATAGTTGACTCCCTTCTATATTTGACTGCAAGTAGACCAGATATCATGTATGCTACATGTATCTGTGCTAGGTACCAAGCATGCCCTAAAGAGTCTCATTTGACAGCAGTCAAAAGGATTCTGAGATATCTAAAGGGCACTCCTTATCTAGGCCTTTGGTACCCTAGGAATGGAGACTTTGAACTGATAGGTTATTCAGATGCAGATTTTGCAGGCTGCAAGGAAGATAGAAAAAGTACAACTGGAACCTGTCAATTCCTAGGTGGAAGACTGATATCTTGGAGTAGCAAGAAACAAACAAGTGTGGCTATCTCCGCAGTAGAATCAGAATATGTGGCTGCAGGAAGTTGTTGTGCTCAACTTCTATGGATACAACATCAGCTTGAGGATTATGGTATTCAAGTAAGTAGAACACCACTCTTTTGTGATTCTACTAGTGCTATATCTATTACAAACAATCCTGTTTCTCATAGTAGAACTAAACACATTGAAATAAAATATCATTTTCTAAGGGAACATGTAGAAAAGGAAGATATTTCACTGGAGTATGTTAATACAGATAATCAACTAGCTGACATGTATACTAAGCTTTTAGAAGAAACCAAATTCAATAGATTCAAAATTGAATTAGGTATGATAAACTTAGAATAAGTTTTCAGAAATGGCTAAGTAAAATAGTGTCGACACACAGAGTTGTCTGTGTCGAGACAGAAAATTGGTGTCGACACTTCAGAGAGAAGGTGTCGACACATCTAGGAAGTTGGTGTCGACACTTCAGAAAATTAGTGTCGACACATTCAGGGTAGGTGCCGACACAACCAAAGTGGTGTCGACACTTAGGATTTAAACAGAATTAACCAAGTAAAGTCTCGACTAAGTGTCGAGTTAAGTGGTTTCGACACATAAACAAGTGTCGACACATATATTCTGTCGACTATACTTGTGTCGACACTTTGTTGTCGAGACATTATAAGTCTGTGTCGACACTTTTCAACGGTGTCGACACAATTTGAGTTTGTTGACGCGCCCTTTCATCTTCAATCCTAGAAAGGTATAAATAGAATTTTGCCATTGTCTGTCGACACGCTCACTAAAGTTTCGAGACCAAACTTGTGTGTCGACACCTCTCTTCTCTCAATTCAAATTCTTCAAACCCTAATGGCGCCCAAGCTCGAAGAGAACGTGAATGAAGGATATGAACTAGTGCGGCACGCGTTTGATGACGCAGAACCAGAGATCAAGGATGTGGTAACCCTAGTTACAAACTCAGGGTTAGACTTTCTTGTTTCAGAGCCAACCAAGATATGGAAGAAAGAAGTTCTAGAATTTCTGAATGGAGCAACCCTAGACGAATCTGGACTCAAGATAAAGTCAAGGGTTCATGGAGAAAAGGTGAAGGTATCACCTAAGAGTTTGAGAAAGGTACTAAACCTACCAAGGACTAAAGAAGAAGATGAAGTTTCTGCTTCTAAGACCAGAGAAGCTTTAACATGGTGTGGACTGGATTCCAAGATGAAAATTGGATCAGTATTCAATAGAAAGGGAATGAACAGCCAAGGAAAATTTCTCTCTGAAATTGTTGGCAAGGTGATCCTGTGCTAGTCTGGAGGACATGACAGGATTTCAGCATATATGTTCAATCTAATGACAAGGTTAATCTTCCAGCTAAATACTGATTGGTCTGGAGTAGTGTTTGAGAAGATTAAGGAGAGCCTGAAGAAGCCCAATTTGGGTAGGATACTAAGTCTTTACTTGGCTGGTAGTATACCAGATGTAATGAGTCAAGCTGCAGGATCAAAAATCAACCACATGAGGAAGATGGACATGAGGATCTTCTCAAGGTGGGATAGGGTCTTGACTAAGGAAATACCAACTCCTGAGAAGGAAACCCCACAAAAGAAGAAGAAGAAGATAGCCCCAGTGGCTCAAGAATTATCTAGTAGCTCTGAAGAGCATGTTGTTTTTACACCAGATGATGAACAAGAAACTGGAACTATTGGAAAGTCTCCAGATAGACAAGTAACTGCAGATAGGCAGGGGGAGCTACCACAGGCTAGCCCTCTTCACCAGGATTCTATCTAGGGGGAGTCTCTACTGGTTGAAGAGCCAACTCCTCTAGAAAGTGAAAGAGCTACACAAACCATACTTGAGGTAATAACTGAAATAAACCAATTAGATTTCTCTATTGAGAATGCAGTTATAACTGACACATTATCTACTGCAAATCAGCAACCTCGGGTTCCTAGTCAACCTCAAGATGTTGTCATGGAGGACACATCTGTTGCAGATCAAGTAGTGTCTGATCAAGTAGTTGATGAGATCAGGAATTCTCCACCCCCTCATCAACAAGAGTTTACTTTGGAAGAACTTTTCCCTGATCTTCTCCAAACAGACTTTGAGAAGGAAAGTGCTGCTGCTGAGGGGGAGAAGGCTCAAGTTGAGGGGGAGCAAGTGGAAATTCTAGAAAAAACTGCAAGGAAAGAGATTGAAAAGCCTAAGAATGCTGAGGAATTACCTAGGAAGGATTTGCCTCCAAGCCCTAAGGAGAGGGTAGAAATAGCCAGCACATCATCTTCTGAAGATGAGGAGGCTGCAAGAGCAAAGAAAAGGAAATTCCAAGTCTTTAAAAGAAGGAGCCAAACTTACAAAAAGGCTTTACAAATCATTGCCCCACAGCCTACACCACAGCCAGCACCATCTGTAGATTACAGTTCTCTGATGGTTGCTATGCAAATAAAGCTTGATGAGCAAAGGAAAGCAATAGAAACATATATGGATGAGGGGCATAAGTCTTTACAGTTTGATCTTGCCCAAGATATTAAGTCTATCAGATTTGAGATGAATCTAAATAAGAAGGAGATGACTGACTGCTTCCACAAGGGAGGGAATGCAGTGGTGTACTTGGCTACACATCAAGAGAAAATCAAAGCTCAAGTGGATGAACTTGAAGTAAAGCAAGGATATGTACTGGAGAATCAAATCAGGATGAATGATAACTTGACAGCTTCCCACAATGCTATTGTCACTGAACTAAAGAATTTAGCTACTGGTCAGACTACAGCTAATGCTACATCAAAGGCAGAATTTGACAAAGCACTACAAGAAAGCCTAACTGCTGTCACTTCTGCAATTCAAGATTCTCAGAAGCTGATCACTGAAAAACTCCAAAGGTTGAAACCTTTTTACAAGGATGGAGTCAATTACCTAAATGCCCAAATCAGATTTCAAAAATATGATCTAAGAGATCACATAGAAAGAGAAGTCATAAAGGGGGAGAGGGTGTTAGTCAAAGCAGGCTCTGATCATGCAAAATGGATTTCCAATTCCATCAGAGCCACTCTTGGTTATCCTCCTTTATGTGATGATGATAATGTTGCAGAGTCTGGGATTAATCCTGCCTATCTTGGAGGTGAGCAAGCTAAAGTAGCTCAGGTGATCTATCCTCCACCAGACTTTGATATGATACAAGCAGATATACAATCAATGTATAGCCCACCTGAGGGACAGCAAAATGTCATCATAGAAAAGGTGGTTCAGCCAGTATCTGAGGCTATACAAGAAGCTATACTGAAAGAACAAGAAGCCAAATTGTCTAAAAAGAGGTTCAAAGAGCAAGCTGGACAAAGGCCTGACTTTGAACAATGGAGCCCCACTTCAAGGAATATTATCTTAACTGCATGGAAGGCTGCCAAGGATAATATTCAAGACAGAAACAAGTGGTATTCTGAACTGGAATGGAGAAAGCATGAGTCCAGGCAAGAAGCCATTGTGCAATATAGAAGAAAGGCAAAGATGGGAAAGCTACCTCCTACTGCCCAGGAGCCTAGCAAGTACTTTCCCAAGCCTTATCATTACTTTGAGAGGCAAAAGATCAAAGCTGAAGAGCTAAAGAAAAAGGATCTTAAAGGCAAGAAGCCTGCTGCTGCTGAAGATGCTGAAGCCCCTGTGCAAGCAAAGATACAGTCTGGGAAGGGCATAGTTATCAAGGAGGCTGAGCAGAAATAGAATAGAATTTATCTTTAGTTTACAATTGTAATCTTTTGATTTTAAACACTCTGTAAACTTTTGTATAATGAATATGACAAAGTTGTTAGAACAATGTGTTGTGTGAAAAATCTATTACATAATTGTTCTGAGATATATGTGTGTACATGTTTTGTTTAATACATGTTTATGTACTTTCCCTGATTGCATAATCCTGTTTTACATCATACTGTGATTTTATTATGAATGGTGTATATCATTGACTAAGGGTTATGACTTCTCCAAATAAGGGGAGATTGTTGGGTACATTGGTTTAAATGTACTTGATTTGAAGAAGCCTCACCATACTCAATGATATACATCAAAATGTATTTGATGTATTTTGAGTTGCCTTGTGCAGGTTAAGTATTTGCAGGGAAAGATGAAAAGTTTCTAAGTCCATGTGTCGACACCTAGAAGGAAAGTGTCGACACTTAAGAAGACTTGTGTCGACACCCAGAGAAGCAGTGTCGACACTTGGAGTAATTCTGTCGACACCAGGGATGCAGAGTCGACACCAGACAGAAGTGTCGACACATGAAGGCTGTGTCGACACTCAATGAAGAAATGTCCAGTGAAGAAGTGTCGACACTTAGAAGCAGTGTCGACACCCAGAGGAACTGTGTCTACATCAGAAAGTGTCGACACTTGGAGGCTGTGTCGACACTCAGCAAATTTCAACAGAGTCTAAGTATAAGTGTCGACATAATAAAGAATGTGTCGACACTCAGCAGAAGACTCTACACATGAAGAAAGTGTCGACACAATGAAGAATGTGTCGACACACAGCAGAAGACTCAATACATGAAGAAGGTGTCGACACTAGTAGGCTGTGTCGACACTCAGCAAAGTTCAACAAAATTCTAAGTACAAGTGTCGACACAAAGGAGATGTGTCGACACTCAGCCAAAGTCTCAACAGAAGAAGAATGTGTCGACACAAGGAGCTGTGTCGACGTTCAGCAAGTATCAACACAGAAGGCATGTGTCGACACCAAGAAGATGTGTCGACACTGAACAAGTTCAACACATGAAGATGTGTCGACACAAAGGAGTTATGTCGACACTTACAAGAATTCAACTAAGTATTGAAGAACAAGGAGTTGTGTCGACACTCAATATCAGTGTCGACACATATTGAAGAAGCTGTGTCGAGAAGTGAATTCTACAACACAAGGAGTTGTGTCGACACCTTGAAGGCTAGTGTCGACACTTAGTTAACTTGTGTCGACACTTAGTCTATAAGTGTCGACACTTAAAGACAGACTGTCTCGACACTTTCAGACAGTTACAGATATTTCAAGAACTGACTGGATGACTTGACAGCTGCCATTCCAGCTGGTCTACTGCAACTGTCAGAGTTGTCAGAAAGCTGTTAGGAACCGGATCAACTGGTCACCATGAAGAAGGCCTATAAATAGGCTTATTCTGTCAACAGAAACTGTGTCTAAGTGATTAACAACAAGAGATCAACAATCAAAGTAGAAGATCTAGTTATTCATTGAAGAATCAAGTGAAGATCTAAGAAGTTGGAGAGAGAGCTCCTTCTAAGAAGACAGCCGTTGGAACCAGGCTGTGAAGAAGGGTTCAGACCTAGTTCTGAATCTTAAGTTGCAGTGATTGAAGATCAGCTGCAGAGAATCAATCCTATTATGTTCTACATTCAAGAAGCTTTGAAGAAAGCCAAGTGAGGTTGATCTCAGCAGAGTTCTTCCAAGAACTCATCAAGAACCTATCAACTCTTCTCTCTTTTCTCTGAGTTGTAGGTATATTCTTTGTATTCTAAATTTCTTGTAGGATCCTTAGGGATCTGAGTTGTAAGCCTGTAATTATAAAGGCTGAGTGGTAGGGTCTGTGTGCCTGAGTGTAGGAGATCTATTTCTTTGAGTGTAGGCCTGTTGTGGCTGAGTGTAGGCCTTGTGGCTGAGTGTAGGCCTTGTTGAAGGCTGAGTGTAGGTCTTTGGAGAAGACTGAGTTGTAGGGCCTTGGGCCTGAGCTGTAGGAACCATTTGGGATTCTGAGTGTAAGATCTGAGGATCTGAGATAGTGGAGGAGTTTGGCCGAATCTAGTACACTACTAGATAGGCGAAGGGGGAAAGTGGATGTACCCAAACCTTGGGGAACCACTATAAATCTGTGTGTTCACTGTGTGCATGTTTGATTCTATGATTGCTGATTGATTTCTGTGAAGAAGTAATTATAACTCTGTGATATAATCTGTAATCTGCCTAAAAAGTCTAAAAAGATTTAGTCACCTATTCACCCCCCCCCCCCCCTCTAGGTGATTAGGGTACAATTTATTTCAGCATGGTACTCTGTATCTCAATTTCTATGTTAGCTAGTTTATTTTCCTTATCTGCATAGATTTTGTTTGTTCGGGACACGCAAATAGGTAAGTCTTGGGGTGTGATGAGTCCAAGTTATATATATACTTTTGGACTCATCTGGGCCAGTTTTCTCGTTATTGCACTACACTTGAGAGCCATAATTATTCATATTCGTTTCTCTGCCCATTTCATGTTAAGTGCACTTTAGGCCTATTTTTTGTGTGATTTCATAATTATTATTCTTTTGCCCTACTTGGTGTTTTTATGTGTCTGGAGAATGTGGTGTGCCCATTCTAGTGGCTTTTCGGTTTTTACTGCAGGTCCAAGGGTCGTGTGCATGTTCCGGGATTGTTCGAAAATCCCAAACGGTACAGGAACACTGCGCACGATCAGTGGATCTATTGCGCACGACCACTGGTCGTGCACCGCTGATCGTGCGCATTATATTCTCCATTTTCCAAGTTTTGTCTAGGGCAACTGCATGACCACTGGACATAGTGCGCATGATCGCTGGTCGTGCGGCACTGCTCGTGCGCATTATCCCATTTTTCTGGAGTTCTGCCACTGTTGATCGCACGATCATTGGATTCAGTGTGCACCACCACTGGTCGTGCGCCACTGATCATGAGCATTACTTGTTTCTGCTTTCTATAAATACGCAGGTTCCGCCCTAATTCGGCATTCAACACTTTTTCTCCGTTGTTTTCGTCTCCGAGGTGGGTTCTGCCGATCTCCTTCTTCCTCCACAGTAGGGAGGGGCTCCCGACGAGCTTTCAACGCCAAATTCAAGCCGGAGATTCCTCTCGGCCTCCTCCATCATCCTTGAGCTTCAAGAAGGGTTTGATCTAGCTTTCACCATCAAGCTCGGAGGAGTTTGTGTCATCCTCCACCGGATCGTGACACGAAGAAGACGGGTCTATTGGTAGTTAGTGACAGCCTCCTCTACCCCAGACGCAGTTGAGGACCGAGCTAGGACGGGGATTGACAACCCGGCGATTCCTTCTGTGAATCCTCAGCAAGACTTCGGATCTGGTCGATTTTGCACACTCTCTTCTTGTTTTGTTGTTGATAGTGTAGTTTGATCTCTTTGTATTTGATGAAGTGTGCTTAATGTAATATACGTTTGTGTACAATCATGTCTATGTGATTTTATATTAACGTTATTTTCTTGAGGTGCACCATTTTCCATCCTCCACCACACAGTTTCGCACTAGCAATTGCTAGTGGCGTGTGTAGCGAAGAGGTGTTCATGACCCTCATTTCGCCGTTCTAACCACCTCATCCGCAAGCCTACTCGTCCATCCGCCTAACGATTCGGTGCATAGCGACCTGTGTAGTTTTTCGTCCGACTGGCGAAGCATTGCATAGTGGTATTGCATAGGAGTAGTTTATTAGTGTTTTACTTTCTTTTTCCACAACAATCAAACCCCCCACCCCCCCCCCCCCCCCCACCCCCTTCGTAAACACCGACCTAAGGACTTCAATCTCAAGTCCTTCTCAAAATTAACTCCACCTTACTGTGTTCCTTGAGAGATCGATACTTGGGGAAATTCGCCTAATTTTATATTACTTATACGACCGGTACACTTGTCGTAGACCGTATCAGTGCCCTCATCCAGAGCTTCTTGTACATGCTTGCTCCCTGTTTCTTGAGCTATGTCATTTTCAGGATGTGGTGAGGAGTAAGCTTTCTCATAACTATATTCCTCTTTCTCAGATTTTGAGGAAACTAAATCATCTACTTCATGAGCGGGGAGATCAGATGGTATCTCCCCCTCAACCTCTGTCATGCTTTCATTTGCATGCAGGTCAGCAATAGTAGCAACAACCTCTTTATCAACTGTAGCAGACAATACCACTATTGGAGGAACTTTTAGTTGCTCCCCTACAAATAATGCATCATGCATTATCTCTTGCACCAGTTGTTCCCCCTCAATTGGAGCATTCATTTCCTCAACACTTGAAATTTCCAAGACTTTATCATGTAGTTCCTCACCTTCAGACATAACATTATCTTTGTCTAAGGCTACTTTGATCTCCTCCTCACTCTAATGCCTAGGAGCATCATCATTATTAGAGATAGGCATATGCCTATCTGCATCTTCCAATCTAGAGGCATCTTCCTACATTCTTGCAGATATTCTGTCAACTCCTTCCTTTGTAACAAATTCAGCCAACTCAATAGCAGGCTCATCAACTTCAGGAACAATATCTGACTCTAGTCTGCTCATATAACTAAGAGGGGTAAGATCAGAAGAGGCAGATACCTGAATATTCATGTCCCCCCTGGACTCTTCAGGTAATAAAGATAGTTTAGGATTATGAGGCTCTTCTTCCTTAGATGAGCTGCTAGAGGAACTGGGCTCAGTAGTAGCAATTCTCTTTCCCTTCCTTTCCACAGCTTCTGGACCATGGGGCTGAAGGACCCTGTCCCATCTCTCAAGCATTCTGATATCCATTCTTCTCATGTTGTGTATTCTTGCACCGAGCTTCAGATTCAGAATTTCTGGGACTGTTTCTTGCAGATATAGTGAAAGGATTCTCCCCAAATTTGGTTCAGCCATGCAGTCCACTATTCTTTCAAACACCACTCTTCCCCAATCAGTTCTCTTAGACAGTATGACCCTAGCCATTAGTTCAAACATCCTCTTTGAAATTTTGTCATGGGAGCCTGTTTTGCATATCAGAGCTTTCACGATGACATCAGCTAGAAACTTACCTCTCAGGTTAAGTTCTTTCCTTAGAATTGATCTGGTGGTGTGCTTGGAAAGTCCACACCATTTCATTGTCGATTTTACATTATCCAGCAATAGCTCTTCTTCGTTCTCAGTTGTAGAGAGCTTTGTCAACTACAGAGCCTTGCTGAGCCTTCTAGGAGTAATCTTGATCTTCTTCCCGCTTACTATGGTCTTAACTTTACTTGTCGAAGCATCTGCTTTGGCGTTGGCGAACAACTCTAGCACTTCCCTCTTCCACAGAAGATAGGGTTCCGTTAGGACGAAGGCTAGGTAAGATTTATGTAGAAGATTAAGCATTGTTGAACTTCTTCCGAAGCATCAACGAATCCATTGTGAACCACCCTTGCTCCTTCGAAGAGAAAATCTTGTCTCTTGGGCGCCATTTCGTCGGAGAATTTGAGAAGGCTAGCGAAAATGGCTTTCCATTGATTTAGCGAATACGGGCAGAAGAGGGTAAGGAACAGTGACTTGGCTTATTGCACAAGCACTTTTTTTATAGGTATTCCTAAAAAGAAGGCTGAAAGTCACTAATCTAATTGTTGATTAATCTTGATCAATGGCCAGGATTTAAACCCGACACATATCTGTAGGTCGTCTTTTCTATATTTTTTGTTGAGTAAGCTTGTTTTGCTCAACATCAGTTTTCTTTAGTAATTAAATTTTCAACTAGCCCCTAACTGTGTTGTCCTAACTTGCAGGGGTAATATAGACCTGCAGTATACATTCTAAAATGTGTTCTATTGGGGTGCAATTAGACATAATTTCAATATCCTTACATTAATTTCAACTGAGAGAGCAATAGCCCCCCAACCTCAATTGACTAAACCAAATTTTGATACTTATCTAACCTAGTATTCCATATGTAATATGTCTTTGGGTATGTTGAGACTAGTTATTTCTTGTGGCATGGTGAACATGTAAGCCACTAACATATTTATTGAGAAGAGTTGTTTAGATTAATGTTTTTACATCTTCTCAGTCATTTGTTTCAATTACTATATCTCTTACATGTGTAATTAATTTTCAATTAAATAGTAGAATTAAATAAAGGTGAATTCTACTTATCTTTGCTCTTTAGACTTGAAGCCCATGTTGGATTCACAGTCTCTGAGCATACCAACAACCTTACTTTTGATCTTTAGCGTTTGATGTACATCTGGCTTTCCTTTGCAAGCTCCCCCTTAATAATTGCATTTTTCTTTGACATCTTGTGCATGATGATAAGTTGAATCATCCCTTGTAGCTAGACATGGGTCTGGTACATATCTGTCCAAGGACCATAAATGGTTATGACCACTTAGACTATCCTGCAAGACAGAATTACCTTACCTTAGGAACCCAAGCTGACTTGGGTCCTAGGTTCTTGTTAGTTCAAAAATGCAAATGTCTACCTACAGGAGCCCTGTCAGGAAGACTTTATCTTGCCCTTGACACACTAGGGTTGTGCCAACAATCTATGGCAAAGTGGCCCACTTTGCCACTGCACCAGCACTCATGAATATTATATCTTCTCTTCTGAGTAGTTCTGGCAGCATGGTTGACTGCAGACTGGACAGAAGGAAGAGCAGCTTCCTTATTCCAATTTATCTTAGCCATAGTCTGACTGAGAGTGGGTCTGTCATGAGAAGAGCTTGGTTTTTCACAAGGTCTATCAGCAACAGTTCTCTTTGTAAATGACATGCTGTTGGTGCCCTTAGAAGATTCCAAGTCTTGCATCCTGGCAGATTTACCCTTGGTCAGAGTGTGTGCAGTGAGACTTTGAGAAAAGGTCATTGTCTTGCTCAAAAGTGATGGAGCTGGTGCATTAAATATAAAAGGTCCAGGATGGGACTTTTGCACTTTTTATGGGGAGCCTTCTGAGCACTCAGTCCCATGTCCTTTCTTCTTCTATTGTAAGGAACATTTATAGTCTTACAAGGAAGATTCTCACACCTCCGTGACAACACTTACAGTCATAGTCATGCATGTTGGATGAGAGAATTACCTTGTGAAAGGTTGACGGAGGCCTGACAGGAGCTTGGCCTCTTCTCTGAGATTGGATAACTTTAGAGATCCACTTAGACTCAGATTTTCTCTTGATAGCATCTATCTTAGAGAAATTTGCCACAATCCTCTTCTCCCTTTCAAGTCTCTCTTCAAGATCCTTGATAATATAGTCCATATATTTTATGGACTCAACATGGATATCTACCATGATATTCAGATGGGTTGTTTCCCTCTCTTTTAGATATAGCAAGGATGAAGCTTCATCTTGCTGGGAAGCAGTAATCTACAGGGAGGCTATTTCCTCTGCTTGTTTCTTAACAAACAACTTGCTTTTCTTAAAAGCTTTCAGAAGGGCAACATGATTTTAAATCAATTGATTGATATCATCATCTGATAGAGGACTCTCATCATCACTTGATGAGCAGACATCAGAGTCTATACATGATTCATATCCAGACTCTGAGGATGAGATAGATGGGGAATATACCTTATTTTGACCAGGCTGATCCTATCAAGATTCTTCTTCTGGTGCAGCTATCGGACCATAGCATCCGCATTCACCTTCTTTAGCTTTATCCACCTCTATGTCACTCTCTGAATGTGACAGAGGGGCACTAATTCTTGATCTTGCATCTGGAAGGACTTTGTCTTCATCAAGAACAACCAAAATCCCAATACTATTCTTGTCCTCTCTGCAGATTTGATGCTTCATAGAGTTCCACACCTTATGGTTCATCTTTGAACACATAAGTTTAAACTTTTAGATATCCTTGGAGGTCAACTCAGACTATTAAGTCCTTTTTAAGTAACCTCCCTCTGATACCACTTGAAAGTCTTTATTTCAAAGATAGTTAAATCACCTAGAGGGGGGTGAATAAGTTTCTTAGTCCTTAGTGACTATCTTTTATTTTCTTTTAGTTTGCTGCTTTAGTGGTTGGTTAATTTTCGCTTTCAAGATGAGCTACCTGCATAAAAAAAATCAACACAATAAAGTACACAAAGATTTATAGTGGTTACCCAATCTTTGGGTACATCCACTCTCCTCCCACCTTGATAACTTCCTATTGGTCAAGGCTCTTCTCCAAACTAATGCTCCAAGGAGCTTACACCTCAGATCCCTCAGGATCTCTCAGTCTCCTCCAAGACTTACACCTCAGCCACAATGGACTACACTCAGTGATTCAAGTATCACCTACCTCAGGAAATAAATCCCTACCACTCAGGCTATGGAGGATAGCCCTACCTCAGAGCAAACTTGCTCCTACAACTCAGATCCACAAAGGATCCTACAAGATGGAAGTGGGTTGTTGAGGTTCTTGATTAGACACAAGAGGAATTCCTCTATAACAATCAACCTTTGGTGAGTTAGACTCAGCCCCACTTTGACAACGGGAATGTTTTCCCGTGTCTACTTTACTGGACTAAGTACACCTTATCTCCAACTATTTCACAGCAGCAAGTATATCCACTTGAGCTGGAAGTGACTTGCAGAATACTGTTCTGCCCCTTTCTGAACTGAACTAAAGGTTCATCTCTCTCTTCTTCACAACAACAATGATGTAGAAACTTTGGCTTATGCTGGAAGCAACTTGCATATCAGCTTCTCTGCACCTTTCTAAACTGAGCCAACTGCTCAGCTCTATCTTTTTCTTCACAGCTCCCCAAGAGAATGTTCTTTAGAATTTGTTGGCTGGATCTGTGAAGCACCTGCAGCAAGGGTTGGCCCTAACTGCTATCTCTTTCTCAGAGAATCACCCTGAGCTGCTAGTTGGTGCAGTTGAAGATGACACCAGCAATCTTATTGTTGAAGATGTTGATCTCAACAGCTAACTTGATCTGCCTCTAGACTTGCTTGTCTGGGCCCTCTGTTCTTCAACCACACCGACAACAATGGCGATTGTGAAGAACTACTGTAACAGTTAACTCGATATGTAAAGAGCATTTCCTTTTATTTATTGTAACCCAACGCCTCTTTTAGCAGCGGGTCCCACACTATTAATGTTGGCTGCATCTTTGCTTTAATGCCTAACTGACGTACAGTAGACATGTGACACCTTTTGTCATGTAATATGGATTTGTCGCTAACAATTTGATTATGGTTGACTTTTTGACTTGCTGACATCAGCACCTGAAGACTTAATCAAAATTCAAGCATCAGAAGAATAGACGTTCAGTGAAGGAGCTTCACTCAACGCCAAAGTACTTAGACAGTTATGTCTATCTAGGCGTTGACAGCATTAAGTGAGTAATGCTCACTCAATGCTTTTTGCCTTAACCCTTTTAGCAGCCTCTTCTACATACATAGTGTTGAGTGAACATACTTCACTCAACGCCTTGTGCCTTAACCACATTCTGCATTTTAGACGTTGAGAGCGTTGAGCGAACATCCCTCACTCAACACTATCTGCCTTAGCCATTTCTGATTCTTCAGCAACTTAAGTGTTGAGAGCATTGAGTGAGCATGCCTCACTCAATGCTTCATACTCTAACTAATTCTATATAAAGGTGTTGAGAGCGTTGAGTGAGCACGCCTCACTCAATGCTTTCTACCTTAGCCAGATTTTCTGTTTTAGAAATCAGTTTTGAGTTCGACGAACTCAGAACTCAGTTCGACGAATAAGTAAAAACTCAGTTTGACGAATTTAGAGTTCAACTTGACGAACAAGTGAAAGCTTAGATCGATGAACTCAGGACTTAGTTCGACGAACTCTGAACTCAGTTCGAGGAAATTGTACTTAGCCAAATTTCTAAAACTCTAAGCTTAGTTCGACGAACGATTAGCTCGTCTCGACAAACTCTGAACTCAGTTAGACGAATTTCGACTTATCCACTTTTTAGCTCCTTTCTCTTTAGGCTTAGACTGTTATTAGCCTGAATCACAACCTTTTATTGTATGGCATTGAGTGAGTTGACTTCACTCAACGCCTGTGGACTTAGCCACATTCTAAGCTTGCCACTACATGGCTTTGACTGAATAGGCTATACTCAGCAATATAAGTCATCTGACGTTGAGTGAATGATCCTCACTCAACGCCTGTGGACTTGGACAGTTTTCTGTCTTTCCACCACTTAGGTAAAAACTTACCTGACTTAGCCACTCAGGCTATCTGTCTAATCAGTGCTACTAGGACATCCTGCAATCATTAAACTTGAACACAAGTTAGATCACCACATGTGTATGCATTGTTTGCTAGGTCTTCTTCAAATCCAGATACTAGGATCAATGGACCCAACAAAACCAAACCCGGGTAAAACACCACCCGATGGCAAAACGCCACCACATCCCTATAAAAAGCTCCATTGAGTCACCAAAACAGACCCGGCTCGCGAGGGAAGGTGCACAACCAAACCAAAACCAACCACACAAGAAAACCCACTGAGCAAACCCGTGCTCCACGTACGACACCCATTAACTACGCGTCAACGTAATGCCCTGACGTCAAAAATACGTCACAATGAGAATTAAAATAATCACCGAAAAATCAGGGGTGTTACACCCATGTACCGTCATGATGTTGTTGGAAGGATTTTTTTCTACACGAAATGCTAGTCCATACTCACTGCACCAAAAATGTTGAAACTCGGATACCAGTTCAATGATGTTTGGATTAAGATGGAGCAGATCGAGTTATATGACATGACGTTGAGAGCACTTGACTGAGGCATTCTGATCCTGGAGCCGACCCTCATAAGTGAAGAATTGGTTGCCTAAATTCAAACCCCTGAGCTGCAGCGAGTAGGTCCCGCCACACAACCGAAAGTGTGATCTGCAACTTCCCCTCCCGAAACCAAATTGAGCTTGACACATCGGTTGGCACAGAGCAAGAAATCACAAAGGAAGGGGGCATAGGAGGCAGGGACTGCCTTCTCCAAGGTGCATTGTGGTCTATTTATAGACAATCTCTAATCGGGGATAAAATGTCTTTTACGACTTGTAAATAGCGATCTACACCTTTTTGTTAGCATTTTCAGCAACCCAAATTGGCCAGTGGATAGCGAAATCCCGCAATTTGAGAAGGTTATATGCAGACCCAGTTTGTATGCAAACAGTTAAATGCATGCCTTGAAATTTTATCTATCTGGCGAGTTCTTCAACTAGAATAGTTGGGAACATGCTAGGCCAGGACTCACCGAGGACTGGAACACGACTAGGGTGAAGTCATAATGGCGGGGCTCGCTGCTCCGCTGAGATCGCTATTGTTCTGGGCTCACTGTTGTTTAGGTTCACTGCTGTTCTGGGCTCGTTGCTGTTCTGAGCTCGACACTATTCTGGGCTAGCTGCTGTTCTGGGCTCGTCGGGTCTGTCCTCACAAGGTCCTACTCGCCCTCTAGAACTGGGAACACCATGGTCTCTTATTTGTAGAGCTTGAGCTCGCCCGACCTCCTTTGGGGGCGAGTCGGGTTCGGCTCGCTAAATTGAGGTTGTGCACATTTTGTTTTTGTTTTTTTGTAGGTGTTAGAATTTAAGAATTGGGTCCTAACTTTTTTTTGACATTATCTTTTGAAGATGTGAAATATTTTATATATTTTTCTATAATATTTTAGTTATGTTTTGACATAACAACAAATTAGAAATGTTCCTGCGAATGGTGAAAAGTGTTGTGAAAATAGATATTTGCTTTGTGGATAGAACACTGATTTCTAATATCGGGGGGGGGGGGAATTTTTAGGTTCACATAATGCATGCTCCTTCTATGCCCATTTAAATACCTCCAATCCTGTGGGGTCCGCTTTCTTTCTCCCCTGTCAGAAAGAAAAATCTCAAGAATCCCGCCTCTTCTATCCTCGGCTCTGCCATCGACAACGCCGCACATCTAGGGTTTCACAGACAATCCACACCTCCTCACGTGCCCCTCCGTAGACATCGGTTGCAAGGTTAAACTATCTAGGGTTTCAGTGAACATTCTCAAGGTGAAGCCATTTGAGCTCCAGAGGCAGCTCATTCTTGCAATCAAATCTCGCTCTGGTTGGTAAGCAAGCTATAATTTTCTCAACCAATACTTATGATGTAATACTTACATGGATTTCTTCTAATGCAGGTGTTCACGAACCTTTGAAAACTCAGAAGTAGTCCATATTACTTGATGTAGCAAACGTATGAGAAATCAGTAGTTGATATTTATGGCAATGTAAGTCTTTAAGCTTCCTTCTCTGCCAATATTCTACCTTCATTCTAGTAATTGAACAGAGAACGAACAAGATGTAGTATATTTTTCCTAACTAAATCTTCAGATTACAATTGAAATACTATTTGCCCGACTCTTAATTACAACTGTATTTTTTCAATTATAACTAGAATTTCTGTATTACAACTGTAATTATGTTTTAGTTTGCAGAGTGGAAGTGTAACATTCCCTATTGTGCACAGTGAGGAGGAAGCATATGCTGCGTACTGTGACTATGCTCATAAAACAGGCTTTAGTGTTAGGAAGCAGGATATTGTTTATTGGACACATACGATGATTATTAAGGGCCGAAGGAATTGTTGCTCCAAGTCTGGTGTAAAGGTATCAAAGCCGATGATTGAAGATCAAAAAAGATACTGCAAGTTTGATACTCACACAGGTTGTTTAGCCTGTATATATTTCAATGCAGATAAAGAAGGGAAGAATTTGGAGGTTACGAAATTCGTCGAGGAACATAACCACCCTCTAGCATCAGAAAACGATAAACATTTACTGAGGTCTCATTGCAATATATCTAATGTCCATGCTAGTATTCGAAAGAATATGACCGGTGTGGGTATTAGAATAACCGATGCATAATATTTTCTTGTCGATGAAGTAGGTGGTGTTGAAAATGTAGGGTTTTCTAAGACTGTTGCCTATAATTTTGTCCAACGAGAAATAAAAGCTCTAATAGATAGTGGGGATGCCATGAGCCCAAAAATATTACAGGAACGACAATCAGAGGATAATATGTTTTCCTATGATATTCAAACTGATGAAATGAACCGGCCGATTAGTTTTTTTTGAATCGACGGGCGTAGCAAAATTGATTATGATTGTTTTGGTGATGTTATCATATTTGATACCACATATCGATTAAACAAGTACAACTTGGCATGTGCCCCCTTTATTGCTGTTAACCACCATTTGCAGAATATTTTTTCGGTGGTGCCTTCATAGCAACAGAGACCATTGTATCTTTTTGTTGTGTGTTTGAGACTTTCTTGAGGTTTGTTGGGGGAAAACAACTCATCACAATATTTACGGATCAAGACCAGGCAATGGCTGTTTCTATTGAGAGAGTTTTTCCCAATACTCGACATCGTTTGTGTCAGTGGCACATCTCAAAGAAAATATCGTCAAAGGTACTTGCTTTCAATCATGATAGATGTATTAGATCTCTTCTCTACAATTGTATGAGTAAATGTGATAGTGAGGTTGAATTTGAGAATTGTTGGAGGGATATGATAAGAAGAGGAAACCTGGACGAAAACAGGTGGTTGCAGGACTTATTTAAGGTTAGAATGAAATGGTCAACCGCTTTCAATAAAGAGAGATTAGATCTCGGTATATTATTGACCCAAAGGAGTGAATCTGCCAATAATATTTTACATGATTGTTCTAAAGCAACCAGTTCACTGGTTGAATGTTTTGTTGGTTTGGAGAAATTAACCTCAAGTTGGCGTCAATCCGAACATGATGAAGATTTGCGATGCAAACATGGTAGTGTAACATTAAAGTACAAGGATTGCCTACTACTCAAAAAATATCAAATATTTACACTCGAAAGGGTTATTCATTGTTTGAGCAAGCATTTATGGACGGTATTGTTGGTGTTTGTATTGTAGAGGAATCAAGAATAACTGACAATCGTATCTTGTATGTTACAAAACATTCTGACATAGCCAATAATCTTAAATAGTGGTTCATATCATTTCATCCAACCAATTATGATGTCGATTGTTCATGCAGAGGGTTTCAAACAAAGGGAATATTATGCAAACATATATTGAGGGTGTATAATCATAAAAATGTTACGTCATTATATGAGAAATAGATACTCAGCAGATTCACTCTTAAGGCGAATAATAATGTGTATCATTTCAAGAGTGCAAGTCTGGATGACTTTGACTCCAATTTAGTATTCAGAAGTCATATGATGAGGTTTACCTATAATCTCACTCGTCGGGTAGAAGATTGTAAGTTTGCTAGAGAGTATGTACCAAGTGTAATGAATGAAATTGCTAAGAAATAAGACGAGATATTAAATGATGATGAGAAGATGAAAATGATATATTTCCTGATAATCAAAAAGATAAGGGTAAAGTTTGGGATCCACCGGCAATGCGACGTAAGGGCGATCAAACAACCGACCTAAGAGCCATTGGGAGAAACCAACGAAAAGAAAAAGTAAGAAATTTTGTTTGCAATTATTTTTTTGACTTACAATTACTAATACTCTTGTACATGTTTATTTTATTTAGAGGACAAAAATGAGTCAAAGGGAGAAGATCATATCGTGGAAAATATCAAGATAGAACCCAATGAGTATGACTTCATAGGAAATTTGTCTCTTGATCGAGACTCGGCTCTAGTTGATCCGACTCCTTGCCTGAATCTAAACAACGAAGTCTTGGCGGATGACATATACTTAAATTTCTCTGCAATTCCAGATATATTTAAATGGTGATTGTTAGCATGTTTAAGCATATTGATATTAAACCTCACAGTTCCTACTAATTAATCGCTCAACGCCTTGCTTGTCATTGTAGAGCTAAATATTGAATGAAATTTCAATCACTTATATCAGATAATATTCACCAACGTCCACATTCTCTCCATTGAAAATCATTTTACAACAACAAATAAACAACTAAGATAGTATCCTTAAACACAACAACATCAATGTTTCCTCCCTGCGATAAAGGATAAACCTTAATTTTTTGCAATCCTGCAGTACCTAAATTCACTATTGAATGCTCGAATAATTATTTATATGGTGGTCATGACCACTCTACGAAAAAAGAAAAACCACTAGCCCAAGTGGAAAGGAAATTCCTTCCAAGCAAAGACAATGAAAAGAGTAAACTAACAAATCATTAGGCCTCAAACTACTCTTAATTTTAAATAGAAAAATCATTTGAAATTAACAAAGAGGCTTGGAATGTTTGGAGTAGTGCTGCAACAATTTCAGCTCTAATTCTCAGAATGTCCTTTGGCCAGCTACTATGTCTCTTCCAATCCACCTGATCCTTCTCCAAGCTCGCCTCCATATACTTCATCACGAAGATGTCGCAATCATTGTCGTTGTCCCATATGGGAAGCCCTTCGATTATGTGTATTGGCCAATCAATAATGTCTCCTAGAAGAACCTCTGATCTGTCCTCCTGAAGAAATCTTATCTGCACATAAAAATACAATATAGTCAGTCACGAAAGATAATAAATTTACAATTACATTGCAAAATATAGTAACATACATTTTCTCGGAGGGATGACATATGCATGGGATTCAGAAGTGAATCGTAGAAATCCCAATACCTGCCCTTCAAATTTCCCACCAACAGAACCCAGTGGCTTGCAACATGGCATGAGATCATGATAGCCTCGACAGCTCTAAATGAGTCGTGGGTTATATGATCTACTAACCTATGACTTATTTTGTCATATCTTTTAGAGTACTATAAATAAATAGGGAGAAAGATACAAATAATAAACAACAAGCAATGATGAGTTTAACTTAAAAGTTTTTTTCATTACCGTGTGGTTGGAAGATACAAACAAGAAACTGATCATGTTATTGTCCTCCTTTTCTTTGAGGGAATTTAAAGCATAGACATATACATCTATATGAGAGCAGCACACCCACCCGGTCCCTAAAATGTCAAGAAGACTCGATCGAGGAATATAAATATTTTCTCTCTCGATAACAATAGAATCCCTGCATAAAGTGAAATGAGTAAATAATAAAAATCCTAAAAAGAATACTAAAGCAAATCCAACTTTACGTACCGATTAGAATATCGACCCAACACGAAGTCAATTATTTCTCTATGTTGGGGAGAAAGATGATCCCTCCCGGGATATGGTGTTATCGCTCTTCTATAGAGATCTATGGTATCCCTCTCCCTCTTCTTCTGTCTTCCCCTTATCGGTGTGATCCTTCTACTTTGTGTTGTAATTATGGATTTCTCCTCCTCCTCCTTCTCCTTTAAATCTGTCTCTTTTAGTGATGATCTTGGCGGTGACTGTGGCGGTGTTTGTAGAATACTTGCACTTTCTCCCTTCCCCAAATAGGACTACCATTGCATCAAACTTCTCTTGAATAAAGTTTTTGAGTTCGTCTATATAGCCTTGAAATTGCTCCTCCCTCTTCCTCTCCTCCTCTTCCCTTTTCTTCTTTTTCAAAACCTTCTTCTCCTCCTTTGTCTCCTTCTCCACCTCCCTCTTCCTCTCCTCCTCTTCCTTTTTCTTTTTTTCCTTAACCTCTTTCTCCTTCAGCTTCTTCTCCATTCCCTTCTTCTCCTTCTCCTTCCTCTTCTCCTTCTTCTCCTTGTTTTTCTCCTCCCTCTCCCTACTCTCCTTCTTTACCCTTAGATTCTCCCCCTTCTCAAAATTTGATGAATCTGCCTCTCCTCTTTCTCCTAGTAAATCTTGCTCCTCAACTGATATATAAACGAAAGTCCTCCTAACCTGAATGCAAATAATCACTCGTGTTATATGGCTATGAATCAATTAATTCAAAAAATAATAATGTACTACTTATAGTGTCGGGCTTTGACAGTTTGACTTGGAGTTTGTACATTGCGTGACGCTGATGATAAGCTTGGAGGACCATCAATGCAATCAAGACATGACCATTTCAGAAGTTGATGCTGCTATAGAGGTATGTTCAAAAAACCAAACCTACAAAAGGAGATGAGATAAATATAAATAATTAATAAAATTACAGTTTAATAGAGAAATATAAGAAGTTCGTGTTCTTTCTTACCACCAAGATAACAGTATATCCCTCGAGGTAGCCTAGATTTGTCATCTCCTCCACAGTAGTAGCGTGGCTCTTCCGAGCAATATGAGAGAGAAACTATTTATGGCCATCGGCCAGTTAACTGCTCAAAAAATCATTCAATCCTTGAAAATCTAAAATGCAAGTTGGTACTTTAAGCCCTTTAAGGGGGAAGAACAGTACTGTCAATACATATCTAACAAGAGCATTTACTCTCCTAAGCTCTAGGGTTGGGGAGGTTTCCTCAATAGTGAGGGCAACTATCTCTTGCACCAAATCCTTATGCTTGTAGTTGGATAAGGGGGTTAGCTGAAAATGAAATTCCCTTTCGCGGTTTGGAAGACTCAGAATGCATGCAACTTCATTCACGATTAATTTAACATAACATTTACACAGAAGAAAAACATTTCTCCTGACAGAGGAAAACTTCATAATGTAATATAATAGTGAGATATTTTGTTGCATAATCGGCATACTGAGCAAATCTAAAATCCTAAATTCTCGGAGAGACTCGATCGAGTCATCAAATAGGACATCCAATAAAGGTTTAACATTGTCTTTAAAAATTTTTACAGTGCACCAGCTATATAAATAACTTGAACCTAACATCTACAGACAATAAACAATAATAAAGTCAATTTAAACTTTTATACAATACGTTACAACTGGAATACTAAGATTACAACTGGAATAAAATATATTAAAACTAGAAATATAACTACGTTACAACTGGAAAACTTAGATTACAACTGCAATAAAATATATTGAAACTAGAAATAACTATGTTACAACTGGAATACTAAAATTATAACTGGAATAGAATGTAGTGAAGCTAGAAATAAAAACCAAAATACTAGGTTATAACTGGAATGTGTCAGTTTTTAAGGTGAAAAAACAACTATACAACAGGAAGAGATGAATGACACCTGTGAATGAAAAACAACAAAAATGGTGGAACTAAAGGAAAAAATTCATGTAATCGTAACCGCGTGATTCCTTCAATGTTCTTCTGCTGATGATCTTCCGCCGATCTACAGTTAATCTTCCTTCGCTGTCGATGTTCATCAAAACCCTAGATTACTTCACCTTGCAGCCTGCGTCTACTGAGGGGCACAAGAGGTGTGGATGGTTAGTGAATTCCTAGACGTGCGGCGATGACGGAGGCGAGGATGGAAGAGGCGAGTTTTTTGAGTTTTTTCTTTCCAAAGGAAAAGAAAGAAAGCGGGTCCCACAAGATTGAAGATATCTAAATGGGCATAGGAGAAGGACAAATTATGTGCATCTAAAAATTTTACATATCTGGGAGTCTTGAAAGCGAAAATAACTGTGTTATTAAGAGCGACCCAAATCAAACATCCACACTGTCCGCTGTCTCATCTTCAAGGAAAACTCGGTCACAACTTCCTCCGTTCTTTTCCTTATCCTTTGGAGCCAAATTGACTGCCAGACTCTCTACTCTCCCCAACGCCCTCTTCTATGTTCCCTCCACACCGTCCGTTCTTTTCCTTATCCTTAGGTCTCCTCATTCTTTGACGCACGTCTCCTGTCAGCCTACCAATTGCTTCCTCCAATTTCTTCTTCCTCTTGATTTGCCCGGGGAATTCAGCTTTGATCTGCTGGTATTCAATTCTGCAGACAAGCGAATATTTGAGGGCGCGATCTTTTATTGCGGCAGGTGTTTGAGAGTTCATTCGTTTCCGTGCGGACAAAGCGAAGATCGAGATTGTGGGAAGAGATGGGGTTCATATCGGGATTAGTGATGGGAGCGTTGGTGGGGATCGGTCTGGTCGCTGGTTGGAGCCGCATGATGGTGCATCGCAGCACCAAGAGGATCAGTAAGGTCAACGCAAGGCACTGCTCGTAATTTATGTTTTTTAATCTTCCTGCATGTTCTGATGCTTAGAACTTTGACATATTACTGTTGTTAATTGATAATATGCCATGATGATGTAGGAGAGCAGTTCCATACGTTACAGTTGGTTGTATGCCTCCATGAGTTCTGAGACTAGTTTTCACACTGTTGTTAGAGTAGAAGGATGTTCCTGTACTAGTCTAAAATAATATACTGCAAGTGCTTAGTTTGGCTTGGGAATTTTGGTTGGATATGCAGTTAAAGAAGGTCCTATTCCTGCTAAACACTATGTATTTTATCATATAAAATCGAATGGAATTGGGTAATAAGTGTTCTCACCAGTCTATAGCAATTTATTTGAAACATTTTTCCTGCACTTGGAGTTTTGACTTTTTTCTTGTTGAACTATAACATGATACATGCAGACCTTTCCTTGTTTACACATATACCCCCTCTGAGATCTTTAAAACCTTTTCTTATCTGATTCAAAGTTCTTAAAAGTAGATCAAGTCTTAGTTGCTTGTTAGATAATTGCACTCTATTTTGATTCATTTCATGGAGTGAATTTGGTGAGGAACTCCTTCTAGAAGCATTACCTCTAATGCCTGAACTCATTAATTCTCTAATATATATTTCCATATATTTCATAGTTTCTAAATTTTAATTGCATTGGGTCTTTAACAACATTCCCCAGTGCTCATCTCTCCCTCTCTCTTTCTCTCTCAATTCTATGATTTTTTTTAGTGGTGCACACGAAGAAAGTTTCATTGCTACTATCATTCCAAAACTTGCAAAAATTCCATTAAATTCCAACCCAATCTATAAAGTATATCAATTAACAATCACATAATTTTCTTAATCAATTACTAATATATGTTCTGCACAATTTAATAAAATTAGTAATTTTATTTAGGATCATTATGCGTTTGATAAGATTGATGAGAGGACATGAAAATAAATTTAAATGGATTTTAATTTTGTATTGTTCTTCATTACACTAGGAGTTTTCTTTATATAGAATCTTGAACAAAATTACAAAAGGGAGTTAGTAATTTTACAAATGATATAAATACTTCTAAATTTTGTTTGCATTAGTCAACATAAGAATGCTTTCCAAGGTTACTCAACAAAGACAATCAATAAACAGTTCTACACTGAGTTTGTTGGGAAAATTCAAGTAGAAAGAAAACAAACCAAAAATAAACAACTGCAGAAGACACAGATTTGCGTGGTTCACCATTCACCCCAAGATGGGGTATGTCCACGAGTAGCTTCAATAATTTGTTCACTATTAAGAATAGAGACGGTTAGAAAAAATTGGCAGATTTCCTGATTTTTAGAAGTCTCAACAAATCAAGAACGACAAGGAGTTTATATAGCACTGCATACACAAAAATTAGGTTAACACGCCCTCTGCACACTATCGTGTTATTCAGGCATGTCATTCAAAAGTCGCATCTGGTCACGGGTACCTGTATCCGAGGTGTCTCCAGGTTATATAATTGTTGACACACCCTTGGCACACATCCGTGTCGCTGAAAAGTCGCGTTTGACTGAAAATTCATGTCTTTCTGTCCTGGTTCTCGGGGGGGGGGGGGTGTAACTACCGATACGCTCTTTGCACATGCCTCTGTACCTAGGGCATGCCCCCCCCCCCCGAATTTTTTTGACCGCGGCCCCACGGGTCTTGATCAGCACCAATCGTCATCTTTGAGTTAGGATTCGAGGCATATAATTGACAATCTTCACCTTGCATTGAATCCTATCAAAACAGAGGTAACTCATCAGATGTTTGCTGCTACCATCCCCGACTTCGGTCTATCTCCAACTATCAATGTTGAGTAAGTCTAGACAGTGCATAAACTTACTCTTCGGAACTGGTTTAGTTAACATATCAACAGGATTATCCACTGTGCCAAATTTCTTCACTTTGATCCCTTTTTCTGACCAGATAAAGTGATATCGCACATCAATGTGCTTGGTCTTGTCATAATGCAACCGATCCTTTGTCAAACAAATGATACTCAAGCTATCAGAAAATATAATAGCTTGATTATGATGAAAACCAAGATCACTCAGAGGGCTCTTCGACCAAATACCTTCCTTGGATGCTTTCGTCAAAGCCATGTACTCTACTTCTATTGTGGATAATGCAACTGAAGGCTTCAAAGTAGTCTTCCAACTTACCACTGAGTTACCAAGGATAAAAATATACCCTGTAACTGATCTTTTGTCATCCACATCTGATGCATAGTCAGAAACCGAGCATCCAAAATCAAAGCAATCATTGTTTCCTTCATAGATAAGGCCAACATCTGATGCCCATCCGAGGTATCTAAAAATGTGCTTCACGGTCTGCCAATGCTCTTTCCCAAGGTGAGTCATATATTGACTCACAATACTAATTATGTATCCAATATCAGGTCTCATGCTCACCATATCATACATTAGGCTCCCCACATCACTACCATATGGAACCTTCGTCATATATTCCATCTCTTGTTCTGAATGAGGTGCATAAGCAGTAGACAATCGAAGATTTATAGGTAATGAAGTATTTAAAGGTTTGGTAGTGGACATACCAAATATGGATAGAACTTTTTGAATATAACTCCTCTGAGAAAGAGAAAAGCTTACGTTACTGGAGATCATTATAAATCTCCATTCCTAAAATTTTCTGTGCTGCACTAAGATCCTTATTATCAAATTATGCACTAAGAGTCATTTTTAAATTTAGAACTTTAGACATGTCTTGAGCCGCAACAAGCATATCATCTACTAAAGGAGTAAGTAGGTGGATGAACCCTCCTGAATCTTTTTGTGGTAACCACATCAATCATAAGGGCTCTTGTAGTAGCCATGATTCAACATGAATGTATCAAATCTCTTAAACTACTATCTTGGAGACTGTTTCAATCCATATAAAGATCTGCGAAGCTTCCAAACAGAGTCTTTCTTCCCCTGAACAACGAATCCTTCCGGTTCACTCATTTAGATGTACTCTTCTAGCTCTCCATGTAGAAAGATTGTCTTTACATCAAGTTGCTCTAATTCCAAATCCTGATATGCCACTGAAGCTAGTAGCACCCGGATGAAAGCATGTTTGACGAATGGTGAGAAGATCTCATTGTAGTCCACTCCCTCTTTCTGATGGTATCCCTTAACAACTAGACGTGTTTTGTACCTTGTACCCTCAACACTAGGGATTCCTGATTTCTTCTCGAAGCACCTAACCACTTTTCTTCCCTTAGGTAGCATGGCAAGCTCTCAGGTCTTATTCATGTGAAGAGATTCCATCTCATCCCCTATTGTATCAACCCAATGTGTAACATCAACATCAACCTCCCTCTGATACCACTTGAAAGTCTTTAGTTTCAAATATAGCTAAATCACCTAGAGGGGGAGAATAGGTTTCTTAGTTTCTTGTGACTATCTTCTATTTTCCTTCTTTAAGTGCTTACTGAGTTAGTAGTTTTCTGCTTTCAAGAAACACACAATCTGCAACAAAGAAACAACACAAGAAGCACACACATAATTTATAGTGGTTCCCCAGATTATGGTTACGTCCACTTTCCCCCCCACCTTTCTGAATTCTTGTTAGACAAGATACTTCTCCAAAAACTCAACTCCAAAGAGCTTACACCTCAGATCCCACATGATCTTTCAGTCTCCTCCAAGACTTACAGCTCAAGAACAAGACCCTACAACTCAGTTATCCAGAGATCACCTACCTCAAGCCCAAATGCCCTACAACTCAGGCTGGGAGGACAACCCTACCTCAGAGAGAATGACTCTCCTACAGCTCAGGCACAAAGACCCTACCTCAGATCAAAAGGATTTTACAACTCAGGTACAAGTGCCCTACAACTAAGAGAGAATGACTCTCCTACCTCAGGCTCAAGAGCCCTACCTCAGATCCAAACTGGATCCTACTCTCAGGCCAAAGCCCTACCTCAGGCACACAGGCCCTACCTCAGATTCTCAACAGAATCCTACCTCAGGCTAAGCAACCCTACCTCAGATTTGCAACCAGATCCTACACTCAGATCCAAATTAGATCCTATACTCAGGCCAAAACCCTACCACAGATCTGCAATCATATCCTACACTCAGATCCACACAAGGATCCTACCTCAGTCTAAACAACCCTACCTCAGATCTGCAACCAGATCCTACACTCAGATCCACACAGAGATCCTACCTCAGGCTAAACAGCCCTACCTCAGATCTGCAACCAGATTCTGCACTCAGATCCACACAGGGATCCTACCTCAGCTTATATATAAAATAAGCTTACAACTCGGATCCAAAAAAGATCCTGCAGGGGGAAGGTTGGTTGGTATGATTTGACTCCAAAAAATATGTCTCTGAGTCTACCTCCTGAGCTGAGTTTACCTCAGCCCTAGCTTCTTCTCAGCAACAAGTATAGATCTTCAATAAGTAGCTGTCTGTGCTGGAAGTAACCTGCAGAACTCTGCTCTGCTTCTTCTTTTCTACAGGACTGAACTAGAAGCTCAGTCCTAACTTCTTCTTCTCAGCCTCCTGAGAATGTTCTTCAGAAATGTACAGCTGGAACTGTGAAGTGGCTGCATCAAGGTTATCCCTTGCTGCACCTTCTCTCTCAGAGATTTACTCTGAAATGCTGTTGATGATGGAGATGACAACAACTAACTTCATTATCTTCCTGTTGCTGTAGCTAGGGTAACAACCTGCTGCTCCTTTGAACTCAGAGATTTTATCTGATCCTGTTGTTGAAGATATTTATCACAACAACTATCTTTCTATGGTTTTCAGATCAGTTGTAGCTTGGCTTAGGCCTTGGCTTCTTCTTGTTCCTCAGAGAATGTCTCTGAACTTGCTGTTGAAGATAGTGATTACAACAACTAACTAGTTGAACTCTCAGATCAGAAGATTGAACTTCTCCTTCAGGCTCTGCAACAATGGCTAGAGGAAGAAGATGAAGCTCAAAACTTTCTTCCTAAAATATTACTTTTCTTTAGTCTGATCTGTCCTTTTTATCTTTCGCCGTCCAACGACTATATTACCAGTGGGGTCCACCAGTAGTTGTTAGCAGCAACAATACTTTAACATTGATAGTTGTACAGTAGGCCTGCGACGCTGTTTGTCATGTACTGTATACTTCCCGCAAGATTGAATTCTTGCTGACGCCATCCCCCGTGGACTTAGTCAAATTCAAGCAATATTAGTATAGGCGTTGAGTGAGCAACCTTCACTTAATGCCAAACGCTTGGACAGAATTTCTATCACTAGGCGTTTAGTGAATAGGCTTGACTCAACGTCAAAACACTTACACAGATTTTCTGTCATTAGACATTGAGTGAATAGGCTTGACTTAACGCCAAAACACTTAGACAAATTTTCTGTCACCAAACGTTGAGTGAATAGGCTTGACTCAACGCCAAAACACTTAGAAAAATTTTCTTTTATTAGGCGTTGAGTGAATAGGCTTGACTCAACGTCAAAACACTTAACCAAAAATTATGTTATGAAGCGTTGAGAGCGTTGAGTGAAGCTTCATCACTCAACGCTTTTGTCCTTGGACAATCTTCCTGCATCAACAGACGTTGAGAGCGTTGAGTGACGCTTCACCACTCAATGTTTTTATACTTGGCCGCTTCTCTAAAGTCTGCCGGCTTGCTGAGACGTTGAAAGCGTTGAGTGAAACTTCATCACTCAACGCGTTTGTACTTAGACAGATTTTCTGTCTCTTCTCTTCAGGCTTTGACTGAGAGAGCTTGTCTCAACGCTTGTAGCTGTATGACGTTGAGTGAGTTGACATTACTCAACGTCTGTGCACTTAGCCACTTTTCTTCTCTGTCAAAGCAAGGGCTTTGACTGCGTGAGCTTGTCTCAATGCTTCTAGCTTATCTGGCGTTGAGTGAACTATCTTCACTCAATGCCCGTGGACTTAGACTGATTTCAGTGTCTCCACATCTCTGCCTTGTGACCACCTGTCACAGCCATTTGAACAACCTGTCTACTCATATTCCAAGGAACATCCTGCACAAATAAAACTTGTGACATCTGTTAGATTACACACATGTGTATACCATTGTTCATTAGGACTTCTTCAAATCTTGGACATTGAGATCAATGAATCCAACAATCTCCCCCTATTTGAAGAAGTCAAAACCTAAGACAATGATGTACACTAACTCACATATGCAGCATAAATATGATGTACACAACAAGCATATCATAGAAATAATGAATACTATTTTAATTTAAGTAGATATTCATTAACCTAAATGTTTTTAATGTGCATAGTACAAAATCACACTTCCTTCAGCCCTCTAAGATAAACAGGAAACATTATCATGTTTCAGGTTCTCTTATAACAATGCCACTGCTTTTGGGCTTCTTGATAGTCTTCTCAGCTGCAGCTTCAGACTTTTGACTTTCTGTCTTTGGAAGTAACTGAAGGGTTTTGGAATATACCTTGTAGGCTCAACAACATTTGGAGGCAAGGTGCCAACATTCTTGTCCTTTCTGTATTGCCTTCTTTTATTTACTCTTTCTGCCATCTTAGCATATTCAATAAAACTATACAATTTGCCTTTCTCAGTCTTCTTGGTCTTTACTTGCTCCTATGCTCACAGAATTATGGTCCTTGACTCAGGCCTCCACTGCTCAAAGTCAGGCCTAGCTTCCATTTGCTCTCTGTATCTTTTCTTCCTGGCCCTGATAGCTTCTTCCTCTTCAGTGGCTGTAGATTTCCCTTTTGCCTTCAGAATCTGGTTAGCAGTGGGGCTGAATGATGGAATATCAGCAACTGGTTCATCCTACTGAGCACCTTCTTCAGCATACTGAGCTAACTGACCTGCATTCAAGGCTTCTTGAATCTATGTGGGGAACATGAGGATGTTATCATACTGAACTGGTTCTATCCCGAATGATCCCCTTATGACATTTGTGGCCCACACAACATTCTCACTGTTGGCCTTGATTGCCTCTCTCCCCCCTTTTTGACTTCTTTAATCAGTTCTTTTGTTTGAGAGAGGTTGGCCTTGCTTCTTTCAGATTCATGGTGGTTTACGCACAGCATTTGTGGCCCACATAGCATTCTCAGTGTTGGCCTTGATTGTCTCTCTCTCCTCTTTTTGACTTCTTCAATCAGTTCTTTGGTTTGAGAGAGGCTGATCTTGCTTCTTTCAGATTCAAGGGGGTTTACACCAGCTGTGACCTGGTTCTTGACCTGCAGCGGATGATCATCTAGGAGCTTGGTGCAAGCATCCATCTTTGTGAATATAGCAATCTTTTGTTGATCCAACATTACTTTATCAACATTGTGGACAACAACCATGTTGGTAGCTTGAATAGTCTAATTTTCTATGATTGTAACAACATTTTGGCCCACCTCATCAAGTTTATCCATGGTATAATCAACAGCTGGGGCTGCCTTAGTGAAGAGTTTTACAGTTTTAGCTTTCAGAAGATTGACTTCAAATTGATAGACTTTATTTCCGTGGACAACTTATTTCTGATTTCTTTAAGGGCATCATCAACAAAGGTCTCCAGAGTTCTCCTTTGTTCATCCATCAAACCTCTCAGCTGAGCTAGAAAGACATATGACAATTGATCTATCCTGGCTTTAAATTGCTTTTAAGATTATTTTGTTTTATCTGACTGAGAAAATTAACAAAGAAAGTATATCTCCACTTTAAAAGGTAGATAAGGTTTAAATTGGACCTATTCACCCCCTCTAGGTCATTCTCAATACTAAGACAAAAATTTACAATTAGTATCAGAGAGATGTTCACTGAATAAGACATAACAGCCTAGTGAGAATCCAAAGGATTGCAGAAAAAGATATATCATGGCTCAGAGGGAAAATAATTCCATCAAGCTCCCTATCTGATCCAAAGAAAACTTTGAAATTTGGAAGGAGAGAGTCAGATTATTCATGGAGCCAGCAGATCCAATAATATACATCACAGTGATTGAAGGATCTTTCATTCCCGTGAAAGTGTCAGTTCTTGATGCAAACATCAAGACACCCAAGACTTACATGGAGATTGATAAAGATGAAATCATTCTGGCCTCTATGGACAAGATGACTCAAAATATTATAGTCAGTGTAATAGATGATTTCACTTTTCAAAATCTGATTCATTATAAAACATCAAAAGAAATGTGAGAGTCACTGATTGTCTATATGGAAGGAACTGAAGAGGTCAGAGATGATAGAAAATCTCTGCTAAACGAACAGTATGAAACCTTCAGACAGGATAAGAAAGTCAAAGTGGCTGAATGTTTTGAAAAGTTCTTCAGAATTATAAACAACCTGAGGACTTATGACAAGAGCTTTACTAATTATGAACTTAATGACAAGTTCTTGAGATCCCTAAACAAGAAATGATACATCAAAATCTGTGCTATAAGAGAAATGAATAATTTAGTCAATATAGACCCCCAGACTCTATTTGACAAGCTGCTGTCCCATGAGTTGCAGCTCAACCTCAGAAAGTCTAAAAAAGATTCAGGTAGAGCACACAGTAGAGAAAAGTCCTTGGCTCTAAAGGCTAAGACTTCTAGGAAGGTCAGAGAAAAGTCAACACTCTCAGAGAAACAAGACACAGCCTCTGACTGTACAGAGTCATCCTCATCAGGAGATCTAACTGAAGAGGAACTGTCTCTCTTCTCTAGACAGTTTAAGAAGATGTTGAGGAGAAGAAGGCAAAAAACACCCAAACCGTTGTGATTTGTGCAAGTAACAATACCTTCCAGTCCTTCCATTGCTTGCTCTCTTATATCTGCACTGCAATGTGATTTATTCATTTGGTTCCGCAAAAGTCTTATCTTCTCAAGCTTGAGCCACCTCAACAAGCCTAATGAGATTAAATGAAGGAAAATTTCAATAATTGAGAAGGAAAATTTTGAAGATGAAAATGAAACCAAAGGCCAAATATTGTCTACCAGTTAGTAACTCTTTTTCTTGTTATCATCCTTGACCTTTTGCTCGAGCTGCCCATCGAATCGGGCCCGAAACTGGTTCAACCCCAATACCCGCGCGACTCGCGCCCAGTACAAGAAACACTTGGCTAGACTCTTTCAAGACGTTTGATCACCAGTCGCCGATTTCACATGGGAGCGCTCTGCTGGACTGGTCAACAAGTAATTGAGCAGCTCCTCCACTTTGGAAAACGACTCCCTGCAGATGGGGCGGGGAAGGTGGCCGCCAATATCTGATCCAAACCAGGCAACTGATGATTGACCATGAATGGCGAACGCGAAACAATCTCGCTGACAGCAGACGTGTTGGCCACAACAGGTTCCTCCGACGTCGTGATGACTGTAGAAGAAACCGGTTGATTTGAATTCCGGGTGGTCGGAGATGCGGCTGGAACTGATAGTTCGGCCGACGGCGACGACGAAATATTTAGGGAGCCTGGATCGTCGTGCTGAGGGCAGCCTCGAAATGTAATTGCAAACGATAATGACAACCTGGTCGTGCTGATGTGGTTGATGGCGCACGCTTCTTGAGGAGTGAAAGATACTCCCAACGATTCTGGATCTCCTTGTGGGTCATCTCGACCAGATCATCACGATGGGAAGCAATACGGGCGTACGTGAGGACGATCCCTTTGGTCCAATGAATGTTGCCGGCATGCCCATCATCAATATCTTGCTGAACCAGTCGATCAATGATATTGTCTGATGATCCTTCAATGAGTTGTTCGGGCGCAGATTGCAGATCTGATGCACGGGGTTTACGTGAACCGTGATTCGGTTTCCAAGGTGACGATTCTAGTTGTAGTTGTCATCACGGTCTCTTCCAACTGCAAAATGTTGAAACCGTCAATAGGCGGCGACCGCAATGGAGAAATCACTGACGCGGCCTGACTCAGGGCAGTAATGATGATGCATTTGAGCGCTGCTCGTTGAATGGGCAATCTGAATCGGGCCTGGGCAACCATATCCTCCAAGTGCTGCTTTAGGACTTGTTCCGATTTTGGCCGAATGAACCGTTTGAAAGAGAAATTAGTGGTACGCAGAGCCGAGACTAGAACAGATCAGATTCGGTGCAGTTGTGGAAGATGCAATGATTCAATAGGGAATTCACCCGGAGAGGCTCCCTTCGGGACCTGCCAAGAAGCTAAGCGCCAGGCGAATGAGTCTATACTCTATTATTAGTCATATTGGGACAAATACCTACTGGCTCGATATCCCGGTTAGTATGGGAATTCACCCGGTGTTTAATGTCGTGGATCTGACGTCGTACTATGAGTCTCATGAGTATGTGGACCCGAGCAGTGAAGATGCCCAGCCACCCCACCCCCACTTTTGTTGCCTTACCACTCTCTTACCCCACCTACGTCTGATGGCCAACACAGTCCCATCTCGTGCTACCACCCACCCACCTTGTGATTCGTCTTCTTTGGTTTCACCACCGGCACCGCCGATCGCACCGGGTACCACCCTTCGAGAGATGAGTGATGAGAGCATCACATAGTTCTGTCACGACCCGTCTCGACGAAAGTCAGAGTGTGCTTCAGGCGGCCCGTGATGACACAGACACGGGCTAAAAGAAAACCATGTCTGGTAAGGCGGTTGCAGAGAATACTGAAAATAGTTACTTTGTTTGAACAATTTATGGTTTATAAATATGCGGAAGCACTTAAAGTTTTAAAACAGTGAGAATTTAATGCACACACATTTCTTTAAAAAGCTTAATGCTACACACAATGCTGAAACAGAAGTGAATGCAATAAGCAACAGTAATGAAAGTGCCATAAATAAAATGATCTAGTACATCAGAAACATCCTAGGAGTTGTCCACAATACAAGAGAAAATGACTTACAATAACTAGTATATGATAAATTACACTGACAGTAAAAAAAACAAATACATAGAACCTGATGTAAGCAACTACAAAAGGAAAACCTTCAGGCGAAGCTGTAGCTGAACGGGAAGTAACTCAAGTAGCAGGCGACACCGTCACAAACCATAAGACAAATTCAAAACAGAGGGAAAATGCCTCAGAACATATGAATTAAAACATAAGCAAATTAATCAATTAAATTACGCGCAAAACAGACAGGCATAAGCGAACACTGATATATCTTGAACAAAACTAGTAAGCATAACAACATCTAAGTCAAACAGACATTTCTGAAATGATAGCCTACCCCGGGATATAGCCTAAAATTATTCATGTAATATGTTGTAAGCCGTGAATCGTGATCGATGAAGAGTGTAAGTGCTATAACGGACGCACATGGTTCACGATCAGATCTGCGTGCAAGTCTTGTCGGAAAAGTAATCCTGCTTGCCGTGACCATGACGGCAGGCAAATGCCCAATTAGACGTCACAGTTCAAATATTTGCTTACAACTACGGATTTGTTTTTGAGTTTCATATTTAGGTGATTGTTTATCATATTAATTTATGATAATATTACGAGGGTTAAGAGATTTACCAAAAATAACGTTAGTAAATATCATAGGGAGCAGATAACAAGGTTAAATTCCAAAGTTTGCAAGTGAGAGGGAGTTCTCCACTTATCTTAAGGTGACGTCGAAAACGCTAGCGACAGCTAAATGCCGCAAGCGAGGTTAAAAGCTCTAGCTAAACCTGTTCCAAGATCAAAAATGTATTTCAAATTACATTAACAAGATTCCTACGCGTGCACACACATTTGATAACCGCGCCACACAACATGAGAGGAGTCTAGAAGTTTACCTCCACCGAGAGTCAGGGGAGAAGAGGCTACCGCGAGGGATCATGGATTTTTGGAGGCATTGGATGTGATAAGCCCTAATTCGGAGAGGGCTTAAAGTGATTCCACCACCTAGATCCGATGAGCGACACCAAAAACACAAACAAAATTGATGTTAGACGGACATACGACAAACACAAGAGGGAATCGACGCAAATACATTGATTGGAGTAAAAATGATAGCAACAAAAATTAGGGCAAAAATCTGAAAACTTGAGTTGAGCGGAGATCCTTACCCAAGGAAGCCGGATCTAGGCTCAAAGATCCACGCAGAGGAGTTTCGAGCGAAAACCCTAGGCGTTCCTCTTGAGACTCACCGGCCGACGGAGAGGAAAAAAAGAGGGGTTGCCGGAGGAGATATTGCGGCTGCCAGCCCTGAAGAGAGGGAAAAAAAGCTAGGATCGCCCTCCAGAAATGGAGGGAAGGACGAAGCCGGCCCTAGGGTTGAAGCCTCTTGAACTCTCGGCCAGAGGAAGTGAAGAGGATGAGCAGGAGGAGGCAGAGAAGCAAGCAGAGGCAGCGACTTGAGGGGAGGAAGGCGCCAGAGGGGCCGCCGGGTCGCGGGAGTGGCGAGATTGGGCGCGGCGGGACGAGCGGCTCGCAGAAAACGTCGGGAACGGAAGGAACTTCCTGCCGCTGCGGCTTGCGGGATTTGGACCGGGGGGGGGGTCGGGCTATAAGAGAAGAGGGGAATAAGGTTATTTTATATACATATATATATATAATAATAATAATAATTATTATGATCAAAAAATGAGGTTGTTACATTCTCCCCTACTTAGGAAGTTTCGTCCCGAAACTTTCCTGAGAATTCTCTAAAATGGGTCAAATACAACGAAGATTCAGGCGACATGCACTTCAACAACAGTTTGCCATATAAAGCATGAAAACTAACTAGGAGAGATATTGAAATAACAAGGAAACCAGACTTAGAGACGTAACAAGATTAAGAGAAGAGTTGCGGATACTTGCTGCGCATGTCAGATTCGAGTTCCCAAGTGTACTCCTCAGACTTGCCATGCACCCAAAGTACCTTCACCATAAGAATGGTTTTCTTGCGAACCTTGCGTTCTTGATATTCTACGTTCTTTGCGGGCTCGACTGGATAAGACAGGTTGGCTTCAGGAATCACTGGAACTTCTTCAAGAACACGATTATGATCGTGGATGTATTTCCGAAGCTGACTGACATGAAAAACATCATGGACACCTGACACCGAAGCGGGTAGCTCCAGACGGTAGACAGATCCTCCAATACGTTCTGAGATGGCTTACGGTCTCACGAATCTCGGGCTGAGCTTATGATAGCGACTGAACTGTTTCACTCCAGGAGTAGGGGAAATTTTCAGGAATACTTGATCACCCACGACAAACTCTAACAGACGACGGCGCTGATTAACATATTTCCTCTGACTATCGATGACACGACTGAGCTGAAGACGAGTCTTCTTTGTGGCTTCTTCCATTTCCTGGAGTAGCTCAGACCCCAAAATCACCTTTTCACCAACTTCTGACTAGTAGAGCGGGGTCATGCAACGATGCCCGTACATTGCTTCAAAGGGGGCCATCTTGAGGCTCTCTTGATAGCTATTGTTGTAGGCAAATTCGACCAAGGGTAGGTGCTCATCCCAAGCCCCCTTGTAATCCAAAATATAACAACATAGCATATCTTCAAGAATCTGATTAATCCTTTCGGTCTGGCCATCAGTTGTTGGATGATAAACAGTGCTCAAGTTGAGATCGGTGCCCAAAGCTTGCTGAAATCCCTTCCAGAAGTGCGATGCAAATCTCGATTCACGATCGAAAACAATCCGCAGAGGAATCCCATGGAGTCTAACAATCTCTGAAACATATATCCAGGCCATTTTCTCGGTGGAATGACATTCCTTGTACGAGATAAAATGAGTCACTTTAGTCATGCGATCTACTATGACCCAAATCGCATCATGTCCCCTCGGAGTGCGGGGCAAACCAGTGATGAAGTTCATAGAGATATCTTCCCACTTCCATTCGGGGATATGCAGAGGCTGCAGAAGCCCACCAGGGCGCTGACGTTGAGCTTTCACCTTGTAACACGTCAGACATCGAGAGATGAAGCGTGCAATATAATTCTTCATACCAGGCCACCACACGATCTGCTTCAGGTCATGATACATCCTGTTGTTGTCATGATGACCAGATGTGCGAGACTCGTGAGCTTCTCGGCAAATACAATCCAGCAACTCAGGAACATCAAGAATACATAGGCGACCTCAAAAACGCAGAACATCATCAGAGATAGAGAAATCAGGAAGAGTACCGAGTTCAATCTGTCGGCGAATGCGCAGGAGTGCGAGATCAGATGGCTGCAGGTCCTTTACCTGCTCTACTCATAACGGACCAAAGATTTCCCCTTGACCTCCAGGTGAGAAGGATATGTCCATCCGCTCGAGGTCATCAACCAGGGCCGCGAGAGAAGCTGACATAGGTGCACAGGCGCCAACAGAAGCCTGACGACTCAAAGCATCCGCCACTGAATTGGCTTTACCGGGCACATACGTGAGCTGCAAGTCATAATCTGCTATGAATTCAAGCCAACGCCTCTGACTAAGGTTGAGGTCCTTCTGGACAATAATATATTTCAAACTCTGATTGTCAGTGAAGAAGTGACACTTCACGCGATAGAGGTAATGACACCAAAGTTTTAAAGCAAACACTATTGCAGCAAACTCCAGATCATGAGTGTGGTAGTTGCGTTCATGAATCATCAACTACCTCGACCCATAAGCGATAACACGATCCTCTTGCATCAGGGCACAGCCCAATCCAACTCCGGAAGCATCAGTATAAACTAAAAAGTCTAACCCCTCTAACGGAAGAGCTAAAACTGGCGCTGAACATAAACGTTGATTCAATTCAGAAAAAGCCTGCTTACGCTGATCTGACCACTCAAACCTGACATGCTTTTGAGTTAGCTTAGTTAAAGGAGCAGCAAGTGAAGAGACATCCTCGACGAAACGCCGGTAATAGCCAGCCAAACCAAGAAAACTGCGGATTTCAGTAGGGGTAGAAACTGCTTCCAATCCATAACTGCGGAGATCTTGGCAGAGTCAACGAAAAGTCCATCACCCGATATGACATGCCCCAGAAAGGCAACACGATCCAGCCAGAACTCACATTTTGCCAACTTGGCATAGAGTTGGTGCTGAGGAAGCGTGGAGAGAGTGAGTCTAAGGTGGGTTGCATGCTCCTCATGTGTCTTGGAGTAGACTAAGATATCATCAATAAAAACGATGATGAACTTATCCAGGTACTCGAGGAAGACACAGTTCATCATATCCATAAAAGCAGAATGGGCGTTAGTTAACCCAAAGACATCACCAAGAATTCAAAGTGTCCATACCGAGTCCGGAAGGCTGTCCTGGGGATGTTAGATTACTTGATCTTCAGCTGATGGTAACCCGACCTGAGATCTATCTTGGAGAAGACGGTACTGCCCTTGAGCTGATCAAATAGGTCATCCACGCGCGGGAGGGGATACTTATTCTTCATGGTTACCTTGTTCAAATCCCGATAGTCGATGTACAATCTCATGTATCCGTCTTTCTTTTTAACGAAGAGAACAGAGGCTCCCCAAGGAGAAGAGCTGAGACAAATGTACCCACGCTCAAGCAACTTGTCCAATTGTGATCTAAGCTCCTCTAGTTTGCGTGGTGCCATACGGTATGAAGCTTTAGATATGAGGTGCATTCCAGGATCTACATTAATGGAGAACTCTACATCACGATCGGGAGGCATTCTAGGCAACTCGGCGGGGAACATGTCAGGGAACTCGAAAGCAATCGGGATAGACTCAAGTTGAGGTATGCCAGCATCCGAGTGTGAAGCATAAACAAAACAAGCAAAACATCCCCGACTAAGAAGCCGAGTGGCGCGCACAACAGAAATTACCTTCAGGTGGCTGCAGGTGGTCTGAACATGCACGCTGTAGTCCTTCCCATTGATACTGAGATTGACGCTCTTTGCCACACAGTCCAGCTTTGCTCGATACGCGACCAGCCAGTTCATACCCAAGATTACGTCGAATTCAGTCATATCCAGGACTATGAGATCGGCGACGACTTGCAGTTCACCAAGCAGTATCGGACAATTGAGAATGCCTCTAGTTGACAGGTGCAGATGACCGGACACAAAAATCTCGAAAGGGACTTCGAGTGGCGAAGTAGGCCAACTATGAAGATTCACGATATGACGCGCTATAAAAGTGTGAGATGCCCCGGAATCGAAAAGTATTTGCATCCAATTATTCTTCACCCTAAAACTTCCTAGATTTAAACATCATAAACACATTTCGTGATTATACAATACTAAAGACAGGTAATTCAAAAGGATGTAGAAAATTTAAAACTTTACATAAAACATACCAGAGATGACAGAGGTAGATGCGAGCGCCTCGCCCTGAGTGGTGACGTTCAACACAGCCTTTCCCTTCTCTTGGGCTCCAGAAATAGCCAGCAGAGGCTGAGCGGAGATCGGGCTTTCCTTTGTGGGGCAATCTTTGATCTGATGTCCAACCTGCCCACATCTGAAGCATGTATTCGGCTTGCGGCGACAGTCTCTCACCAAGTGGCCCGATTTCTTACAGAAAGCGCAAACGGAGGATGCAGTGGCAAGCGTCACCTGGGGCTGCTGTGCAGACACAACCATCTTCTGCTTCTTCAGGAGGGAACGACAGACTTGGGCGATGTGGCCAGCCTTGTGGCAGTAGGCACACCCTTCCTGGAACTTGGATCCTTGCTCCTGAGGTAGAGCACCCTTGCGCTTGTGGTCAGATGCAGAAACATTGCTTGTACCATGCTGGAGTTTCTTGGCAATACGATCCAGCTCTATAGCTTCAACCTGCATGGCGCATCGAACAGTCTCGGTGTAGGTGGTGGCGCCATGGGCTACCACATGCTCGCGGAAGTCATGTCGGAGGCCCTTCACGAAACGACTGATCTTTTTAGACTCATCAGACACGAACTCTGCGACAAGGAGAGATAGGCGAGAGAATTCTATCTCATATTCAGTCACGGTCCTGCCGTGCTGCTGAAGGGACAAGAATCTCTCAGCTAACTTGTCGCGCTCCACAGACGAGAGAAACTTCTCCCTGAGCGCATTTTTGAACTGCTCTCAGGTCATAGCAGAAGAGCTAGGGAGACTGCGACGCTGAAGCCACCAAGTGTATGCATCCTCAGTCAGCTGGTAGGCCGCAAGAAGAACCTTTTGTGCATCAGGAACACGGGCATACTCGAAGTGCTTCTCCATCTATGAGAGCTACTCTGAAATGACGAAGAAATCGCGACTGCCATTGAAGGACGGCAGATTCAACCTCTTGAACGCCAGCGTATCTGCCATCGCCACAGGAGAGGCAGCCGGACTTGACACGAGCAAGACCACCAAGGCGTCAGCAAGCGATCTAGTTCCCGAACCAGGTACATGAGGGGTGGCTCCAAGAGCGGAGGTAGTAGTAGCTCCAGCTGTCCCTGCGCTGCCGGAATCAAGCGCTGTATCAGGAGTTTGTCGATCTTCTTCTAAGCGAGTGAGACGCTCGAAAATCTGCCTCAACAGCTGGGCAGTGGCGTCTCCAGAAGCTGCTCCGACAGGAGGTGTAGCCTTCTTACGCTGCTATCACTTAGATCTAAGGAGGAACACAAAAGAAACAAGTAAGAGACACAGTCAAGCTAATCATAAAAGATTAAGAAACAAAAGGTTCTAGTATTTTAATACTTTCAAATACGTATATCATATATTAGTTACAACATTTTCATTGGACAACTCTAGGTAATGCTCATGTTACAATGGCAATGAATCATATGCAATGCCAAACAATTATAAATTCATGCGTGCACAATCATCATATGTTGTTCTTAGATTTACACATATGCAATGAGTTATGTTATGCATGCAATGCAATTATGTCTAAAATGCATTCCTAAGAATGTGCATGAATGGATATATATGCCATGTTGAGCGCCCATATCACTTAACATGTCATCCATATTATGATTCTAATGCCAATGCACTTGAGAATATTAAACCGCCCATACAATTTAATATTCGCAAGCGGTGTATATCCTAATGAGAATTCATATGCACAAAAATATTAAGTTTACCCATAACCCCTTAACATTCATGTGCATACTACTCATGCTTATGAGTCGGTGTGTGCGTGTTTCAGCCGCGAACAATAAATAATGACAAAGTGAGTGAAGTAATGATGCATGTACACATATTTACATAATAAAGTTCAAATTATTTAATAATTTCAAAATACTTCATTTTTAGGAGTAAACCTGACTCTGATACCAACTGTCATGACCCGTCTCGACGAAAGTCAGAGTGCGCTTTGGGCGGGCCGTGATGCCACAGGCATGAGCGGAAAGAAAACCATGTCTGCTAAGGCGGTTACAGAGAATACTGAAAATAGTTTTAGAAATAGTTACTTTGTTTGAACAATTTATAGTTTATAAATATACGAAAGCGCTTAAAGTTTTAAAACAGTGAGAATTTAATGCACAAACATTTTTTTGAAAAGTTTAATGCTACACACAGTGCTGAAACAGAAGTGCATGCAATAAACAACAATAATGAAAGTGGCATAAATAAAATGATCTATTACATCAGAAACATGCTAGGAGTTGTCTACAATACAAGAGAAAATGACTTACAATAACTAGTACATGATAAATCACATTGACAGTAAAAAAAACAAATACATAGAAACTTATGTAAGTAACTACAAAAGAAAAACCTCCAGGCGAAGCTGTAGCTGAACGGGAAGTAACTCAAGGAGCAGACGGCGCCGTCACGAACCGTAAGGCAAATCCAAAACAGAGGGAAAATGCCTCAGAACATAAGGAATTAAAACATGAGCAAATTAATCAATTAAATTGCGAGCAAAACAAACAGACAAAAGCGAACACTGATATATCTTGAACAAAACTAGTAAACATACCAACATATAAGTCAAACAGATATTTCTGAAATGATAGCCTACCACAGAATATATCCTAAAATTATTCATGTAATATGTTGTAAGCCGTGATCGATGAAGAATGTAAGTGCTATATCGGGCGCACATGATTCACGATCAGATCTGCGTGCAAGTCTTGTCGGAAAAGTAATCCTGCTTGCTGTGACCATGACGACAGACAGATGCCCAGTTAGACGCTACAGTTCAAAGATTTGCTTGCAAATACAAATTTGTTTTCGAGTTTCATACTTAGGTGATTATTTATCATATTAATTTATGACAATATTACGAGGATTAAGAGATTTACCAACAATAACGTTAGTAAATATCATAGGGAGCAGATAACAAGGTTAAATTCCAAAGTTTGCAAGTGAGAGTGAGTTCTCGACTTGCCTTAAGGTGACGTCGAAAACGCTAGCGACAGCTAAATGACGCAAGCGAGGTTAAAAGCTTTAGCTAAACCTGTTTCAAGATCAAAAATGTATTTCAAATTACATTAACAAGATTCCTACGCGTGCACATGTATTTGATAACTGCGCTACACAACATGAGAGGAGTCTAGAAATTTACCTCCCTCGAGAGTGAGGGGAGAAGAGGCTATCGCGAGGGTTCGGGGATTTTTGACGGCATTGGATGTGATAAGACCTAATTTGGAGAGGGCTTGGAGCGATTCCACCACGTAGATCCGATGCGCGGCACCGGAAACACAAACAAAATTGATGTTAGCCGGACATACGACAACCACAAGAGGGAATCGACGCAAATACATTGACTGGAGCAAAAATTATAGCAACAAAAATTTGGGCAAAAATCTGAAAACATGAGTTGAGCAGAGATCCTTACTCAAAGAAGCCGAATCTAGGCTCAAAGATCCACGTAGAGGAGTTTCGAGCGAAAACCCTAGGCGTTCCTCTTGAGACTCATCGGTCAGCAGAGAGGAAAAAAAGAGGGGTTGCCGGAGGAGATATTGCGGCTGCCAGCCCTGAAGAGAGGAAGAAAAAAGCTAGAATCGGCCTCCATAAATGGAGGGAAGGACAAAGCTGGCCCTAAGGTTGAAGCCTCTTGAACTCTCGGCCAGAGGAAGTGAAGAGGGGCAGGAGGAGGCGGAGAAGCAAGCGAAGGCAGCGACTTGAGGGGAGGACGGTGCCAGAGGGGCCGCCGGGTCGTGGGAGCGGCGAGATCAGGCGCGGCGGGACGAGCGGCTCGCAGAAAACGTCGGGAGCGGAAGGAACTTCCTGCGGCTGCGTCTTGCGGGATTTGGACCGGGGGGGGGGGGGGGTTCGGGTTATAAGAGAAGAGGGGAATAGGGTTATTTTATATACATATATATAATAATAATTATTATCATTATGATCAAAAAATGAGGTTGTTACAAGTTCAGATTCCACCAGTTTGTTCCAACTTCAGATGGGCCGCGCTGTCGCTACTTGGTACATTGGCGGGACCGCCTCAATGCAGTTGACGCTTGGATACTTGTAGCAGAGCTTGATCGATTCGCCCCTGGACTTCGACTTCAGCACGACCGTTTCCATTCACTGGAGATGACAACTTTTCAGTTAGGGGGAATTGATTGGCGAGGACACCCTTCCGCCGATGACACTTGGACGACTTCCGGTGGACCTTTTCGAGTTGTACCTGGCGATCAATGAGAGAATTCCGAAAAGAATTCATCGCGAGATGAATTCTTTCAAGCCGGGGAGATTGATGCGAAGCAGAGACGAGGACGCGCTTTGGGCCCTTTCGGGGCTGATTTGACAACTTTCAATATATGACGTGCCCGGATCGATGATCGGACTCTGCGATTGTGTCCGGAGCGTCGCTGCGAGTCAAAGTCTTATATTACTTTATTTTTTTTGGACTTTTATTTCATGTATTTTGAGGCATCTTCCGCCGACCAAACATAACCGTCGAATGAGATGCCCTAGTGCTTCTTTTATTATAAATAAGAGTAGTAGGGGGCTGAATTGACTCATTGCAGAATTTGGAGAAGAACTATTCCCGGATTCCAACGATTCCTTCCCGGTGCCGACGCCGTGGAATCCTAGGTGACGACTCCTAGGCGCTCAAACTTCCCCCCAAGGTATTACCCATCCATAGCCTTCTTCTTCCCCCTCCAAAACCCTCATCCGCATCCCCTACAACCCCCAAATCCCAACCCCTACCACCCAACACTGTTCACAATTACCGTTTGTCGTTACTGTTTACTGTCAATGTTCGGCGTAATGTCCAGGGTCACTGTTTCCCGTTACTGCTCATCCGATACTGTTCACCCGATACTGTTCACCCGATACTATTCACCCAATTGCTGCCCACCGAACCACTGTTCATGCCTACCCTCCACTTCTTCCCCTTCGTGGAACCACTTCCAAACAACCCTAATGCTCTAGATCCATTCAGATCTGAGAATTTCGCTCCCGATCCGTTTTTTCCACATCTCATACTTTCCATTTTTGCCCGGATCCGGCCTTAAATGGAGGATCTACCCCTCCACGGCCCGGATCTACTTATTCGTGGCCGGATCCACCGTTTTATTGTCCATTTTCACCATTTTCCGCCACCGTCGCCTCGCCACCGGTTCCATCTCTGATCACCGATCTACACATCCGACCCTACAAATCTTCAGTGCCTCGGTTCAGCCCTCTACTTCGTGAGCGTTTATAGTATTGTACTATTTGATTCAGTATTTTCACTTGATGATTTATTATATTGTGCCGCGATTCTTGCTATTAGAAGGTTGTTTTGGTGCCCTAATAATTTGCAGGAGGAACTATTCGCCGCGCGCTTTGCTTTGGCCCTCCGAGCGGAGGAAAGCCATTATAAAATTGCTAAAATAAATATTTGTTTTTCTATTTTTAATATCTGCTTGGTTGCTGAATTTTCATTGCTTAAACTTATTCGTTAAAATATCGACATCGCATTGCATGTAGAGTTGGATTAGCGTGTTATCCTTGCACTCACACCTAGCGTTGTAGGTTTTGTGCACCTGTAGCCTACCCCTACATCAATCAAACTCCAATCTCGTGTTAAGTACACAAATTTCATCAAAAGTTACATCTCTACTAATAATAACTTGCAAACCAAATTCTATACCCCTTCACGTAGCACCATACCCCAAAAAATCTCCTTCTTTGCTCTAGCTTCTAATTTGCCCTTATTAACATGATAATAGACATGACAACCAAATACTTTAAGTAATGAATAATCGGCAAGTTTACCAGACCATACCACTGAGAGGGTTTCACAATCAATGATTGTTGCAGGAGAGCAAGCAATTTATCAAATAACAAGCTGTATTCACAACTTTGGCCCTGAAGTCCCTTGATAACCCAACATCAGAGAGCATGCATCGAGCTCTCTCTAACAACGTCATGTTCATACGTTCAGCAACTCCATTTTACCGTGGAGTTTCTGACTCTGTGATGTCTGACATTGCCTTCATCCTTACAGAACTCATCAAATTCAGTTGAATAGAATTTCATACCATTGTTAGTTCATAAATGCTTAACTTTCTTCTCTGTTTGGTTCTCAACTAGAACCTTCCATTGCTTTAATGTTTAAAGACATCACCCTTGTGTTTCAACATGTATACCCACACCATTTTAGAGTAATCATCAATCAGAGATAAAAAGTACCTTTCTTCACCTTGCTATGACACGAGAGGGTCCCCAGACATCTGCATGGATATAATCAAGAGTAGCTTTAGTTCTGTGACCGCTTTGCAAAATTGAATTCGTCGTTGCTTGCCAAAAATGCAATGCTCATAGAATCCCAATGTCGATGCTTTATGACCATCCAATAAACCTTGCTTATTCAAAATCACCATCCTCTTTTCATCAACTTGACTAAGTCGCATATGCCATAACTTGGTTATTTTTGAATCTGATTTCTTTACAATTGATACTGCAGCCGCTGTACCGGTTACTGTTTCCCCTTGTAACACTTACATGGTATTCTTCTTGAGTCCTTTCATTATCACCAGGGCTCCTTTAGTAATTGGTAGGACTCCACCTTCACAACTGTATTTGAAGCCCATTGAATCCATAATGTCTAAACAGATTAGGTTCTTTTTAAGATTAGGGATGTGTTGGATCTCTGTCAATGTTCTAATGATGTCATCATGCATTCTGATCTGAACTGAACCAATGTTAGCTGTCTTATATGGTGCGTTATGACATTTCAACCACCAATTTCTTCATTTGTGTAAAACCAGTTTCTATTAAGTCACGTATAAAATGAACAACCTGAATCCAAAATTCATTGACCCATTAAGTGCAGATGATCAACTACAAAGAGTACCAAATCTGCTTCAGTGTCCAAGTCATCTTTTGCAACAATAACCACGACAACTTTCCTCTTCTTCTTAGGACACTCATTCTTCCAGTGACCCGGTTCTTTGTAGTAGCTATAGATATCACGTGGATTGACACGTGGACCTCTATCACACACTGGATTTGGATATTCTTTTTCCTTTCATTTTTTATTACTCTTTTCTGGTCGACCCCGTGACTTGTCAAAATTTGTGAATGCCAGTCTAACTGTTTCCTTTTCTGTACTATTTTCAGAAAACTTGTGCCGAAGTTCTTGTGAATGGAGACTAGAATGCACCTGCTCAAGAGTGATAATGTCTCTACCAACGACAAAGGAATTGACAAAATTTTCATATGAAGGAGGTAGAGATACTAACAAAATTTGGGCTGCATCTTATCTTTGACTTTGACATCCACATTTTCTAGATCCATCAAGATAGAGTTCAAATCGTCAAGATGATCCTTCAAAATCACACCTTCCTTCGTTCGAAAAGAGAAGACGCTTCGTTTCAACAATAATTTGTTGGTTAGATATTTCTCATCGTAGAGACTTTCCAACTTCAACCATAAACCGACGATCGTCTCTTCGTTGACTACTTTGTAAAAACATCATATGCAAGACACACCAAGATCGTTGAGTGCACATTTTCATCTTGTTCATATTCTGAATCCTCTATAGATTCAGATCTCTTTCCTGAAAGCAACATCCAAATACCATGTTGCTTCAACAACGCGCGTATCTTGATGCACCAGGGACTAAAACTATTCTTCCCCGTGAACTTGTCGATCTTCATGCTGTTGCTTATCATTGTTCTTCAAGTCACAAACAGATGAACAAATCCCATATGAATATGAAACTATGCTCTGATACCAATTTTTTGCGAATACTCAAGTAGAAAGATAGCAAACCAAAAATAAACAACCACAGAAGACACATATTTACGTGGTTCACCCCAAGATGATCTACGCCCACTTGCAGCAGCTATCAGATTTTCACTGTCAAGAACAAAGACAGTTACAAAAAATTGACGGATTTGCAGATTTTCAGACGTCTCAAAAAACTAAGAACGACAAGGAGTTTATACAACACTCCTTACACAAAAATTAGGTTGACACGCCCTCGACACACGCCCATGTCATCCAGGCGTGTCATTCAAAAGTCACATATGGTCATGGGTAACTTCATCCAGGCGTCTCCATGCTAACTGCTGACACGCCCTTGACAAATGTGTTGCTGAAAAAGACGTGTCTGGCTGAAAATTCGTGCATGTCTATCGTGGCTTTGGGGCTTGTAATTGTTGACACGCCCTTTGCACACGCCTGTGTACCTCGGGCGTGTCCCCTGAAATTTTTTGTCCTCGGCCCCGCGGGTCGTGATCAGTACCAATGTCGTCTTTGAGTGATTCAAGGCATATAATTAACATAGTTAATCGGCGGGGGACTTGCTCGACATGGTTAATTGACACATACTACTCAATAACTCAAGCAAGTATATTCGTTAATGTTACTCGACAATGTTAATTGACAAGGTCTCTCAACAGAGACTATTCATAGCGCTACACGACATGGACTTCTCGGTTGATGACTGACTTACTTTTGGTGGGAACTGTGTCATGGAGAGTGGTCATTGATAGTGGTTTGGTTGTCCTTAGAAAAGTAGTTGATGATGGAGTCATTGAAAAATAAGGAGTGTTCATTGGCAATTGTTACTTGTTAATGTGAGCGTTGTTGGTGGCATAATCATTAACATTATTGGTGGCAACACGATGATTAGTAGTGGCAACAAGATGATTAGTAGTGGAAACGTTGATTGACAGAAGTGAGCGTATCATCTCCAACCGTCCGAGGGTGCTGAGTGCGGAGCCGGGACCGGATGTTGGGCAGAAGGCCCTGCATGAAGAAGCCAAGATAATGATCCGATGGTAGACCCGAAACATGGGTTATAAGGGCCAGAAATTCATCGATGTAATCATCCAATGCGCCGGTTTGGCGTACCCCACACAGTCGTTCGATGGATGATCCTGAGTAGCGGTTGTCACAGCGACAGATCATCTCCTGTTTGATCTCCGACCAAGAGATAGCCGAATTGGACTGTCGGAGCCACCGGGCCCAATGAAGGGCAGAGTCGCCGAGTCCCACGACGGCGGTGGAGACCTTGTCCTGTTCGGGGGTGTGGTGGAGATCAAAGTACTTTTCCACCTTGGCGATCCACCCAATTGGGTCACCCCGATGAAGGTGGGGAGGTCCAAGTCAAGGGCTGGACGACCAGCTGAAAAAGGGTGCGCGGAGTCCCCAATGTGCGGTTGTGGTGCCTCCCCGATGATGGACGCGCCGGTGGCCGGTCACGCGGATCGGTTGGCGGAAGAGGCGGCGAAAGGTTGGTGAGCATCAAACTTGGCGTGAAGTGCCAGCAGGGAGGCATGCATGGAGGCCATGAAGGATTCTTGGGCGCCAACACGGTGTAGGAGAGCCTCGTTGGCATTTTCCGATGGGGCCTCGACGGTGGAGCGTGTGGTCGGCGCCATGGCCACAGATGGGAGGTGTGGCAGCAGCGGCGGGGAGCAGCGCGGCGGTGCGATGCTGGATGGTGCGGCCGCGGCGGTGCGGCGCGGGCTGTGCGGGAGCGGACGGTGCGACGCGGGTTGTGCGGGCGTGGATTGGGCGGCGCGGGCTGGTGCGGCGCAACCTGGTGCGACGTGGGATAGTGCGGGCACTGGACGGTGTTGCGGCGCAGGAAAAGGCAGTTCAGACCAGTTTGGTACGGACCCAGGCGGTGGGGTGTACGGTGGGCTATGGGGAGGAGAACGGGAGAGAGGGAGAGGAGAGAGAGAGGAAGAGAGGGGGAGAGTTAGGGTTAGAGAGAAGAGGAGGGAAAACACACATTTATCCAAGATGTCCAAAGCGAGTACAAGCGCTACCCCTTATAGTTGTGGCGTGCGAACAGTGACGCGAATAATCTGTCAAAATGTAAATGCCAAAATAAAAACATAATTGCTGAAATAAAATATAAACGCTCAAATAAATGAGACAATAACGACTAGTCCACGATCTCCTCAGCGGGCTCGGTAGGGCCGTCCGTTACATGCACCCGGCCTGTGTATACTTTCCATGGAGGCTCGTCGTTGTGCAGCTCCGTAATAATATCTAAACATGGATACTCAATAGGATAGATTGGTAGGGTTACTAATAGAGAAAATCGACAAAAATTACTTGACAAAGTTAGCGGGTGATAAACTTACTCAAAATAGTCAATCAACAATGAACATATCAATCTATTATATTTGTTGATTCCGAATAATAGAAACAATAAGTAATGATAAAACTGATCTGGCAAGCTTCTTCAAGCCGAAGCCTTTCTTTGTTGGGTTTTCGAGCAAGAAAGTGTTGAGCAAGAAAAATTATACCTATTACAAGATTTTGTACAAATATAAATAAGTGGGAGCAGTGACAATACTCCAATCCAAGATTTGTGACTAATTCTCTAGAGTATAATGGGCCATTTGTGCGGGCCTTTGAAAATTTTCTTTAACACTCCCCCGCAAGCTGAAGTATACAAATCATATGAACCAAGTTGGGACAAAAACCGGTGATAAAGTGGACGAGGCAATACCTTGGTAAGAATATCAACAATCTGTCCGACTGCAGGGACATGCCTTAAGTCCCGTTTCTTCATCTGCACTTTACAACAACAACAACACTCAATTCTTTATCCCACTATAGTGGGGTTGGCTATATTGATTCTTTGTCGCCATTGTGCCCTATCTTTTGTTATAATCTCACTATTGCCTAAGTACATCATGTCTTTCCTAATAGTTTCATTCAAAGTCTTTATTGGTCTACCGCTCCTTCGTTTAACATGCCTAGTGACTAGACTCACAGTGCCTAACAGGTGTCTCTAATGATCTCCTTTCTACATGTCCACACCATCTTAGTCAAGCTTCTCGCATCTTCTCTGCAATTGGTGTTACTCCTGTCTTATCCCTGATACTTTCATTCTTAATTTTATCCTGTCTCGTGTGTCCACACATCCACCGAAGCATTCTCATCTCTGCAACTCTCATTTTTTGCTCATGTACACAATTCACTGCCCAACACTCAGAACCATAGAGCATCGCTGGTCTAATTGCAGTACGGTAAAACTTGCCCTTAAGTTTTAATGATACTTTACGATCACATAAGATCCCTGACACGCCTCTCCACTTCAACCAACCCGCTTGGATTCTGTGTCACATCTTTATCAATACCTCTGTTTTTTTGAACTATCGATCCAAGATATTTAAAAAAATATCTTGATCACCCAACTTAATAACGAAGTCATCCATCATGTACTGGTAAATTTAAACTCCATATACTCTGCCTTTGCCCTGCCCAACCTAAAATCTTTCTTTTCTAAAGTGTCTCGCCAAGATTCAAGGTTTGCGTTTACACCCTCGCGCGTCTCATCAACCAAAACGATATCATCCGCAAACAATAAACATCAAGGTATTGCTTGTTGGATATGGCCGGTGAGCTCATTTGTACTTTCTCCCGAATAAAATAACAGTCGACCTCAATGTGATTAGTTTGTTCGTGAAATATAGGATTATTTGCAATGTGGATAGCTGCCCGACTATCACTGAAGAGAGTAGATGGTTCATACCCAAATCACTGAAAAGGCTTTCTAGCTACGCAAGTTCCGAAACGACTGAGGACATTGAGCGATACTCTGCTTATGCAGAGGATCGTGCAACCACGATTTACTTTTTGCTTTTCTAGGTGACAAGGTGTCCACCAAAGTAAGTGCAATAACCACTGGTGGATCGATGGTCGTCCAGACAGCCAGCATAATCAGCGTCTAAGTAAGCAATGATAGATAGAGATGAAGAGGGCTAAACACAAGCCCTTAATCAAGAACACTCTTCAAATATCGAAGGATATGCTCAACTGTCTGAATGTGGGAAGTTCGTGGAGCATGCATAAAAAGGCTAACAACCCCAATAACGAAAGATATATCAGGTCGTGTAATTGTAAGATAAATCAGTTTGTTTACAAGATGACAGTAGTATTCTAGATTTGAGGTAGTAGGTTGAAGTTAGAGCTATGCACATAGAGCTTCTGGTTGGCATCCATAGGTGTATCTGCGGGTTTGCATTCAAAATAATCAAAATTGTGAGGAAGATCTAGTCAATACTTTTGTTGTGATAGCACAAGACCATCAGTGCGACGAGTTACCTCGATACTGATAAATTATATGAGATTGCACAAATATTTGGTCTGAAAAGCGAATGACAAGTGTTTCTTGATCATATATATATGCCATTATGATCATTGCCCGTGATAAGAATATCAACAACATACACCAAAAGTATTGCCGTGCCTGTCGAGCAGTGACAAGTAAAAGGAGAGTAGTCGGCCGAGCTTCGAGTAAATCCATCATGACGAACAAAACGACTAAATTTGTCAAACCACGCTATAGGAGATTGTTTGAGACCATGGAGAGACTTCTTGAGGTGACATACAAGTTTATCCCCCACGGTCTCAAACTCGGGAGGCTTATACATGTAAATAATGTCAACAAGATCGTCATTCAAGAAAGCATTTTTGATGTCTAACTAACGCAACGACCAGTGACGATGAAAAGCCAGAGAGATCAAAACCTGGGTAGTATTCGGCTTTGTAACGAGCGAGAATGTCTCATAGTCGGTGACTTGCTGTTGCATAAAACCACGTGCCACAAGGCGAGCGTTCAGATGCTTAATAGCTCCATCTAGACCTTGAGTGATGGTGAAGACCCATTTATAACCCACACAGGTCTGATCAGGAGGAAGTGGGACAAGGTCTCAGGTTTGATTAGCGCAGAGAACTGTCATTTCTTCATTCATAACAATCCTTCACCCTGGATACTGAAGAGCATCTTGCAAAAAAGTTGGGGTGGAAATAGTCGACAAAGATGTCGCAAATTTGACAAAGTGCTGGAGACAAGCGTTGCAATGAAACGTAACTAAATAGAGTGTGAGTGGTAGAGGCTGGTACAAGACCGACAATGCGCTAAGTATCATAAGTAGAGGGTAACTGTTGCTGGGCTACCACACGAGGGGAACAATGATTGTATACAAAAATAATAGCGGTTTGGAAGGAATTGTAATGGGTGTAGGAAGAAGAGGAGGGGATGCGACATGAATATCATAACAAGGTAATGTAGGGGTGTTGGTAGAAGTAGGAAGCACTGAGTTAAAAGGTTGACGTTAAGGAAGGTTACATCAACACTGGTAATTAGCTTGCAGTCAGTAGGGAATAACAAACATAGCCTTTCTGAGTGCGAGAATATCTAATGAACATATATTTGGCAGCGTGAGGAACTAGTTTGCCCATATAAGGGATAAGACAATGAACATAACAAGTCCAGCCAAAGACGCGAGGTGTTACGAAAAAAGTTGGTGTTGATGAGAACAAGAGACTAAAGGGCGTCATAAATTTGGAGAATCGAAGAGGGCATACAGTTGATGAGGTAGCTTGCAGAAGAGACCACAAAGTTTTAATAACACTTGAGAACTTGCATTTAAAACATTGAGTGAGCAACCTTAAGGAGGTGGCGGTTCTTACATTTGGCGATGCCATTTTGCTGTGTAATGTAACCAAATGAAGTTTGATGGATGATTCCAAACTCCATACAGAAGTTTTGAAACTCATGACTTGTGTTCTCATGCGCATTATCCATCCAAAAAGCTTTAATAGAGCCGAAAAATTTTGTACTCGTTTCATTGCTGAAAGCACGAAACACACGAGGTAGTTCAGAGTGATCATGAAGTAAATTATATCCAAGTCATGTGAGAGTAATCATCAATAAATTATGAAAATATCAATATCCAAAAATACTAGGTATTTTATAAGATCCCAAATGTCTGAATGAACTAAAACAAAAGGAGTACTACTCCGAGTGCACTGAAGAAAAAAAGAACGATGTTGTTTTGCAAAAATACATGGTTTGCAGGTGAAGTCTATGAGGGCCTGATCCAGAGGAGCTTTCTTTAGAATCAGAAGAGGAGCATGATCAAGGCGCCGATGCCAATCCGTCAACAACCGTCATAGAGAAGAGAATGGTGGGGGAAATGTCCAAGGTGTAGAGACTGTTTCACAGTCTCCCTTTACAAATGATACTCTGTGTATGTCAATCCCACACAATAAAGGAAGAAGAAAAAAAGGTTAAAGAACAGTCCAGATTTTGAGTTAGAGAGAGAGAGATGGAGTGAGGGCACATCCTCATAACTGCAAACATGGGAGGTTTCTTTATTAGCCACCGTGATGAACTTATAGCAGACAACATCAAGGTATTTGTGTGGCTTTTGCGGAGTAATATAATTCGTAGCACCGGAGTCCACTATCCAAGTTGGACTATTAGAATAAAAGGAGATACCTTCATTTGAAATAGATGCCATAGAGTCAGGAGAGTGACTGATCAACCCTTGAAGATGCTGAAGTTGGGTGTTCAAGTTATTTCATCCGGCGTGCAAGTGCACAACTGCAGTCAAGTAATCATAAAATGGGGAGTTAGCTCCGAGTATCGATCTCACGTGTAATACACCAGGGTGAAGTAATCTTTCGCGACGAGTCTTGAGATAGAAATCTTTACGTTCGTGTTTTATGAGTGGTTTAATTTGATTGTTAACTATTAACTAATTATAATTAAAGAAAACTAATTAACTATGCGGGTCGTCGGCACCGCTTTGCTCCTCCGCGGGTCACCGAGTTCCTCACACCTCCGTGGGACCCCTTCCTCCACTTCACACCTCCACAAGTCGCCTTCCTCCGCTTCACACCTCCATGGGCGCCTTCCTCCGCTTCACACCTCCACGGGTCGTCTTCCTCCACTTCGCTCCTTTGCGGGTCGCATTCCTCCTCTTTGCTCCTCCGCGGGTTGCCTCCATCCGTTTCACACATCCCCGAGTCATCTTCCTCCACTTCGCTTGTTGCCGTAGCAACACACCGCGCAACCAAACACAATCACAAATCACAACAAGACACAAGCAACTCATACAGAATATAAAATATACCCATGAACATATACAACCAATGGTCATGATGCTTATATTCTTTAAAAAAATTATGTTAAGTATGCAAACATCCTAAATGAGAGAGAAGAAATACATGTTACCACTCCGAGATACGGAGGAGACGAGAGACTCTTCCTCAGGTTTGTAGAAGAGCTTGGCTTGGTCCACAGTCTCTTCCAATTCCGCTTTGGCTGTCGTCCGCGGTATGGGAGAAGCTATCGCCCTCTCCTAGTCATGTTTTCTCTCGGGGTTTGTCGCCTCCAGCTAAGCGCTCTGTTCTCAGAGCTTTAATGGCACCTTAGAAACGACTTCTATACCATTGGAATACTTGTGGAGGTTGGAGGAGGCCTATGGACAAAACCCTAGGACTTGGGGCGAAAACTTGCAAAAACAGCCCTTGAAAATCGGGGGAGGTGGAAGAAATTGCAAATCTGCATATTTATAGAGAGAGCAAAATTTTGACCAGCGCATCAGTAGGCACATGACCAGTTGTCGTGCGAGAAGGAAAAATTCTCATGAGAGAAAAATTTGGCATTTGGGGGGAAATTGTTGAACGCGCATGACCAGCGGTCATGCGATAGTCCTCATGCTGCAACCCGTCCGTTTTAAGGGGATTCTCCAACCAATTTTATCAATTTTTTGCGCATGACCAGTGGTTGTGCACAGAGGGGGCCACTGCTCCTGCGAGAAGAAAAACACACGAGTAGTGTCTTCCTTAATGGAAAAGTGCCGAGACACCCGATGGAAGCCACACAACCACTGTACCCGTAGTAAACACATTCAACATTCCCAGAATTGTACATCCGCACAGTCATATACATAAAATCTAAACCAGCCTATGCCGGTCCCAAGCCCGGATGAAAAATGGTGATGGTTGTGTTAGGTAGACGACCATCATAAAATTTAGTCACCCTTATGAATATGAATCATTTGAGAAATTGTGCAAAAGCTAGGTTGTTCCCCTTAAGGAACGCGTTGCATGGTCCGAATGCGACGTCTTGGCAAGGACCGTGCATCTCCAGGACTTGGGTGTAGTGTTAAATATGCAAGAGTGCTCGTCGTATGGTCCGAATGCGGCGTCTTGGCAATGACCGCTGCACCTCCAAGAGGACTTGGATGTAATGTTAAATAGGTAAAGGTCTTCACATATTAAACGTCCTAGGGAGGTATGTCGTAGGATTTGTGATCGACTTAGGTTTGACAGTTGGAACATTGGTACGTTGACGGGAAAAACGATGTAAGTAGTGGATACGATGATTAAGAGAATGATAAATATTTTATGCCTGCAAGAAACCAAATGAGTGGATGAAAAAGCCAAAATTTTAGATAATTCAGGTTTTAAATTATGGTACACAGGAAAAAATAAAACAAACAGTGAAGTGAGTATTATTGTGGATACTACTTGGAAGGATGAAGTTGTTGAGGTTAGTAGAAAATGTGATAGAATTTTAGCTCTTAAATTGTTCATAAGAAAGAAAACTATTAATGTGATCAGTGCTTACGCGGCATAAGTAAGATTAAGTGGAGATATTAAAGCGCAATTTTGGGAAGACTTAAATGATCTAGTAATAGAAATCCCACAAAGAGAGAAGATTTTCATAGGAGGAGACTTAAATAGGCATATAAGGAAGGAAAATGTAGATTATACAACCGTTCATGGAGGATTTGGATATGTAGAAAGAAATGAAGAACGATGAACCATTTTAGACTTTGTTGTAGCACATGATCTAATTGTATCAAATACGTTTTTTCACAAATAGAGAAGAACATTTAATTACGTTTAAAAACGGACCAAATAAGTCACAAATTAATTATTTTATGACTCGAAAAATGGATAAAATGATTTGTAAGAATTGCAAAGTCATATCAGGAGAAAGTTTGACGACACAACATAGATTGGTGGTGTTAGATGTACAAATTAAATATAATAAATTTAGGAGAAAAACAAAAATGTTGTAAAAAATTCGGTGGTGAAACTTGAAGAAAGAAAAACAGGTTGCTTTCAAGACAGCAGTTATGAAACTAGTTGATGACCATTATGTTGATCCTAGTATTTCATGAAAAATTATGTCTTCACATTTAAAGATAAGTGAAAAGAACGTACTTGCAGTATCAAAATGTCATGCACCCTCAAATAAAGAATCTTGATGGTGGAAAAAGGAAGTGCAAGACAAAGTAAGGGTAAAGTGGATCAGTTATAAATCACTTTATGCTTGTAGGAATGACGGGAACTTAGCCAGGTATAAAGTCGCAAAAAAAGAAGCTAAACACGCAGTTAATAAAGTAAGAAATCAAACTTATGAAGAATTTTATAAACAACTAGATATCAAAGATAGAGATCGTGACATATATAAAATTGTTCGATCTAGAGAAATGAAGATAAAAGATTTAAGTCGAGTAAAATGCATAAAAGATGAGACAAATACCGTTTTGAGGGGGGGGGGGTTAGGAAATAAATTCGAGGAAAGACATAATCCGAAATCGGGGGAGTGGTCCCGGTTTGACTCCCAGCAGGTTCCACTAGCTGATCATTGTCGGTGTCGTACGATTCATAGCAAGGGGCATCCGAGAACTCAAGTGCCTCAGTGGTGAGTTGGACCTCCTCGTCCAATGAAGAAGTGCAAACCCACTCAATGGAAAGGATATCCTGCTCATCCCACTTCGACATGTCATTGTGCTCCGAGTAGTCATTCCCCCCATCAGAGAGAACATCCTCATCTCACTTTGGTGCAACCTCGGGCTCCGAATCATCACCATGCACAATATCTTCGACATGATCGATAAAAATAGATGTAGTAAATTTTTGCAAAAAAAATGGAGGAACAATGGTAATATCAAAATTGGAGAATATGTCATCAAGTTCCCCCGTAAGTCAGTTAAAAAGAGGTGGTGAATGTACATTAGGAGAGGACTCCACAATATCAACATACAGATCAACTGCAATTTTGACGGGCAAATCCGCAGCAGTCTCGAGAAAACAACGGGCCACTGCAAATAAGTCATCAGAAGCTGAAGGAGTGCCATCATGAGGGGAGGGAGACCCGATCCGGATAGCCGGTTCATCGTCTTCCTTCATTTGTCATTTTAGAGCGTCACAATCCTTCAAGTTTGTACTATGACAAAACTAACACTTTTTAGCAGTACTCGTCGGAATCCAAGGAGCCGAGTCATAAGACCGACACAATGTTTGTCGTGGAGACACAAAGTTATGATGATTTGGCGCGCTATATGGAGATGCTTGAAGGGGAGATTCAGAATTATAAGGCCGAGGGGCTGGTCTCCCATCTAGCACGCAAAAATGTTTTATGTTCGATACTTCCCACATAACACATATCACTAGTATGATCATATGATCCACACCACATGTTTCTCACATTTGTGTACATTATGGATTCGATGCAAAAACATAAAAAATTTCTTTGCAAAAATTAACTACACGCGCAAGCAATTTAAATGGATTAAACTACTTTGTAAAAATTGTAAGCAGATTAGGAATAAATAAAAATAAAAGATGGTATTAAAAATAAAAAAGAGGAAAACAAAAAACAATAGAAATGAAGCAACAATTCAAAACAAATGGTATATACAAATGGAAAAAGACTTATCTCTTGGCTTTCTCTCCAGAAACTCACACATGCCATGTTCCACAACAATGCTAATAACTTGATGTCATCCCGCGGGCAAGTGCACCATTGTCGTCGAGTAATAATAAAACAGGGAGTTACCCCCGAGTATCGATCTCATGTGGAGCATGGCGGGGTGGAGTAATCTTTCGAGACGAGACTTGGGATAAAAGTCTTTACGTTAGTGTTTTATGAGGGGTTTTATTTGGTTGTTAACTATTAACTAATTGCAATTAAAGAAAACTAATTAACTATGTTGGTCGCTGGCACCCCTTCGCTCCTCCGTAGGTCGTCGGCCTCTGCATAACACCTTCATGGACCGCCTTCCTTCGCTTCACACCTCCGCGGGTTGCCTTCCTCCGCTTCGCTCCTTCGCGGGTCGCCTTCCTCCGCTTCACTCCTCTGCGGGTCGCCTTCCTCCACTTCACACCTAATGTGGGTCGCCTTCCTCCGCTTTGCTCGTTGCCGTAGTAACACACTGTACAACCAAACACAATCACAAATCACAACAAGACAAGCAAACTCATCCATACCATCCACAATAGAAAATATTCCTATAAACATATACACCTAATGGTCATGGCGCGTATATGCTTTAAAATATATTACATTATGCATATAATCATACCAAATGAGAGGGAAGAAATTCTAGTTACCACTCTGAGATACGAAGCAGACGAGAGACTTTTCCTCGGGTTCGTAGAAGAGCTTGACTTGGTCCACCGGTTCTTCCAACTCCGCCTTGGTAGAACGATACGGGAGAAGCTGTCGTCCATATTACATTATGTATATAATCATCCCAAATGAGTGGTGCTTATATGCTGTCGTCTACGATACGGGAGAAGCTGTCACCCTCTCCTAGTCATGTCTTCTCCCGGGGTTTATCGCCTCCATGTCAAGTGATCCGACCTCAGAGTTCCAATGGAACCTTGGAAATTGATTTCTACACCTTTGGAATGCCCGATGAGGCTGGAGGAGGCCTAGGGACGAAACCATAGGACTTGGGGCGAAAAAGGGAGAAAACAACGCTGGAAAATCAGGGGAGGCGGAAGAAATCATGAACCTGTATATTTATAAAAGAAGCCGAATTTTGACCAGAGCACGAGTAGGCGCACGACCAACGGTCTTGCGAGAAGAAAAAATCCCCTACTCGTGCGAGAATGAACCTGGACTGGCGGGAAGTGGGAAAATGTTGAATGTGCACGACCAGTGGCCGTGCAATAGTCCTCGTGCGACAACCCGTACGTTTTTAAGGGGGTTATAGGACCGATTTTATCAATTGGCCCCGCATGATCAGTGGTCGTGCGTCGAGGGGGCCACTGCTCGTGTGAGAAGAAGTGCACACGAGTAGTGGCTTTCTCAATGGAAAAGGGCCGAGATACCCGAGGGAAGCCACACAACCACTGTACTTGTAGTAAACACATACAACATTCCCAGAATTGTACATCCGCATAGTCATAAACAAAATCTAAACATACAAATGAAATCAGGAAGAGAAGAGGTCTCCTTCATGCATGAAATGACTCAAATATTACCCTATCTTGCTATACCAGCTCACATTGCATTCACTTGCATTTTCAATGATTTTATGATGAAAACAACAAAGAGATGAGCTATAACAATGAAAACATGCTATATTATGGTCTAAATCTCTGTACTAAATTTTCTCATCAACAATATGTCAATGTCAACATGGCCAGTGGGGGGAGCATCTGTTGCAATGGAGGCATTCTGTTGTGGAGGCCGCAGAGGTAAACAAAGCTTACAGAAGCAAGTAGACTCCAAATGACCACCTTGGCCACAGTAGGTACACACGCGAGTGTCGATACCCTTTGAGTGATTTCATCTGCTGCGATCCTGTCCACGAGAGTTAGTGCGACCCCCACATGACGCCGGCGGGGCTTGATGGTGTTAAAAAAGTGTTGGAGAAGAGATGGAAAGACATCCTCGAGAGCACGGGGGGGGGGGGGGGTCACCTTCAACACCATGGAGCACACATCTGAGAGGGAAGGAACTGTGGAGGACGAGAGAATGTTTGCACAGACACAATGGAGATATGGGGGGGGGCATGGACCATCATCAAATCAATACTGACAGCTTCCTTCTGAGCACGTTGAGCGGAGAGATTCGATGTTGGAGGCTGATGTTGAATACTTAGACGAGAGTTGTAGATTTCACAACAAAGGAGGTTAAGTCTCCGTCCGCTCCCTGAGTAAGAGATTGAATGTCCGTGAAAATGTCAAACATGTGTTATAGACTGTCCTTGCCAGAATATAAGGAGTGAAATTCATCCCACATTGCTTTTGCCATCTCATGATACATTGCTATATGATATTGCTCAACGTCCATCGAATTTAAAATCCAGGATTGAACACGATCATCATCACAGAGCCATTGCTCAGCAGGTGGTGACCGGGTGAGATGATGAAGCAACCCCTTTGTTTGTAGAACACGACGTACTGAGTGCACCCACTCAACAAAATTTTTCTTTCTATTGAGAGAGAGTATCAGTCCGCAATTCATCCCGTACATCGTGAACATGAGTCAGAGCCAGAGCAGCTGGACGAGAAGAAGAGGAAGAGTTGGCAGGCGTGCCCATGACTACTGGGGAAGAGAGGATGGTCACACAGTGAGCACAACACATTGCGGTAAAGCAACCTGGGGTGCTGCAAAGGTGTGCAGTGGCTGGGTTATGCGGCAGGAGGTGTGGCCGGTGCTTCGACAATATAGAAAGGAGGGTTATGCAACAAGTAGAAGTTAGGAGAGGGCAAACAATGACAAACAATGGTAAAGCACCAGGCTGCGGCCTAGGGTGCGGCAGAGGGTGTGGTGCGATAGGGTTGTGTTGCACTAGGGAACAATCATGGAGCTGTTGTGGAGCTATCGCAGCACACGCAAGAGGGCGACAAAGTGGATGCGGCAAGAGTGCGAATCGGACACTGCAAAAACCGAAGTTTGAGATGCTTTGATGTGGCAAAAGGGTGGAAGCGGACGTGGCACAATGCGGGGTCGCAACAGAGACATGTGAGATCAAATGCGGGGAGTGGGAGCAAATGCGGGATGCAAGAGCAAATCCGGGATGCAAGAGCAAATCCGGGATATGGGAGCTAATGCAGGACGCAGGAGAAAATGCATGACGCCGATATGATGTCTTACGCGTAGAATCAAATGTGGGATGCGGGAGATCGCTCGCTGCGGGGCGCATATATGATAACTCACTCGTGGGATCAAATGCTGGATGAGGGAGTGCATTATTACGGTCACCTAAACTATTACGGTCGCTTGCTGCGGGGCGCATTTGAAATTTTACTTAATAGATAATCTAGTCTTATATTACGGTCACCTAAACTATTTGCTTACTGCATTATTCAATGTTTTCTTCTCCTTGAATGATGATTTTGAATTAGATAGCTTATCCTGGGTCTATTTCACAGGCAGTCGATATAAAGATTTTGGGGTCTCTTAATAGAGATGATTTGAGAAAACTCTGTGGTGACAGATTTCCCGAATGGATATCTTTCCCTGCATTTGAGCAGGTGCATTGTAATTAGATCTCAACTTTAACATATAGTTATGTACATTTGACATTCCATGGATGTACTTAAATTTAATGATAGTTTTAAGTTTTTTGTGTGTGTCCGTTGATTGATTTTATTTGCCTTTCTATGTGGGCTTTAGTTGTGCCTTTTATTTTTGTCAACTGGAATGGACTAAGATTGTAGGTTTTCGATATGCCTTTCCTTTTTCTCTTACTATGAAAATAGCAGAACATGGATAAGTGTGCATTGAAAAAATCATATTATGGATAGATGCACTATTTATTTGGAATATGAAGCAAGTACACATCTTTAACATCTTGATAATATAGAAAATATTTGTCTTCTCTCTATTAAAATTTGTAAAATAAATCTTAAAGAATATGCACGGCATGGTAAATACTTTTAAAATATACAGAGTGTGGTAAATCCTTTGAAATATATAGGATGTTGTAAATCCTTTGAAAATATTTAGAATGTGGTAAATCCTTAGAATAAAAACCTTTAGGTTAATGTAAGTCTTTTGATTGGATATTATTCTTTCATCTACTAATATTCTTAAAAAATTGACATTCATGGTTTGGTAAGTTTTTGTTCTTTTGTTGATAGACATCATTTAGATCGTTAGGTTGGTTTTCTTATCTTCTTCCCCATGACTACATCATGTCTTGTTCTGTGCAGGTGAAGTGGCTGAATAAACAGCTCAGCAAGCTATGGCCATTTATTGCGGAAGTATGGTGTCTAAATAACTTTTTTTTCTTCGCATAAATGCTATGAACTTCAGCTTTGTTTGATGGATGGACACTCATTTGTTTATTACGTTTACATGCTGGTGCACATTATTTAATCGAAGCCAATTTGTACCTCAGGAATATATTTGCATCATATTTAATTTCCATGGTTGGTATATTTTCACCATCTGTCATATGTTTTTCCCGACTCTTTATTCAAGTCATCAAATCATACCTACTTTTTGAGGCATACTTTTTTGTAGCTACTGTTGTTGGAACATTTTTACCTCTTGCATATTTTACGTTAAAATTAATTCAATCCATAAATTCTTGTAGAATATTTAAGTTCTTATTGTAACTGTCAGGATTCTATGTAACTCCTAGAATTTATTGTGAATTTTAGAGTTTTTTTTGACTAGAATATTTTTATCTTTATCTTAGCATTCTATTGAATCTAGAATGATCCATGTGATTGTTACAATCGGTTTACCATGCATGGAAGATTTCAACAGCCACCCAGCAGGACAGTTGTTAGATTTAAAATTTAAAAATATATTTACAACAACTTTTACTAGAATAAAGATATAATCTTTATGGCACATGGGTACTATATATCTAAAATAAAGTAGTAGTCAGGGTTTTAAAAACCGGACCTGTTGGATCGGTTACACTAGCCGGGTGGACCAACCGGTTGGACCAGCCGGTTGGACCAGCCGGTTGGACCAGCCGGTTGGACCAGCCGGTTGGACCAGCCGGTTGGACCAGTCGGTTGGACTGCCGACCGGTTCCTCAGACGGTCCGATCAGGGTTTTAAAATTGCCCCAGCCGAGAACCTGCCAAGAACCGGTAAACCGCCCGGTTGAACTGTAAACCGGAGCAGTTTTTCAAAGACCAGACGGTCCAGACCCTGAGAAATAATTGGCAAAATCGTAGGCCAGCAAGATTTGAACGCGGGGCTAATAGCCAAGCATGAGCCTCCACCCAACTGAGCCACCAAAATTTGCTCAAAGAATCTGTTTTACCTTTTAGTTATTCTAACGTCTAAGTATAGATTAAGAAAAATTTACATATATACAATACATATATTATAAAAAATCTAAGTATATATGAAAGATATGGTACCTAAACACCTAGAGGGGGGGGGGTGAATAGGTGACCTAAACCTTTTTAAAACTTTGTTGGCAGCACAACAGTTATTTCACAGATTACTACAGCTAACAGCAATTACAGAAAACAAACAGTCAATCCACAGCACAGCTCAGCACACCACAGCAGACACACTAATTTATAGTGGTTCCCCAATCTTTGGGTACATCCACTTTCCCCCTTCGCCTATCTAGCAGTGTACTAGATTCGGCCAAACTTCTCCACTATCTCAGAACCCAACTAGGTTCCTACACCTCAGGCCCAAAGCCTTACACTCAGCCACTAAGGCCTACACTCAGCCACCCAGGCCTACACTCAGCCAATTAAGGCCTACACTCAGAGTTCTTCAACTCCTACACTCAGGCAATCAAGCCCTACCCTCAGCCTTTATAATATAGGCTTACAATTCTCTCAGATCCAATGGATCCTACAAGTTAAAATAGAAATACAATAGCTAACTCTACAACTCAGAAAATAAGAGAGGAGTTGAGAGTTTCTTGAAGAGTTCTGGGAAGAACTCAGTTAGATCCAAACTGACTTAGCTTCCTTCAAAGCTTCTTGAGTTAGAACTGAATTAGTCTGAATCTTCTGCAGTTGTTCCTTGACCTCTGCTTCTTGAGATCCAGTTGTTTCTGAATCCTTCTTCTCAGCCTTAGTTCCAAAGACTGAATTCTTGATTTGGAGCTCTCTCTCTCCAACTTCTTAGATCTGCAGTTGGACTGACAGATCTTCTTGTGTTGATCCTCTGTGTATCACTTCTTGATTTAATCTGATCAACTACTTTAAGTATTCTCTCAAGCTGTAACTCTTGTTTCTCAATCACAACAACTGTTTCTGTAAACTATGGATGCCTATTTATAGGCTTCCTTCATGGTAACCGGCTGGTCCGGTTCATAACAAACTTCTGATTTCTCTGACAGTTGCTGTAGACCGGCTGGATCGGCAGCTGTCATGTCAACCAGTCACTTCTTGAAATTCCCTAACTGTCAGATAGTGTCGAGACTTTCTGTTCTTAAGTGTCGACACTTATAGGCCAAGTGTCGACACATGTTGTGTAAGTGTCGACACAAGTTTTCAAGGTGTCGACACAATTCCTTGTATGTCTCGACACAGATTCTTCTGCATGTGTCGACACTGAAATTGAGTGTCGACACAAATACTTGTACTTCATTCTTTAACTGTATTCTTCTAAGTGTCGACACATGTTCTTTGTGTCGACACATCTTCATGTGTTGAAACTGTCAAGTGTCGACACTGCTTCTTGGTGTCGACACAAGTCTTCACTTTTTGTTTCTTCAGCTGAGTGTCGACACATTCTTTTAGTGTCGACACTTGTACTTAGAATATTTTGTAACTTTTCTGTTCTTTGCTAAGTGTCGACACAGCTCCTTGTGTCGACACTTTCTTCAAGTGTAGAGTCTTCAATTAAGTGTCGACACATTGTGCTGAGTGTCGACACTTTCTTCAAGTGTTGACTCTCCTGGTTGTGTGTCGACACATTGTGCTGAGTGTCGACACTTTCTTCAAATACTGACTCTTCAGCATAGTGTCGACACATTGTGTTGAGTGTCGACACTTACTTCAAATACTGACTCTTCAGCATAGTGTCGACACATTGTGTTGAGTGTCGACACTTACTTCAAATACTGACTCTTCAGCATAGTGTCGACACATTGTGTTGAGTGTCGACACTTTTACTTAGACTCTGCAGACTTTTGCTGAGTGTCGACACAGCTCCAAGTGTCGACACTTTCTGGTGTAGACTTAGCTCTTCTAGGTGTCGACACTTCTGCTAAGTGTCGACACAGCTTTTCTGCATACTTCTTCACTGAGTGTCGACACAGCTCCAAGTGTCGACACTTTCTGTCTGGTGTTGACTCTTCATTCCAGGTGTCGACACAATGACTCCAAGTGTCGACACTGCTTGTCTGGGTGTCGACACAAGCTTTCTCAAGTGTCGACACTTTTCCTCTGGGTGTCGACACATGGACTTAGAAACTTTTAGCTTCAGTCCAGTGTATACCTAACCTGCACAAGTAACTCAAACAAACATCAAATACATTATGATGCATATCATTGAGTTAGGGAAGGCTTCTTCAAATCAGGTACATTTGACCAATGTACCCAACAATATATATACATATATCTTATCTTAAAATATTATGACTTTCATTTGATATATTTCCTAGCATATATTTTTAATACATTTATGACAAAAAAAGTAAAAATTTAAACTTGTAATTTATTAAATCATTTGAGATCAATTCTAAAGTTTACTTTTATGTTGTGAATAATTATTTATCACCATGTCAACTTGATTAAAACTCAAAGTTCATAGTAAACCTTGATAATTTATTATTTATGTGATAATATATTTGTTTTATTTGACATGAACTAGAAGATTGAGCTATGATATTTTTAATTTTTATGCAAATATTTGATATAAGTATAACAATTACAACATCTTCAGTCTAATCTTAATCTAATTCTGCTCTGGTTCTTTTATAACTATGCCTTTCCCAGCTTGTATTTTGGCTTTTAAGCAGCAGCAGCAGCAGGCTCAGTATCAGCAACCTTCTTCCCTTTGGAGTCCTTCTTCTTTAGTTCTTCAGCCTTGATTTTTTGCCTCTCAAATAATGATAGGGCTTAGGAAAGTACTTGCTAGGCTCCACAGCTGTAGGAGGTAGCTTTCCTAACTTAGCCTTCCTTCTATTGTACTGGACAATGGCTTCCTCTCATGCTTTCCTCCATTCAGCTTCTGAGAACCACTTGTTCCTCTCATGTGGCATTGTCCTTGGCTGCTTTCCAGGCTGTGAGAATGATGTTCCTAGAAGTAGGGCTCCACTGTTCAAAATCTGGTTTTTGCTCAGCAGTTCCCTGAACTTCTTCTTTGACAGCTTGTCTCTTCTTCTTTGTCCATAGCCTCTTGCATAGCAGCTGTAATAGGTTGAACAACCTTTTCCAGAATAACAGTTGGCTTTCACAGCAGTTGGGCTATACATTGTGCTTACTTCAGCATGAACATGTCAAAATCTGGAGGTGGATAGATACCTGAGCTACTTCCTGTTGCTCTCCTCCAGATATGCACTTTGAATACCAGATTCAGCTACATTGTCATCATCACACAGGGGAGGATAGCCCAGTGTAGCTCTGATGGAATTAGAAATCCATTTGGCATGGTCAGAGCTGGCTTTGACTAACACCTCTCCCCCTTTATGACTTGTGCTACATGATCTCTCACATCATCTTTTTGGAACCTGATTTGACTGTCCAAATACCTGATGCCATCCTTAAAATAAGGTCTAAGCTTGGTAAGCTGTTCAGAAATGACCTTCTGGAATCCTTGATTGCAGTCTTGACAGCAGCAAGTTCTTCTTGAAAAGCTTTATCAAATTCAGCCTTTGCAGCAGCAGAGAAGTTGATGGTTCAGGACTTATTCTTAATTCAGTGACTATAGCATTGTGGGATGCAGTCAAATTATCATTCATTCTTAATTGATTTTCCAGCACATATCCCTGCTTCAATGCTATATCATCTACTTTGTCTTTGATCTGTTCTTGATGTTTAGCCAGGAATACCACTGCATTTCCACCTTGTGGAAGCAATTCATTCATTTCCTTCTTATTCAGGTTCATTCAAACCTGATTGACTTGATATCTTGAGCTAAATCAACTTAAAGACTTTGGCCTTCATCAATTATGTCTCTATAGCCCTCCTTTGCTCATCCAGCTTAACTTGCATTGCTACCATTAAGCTGCTGTAATCTGTTGATGGCTTGTTGGACTAGGGAGTGTTGAGCAACAGTTTGTAGAGCTTTCTTATAGCTCTGACTCCTTCTTTTGAATACAAAGAACTCTTCTTCTTAGCTCTCAGCTTCATCATCCTCAGACTCTGAAGTACTTGCTATATTTACCCTATCCTTAGGGCTTGAGGGTTTGTCAGCTTGCACATCTAGTGCCTTCTCAGTATCTAGCCTTATAGGCTCTTCCTGAACTTCCAGATTCTCCCCTCACAGCAGCACCCTTCTCTCAGTAGCACATTCGTCTCTCATCAGCAGCGTCTTGTCCATGTCAAAGTCCTCTTGATCTAAATTCAGAAATAGATCTTCCATTGTATATTCTGGGGGTGACTGAGCAGGAGAATACTGGTACATTACTACAGCAGATGTGTCTTGGAGAACAACATCTGGTGCTTGGTTTGCTTGCTGAGTTTGCTGATGAATATCAGACAAATCAGAATCTATTATAGAAAAATCTAAAGTATTGAGGTCAAAAGTACCTCTTGGATAATGAGAGTAGCTTGCTCACTCTCCAGTGTAGAGGGTTGTTCTACAGCTGGAGGCTCCCCCTGGATGTCAGCTGGCTCTTGAGAGCAGGTGACTTCTCTGCAGCCTCATCCTCATGATTATCAGGAGTGAAACCACATGTTCTTCACTACCTGAGCTGCTGGAGGACTCCTGAGTCACAGCAGCTATTTTCCTCTTCTTCTTTGGAGGGGAATCTTTCTTAGAAACTTGTTCTCAGGGGTGGTCAATTCCTTGGACAGCACCCTTTCCACCTGGAGAAGATCCTCATGTCCATCCTTCTCATGTGGTTGATTTTGCTACCTGCAGCAGAGCTCATTACCTCTGGTTGTACCAGCCAGGTAGAGACTAAGTATCCTGCCCAGATTGGGCTTCTTCAGACTTTCCTTTACTTTCTCAAACACAACCATGGACCAGTCTGTTTTGAGGTTGAAGATGATTCTAGTCATAACACTGAACATGGAGGCTGACACCCTGTCATGCCCTCCAGTCTTCTGAGAGTACTTTGCCCACATTTCTGACAGAATTTCCTTGATTCATTCCTCTCCTGTTGAATACTGATCCTATCTTAGCTTAGGATCTGACCACACCAGGTAAGTGCTTCCCTGGTCTTAGATGTTGTTACTTCCTCTTCTTCCTGAACTTTAGGTAGCTGAAGTACCTTTCTCAGAGACTTGGGTGAAATCTTGACCTTGTGCCATGCACCCTTGACTTGATTCTGTAGCCTGAGTCATCTACAGACGCTCCAGTAAGAAATTCAATAACTTCCTTCTTCCATATCTTGGTTGGTTCTGAAACCAAACTCCAATCCTGAATTGGTGACTAGGGTTATCACCGATTTGATTTCTTGATCACCGTCGTCGAATGCGCCACGCACAGTTCATAGCCTTCGTTAACGTTCTCTTCCAGCTTGGGAGCCATTAGGGTTTGGAGAATTAGTCTTTAGAGAAGAGAAATGTCGACACAAGAGTTTTGGTCTCGAAACTTTGAAAGCGTGTCGACAAACAAAGACAGAACCCTATTTATACCTTTCTTGTTTGAAGACGAACAGGCGGGATGAATTTCTAAAGATGTGTCGACACTGTCAATAAGTGTCGACACTGACTTATAATGTCTCGACACACATGTGTCGACACAAGTTTAGTCAACAGATTTTATGTGTCGACACTTGGTTAAGTGTCGACACCACACTACTCGACATGTAGTCGAGACTTTACTTAGAAAATTCTGAGTAAAACTTAAGTGTCGACACCGTATTGATGTGTCGACACCTACTCGACATGTGTCGACACTAACATTCTGAAGTGTCGACACAACTTCCTAGATGTGTCGACACCATTTTCCTGAAGTGTCGACACTTACTATTCTGTGTCGACATAGACTTGTCTATGTGTCGACACCTTTTTACTTAGCCAATTTTTAGTTCTGTAAACTTAGTCTAAGTTTATCATACCTAGTTCAATTTTGAACCTATTGAACTTAGCTTCTTCTAAGGGCTTAGTAAACATATCAGCTATCTGATTATCAGTTTTAACATATTCAAGTGCAATATCATTTCTTTCTACATGCTCCCTAAGAAAGTGATATTTAATCTCAATATGTTTAGTTCTACTATGTGATACAGGATTGTTAGCTATTGAAATAGCACTAGTAGAATCACAGTAAAGTGGAGTTCTACTTACCTGAAATCCATAGTCTTCTAACTGATGTTGAATCCACAGAAGTTGAGCACAGCAACTTCCTGCAGCTACATATTCTGACTCAGCTGTGGAAATAGCCACACTGGTTTGCTTCTTACTGCTCCATGAAATGAGTCTTCCACCTAGGAATTGACAGGATCCAGTAGTGCTCTTTCTATCTTCTTTGCATCCTGCAAAGTCTGCATCTGAATAGCCTGTTAGATCAAAATCTCCATTCCTAGGGTACCAGAGGCCTAGATAAGGAGTGCCCTTTAGATATCTCAAGATTCTCTTGACTGCAGTCAAGTGAGACTCTTTAGGGCAGGCTTGATACCTGGCACAAACACATGTAGCATACATAATGTCAGGCCTACTTGCAGTCAAGTATAGTAGGGAGCCAACTATCCCTCTATACAAGGTTTCATCTACAGGTTTCCCTGCATCATCCTTGCTTAGAGACATACTTGACCCCATAGGAGTCTTCATGGTACTGGAGGAATCCATACCATATTTCCTTATGAGTTCTAGGGTGAACTTGGACTGACATATGGATAACCACTTTCAGTCTGTTTAACTTGGAGACCCAAGAAAAACTTCAGTTCTCCCATACTACTCATCTCAAATTGACTTTGCATAAGCTTTGCAAACTTTTTGCAAAGGCTACTTTCAGTAGACCCAAATATAATGTCATCTACATATATTTGGACAAGTATTACTTTGCCTCTAGATTCCCTAAGGAATAGAGTCTTATCTATTTTCCCCCTTGAGAACTTGTTCTCAATGAGGAAACTAGATAGGGTTTCATACCAAGCTCTAGGTGCTTGTTTTAACCCATATAATGCTTTCCTAAGTCTATAGACATAATGAGGTAAAGTTGGATCAACAAAACCTGCAGGCTGCTCCACATAGACTTCTTCTTTCAAATTACCATTTAGGAATGCTGACTTGACATCCATTTGGTATATCTTGAATCCTTGATAGGTTGCATAGGCCAAGAACATCCTTATGGCTTCCAGTCTGGCTACTGGAGCAAAGGTTTGATCAAAATCAATACCTTCTTCTTGCCTATATCCTTTTGCAACCAGTCTTGCTTTATTCTTGATGATGACTCCTTGTTCATCTAACTTATTCCTGTAGATCCACTTTGTTCCTATCACATTGTGATCTTTAGGTTTAGGAACCAGGTCCCAAACCTTGCACCTTTTGAACTGATTAAGCTCTTCCTGCATTGCTTCAGTCCACTGTGGATCTTGTATAGCTTCTTCAAATTTCTTTGGTTCTATTTGAGACAGAAAACTTGAATATACTACAGCATTCTGATTTCTGCTCCTTGTCTGAACACCTTGTCTTGGATCTCCAATATTCAGCTCTACTGGATGATCTCTTAGATGCCTGTTGGCTGGAGGCATCCTTACTTCTGGTTGAACTTCTTCAGCATCTTCATCAAGCTGAGTTCCTTGTACTTCTACAGCTCCTTGTACATGTAGTTCTCCCCCTGGACATAAGCCATCTTCTTCTACTTGCTGTCTTGCAGCAGGTACATCTTCTATGGTTAGCTTGTCCATCTTCTTAGTAAGACCTGTGGGGCTGCACACACTACTAGACAACTCATTGTTAATTAGTTGTGTTTCATCAAAAACTACATGCACAGACTCCTCTACAACTTGTGTAGTCAAGTTGTAGACTCTATAAGCCTTACTATTATTGCTGTACCCAACAAACACTCCCTCTTGGGATTTGGCAGCAAACTTAGTTAAGTAAGACTTTCCATTGTTAAGTATGAAGCATTTGCAACCAAAAATCCTGAAATAGGATAGGTTTGGTTTCCTGCCTTTCACAACTTCATAGGGGGTCTTGTTTAACCTTTTAGTGATGGTAGCCCTATTTATCACATGGCATGCAGTGTTAACTGCTTCAGCCCAGAAATATTCTGGCAGTGATGAATCACTTAATAGGGTTCTACCAGCCTCTATCAAGGTCCTATTTTTCCTTTCAGCAATGCCATTTTGCTGAGGTGTTCTAGGTGAAGAGAATTCTTGAAATATCCCATAGTCTTCACACAGCTTTGTCATGCTTTCAGACTGAAACTCAGTACCATGGTCACTTCTAATTTTGACCACTGTACAGTTCAATTCATTCTGAATTTGCTTAACAAAACTATAGAAGACACTAGGTGTTTCAGATTTCTGCTTTAAGAAGAACACCCAGGAAAACCTTGAGTAGTCATCAACAACTACAAAGGTATAGACCTTCCTACCTAAGCTGTGAACTGGCATTGGACCAAATAGATCCATATGCAAGAGGTATAAACACCTCACAGCATCTTTGTTGTCTAAGCTTCTAAAGGTGGATTTAGTCTGCTTGCCCTTTTGACAAGCTGAGCAAATGCCATCTTTGACACACTTAACTTGAGGACCATTCCTCACTAACTCTTTGCTAAAGAGTTTGCTAATAGTCTTGTAGTTAAGATGAGCTAGCCTCTTGTGCCACTTGACACAATGAGAGATTGTCTCATCAGCTACAAGACAGACAGGAGAACCATTGTTCTCAATCATAATGTCTAAACAATAGACATTTCTCTTTCTATATCCTGTCAAAATGATCTCTTGATCACTTGACCTCTTGATATGACAACCATTTTTAACAAATGAGATGTCATACCCTACATCACTTAACTGACTTATACTAATGAGGTTGTGTTTCAACCCTTTAACATAAGCCACTTGAGTAATGGTAACAAGGTTTGAAGAGATGTTACCAAACCCTTTGATGATTCCTTTTTCAGAACCACCAAAGGTCACTTTAGGACCATTTTTGATTGGAATGTAGTCCTTCAGTAGTCCCCTTGTTCCAGTCATATGTCTGGAACATCCACTATCCAAGTACCATGTTGGGGTATGGCCACTTGGATTCACCTGCAAAACAAATTAATGAACCTTAGAACCCAAAGTAAACTTGGGTCCTTGGTGATTGTTAGTTTGCAATTTGACATAGCTACCTGCTAGCTTTCCACCAGGTAACTTGCTACTCAACTTGGCACTGGCATTGTGCCAACAATCCAAGGCAAAGTGGCCAACCTTGCCACAACACCAGCATTCAAACTTGTTGTACCTTTGCTTAGGTACAACCTTTTGCTGTTTTGACTACAGCAGGCTTGTTGAATGTTGGGGCTTTGCCCTTGGACTTGGACTGATCCTGAACAGTCCTAGCTGGTTTAATAAAACCCAATCCAGCCTTTCCTTTATGATGAACAAATTCATCAATCAAGGGTAGCACTGATTTAGGTTTTGAAAACCTAGCAACTAGCTCTCTTTCCTTCTGGAGATTGATCTCCAGTAACTTAATTTGATCATTTTTATAAGTGATAGTTCCCATCTGAATCACAGTAATGTGTTTCAGCCTGGCTACCTCATTGAGCTTTTGATCAAATTCCTTCTCAAAGTCTGTTGCAGCTGCCTTTAGATCAGCAATTTCCTTTGCCTGACTTTTGGCAAGGGACTTGCTTTTCTTATAGGCTTGCAACAGTACTTTATATTCATCTAGGAGCTGATGAATATCTCCCTCAGATTCAGAAACACTTCCATCACTTGATGAAGATGAATCTGACTCTGAACTAGAACTGAAATCTGAACTTTGAGTTGGACTTTGTACCTGACTAGGTCCTGGCTGCTCCAGAATTTTGGTACTTTCAGTCAATGCCATCAGTCCTTGGCACTGACACTCTTCTTGTTCACAGATTGATTCCATGATCTGCATAAACTCCTCTTCTTCTTCAGCAAATAGCCCTATGTAGGCTTCAGCATCTGTCTCAGTGTCTGAAGAAGAAATGTCTGAAAGAGTCTTCTCATTCTTTGCAACAAAGGACTTCTCCTTCTTTCCTTTGAATTGAGTCTTCTTTTTGTCACTGGATTCTTTTCTTCTTTCAGGACAATCTGCAATAACATGCCCCTGTCTATTGCAGCAGTAACATACTATCTTAGACCCAGTTGCCTTGCTAGTCTTTGTCTTTTTCTTGTCCTTCTTTGAAGGCTTCTTCTCCTGATACTGAACTTCTTTCCCTTTGGAAAATGAAGGTCTGGACCTCCACTGTTTCTTCTTCAGAAATTTCTGAAAATGTCTGGTGAATGCAGCAAAGTCTTCATCACTTTCACTGCTTGTAGACTTTGTGCTAACAGACTCATCTGATTCTGATTCAACTACCTCTGGGGGAGGAGTTGATGACTTAGTCCTTCCCTTTCTAGGTACTTCTGACTTGAAGGCAACAGTCCTTTCCCTGTGCTCAGTCCTTGTTGACTTTTCCTCCTCTTTTCTCACAGACAACTGCATTTCATAAGATAACAATTTGCCAAACAGTGTGGGAGGAGGAATTTCTCCCAACTTTGCCATTTCCCTTATGGCACAGATCTTGGTGTCCCAATCTTTGGTTAGGGACCTTAAGAACTTATCATTCAATTCATAGTTTGTGAACTCTCTTCCATAGGACATGAGTTCATTAACAATTCTGTAGAACTTTTGTAGCATTCAGTGATGCTATCTCCTCTTCCTTGCCTAAAGCTCTCATACTCTTGATTAAGCAAGGACTTCCTATCTTGCCTAACTTCTTCAGAACCTTCCATATAGACAATGAGGGTATCCCACATTTCTTTGCTGTTTTACAGTGAATTAGGTTCTGAAAAGTTGCATCATCAATGACACTTACTATTATGTTTTGTGCCCTTTTGTCCATAGTGGCTAGGACAATTTCATCCTTGGTCATCTCAGAGAAATCCTTTGGAGTCCTCTGATTTGCATCCAATACTGAGATCTTCATGGGCACATATGACCCTCTTTGACTGTGATGTAGATTCTAGGGTCAGAGGCTTCCATGAATAGCCTTACCCTTTCTTTCCAGATTCCAAAAATCTCTTTTCTGCATATGGGCAGTTTCATTGAACCCAATTCCTTGTGATTCTCTGAAGAACCCATGTTTCTTGATTTTCTTGAAACTGTGTTCTGACTTATCCTAAATCTGCCAAACTGGATCTCCTCAGACAGTTAGTCCTTTTTGAGGAACCTCCTCTGATACCACTTGAAAGATATGGTACCTAAACACCTAGAGGGGGGGGGGTGAATAGGTGACCTAAACCTTTTTAAAACTTTGTTGGCAGCACAACAGTTATTTCACAGATTACTACAGCTAACAGCAATTACAGAAAACAAACAGTCAATCCACAGCACAGCTCAGCACACCACAGCAGACACACTAATTTATAGTGGTTCCCCAATCTTTGGGTACATCCACTTTCCCCCTTCGCCTATCTAGCAGTGTACTAGATTCGGCCAAACTTCTCCACTATCTCAGAACCCAACTAGGTTCCTACACCTCAGGCCCAAAGCCTTACACTCAGCCACTAAGGCCTACACTCAGCCACCCAGGCCTACACTCAGCCAATTAAGGCCTACACTCAGAGTTCTTCAACTCCTACACTCAGGCAATCAAGCCCTACCCTCAGCCTTTATAATATAGGCTTACAATTCTCTCAGATCCAATGGATCCTACAAGTTAAAATAGAAATACAATAGCTAACTCTACAACTCAGAAAATAAGAGAGGAGTTGAGAGTTTCTTGAAGAGTTCTGGGAAGAACTCAGTTAGATCCAAACTGACTTAGCTTCCTTCAAAGCTTCTTGAGTTAGAACTGAATTAGTCTGAATCTTCTGCAGTTGTTCCTTGACCTCTGCTTCTTGAGATCCAGTTGTTTCTGAATCCTTCTTCTCAGCCTTAGTTCCAAAGACTGAATTCTTGATTTGGAGCTCTCTCTCTCCAACTTCTTAGATCTGCAGTTGGACTGACAGATCTTCTTGTGTTGATCCTCTGTGTATCACTTCTTGATTTAATCTGATCAACTACTTTAAGTATTCTCTCAAGCTGTAACTCTTGTTTCTCAATCACAACAACTGTTTCTGTAAACTATGGATGCCTATTTATAGGCTTCCTTCATGGTAACCGGCTGGTCCGGTTCATAACAAACTTCTGATTTCTCTGACAGTTGCTGTAGACCGGCTGGATCGGCAGCTGTCATGTCAACCAGTCACTTCTTGAAATTCCCTAACTGTCAGATAGTGTCGAGACTTTCTGTTCTTAAGTGTCGACACTTATAGGCCAAGTGTCGACACATGTTGTGTAAGTGTCGACACAAGTTTTCAAGGTGTCGACACAATTCCTTGTATGTCTCGACACAGATTCTTCTGCATGTGTCGACACTGAAATTGAGTGTCGACACAAATACTTGTACTTCATTCTTTAACTGTATTCTTCTAAGTGTCGACACATGTTCTTTGTGTCGACACATCTTCATGTGTTGAAACTGTCAAGTGTCGACACTGCTTCTTGGTGTCGACACAAGTCTTCACTTTTTGTTTCTTCAGCTGAGTGTCGACACATTCTTTTAGTGTCGACACTTGTACTTAGAATATTTTGTAACTTTTCTGTTCTTTGCTAAGTGTCGACACAGCTCCTTGTGTCGACACTTTCTTCAAGTGTAGAGTCTTCAATTAAGTGTCGACACATTGTGCTGAGTGTCGACACTTTCTTCAAGTGTTGACTCTCCTGGTTGTGTGTCGACACATTGTGCTGAGTGTCGACACTTTCTTCAAATACTGACTCTGCAGCATAGTGTCGACACATTGTGTTGAGTGTCGACACTTACTTCAAATACTGACTCTTCAGCATAGTGTCGACACATTGTGTTGAGTGTCGACACTTACTTCAAATACTGACTCTTCAGCATAGTGTCGACACATTGTGTTGAGTGTCGACACTTTTACTTAGACTCTGCAGACTTTTGCTGAGTGTCGACACAGCTCCAAGTGTCGACACTTTCTGGTGTAGACTTAGCTCTTCTAGGTGTCGACACTTCTGCTAAGTGTCGACACAGCTTTTCTGCATACTTCTTCACTGAGTGTCGACACAGCTCCAAGTGTCGACACTTTCTGTCTGGTGTTGACTCTTCATTCCAGGTGTCGACACAATGACTCCAAGTGTCGACACTGCTTGTCTGGGTGTCGACACAAGCTTTCTCAAGTGTCGACACTTTTCCTCTGGGTGTCGACACATGGACTTAGAAACTTTTAGCTTCAGTCCAGTGTATACCTAACCTGCACAAGTAACTCAAACAAACATCAAATACATTATGATGCATATCATTGAGTTAGAGAAGGCTTCTTCAAATCAGGTACATTTGACCAATGTACCCAACATATATATACATATATCTTATCTTAAAATATTATGACTTTCATTTGATATATTTCCTAGCATATATTTTTAATACATTTATGACAAAAAAAGTAAAAATTTAAACTTGTAATTTATTAAATCATTTGAGATCAATTCTAAAGTTTACTTTTATGTTGTGAATAATTATTTATCACCATGTCAACTTGATTAAAACTCAAAGTTCATAGTAAACCTTGATAATTTATTATTTATGTGATAATATATTTGTTTTATTTGACATGAACTAGAAGATTGAGCTATGATATTTTTAATTTTTATGCAAATATTTGATATAAGTATAACATTGATTATTTTTATTTTCCTAGCATTGTTATTATAAATATTATTATTATTATATATAAGTTTCATATTTATTAAGTTGTATGGTTCAACCCCGATTGATCCGGTTAGACCAGTTCAACCTTGAACCTTTCCAGCCACCAATTAGATGTCCGGTCCAGTTTTCAAAATGTTGGCGACAGTGGATTCTACAAGCAACCACTATTTTGTCACAAAAGTTCAGTTGCAAATAACTCTTGCTCGACCGAGGGTGTCAGTCACTTCTCTTTGGGGACGCAATCATGAAATCAGAGCATGCATCTTTGTCTTCCTCCTGTGTTAAGTGAGTGGGTTTTACTCCATATGTTTATCCATCTGTCGAAGATTGCTTCAATCTCATCGAAGATAATCAATTTCATAGACCCTCTTTTTTTCTGAAACCAACTAATCATCTTTGATTTGTGAAGCACGGGTACCAGTACACTGTACGGGTATCGGTACGCGGTACGACAAAATTATAAAATAGCACGGTACAGGTATGTTTGGGTATGTGATTTTTTTTTTAAAATACATATAATAAGTTAATTCGCAGCAAAAATATATTCAATGAATGTTATTAGTTATCACCATACATGCACAAGATTGCCCACATAAACAAAAAAAATAGACTAATCTAAGGAATGATGAAAGTGAGAATTATACTAAAAATATCCTCTAGAAACACACAGTAAAAGAAATCCATCCAAAAGAAGATATATGACATACATAGTTCAACAGACACAAAAGAAATCCAATGAAGATATAGGACATACATAGTTCAACAAAACAAATAAAAGTGCTATAATGATTGAAGTTCTTGAATTTCAAGGTCATCATTTTCTTCATCGTTAAATAATATTGCTTCCATCTCTGGCTCATCAAGCGATAGGTTAGCAACTTCAAGAATACCAACACCCTCCATAGAATCAAATGCATATCCACTAATGTCTCATAGTTTGGTGTCTCCTTTAGTATAAAGTGGCGTCTTCCTTGAAAGAAGACGAATATTAGAATGCACAAAGATTAAATCTCCACATCGTTGTTGTGTCATCTTATTTCTCCTCATGGAATGAATGAAAGAGTAAGCGCTCCAATTCCTTTCACAACATGAAGATGAACACGGTTGACTAAGCAGTTTTAGGGCTAATGATTGTAGCATAGGTGTTGAAGCCCCATGAGCTAACCACCAAACTATTGGCTCCATTGCACCTCTATCAATCATTGAGTACACATCCCCAAAATGTTCTAGACATCCAGAAAATTTAGCATACTCAATATTAACTAGCCTCCTTTCATCTTGATTCGGACAATACTTCTTAAAGCACTTTATTCGCATAGAGTGAAGGGGGCGCCGACGAGCGTGAGGCGAGAATAAGGAAGAGCCGACTGTCGTGAGGTGAGAAGCAGGCGCCGAAGGAGGAGGATTCCAGTGTCTGCTCCCTGTCGCTGGCTTATGGCGAGGATGCGCGGCGCAGCTCTCCGTTCTCGCGGCTCTTGAAATTTCAATTTCGATCGATAATTTGCCCTAGTGAGGAGGCTCCGTGAATAAGCGCTATTTTTTTGGACCGGGCAGTGAACCGGGTTGTATTGGGCCGAACCGGGAAGTACTCAGAAGTACCGGGCCGCACCAAAAAACAGTATAAGTACCGGGTGCGTATTTTGCTTTACCGGGGCGTACCGAGCCGTACCAGTACCCATAAAAGTACCGGGTACGTGTACGGGACATTTTTTGGAGTACCCGTGCTTCATAGCTAATCATGTTGACGATCTCTTAGTCGAAGCTAGCTTGTCTCGTTAACAACCCCTTCGCTGAAGCCAACCAATCCAGTGAGGCTTGTTCTTTCATATTGAAGCACGCCTATTCTCAAGTCCAGTCTAGGATCTCTTCGTCAAAGCTAGCCAGACCTTTCCTCGGACGTTGAAGTTGCCACATCCTCTTTTGTCGAAGTCAGCCTGTCATGCATGGCGTCGAAGTTGGCCAATTGTCCTCCATCTCTGATCATTGTTGAATTAGTAGAGAAAGAGAATCATTCCTTCATATTCCCTAACAAAACTTGTCACTTGCCTCAACATCCCATGCTACAGTGCGATGCGTTTTCTTTATAGTTACGCTTCATTTGGTACGGCGGTGGCGTTTGCTCCCGGCTGGTCAACATGGAGAGTTGGAACCGGAGAGGGGGAGGCGGGGTTGGAAAAGCGGCGTTTGAGGGGCTTTTTCTTCTTGCGGCGGGTGCAAACGGAGCAAACGCCGCCGGTGTTCCGTTTGTTTACCCGCCATCCGGTGGCGTTTACTCCAAACGCCCGGCGAAAACGCCGAAACAAACGATCCCTTAATCTCTCTATTTATGATGCTTATAGAGTTCTCCATCACTTTATCACAACCGAAGGTTAATGAGCAAACTTATAATTCTTGGTTAGCAGTTGTTTAGTTTTTGTTTATGAGACAAGGGAAAGAACATTTATAGAAGACAGTTGCTATTGATGGTCATTCAACCTGAAAAAAGATGGATGCTCAACTTCTTGCGCTAATGTAACGGTCAATCGATCCTTTACTAATACCTATTTTTCGTGCTTTTCATTCGTAATATTACACCTAGGCTAAGATTAAGAGCCTATACATGTTAGATATTATTTGAACATATGAGGTTATTGGAGACTTCTTCCCACATGCTGGAAAATCTTGGACTTCGCTTCTGAGTTTATAAAACTCCCAAATCCATATGATAACAGCACTAAGTAGGGGCAGAAGAATATGTTGTTGGTGATCATTTTCCTTTATGCTTTTTGGCCTAAGCTGCAGTCATTAAAATTTCAGATCTGATGAGGAGTTTCTATCCAAATTCTTAATGAAATTTATTCCCAAGTAATTCACGTCGCCTCTATGACCACCTCACCCTTTATGTCTGACCCTGACAATATTGCTGACAACGCTTCATCAATAATCAGCTAGATTCCAGTAAGGAGTCATGGTCATGGATTCAACATTGGACATGAATGACATGGTGTTAGACGTGGATGTTTTAAGTGTTGTCATTCTAGCAGGATGGATACACGGAGAAATGGGTTACAATTTCCATTGTTTCCCATTAGGATACTCACACCACGTTTGGCATCTACCATCTTTTCATAGGATACACAGTCAGGAGCAACAATAACCATCTTTGTTGAGGACTACTAACTCTTCCTTCAATGCTCAATTTTCAGAGGAAACCCATTGATGTGGATTACTGATTGTGGGAGAGCCGACCCTTACTCGAACTCGCACGGGTCTACGTTTGCAGGATGCAGAGTTATGATTTTCATATGCACAATCCGAGCCCGTGGTCACATTCAGAACAACGACGAGATATATTTATGTGTTTTATGTTATTTTTTGTAATTTTTATTTCATATATTTCATGCATTGTTGTATTGACGATCTAGGGCGTCCATTGTGGGCCATAAATCTGTAAATAGGAGTCTAGGGCTTAATTTTTAGGCACCACAGATTTTGTCCAGCATTCCGAGCTCTCACAATCGTCCCAGGTTGTGGATTTCGTTGATACTTGGTACCAAAATCAATGTGACTACTTTCACTAACTACCTCACTCATCATAACTACCTCCACCACTTAATAACCACCAATTAATCGCTCAACAACTGCTTCTAATCACTGTTTTTTCATCCTTCCTACTGTAATAACCCATCTTCCCTGCTCGTCCCGTAAGCACCCACTCCCTAAGCCACAATCATCTGCTCCCTTACACGAAGTACTACCTTCAAACATCCAATATCCAAAGAACCCACAATCAGCCTCCCTATTTTCTCTCAACTGCCCTCTACTTCCAATTGCCAGCATTCCACAGCTTCAATCCATGATACCATCTCAAGGCACACGACCCCCCACATCCCAACTTCTGTACCAATCTCCAGGATATTCCCCACCAACCCACTATCTATTCCAAGGCAAAGCTCCTAGAAAGACTCCTACTGTACCAATTTCCACCAATTCACATCCCACTACTTGCAATTTGAGAGACCACCTCTGGCCCTTCACAAAAAATCCAAACATCCCTTGAAATATGTATGGAATCGTTTGCATAATTGCTGTCCAATCCAAAATCAGCCACTATTCATGTTCTCCAAACTCCTATGTTTTTATGCAAGTTCAGTTATGAAGCTGATATCTCTTATTATTTGAGGAAAGAACATATAGTTATGAATGCCAATTTGTATGTGTTTACTCATGAATCGTCCTACTTTTGTTTTATTTATTCTCTTAGAATTTAATTGAAATACACTAAGTCTTATTTTAACATGAAATTACTTGCTTATGTATTGTTTTAATTGCAATTGTGATTTCTTGTGGATACTTCTGTTCATTTTAGCACTTGTAGTAATGATTTGTCTGATATACTTGCTTGTGCTTCTCATCATCCTAGAGCTCAACGGCATTTCACTAACATCAATTAACTAGTGTTTTCTTAGGTCACACTCACCACAGTCACATTCACTACATTCATCCTCCATCACCCATCCTTGTCCATTATCTTCGGCCTTCCATACCCAGTCATCGCTATCTTCTCTGACACAAATCCTTGACTCTGGCACATCTGATCATATATCTGATAATGCAACCTTTTTTTTAACCTCATAAATAAACTTCTTTCACTATTAATATTACTATTGTTGATTCAGTTGTTTCTCCAATACAATACATTGGCACTGTTAACCCTATTCCCGATACTATCTCTAACACTACACTTTTTTTTGTTCCAAACTTTACTTCCAACTTATTCTAAATCATAACTGTCTTTTAATATTCACCACTTCCTCTGTTTACATTTATGATCTAAAGAACATAAGAGCGTTTCGTACATGTCATGAATCCAAAGGTGTTTACTACATTTTTTGCGTGTTCTCTTCCAATATTCGCTCTCACTACCACCAACGTATATTTTATTATTGCAAATTCATAGTCAGCCGGGATATCTAGAGCTATTGAGCTTTATGCAAATTTCCTATTAGTTGTTTATTATGTCAAATGGGTAAACATTTATCTTGTCTCATTTTCCGATAGAGTCAATAAATGCTCTTCAGCATCTTTTTCTTTAGTCTATTTTGGATGTATGGGATCCAAGTAGAGTTGCATCAAAATTTAGTTTTCATTATTTTATCATTTTTTTATTACTGATTATTCTAAAATGACATGATATCCTTCTTAAGAATATAGTGATCTATTGAAATAATTTGAGTAAAACATTCTGTTGCTAATTTCTACTGTAGCAACACATTCCTTGATTTCTACCTTCTTGCATCCTCCACTCACTAGATTTCATCTCTGGACTCGTAGTAAAGGATCACATCAACGGAACATAGATTCAAGTAGCGTGCTAGATATTTATGTTAATGAAATTCTCTTGGGATAACCATTGATGATGGTCTCATGTACAGTAATATATATATATATCTTTATTATATAAGGAAACCCCTAATGAGGACATGATGTTACATTTAAATCCAAAAATGCCCTCATAAAAGCGATTTTGGTGGGTTAACTTTGGGGTATTTTGGTCTTTTGACCGGATTATGGCTTAATTAATAGAGACCTGCACTGTTCACCCAACTCAAAATCCCGATACCATCTTCTTCTTCTGCGCAAGTAGGGCAGCTTCTAAGGCGTCATCTCCTCCTCTTCCTGCCCGAGTCATCTCCTCCTCTTCCCGCCCGTCGCAAGACCGTCGCCGTCGCACCTTCCACGCGACATGTCTGTGTGTGTGTACGAGTGACAATGCACGCCCCCCCCCACGCGATAGTACCCAGCCCGCGACGACGCGCTTCTCCCGCCCCCGTGACAGTACCCCAACCACGACAGTTCTTCGACTCGACGACACACCTGCTGCTCTATCCCCCGAATCTTAATACTTTAGTTATTCTTCGATTTTCCATCCAAAACTTGAGTTTCAACCATTCATCCAATAACTGAAACTCAACTCTGTGGGAATATGAAGTCAGAAAGAAAATCATTATAACCTCAATCAGATGAGAAAATCAACCCCATCTTACTTGCAACATAAAAGGTTGATTCTTATTCTTAAAAAGGTTAAGTATTCATCATCCATTTCCCCGAACATGATCAATTGAAGTCTGTGTTGGGAAAAACCCTATTGATTTAACTTAAAAAATTATTCATAAGTGATTTTTACACTAGGATAATTACCCATATTGTATAGTGAGGGCAATTAGATCATAAAAGTCCTAGGAAGTCAGTCAAGTCAAAGTCATGAGAAATGCTAGCTGAAAACAAGAAGAAAATCATCAAAGACAATTATATTTGCGTCGACTAGAAGCCGACGCAACGACGACGAGAAGTCGACGTGACTCTGACTAGATGTCGACGCATCCTCTGAAGTGAAGTCGACGACACCTCAAAACAGAAGCCGATGCATACGTCGATAGGATATCGACGTAACGTTGAGTAACAAATTAAGTCGACAGATTCTTTTTATGAAGCAGATTTCGATGCTCCATCCACTAGAAGTCGAAGCAGCGTCAATATATATATTCAGAAAGGAAATTTCAGAGGATTTTCTAGCATATTTATGAGAAGAGAATAACTATGGAAGTTATTTGAATCTTAGAGAGAAGATTAAACGAAAGATTTCTAACAGAATTTTCAAGAGATTATAAGGGAGAAATTTGAAGATGTTCATGCGATTTATGAAGTCAAAGATAGAAAGAATATATTCTATTCCTTCTGAAGACAATCTCCTAAGAGAAATATTTCAAAAATTCCCTAGAGATTGATATACCAAGATTAAAACAAAAGAATAAACACAGACACACAAAAAGAATACAACACAAAATCAGTCTGATTGTCGTCTATAATAGTTCTCTCTTCTTCTTCTTCCCTACTGCTGCAACAAAACATTCAGAGTTCAATCTGATAGATAGTGGATCTAGAGCATATAATCCTTGCATCTTTTCTCAGCAAAGATTAATCAATCAAGAGGATCTAGAACACTTCGTGCCTGAACAGTCCTCAAATATTTGCTGAAAGAGGACTCATACTTTAAGACAATTCTTCTTCTTCTTCTTATCTTTTACTTCTCATTTTGTAACCGAATAAAGAGTTTTGAGAATCTCTCTTCAAAAGATTCATTCTTGGTTCTGAGAGTCTACTTAACAAAAGACTTAGTCCTTGGTTCAAGATCTTCCTATTAAAAGACTCAGTCTCTGGTTTTGAGAGTTTTCTTATCAAAGACTCAGACACTATGATAGTGTATTGCTATCAAAGTGTTAGAACAGTGGATGTACCTAGATTTTGGGGAACCACTATAGTTTTGCTGTCTTCTGTACTGTGATTTTCTTTGCTATTTTGCTTGTGTGCTTTTACTTTTGTGTGATTATTTTCTGGCTGTGATTCTGTGGATGCTAAACTGAATTTGTCTTAGTCTAGATAATAGTTTTAGAAAATATTTTTAAACCTCAGAGGTTTAAGTCACAACTGTTCACCATTTCAATTGGTATCATAGGTAGATTGATCAAATAAATGTTAACTCCTTGATCACAATGATCAAAACAGTTATAAAACTACACTTAAGAGTGTATAAATCTATTTTCAAAAATGAGTTCTAATAATTTTAAAGGGTTTGCATCAATTAGACCTCCAACGTGTACCTTGGAAAAGTTCACACTCAAAAAATCCAAAATAAAACTATATATAAATTCTATTGATGAAGGAATCTTCAATTATGTACTTTCAGGTCCACCAAGGCTTTGCAAGAAGGATGCTAGTGAAAATGCCACACAAGAGATGATTCCCAGTGATGAATCGACATAATGTGAAAAGAAGATACAAGATTGAGATGACAAGATTATGAATATCTTGGTATCTACAATGTTTGATAACATTTTCTAGAAGGTTGCTGACTGTCATTCAGCTAAGGAAATCTAGAAGTCTCTGTCCAGAATTGTTGATGACAACACTTATGAGAGAAAAGATAAAAGATCACTTCTCATACTCTAATATGAGAACTTTCAGAAGAAGGCTGACAAAAGTGTTGTTGAAATATATGAAAGATTCAACAACATAGTCTGTGAGCTCAGAGGGCTTGACGAAGAGATCTCACTGACTGAGATCAATGATAAGCTACTCAAGTGCTTCCCAAGTACATGGGATTTAAGAATCTGGGTCATCAGAGAATCCAAATGTCATAGAAAAATCACAATTGATACACTGTTAGGCAAGTTGAAGTCCTATGAACTTTTTCTAAAAAGTAGGGCTGAAACTAAAGCAAATGATAATATCTTTACTGCTAGAGAGAAATCCATTGCACTGAAGGCAGATGATGGAGAGCCTTCAACTACCGAAGAAGAGATGTTCAATTTCCTAGTCAGAAGGTTCAAGAGGTGGATAATGACTGAAGGCTCCAAAAAAGTGAAATGAGTGCTACCAAACCAAAGTTTGATAATACTCCTAACAAGGAGCCTATCTGCTTTGTATGTAGAAAACCAGGATATATAGCTCCAGAGTGTCTTGAAGGCCAGCAGAATAAAGCTAATAAGGAGCATAAAAACAGTCCTTCAAGAAAAAGGACAAGAAGGAAGAGGTTTCATAGCAGAAACCTGAAGTGACTCAGATTCTGAGTCAAGTTCTTCATCTGAGAGTGAAGAAGAAGTTGCTACTGAAGAAGCCTATCTGATGCCTTTGGAAGCATTTTCAGAAGATGAAGACGATCAGGGATCTTTTTTAGATGATTTTGATTTTTTTCTAAAGATTTTAAAGAATGTTTTAAAGATTTCTACCAAGATCACTTAGAGGTAAAAAGACATAAAATCACTTGAAAAAGAAATAGAAAAACCAAGAAATGAGAAGCCTGATGAGGAGCAAGTCCATCAGGACAATCAACTTAGAGTTGAAGTAGAAGAATTAAAACAACAAATTCATGAATTAATTTTAGAAAATAAATCCCTGAAAAAAGAGCTAGCAAAGGCAAAAGCCTTTGAAGACTCCCTTAATGGTAGAAGTTAAAAGCTCAAGGATATTTCAGAGATTTTAGAGAATCTCTCTACAAGATTCAAAAATCTAGAGTTGGGTGCTGATCCAACAGACTCAAGAAAAGCTTCCGACAAACCTGCTTGGAAGAATCCTGTAGTTTTTTATCAAAGCTAAGAAAAAACAATCCAACATCATTATAGATGATGATTCTAATAAAATCATAGTATTTAATATGGCTAACTCATCTAACCATTAAGGTATTTAGGGAAAAAACCTGAAAACAAACAGGCTTTAGAATACAACAAACATGAAAATTGGAAGCATGCATCGATTTCAACTCGACGCAATTTGGCAGGTGCGTCGATTTCTAATCGTCGCAAGTATGAAGCTGCGTCAACTTCTTCTCGACATAACTTTATGCCAACGTCAACTTCATATCGACGCAACCAGGCAATTGCACCGATTTTTAGTCGAAGCAACTTCCCAGTTAACAATTATGACAGATCATATATTCAATTGTTTCCTGATAATTACACACCTAAATTTAATCATTGCTTAAAAATTGAACATGATGCTATAAGTTATTGGTTTAATAGACCAACATTCTTCTATCCTAAGGGGTACAATGAAAGGCCTACTTATACCTTCATAACCCCTTATAATGGTAGAATCAATGAGCCCAAGGGTACTTGACTCCCATCTAATGTTTAGTTGCTTGTGCAGGTTAGGGGCTGTCCATCCACAAACCAACTATGATATTTGGGCAGTAGTTGCTCCAGAAATATGACTTGACACAACTGCTGGAACAATATGAGACCAAGAATGACCCTAAGGTAATTTTTGGTGACTCCAAATGTGTTGAAACCAAAAGTTATGATATGATCAAAATTGGAGACATCATTTTCTAAAATAGTTTATGTTCAAGGTATTCAACATAATTTTATTAGTATCAGTTAGTTTTGTGATGGTGAATACAAAGTGGTATTCACCCATAACATATGCCAATGGGTCGATTCTAAGTCAGATGCAAATATGCAATGATGTTATCTGGCTATATAAAATACAATGTATATGCGCAATGATGTTATTTGACTTTAGATCTAACTCAAAGGAGCTCTGTCTATTCAATTCAGATATAGACAAAAATGAGCTTTGGTATAGGAGGCTTGGTCATCTAAATCATAAGACCATAATCAAACTAGTTAAGAATAATCTAGTTAGGGACTTACCAAAAGATAAGTATAGAAAAGTAAACCCATGCAGAGCTTGCAAAATGGGTAAACAAATTAAATCATCATTCAAACAAATTGGTAAGATTGATTCATCGAAAAGCCTTTACATGTTACATATGGACCTACTTGGTCCAATCTCCACTCAGAGCTTAGGAGGAATGCCTTTTACCTTAATCATATCCACTCAGATCTTCTCAACATTCATTAAATAGGTTCAATCTGAATTCAACAGTCGTTGTTATGATCAGAAATGACCATGAAACATAGTTTGAAAATCAGTTAATTTGCAAATTCTGTGAGGATGAAGTGATAAGACAAAAGTTTTCAGATCCTAGACCTCCTCAACAAAATATGGTAGCTGAAATGAAAAATAGAATCCTAATTGAATCAGGAAGGACATTACTTGTTGAGTCAAACTTTCCCAAGTCTTTTTGGGCTGAAGCAGTCAACACTGCCAACCATATTTTGAATAGGAGTCTTATCCATAAGACTAATTTAAAGACTACTTATGAGCTCCTGAAAGTAAAGCCACCTATAGTTTCATACTTTAGGATATTTCACTATACTTATTACATATTAAATAATAGAAAAAACATCTTGCCAAATTTGACAAGAATGCTGATGATTGTTTCTTTTTGGGGTATTCATCATCAAGCGAGACATATATGTGCTATAATAAAAGGAATCTCAAAATAGAAGAGTTAATGCATATAGTTTTTAATGAAGCTAACACATTTTTTAAGGAGGAGGAAACTTTTACCAAGAATATTTTGCAGGAAGAAGATCCTGTTGTTGCTGAGTTGGAGCAACCATGCATAAAGGAAAATGGAGAAGGATTATCAAAAGAGCACTATCTTCAGCTGGACACTGCTAAGGTTAATTTTGATAGTGAAGATTCAAATGAAGCTAATGACAACACAGTCAAAGTCTCTCTTCAGAATCAAGTATATGTTACTAAGTTTGAATTTGCTATTGAAGAAGAAACTCATGGAGAGATTGATCTTACACTTGATGCATTTAGAATAAATCATAAGAGAGCAATTCTCAATTATCACCCCCAATCTCAAGTGATAGGAGATATGAATCTTGGAGTTAGAATCAGGAACCAACTGTTAACTCAGACTTTGCTGCAGTGCTTTCTATCCCAATATGAACCCAAGAAGTTTGAGGAAACATACAATAATCTCCACTAGATTGTTGCCATGTACGAAGAACTAACTCAGTTTCAAAGGAACAAGGCCTGGACCCTAGTTGACAGACCTAAAAATTATCTAATCATTCAAACAAAATAAGTAAATAAAAATAAATTGAATTCCAGTGGAGTCATAGTCAAAACAAAGCAAGACTAGTTTCTCAGGGATATAGACAAGGAGAAAGAATAAACTATAACCTGACATTTGCACCAGTAACAAGACTGGAGACAATAATACTATTCCTTACATATGTTGCCTACAAGAAGATTAAAGTTTATCAGATGGATGACAATAGTGCATTCCTCGATGACACTCCAAGAAAAGGTTTATGTAAAAAAACCTTCATGTTTTGTCAATCCATCTTTCCCCTTTCATATTTTCAAATTAGATAAATCACTATATAGTCTAAGGTAAGTTTCAAGAGCTTTGTATGAGATCTTATTCACCTTCCTTTTAAAACACTCATTTGAAAGAGGAAAAGTGGATAAAATACTATTCACAAGAACACATAAAAGTTACTAATAGTTCAAAATAAATGAATGATATTATATTTGACTCAACAGATCCAAGACTTCGTTAAATGTTTGCTTACCTAAATTTTAATGTTTTAAATATCAGATGTCGACAACATATTATATTGAGTTTTTAAATGTCGAATGTCGGAACTCGGAGACATGTCAGAGATATTTTAAAATATCAGATTTTTATGTGTTATAAATAAATTTTTCATTTTATATATATTAACTATAATTATATGTTATAAAAATAGAAAAATAATATAATAAATATATAAAAAATGTGTCATTTATATTACAAAATAAAATTACATAGTATGTAAGATAAAATATTATTAACAAATACAAAATGATACATTGTAAAGTATATTTGATAGCATACAATAATTTTATTTTGATAACAATAAATGTATTGCAAATAAAAAAAATTTAAAAAACAAAATCTCTGCTTAATTATAAATCTTTTCAAAATTATAAATTTATATTAAAAATTTGTAAACAATCAACTAATAAATATATTAAATGTTTTCATTTTGTTGTAATATAAAAAAAAAATTGTGAAACAACTATACAAAATTGATTGAAAAAATAAAATGTTAAAAAATAGAAATAATAAGTTTAATCGATTTAAACATACATAGTATAATATATATGCGATTTAAACATACGTTGCTGGTCTGCTAATATAACATAAAATAAAATAGCGGACGATATATTTAAAAGTCGTGTCGGGCAATATATCGGAAAAAATCGGACATGTCGGTCTATATTTTACAAAAAAACCTAATCTATTTTTTTAGAAAAAAATATCGTTTTGCCCCAAAAAATGACATGTCGGGAGACATGTCGGAGAAGATTTAAAACAATAGAACTAATGCAGTCTAAATTTGAAATGAGTAGCATGAAAAACTACCTTTTTTTTCTTGGTCTCCAATTGAAACAAAGTGATGAAGACATTTTCATATCCTAATCCAAATATAGTAAAGAGCTTATTTAAAAATTTGGGATGAAAAATGTCTCTACTATAAGAACCCTCATGTCTATCAATGCTGTGATTGATAGAGATGAGTCAGATCAATCCATTGACAAAAGACTTATAAAGCAATTATTGACTCTCTCCTTTATTACACAGCCAACAAGCCAGACATAATGTTTGTCGCATGTGTGTGTACTAGATTGCAGGTAGATCCTAAAGAATCACACTTAATTTATGTAAAAAGGATTATGAGATTTTTAAAGGGTGCACCTAAACTTTTCTTGTGGTACCCAACAAAATCTGAATTTGAGTTAGTAGGCTACTCAAATGTAGATAATGCTGGATGCAAGATGGATAGGAAGTGCACTTTGGGAACTTGTCAATTTCTTGGTGCTAGACTGATCTCTCGGTTCAGCACTTTAGTCTCTACTTCCATAGCTGAAGCTGAGTATATAACAGCTGACATTTGTTGCTCACAGATATTGTGATTGCAAAATCACTTAAGTGATTATAATTTTTTTATTAAGAACTTCACAATTTTTTTTGACAACTCTAGAATAATTTCAATTGTCTCAAATCTAGTGCTGCATAGTAGAACAAAACACAAATTATGCATTACTTTCTCAAGAATAATATAAAAAAAGAAAAATCCTCCTTTAATGTGTCAATTGAAGATAAAATGGCTAATATTTTCATAAAGCTACTTGATGAAGTTAAACACAAACACTTCACAATGCATTGAGAATGTTTGATGGTGCACGATAAAACACATTATAACATGTACAAAATATATTTTTTTTATAAAAAATCAATTGTTGGAAAAAACAACTACAACAACAACACTCGAGCCTTTATCCCATCAAGTGGGGTCGGCTATATGGTTCCTTTGTTGCCGTTTCGCCGTGTTTTATCATAATCTCACTAATGCCTAAGTACATCATGTCTTTCGTTATAGTTTTATTCCAAGTCTTTATTGGTCTACCCCTGTCACGTTTAATATGCCTAATGACTCGACTCTCACAATGCCTAAGAAGTGCCTCTAATGGTATCCTTTGTACGCGTCGAAGCTATCTTAGTCGAGATTCTCGAATCTTTTTTGCAATTAGTGCTACTCCTGTCTTATCCCTGATCTATTCATTCCTAATTTTATCCCGTCTAGTGTGTCCACACATCGACCTGAGCATTCCCATCTCCACAACTCACATTTTTTGCTAATGTACACAATTCACTGCCCAACACTTAGAACCATAGAGCATCGCTAGTCTAATTACAGTACGGTAAAACTTGCCCTTAAGTTTTAATGGTACTTTACGATCACATAAGATCCCTGACGCGCCTCTCCACTTCAACCAACCCGCTTGAATTCTATCATATCTTTATCAATACCTCAATCGTTTTGAACTCTCGATCCAAGATATTTAAAGCAATTACTACGAGAAATATCTTGATCACCTAACTTAATAACGAGGTCATCCGTCCTTCTTGCACATCTAAATTTAAGCTCCGTTTTTGTCCTGCTCAACCTAAAACCCTTCTTTTCTAAAGTGTCTCGCCAAGATTCAAGTTGTGTTTACATCCTTGTGCGTCTTATCGACCAAAACGATATCATCCGCGAACAATAAACACCAAGGTATTACTTGTTGGATATGTCCTGTGAGCTCATCTAAGATAAGGGTAAAGAGAGATGGGTTTCAAGCTGAACCTTGATATAAGCCAACAATGATAGAGAATTCCTGTGTTAATCCTCCTGATGTCCTCACCTTTGTCACTGAATTTGTATACATATCTTTGATTATGTCAATGTATGATACATTTACGCATTACTTTTCTAAGACTCTACTTAAGATGCCTCTTGGAACTCTATCATAAGCCATCTCAAGATCGATAAATAACATATTCCAAGTTTATTTTCTTTCTCTGTAGTTATCAATGAGTCTCCTCAAGAGATGGATAACTTCCTTGGTTGACTGCCCTGACATGAATCCAAATTGATTCTCTGAGATATTAGTCTCCCATCTTACTCTTCTTTCTATTACCCGTTCTCATAGTTTCTTGACATGACCCGTCAATTTAATTGATTTGTAATTAACACAATTTTGTATATCTCCGTTGTTCTTATACAAAGATACCAAGATACTTTCTCTCCATTGGCCTGACATCATTTTCGACTTTAGTATTTTATTGAAAAAACATGTAAGCTACAAAATTTTTTCATTCCCTAGACATTTCCATACTTCGATGGGTATATTGTCTGACCCAATTGTCTATTCATTTTTCATCCTTTTAGAGTATCATTTATCTCTGATACTTGAATTTTATGATAAAACGTTATGTTTATATACTACTCTGATTTACTTAATTTTTCGAAGTTCAATTTATTGTCTTTTGTTTTATTATAGAGTTGATAACAATATTTTTTCCATCGCTTTTTAGTATCCACATCATTCGTCAAAACTGTATCTGTTTCATCTTTTATTCATTTTATTTGGCTTAAATCTCTTGTCTTTCTTTATTTAGCTCGAGAAATTTATATATGCCACATTATCTTTGGTAGTTAGTTGCTTATAAAATTATTCATAAGATTGACGTTTTGCTTTACTTACTACATGTTTAGCTTCTTTTTTGACGATTTTATATTGATGTGTCCGATATTTACATGGTTTTTTGGACTCATTTGAGCTCGATTTCACTCACTTGCACTTCACTTTTTGTTTGTTATTGCTATTATTCTACTTGTTCACATTTCCTCACGAAGCCCACCGTTTTGGCCCATTGCGGTGTGCAATTGCGCACTATATTGTTGGGGGTAAGCACATGGTGCTCCCCATATCTTTTTGTGTTATTTTCTCTGTTTATGTGTGTTGGAGGTGTGCTCCATGCTGTGTTGTTGCTGTTCAAGTGGGCAGATCTCCAATGCTGCTAATTTCTTTCTTATAGCAATCGCACAGTCGTGCGTCTTCTTCACACACGATTGATGCAACGTTGCGATCCCTACAGAGCACATATTTGGTGATCTGCCCCAGCTCGTGCGTTTTGTTCTCACACGGGCTGTTTTGCCCGTGCGTGATCAAAATCAAACGAGTTTGTATTTTTGTCTAAAGATTTTATGAAATTATTGTCCGTGCATTTTCTTGACTCACGGTTGGATTCAACCGTGCACAAAGGAAACACACGGTCTGTTCATTTTGGCCTGGTTTTTCAGTGATCCGTCTGTGCCCGTGCGTTTTGTTTTCGCACGGGCTGTTTTGCCTGTGCGTGATAAAAATCACACGGCCTCCTGCTTTTCCAGGGTTGGCGATTTTTGCGCGATAATCTTCGCACGATGCACACACGGTCGTGCATGCCTATTTTTCTGACCGTTCACGATTTAAGCGTAGGATTTCACCCTATTTTGGACACTTCTCTCTTTTTCGCGCCCAGAGCTCTAGTTCCGCCCCATTCCGCTGTTCCACCGCCGCCCACCATCGGGAGATGCGTCGACCTCAATATTCTTGCAAATTCAAGGCTAGGACATCCTCTTGGCCTCCTCCGTTATTTGTGCTTACAATCTCCGTTTCAAGGTGATTTTCGCTGCACCCTTGAAGTTCTCCGGCGAGATCGTCGCCGAAGGTGATTGACGAAGAATACGGCTCATTGGAAGGTGGTGACAACACTTCTTTACCCCAGACGACAATTGAAGACCAAGCATGAACGAGGATTGACAACCGTCCGATTCCGGCCGCGAATCTTCGACGAGTCTTCATGCTTTGATTGTAATCTTACCTCCTCGTTGTTGTAATTATTTCCTTGAATGTTTGATTGTTTGAATGATGTTTTGCATAACCCTAATTTGCTTTAATGCTATTTTCATGTTTATGTGAAATGATTTGTGGTTTATGTGAAGTGATGAGCTCCTCCATCCAATAATTTTCTTCCCGCCGTCGTGTGAGTTGCCACACTAGTAATTGCTAGTGTCGTGCGTTGCGAAGAACTGCTTTTGACACTCATTTTGCCTTTGTAAACCATTCATCCTCTTGCCTTCTCACCCATCTGCCTTTGTGAGTTGCCGCACTAGTAATTGCAAGGAGCTCTAGGTACTGACCTTAGGTATTATACTGCCTATCATCCTCAAACAAATGGTCAGACGGAGAGAGTGAATCAGATCTTGGAGGATATGATTAGATGCTATATTCTGGATCATGGTGGGGCTTGGATAAACGCCTCAGATTGATGGAGTTCGCGTACAATAAAAATTATCAGGAGAGTTTGCAGATGACGCCGTTTGAAGATTTATATGGAAGACGTTGTCGAACTCCCCTGTTTTGGGCAGAAGTTGGTGAGAAGCCTTTGCTCGGTCCGGAAGCGCTGGAGAATATGAGAATTTCAGTGACGCATATTCGTGAAAAATTGAGGTTAGCTCAGGAGCGATACGAGAAGTATGCAAATCAGTGCAGAGTTGATCTGGAATTTGCAGCTGGGGATATGGTGTTTCTGAAGGTCTCTCCGATGCCAGGTGTTAAGAGATTTGGAAGGAACCATAAGCTAGATCCCATGTATGTGGGACCTTTTCAGATTCTAGAGCGCATCAGAGTTTCTGCCTATAGATTGGAATTGTTTGACTTTTTCCCGGGTGTTCACGACGTGTTCCACGTAAGCCAATTGAGAAAGTATGTTCGTAGTGATCGACATGTCCTTGACTCCGTGCCCCAGTTGCAGCTTAATCTCTCGTATGTCGAAGAGCCTGTCCGTATTCTGGAGACGCAAGATCGTGTGTTAAGAAAGAAAACAATTCCGATGATTAAGGTTCTCTGGCGAAATCAGGATGCTATAGGTGCAACTTGGGAATTGGAATCCGCAATAAGAGAATCTCATCCTCAGCTGTTCTCCTAGTCTACCCCGGTTAGTATTCTTGTTTAATGAATTCTTCTGTCGTGTCTCTCCCTATGCCCTCTTGTTTCGTTTAGTGTTCCAAGTTCCGGGACGAAACTTCTTTTTTGGAGGGGTGACCGTAACGCCCCTGATTTTCCGGCAATTATTTAATCCTCTTGTTGACGTCATAATGATGTAAGGGACGTTACATTAGCGTGGAGTTGACGGCGCGTCGCCGTTAGTGCGTTTTCGCATCTATTCGATCGAGTCAGCCAAATTCGTGAATTCTTGCCGAAAATGGAAAATTTCACATTAGAAAATTAAATTAATTAATTTTTGACATGCTCGTCAAATTTCGTCACTATCTGAGCGATATTCGAGTCTCGGCGAATTTCCGAAGTTTGTACAATTTATGTTCGCCGTAAACTTTGAAAAATTATATCTCAAGAACGACTCATCGGATTTTGGCTCCGTTTTCGCCGTTGTGTTCGTAGCGTCAGTGTTTGCCTACGGTGCGAATTTCGTTTAATTCGACGCGCGTTTGAGCCTCCGTTTTGATCTCGTTTTTCCTTATTCCAAAGTATATAAATATGATTATTTTAATATTAAAGTACTATTCAAAAATGTCATTTACTATTCATTCATAAAGTTTGATCAAAAGAGTAAATTTGCAAAAAATTATTAATTATGCAAATTTGAATTCTCTGTACTCGAGTGATTTCCTGTTCATGCAATTTTTGTCTGAGTTCTCGAGTAATTTATTTCTGCCTCTCGAGTATTGTAATTCTGCCTCTCGAGTAATTTAATTCTGCCTCTCGAGTAATGTAATTCTGTCTCTCGAGTAATTTCGTTTTAGTACTCGAGTAATGCTTTGGTACTCGAGTACTCCTTCCTTGTTCCTGAGTAGTCCGTTACAATTTGCGTTCGGGCGCCTTTTTGAGGGTCAAAACGGTGTCGTATAAAAAATGGTTAACATGAAATTTGTTCGTCTCGACGAGATTTACAACTTTCATGTTAGACACTTTTCGAGTTGAAGCCATCTTAAATTTCTATTTTCATTTTCCGTGCGCCCGCTCTTATAGAATCTGCCTCCTCCTCTTTAGACAAAGGAATTTATAAATATATATATATTTATATATACATATATATCTATATTCATATACTTAAGGTTATATATAGAAAACAACTTCTTCTTCTTCTCATGGCCGAACCAGAGAGCGAAAGTGACGGCATAGTTCTATGTTCGTGAATCTTCCGGTGGCCGCCGACGGAGCTCCGGTGCTAGAAATTTCCAACCGATCATAGATTTGGAAAGCTCTCGTCGAGAGCTACACCATCGTGGTAAAATTTTCCTCATTTCTTCAGTTTTCTTGTTAGGGTTTTTCAGCCATAAACTCTATTTCGACCATTTTTGTTCAGATTTTGACTCCTCCCGTCTTCTTTTGCCCCGATCTGCGACGTGGGGTGATTCAGAGGAATTTTTCTGGTAAAACCGAGGCAAGTGGTGTTCTTGCTCTCCCTCTTGCTCCTTTATTCTAAATTTTTGGCATATTTTGTTGAGTTTGTCATGTTTCAATTACATAAAAATTTGTCCTTAAATTATAATTTTTTTTCCTCTTTTCCTTGAATTGCAACTTGTCTCCCCTAAAACCGTACCCCCAAAATTTTATTCCGTAGAATTGGTAAACAAATTGGTTATCGTGTCGTTTTAACTATTGAGTCATCTTGATCCTTGTAACACCTTGTGCGTTCCGTTATTTTTGATTAAACTTCACTTTGCTTAACCTTGAAATGTCCTTATGTAGTTCACATTATTTGTTGACCGTGAGTCTGTGATGAATAAAAATGAACTCTGCTTGTATAATTATGTAACTAAAGAAACACAGATGAACTGTGCGCGTTCGGGTTTCCCCGCGGCATAGTGCCTTATGGTTGAGTCTGTGCGCGTTGTGGACTTTCATCCCCGGCACATTACCATAGCTTGGTCCGTGCGCGTTGGGGTTTCTCCCTCGGCATGGTGCCTGTTGGCTGAGTTTGTGCGCGTTGTGGACCTTTTTCCCCAACACAATACTCTTTATTGTTGAGCTGATCAGTCTCATTTTTATTGATGAATAACATGAATATTAATGAAAGATGAAAGTTTGAACTACTGATGTTGGTACTTTGTTCTGTCCCGATGATGTGATTAGCCATTCTTGCTCGGCTAGATTTACTGTTTGCTTACTTTTACTCTGCTGCTGACCCTTTTGTTGCAGTCGTTTTACAAATTTCCTTCACTTTGATGTTTGTTTGGTATGCCTTTACTCTTTGCACCATTTGTAACTTGCTTCTGAGGTGTTCTTCTTTTGAATGCCTCAGGATCTGAGCAGTAGCATGTTTAGCTGACCGTGTTGTGCTTCTGGTGCTGCGGGTTGCTGCGGCCGTTTGCTTCCACCTCAGAGCTTTGAGGTAGTTGATTTTGTTTAAACTTGTCAGATTTTACTATGGGTTCGTGTCAGTTGTTGACGCCCATAGTCTTTGACTTTTTTCTGTGTTAGACTACTTGCTGCTTTTACTGCTGTTACTTTTTACCTGTTTATACTTGCTCTCTGGGAAAGATTTATGTTAGTATGCATTTAGTTATTTTAAAATATACAAAACTGCATTCTGGAGTATCGACATGACTTGAGTTTCAACTGCCAAATCTACTACTTTTAAGCGCTAAAAAAGTCCTCTATATATATTAAATGTAGAAGTCACATCATCATTTTAAGATACCAGACCTTCATTCTCATATACGTTAACAAATGAATCAACTCAGTATTTTCCGCCGCGTAAAACATATATATTTTCTCACCTATGAACTATTGATCCACCCGACCGAGGGACACAGTCAGTAACTCTAATAACTTATACGCATTGTTTTTAACTTAATTTCATAAATCTTTTACATGAAGTGTGAGGACGAGTAGCCTGAGCGTCTGCAGTTGTCCGCTGCACGGCATGACATCACGACGCGCATTTTCTCTACTCTGACGTATTTTTGAATACAGAGAAAATGCGGGTTATCACAATTATGACCGAGGTTCACTGCAGCAGGTACTCGGTGCACCCAAGAATTACTAAGATGACGACCGACCTGAAGAGGACGATGTACTGGCCGGGTATGAAGAGGGATATCACATACTTCGTGACTCATTGCGAGGCTTGTCAGTTAGTGAAGGCCGAGTGTAAGAGTCCGGCCGGATTGTTGCAGCCGCTTCCGGTGCCGGAGTGGAAGATCGACGACATCACCATGGATTTCATACATGGTCTTCCTCGGTCACATGCGGGGAACGACTCGGTTGGGTAATCGTCGATCGATTGACGATGGTGGCCAGATTTTTGTCGATCAGGAAGGACGCTCCGGTGGGTGACTTGGTGCGGAGGTTTTTGGAGCAGTTCGTCCGATACCATGGAGTGCCGAGGGCGATAGTGTCCGATCGTGATGGACGATTTACGTCTAAGGAATGGGGGTCGGTCCAGGCTTATTTGGGGACCCGGTTGACATTTAGTACCACCTTCCACCCTCAGACGGATGGGCAGACAAAGCGCAGCAATCAGACATTGGAGGATTTGTTGCGTCTTTGCATACTGGATCGCGGAGAGCCATGGGAGTGACAGCTACCGTTGATCGAATTCCCGTACAACAACAGCCACCAGTCCAGCATCGGCATGACCCCTTATGAGGCTTTGTACGGGCGGAGATGCAGTACTCCTTTGTCTTGGATTCAGGATGTGGATTCGAAGGCACTTGGCTCGGAGTTCGTCGAGGATACAGATGCTCATGTGCGGTTGATTCGAGACAGGATGTTGGAGGCCCAGAGTAGATAGACCAAGTATTACGATGCTCGACATCGTCAGGTAGAGTTTCAGGTAGGAGACCGGGTGTTTCTGAAGATACGACCGATGCATAGAGTCTCGCGGGTGCGTGGTTAGAAGAAGCTCACTACAAGATACATGGGGTCTTACAGGATCCTGGAACGGATCAGTCCCTTGGCTTACAGACTGGAGCTGCCGCCAGAGCTAGCGGGTTTGCACGATGTCTTCCACGTCTCCTCCCTCAGGAGAGCTCTACTTCAGCCGGAGCAGCAGATTACGACTACAGATGGGCCTATAGCTTCTGATCGATCGGTGCACCTGGAGCCGATTCAGATAGGCGATACTGGGATGCGGGTTTTGCGGCGCAAGAAAGTTCCGCTGGTCAAGGTCTTGTGGAGGAATCATGGACAAGAGGAGCACACGTGGGAGCCGTATGACTTGATGCAACAAAGGTACCCAGAACTTTTCACGTCAGGTATTCCCTTTAACCTCTCGGGTTGTTACACTTTATTTTTCGTACCTGAAACCCCGTAGGTCTAACCTGAATTTCGGGGACAAAATTTTTATTTTTATGTATTGAGATTTGTAACATCCCTCAAATAACTAGACCCTTAGAAGTGGTTTTGTCATGACTAGGTCATGAAAAAACCTTAGTGAGCCCAAGAAGACCAAGTGAACCTAGGAATGAACATGAGATCACCATGGTCTGCAAATAACACTTTCCAATTACCTAACCTTGTGTTTGACTTTAGGGCCTCACCTTGACTCTTTGACCCCACCACAACATCCCTAGCCCTTTAGAAGGTTAATTGGGTCACCAAGAACCCATTGAGGTTAACTAAAAAGGTCAAGTTCACCAAAGTCAACCCTAACACTAAAATATTCAATGTGCCATATCTAGGGCCAGTGGACCTTCCCTTAGCCAATTTGACCCCACTTAAACCTCCCTAACCCTTTAGGAGGTTCATTGGGTCACTAAGGACCCATTTGGGTTAACCCAAGTGGTCAAGTTGACCAAAGTCAACATAAATCCTAAAATAGTCAAAGTGCCCTAAATAAGGACCAAGTGGCCTACAAGGTGTCAAACCAACCCCATCCAAGTCCCCCTAGACTTTAGGGGAGGCCAATGAGTCACCAAGTACACATTGGGGTCAACACAAAAGGTCAAATTGACCTAAGTCAACTCAACCTTAGTTTAGGTCAAATTAACTCAAGTTGAACCAACCTAGCCCAATCCACTTGGGCTAAGCCCAACTAGGGTGGCCCACTAGCCTCATGTGATTTAGAATAGTCCAAAATGCCTCTCATTTTCTGGAAATGGTGACTAGGAGAGAGAAAACTCATTTTCCTTTAATGGAGGAGAGAGGAAGAGAGAGAAAGAGGGCCATTCATGGCTTGGAAGGCCAAAGGGCCTCCTCTCTTCACCTTCAATGACATGATTCATCTCCCCTATCAGTTCTGAGAAGATCAAGAGGTTGACCAGGCTGTACAGGGGCTGGATTCAGTGGGCTCTTCATTGGCCGAAAATCACCTTTAAGGCAATTAATGGCAATTGATGATTGGCCCCTCCTCTCTCCCATTTTACAATCCTAAAAGCATCCCTGGATCCATAGCAATCATTTTCACTCTTTACCTAAAGGAGCCGAGCAAGTTGGTAGTGCTGTTGCAGAACACCGATCGGCGCCACCAACGTCCATGGCAACACGACGATCGACAAGGCAACAACCCTCCACTAAGATCCTCCTCTACTCCTTTCTTCGTGGGCTAGAATCTTAGATCATTTAGGAGAGAAATCGGGCTCAATTGAGCCCGATTGGGATGGAAAAATTTCAGATTTTTCCATGTTCTACTTCACGGGTTCGCCGGAAACCGCCCCTCCGGCGGCCGTGTCGCCGCTGGGCGATAGCCCCCACCTCAACGAAGGTGGTGGTGGCCGGCCAGGGAGGTGGCCGGCAAAAAGCTTTGGAAGTGCTCCAGGTCGGGCAGATCTCGACGGTTGGCTGGAGGAAGAAGACGTAATCGAGGCCGTCTGTTGGATCTGTACAACATAGTATAAATATTATTAAGGTTTTACATTTTTAACCCTTTACTGTGCCCCCTTTAAATTAGATAAATGAGACACTTAGGGGCTAAAATTTAAAAAGTGGCCAACATGAAAATTGTTGCCCTTGAAGTTTACTTTAATTTAAAATTGATCTCAACCCATTTGGGTAAGTGGTTTGACTACAACACTCAAAATGATGCAGCCTATACATATGCTTGACCAGAGACTAAATTGAGTGCCCCCATCAATCCATCCATCCAAATGACTTGAAATTTTGGCTGGGGGTCACTCTTACCTATACCTATAATATATCCAAAAATGGGAATTTTTGGAAAACATTCATAAAGTTTTTTTAGAAATTTAATAAACCTTGCATGAATCATTTAAGGGGTCTAATGACCTCTAAACTCACCAAACTTTTGGTGTCTGTATCTTAGGGTCATGACATGACTATGGTTAAACTTTCAGCCCAATTGGGTTTGATTTGGACAGGTTTTGGTGAGACCAAAGTATGGCCCTTAAGGGGTTAATTTAGGGCAAAGCGTGTTTGGGGCATAGAAGAGCCAATTCTCACCCAAAGGGGTTGAGACTTGGGCCAGAGCTCCATGGTTAGTTTAAACACCCTCCCATGGAGTTTAGGGTAGATTAGAGTGGGTTTGCCCTAGGACCCTAGTTCAAACCCTAAGGTTGAACTTTGTGGGTTTGTGAAGGACATGGTGTGATGTCCATGTATGGACTTGAGGTTTAGTGCATGTAATCCTAGGATGGTAAATAGCCCTAGGAAGGAATTTGGTGACATTTACACTTAGACACACAACTTAAACCAATTAGGGATAATTTAGGCCTATACCTTTTAGAAAAATATTGAAGGGTCATATGATCTTGGATACTTATGAAATTTTGGTAGAAGAGTTTTTATAACAATATGAGTCTGAAAATTATCGTAGGATGTTTGAAAGACATTAGCTCATACTTGTAGTTATAACCTTTATGTTGCCCCTAAGGATGATTTTGATAAAATCATGGTTAGACTAACTTAGAATGTTATGGAACTTAGTCAGTTATGATTTATGATCATATTAAAGCCCTGATAATTTTTGTGTAATTTTTGGATAATATTTTCAGGTACTTCTCTCTTTAATTCTACTTATTGTAATTATCTTGAATTAATTATTTAGGGGCTGATAATTTTATGAAAGTTTGTGAAACTTAGTATTCTGTTATTTTGGCGTCATATGGTGATCGTAATTTTTAGGTGACCATAACTTAAAAAAATCTAGTACTTCATGTTCAAAATTACCCGTGGCCTAATTTTAGAAAAAATTAATAAATGCCAAATTAATTAGGAAAATTATAAGTTTCTGGATTTGAGCTAAATGTGTCATGATAGACCCACAATAATTATCTTAGGGCCTTTAGATGAAAATTTGGAGTACCTCCTGTCATGTGCATCATATAACTTAGATTGATCTGCATTTAGTAAAACTGCGGAAATTGTGATAACATGTGGAATGGATATATGGAGATGTGGTTAATAGTTTACTGATCTTGGAAGAGTGAAAAAAAAGTGAGCTTCATTAGAAGTCATGATGATGAGAGTGTTGGATTGACTTGTGTTAAGAGGTGCTCGGGATCGACGAAAGATCGTCTTTCCTGTAGAGAGAGAGAGTCAAAATGCAGTAGGGTTAGATTAAGTTAACTTAAAATGAGGTTTTTTATGGGTAGATACCAATAATAATAAGTACCTTACGAAATGAAGTTTTGGGCTTCAGCCCATCGTAGTTCCTAGTGCCCTCGAGAACCCTTCACGGGGAATGCCTTGGGTAGTCCAATGTTAACGTAAGTCGTAAGAATATATGTAATGGAAGAGTCATTAAAAATACTGTAGGGTTACGCTTACATTCACACTCCCCGGTATTGTGGGAGTTAGGTTAGGTCTCACGAGTGGTAGGCTCAGTGGTTTTGGTGGTGGGTAGATTAGCCCGGTGTGCCGATGGATCGTTGGATATTTGTGTCAGACAGGTTAGTCCGGGAAGCTTTGGCTCGGTATATATTTGTGACGGATGAGATAGTCCGGGGAGCTTTGGCTCGGTGGGAAATACATTAATGTTGCATGTGTATAAGATATAAGGTGGTGGGTCTTCGGTATTGCAGAGTCGTCGCACCGACACCAATACGTTGACTCGACAAGTGTAATTTAACCCTTAGCTAAATAAAGTCCGGTGCGCCAGCCGACAAGAGTACGCAGGAGCTCCGCTTAGTGCACTAGCGTTGAAGCGTACGATAAGTCTGATTGGTAGTGCTGATACCGGTTTAGAGGTGGGCGAGGCCCAACCCACCGTTTCCGTTTGCCACTACGGAGGTGTCCTGAGAGGTTAGGCTCCAAAAAGGGGGAACTAAAGGTCTGTGTGCACAGAGTCAGGTGTGTGAGTTGCACTTGTATGTTCTTATCATATCATACTTGCATGACATAGCATAATCATTGCATATAATCCTTGACATCTATTGTATAAATTGGTATGAGACTCTTTATACAATAGGGCTTGTAAAACGACCCATTGGTCTATAGGTTTGTATGAGCATTCCTATATGTCATGGTTACTTAGTTTACCTTCTTGTACTTTTACTTGCTCACCTTGTTCATGTGTATACTCATACTGCTTACATCCTATTGCTTGCTTATACATGCTATGTTTATACACTCATGTTAAACTAGTTCTGCCGCCACCTGCTTACTTTTGCTACTCTCCACCTTAAATATCTTCCATTTCCTTCTCCCCGCTCGGTGCCTAGGAGCCGTGGGGAAGGGGTGATGGATGATAACACTTAGTCTTTTAGACTAACGGTCGTTGACCAAATCATTTTAGGGGATCGTGGAGCCGAACTAGGAGATGCAGCCCCAGAGGTTGTTGCTCTTGGAGACGGGACAGTCTAGCACGACAGTTCAGACAACAGGGACAGTGAGTCCCAATCATTAGTAGTTACTATTGATTTGCTTCCGCGATGAGTGACTTGTAGTTAGAATCATGATGTATCAGACAGGAGCCCTTTCTATTTGTACTTGATTTATTGTTACTGTGGACTCTCCCTTCGTGGAGATTTGTTTATATTCATGTGATTTCTGGTGGACCAGCATTGAGTTTCATTTTACTCATGTACTTATACTTTTACTCTTCTCTTCTGCGATCGGTAAGACCGATATGATCAGCGTTTTGTAGTGACGACCTTCCCGGGCGTGTTGGTGTCACCGTAAAGCGACAGTTCTGTGCATAAGAGCCGGTTGGTTTCGCAAAAAAGAGGGTCTTACAGTAGATGAAAAGGTAACCGTGTAGTGTAGCTGTTTGTAGAGAGCAGAAACAGTGAGTAAATTGCACGGAAAGGACAGGGCGTAAAGCGTATCCTCAAGCCGCAGAGTCGGAGTGACACAGACTATACCAGTCCCACATACTGGAGACGGATTACCATACGTAACAAAAACCAGAGGAGACCGGTTATGCTTGTCCAAGCAAGAGAACAAACGAGGATCACCTGTCATGTGATTAGTAACTCCCGAATCAATTAGCCACTTACCCTGAATGACCACATTAGCACTGCCAGAAGAAGAGACAAAGGACGTGGAGTTCCTTGTGGAGTCACCCGCAGACGGCGAAGATGAGGAAATTTACCCCAACAACGATCGACAAGATGTCCCGTCTTGTCACAATGAGAGCAAACAAGACGAGACACACCACACACACCAGAATGACCTCCACAGCCACTAGAATTTCCAGAACGAATCGGATGAGCAAAGATGTCAGGAGGGGGTAGGGAAGTAAGCAGAGGGCACTGAAGAAGAGTGGTAACAACTGCAATACGGGAAACAGTAACATCAAGGGTGGCAGAATCAACTTCGCCAAGAATTTGTTGCCTTATCGTGTCATAAGATTCTGGAAGACGAAGAAGATAACACACAACCAGAAGTTCCTGGAAGTATTTGTGCTGATCAGCTAGATCACCAGAGAACGGACGATGCCGTAGAATCTCCGCGCCAAGATCTTGCACCTCCTGATAAGCAACAACATGAGTCAAATAGGGCAGACAAACAGACTAGAATATAACGTATATATGCGCGAGGTCTGAGCGACTTTAGAATACAAAGCAACAAGATGAGTCCAAGCAACTTTAACCGTCTCATTGTGTCGAATGATAGGTAAGCACTCATCAGAGAGACTATTAACAAGCCACATCCTTTCTAAAACATCATTGACATCCCAATCATCAAAGACAACAAATCCTTGAGCTGGAGGGTCATCAGTGAGATGATGTCGTTTGCATTGAGATCTCAGCAAGAACACAAACGAGACACTCCAGTCTGGATAATTCGGGCCAGTCAGCTTGGAAGCTGTTCCGAGATTGCCAGATGGAGGGGAAATACTATGTGCTGTTTGAGAAGAAGACAAATAAAGTGGAAGAAGAGTACTAGCTATCCGCAATGAAGAAGGCAGTTAAAAAAAAGAATCCGCACGAATAGAAGGAGAGCTCCGCGGGCGGTTAAAAAATCGGAGTCCGCAAAAACCGCAAAAATCGCAAAAGAGCGAAGCGGGTGGTTAAAAAAACTGGAGTTCGCAAGGATCACAAAAGAGCAAGGCGGACGGTTAAAAAACGGGAGTCCGCAAGGAGCACAAAGGAGCAAGGCAGGCGGTTAAAAAATCGGAGTCCGCAAGGATCAGGTGAGCTCTGATACTATGTGAGAAAATCTAAATAATAAGTTTTTTATTCCACAAAAAATTAAGTTACACGGGTATGACCCCCTATTTATAGGGAGAAGAAAAAGAAAGAAAATACAACAGACGATATGAGAATAAAATACAATAAGGAGATATGCGGATAAAAATTTTCAGACCGCAACAACTGAGCGGTTAGACAAGTTGACCGCTCCATACCAATAAACAGTCAGTCTCTACTTCTCATACCGCTGTTGATGATCATAGAAAAACACAAGCGGATAGCCGCCTCTATCCGCCAATCTTCATGAACCCAGCTCGATCATCAGACCGCAACACAAGCGGATTGCAGTCTCTATCCGCAGCTTCAGCTCCTTTATCTGCAGCCTCAGGCCCTCAACTGCTCCTCAGACCGCGACCTCTATCCGCAGTGGCTTGAATCCCCTGTCCGCCAAACCCGTAACAATAGATAGAACAAGCATCCTCGAACTATCAAGGAGGCGTCCTCAAAGATCTCCAGGCTGGCTAGACTCACTCACCAGTCCGCCAGAGGCAGACCATAATACTGCTGGAACCAGTTCACTAACATGACTGCCAAGTCTTCAGAACCACTCTGCTAGAAGACAGTCAGGCCGCCGAGGCCAATCCGCTAAACGCCAGACCGCCTGGACCAAGCCGCCAGACTGGCAAACTGCTAGTCCGCCTGGACCAAGCCGCTAGATCGCCAAACTACCAGACCACCATGACCAAACCGCCAGACCGTAAGGCTTCACAAAATCTAACAAGCTCTTTTGTGAATTTAGTCTGAGAGATGAAGATCCCATCTTCAAAGTGCTTCACTTGGAGTTCTAAGAAGTATTTCAGCTTTCGCATGCTGCTCATTTTAAATTTTCCTTCCATAATTTTAGCAAAATGTTTGCAAAGGTTATCATATATAAATCCAAAAATGATGTCATCTACATAGATTTGCAATAGCAGAATCTTGCCTTTTACTTCTCTTAGGAATAATGTATTCTCTTTTCTCTTGAAAATTTATTTTTAATGAGAAGGTTAGACAAGGTCTCTTTCCAGGCTCTAGGTGCCTATTTGTGAGCATGCAATACTTTCTTTAAATAATATACATAGATAAGGTGAGAGGAATTTACAAAACTTGAAAGTTGTTCTACATATTATTTCCCTTTTAAGTCTTCATTGAGGAAGATAAACTTCATATCCATTTGGTAAACTTTAAATCTTTTGTGAGCTGCATATCGTAGAAACAACCTTATAGCTTCCAACCAGGCCACTGGTGCAAAGTTCTGATCAAAGTATATTCCTTATTCTTGCCTGTACCCCTTTGCAACCATTCATGCTTTATTTTTTATTATTACTCCTTGTTCATCCAGCTTATTTCTGAATACCCAGTTTGTTCTAATGATATTGTGGTTGCGAGGCCCATGGATCAGCTTTCAGACCTTACATCTCTTGAATTGATTCAGTTTCTCTTGCATGGACAAATCCAGGATGGGCCTGAGTTGGCTTCATCAAACTTTTTTAGCTCTACTCGAGAGAGAAAGCTCATGTGGAGCACCTCATTCATTGTACTTCTCCTGGTCTGAACTCCCTTACCAAAGTCACCAATGATTTGACTCTATGGGTGATCCATTAGATGCCTTGTTGCAGTTGGCAGCCTGTCTCCATTTTCTGGTACTTCAAGTCCAGTTTAAGCTTCAACTTGCTTTGTCATTCCAGTATCATCATTTACACCCTTCTTTGGGAAAGCTTCCATCCTTGATCAGTTCATCTGGTGAGGTCAGTTCACCCTTCTCTCTTTGTTCATTCATGGATACCTTTACCGGTCTTTGCTTAATACGTGCAACACTAGAAGAACTATGCCAGCCTATATAGATCAGGATGGTCTCATCAAATACAACATGAATTGATTCTTCTACTAGTTTGGTCTTTTTGTTGAATATCCTGTAAACCTTACTATCCAACAAAAATCCCTTCATAAGGTTTTTCAGCAAATTTAGTTAGATACTGCTTCCTATTGTTTAACATTTAACACTTGCTTCCAAAAATTTTAAAGTAGGATAAGGTTTGTTTTTTGTCTTTCACATGTTCACAAGGAGTCTTATTTTGATTCTTGTTGATTAAGGCCCTGTTCTAAACATGACAAGCTGTGCTGACAACAAGAGTCACTCAGCATAATTCTGCAAGCTTTAATCAGAGTTTTATTCCTTCTCTCTGCAACTCCATTTTATTGTGGAGTTATAGGAGAGAAAAACTCCTGAAAGATTCCTAGATTTTCACAGAACTTGGTCATGATTCCTGATTGAAATTTAGTTCCATGATCACTCCTGATCTTGGCAACAGAATTGCTCATTTCATTCTGAATTTACCTTACAAAGTTAGTGAATATTTCTAGAGCATCTAACTTTTATTTTAGGAAGAATACCCAAGTGAATCTAGAATAATCATCAACAATCATAAATGTGTAGACTTTCCCTCTTAAGTTGTGAATTGTCATCAGACCAAACAAATTCATGTGCAGTAGATACAAACATCTTGTGGAGTCCTTAACCCCAATGAGTTTAAATGAGCCATTTGTTTGTTTGTTCATTTGTCATGCATGACAAGAGCTTTCCTGGACACACTTCCACTTGGGACCAACTCTAACTAGAGTTTCTGATAGAAGCTTATTGATGTTCTTATAGTTGATATAAGCTATCCTCTTGTGCGATTGTACACAGAGAGATGATCTATTCTCAACCATAAGGCATATAGACGAATCCGAGCTAACACATAATAAATTTAAGCAGTAGATATTTCCACTACTGGTGTCAGTTAGTGTGGTCTCTTCAGATCTCTTAATCAGACACTGATCCTTGTGGAAGACAATCACATAGTCAAGATCACATATTGGGCTTATGCTGATCAGATTGTGCTGCAATCCTTCAACAGCTGCCCTTGATATGATGACTATGTCATTGGATATCGTACCGCAGCCTTTGGTTTTTTCTCTATCAGATTCTTCAAAAATAACTTTTGGTCCATCTTCTACTGAGGAATAGTCTGTCGACAGGCTGCTTGTTCCAGTCATGTGCCTGGAACATCCACTGTCTAAATACCAGATAGGAGTTTGATTGGCCTTTGAACTGTCCAGCATAAGAAATTACTTATTCTTAGGTACCCAAGTCTTATTGGGTCCTAGATTCTAATTAGCATTTATACTCTGGTTTAGCTTCTGACCTATTAGAGGTGCATTAAGGAATAACCCAAGCTTAGGTGCTGGCCTGCTGTTAGTGGGTGCTCTTGAGACTATTGGGTTGAACCAACAGTCAATGGCAAAATGCCAATCCTTCCACAATACCAGCACTCATACTTGTTATACCTCCTCTTGGGGCTCACAACAGATATGAGATTATTCTTCCTGTGATCAGGAGGGCTTCTGTGGGGTATTGCATGAGAATATTTGTAGGGCATGCGATGGTGTGCTAGAAGAGACTTTGTCTGCCCAGCCACTGCCTTGCCTTTCGTGGCAGTTCTCCATTCAGAAGCCTTGTCATTGCCCTTGGGGTTGGCCCCAAACACAAAATGACCATGATCCTTCATCCCAATCTCCTCATGAGCTCCCTTGAGGGCACTCTTTCCTTGATGGCACTCTCCCTTATAACACATATCTTAATATCCCACTCTTTATTCAGAGATCTTAATAACTTGTCATTCAACTCATAATTGGTGAAGAACCTTCCATAATTTTTCAGCCCATTCACTATATTAAAAACTTCTCATAACAGTCTGTAATGCTGTCCTTTTCTTGTCTGAATGCTTAATATTCTTGGTTTATTAGGGATTTTCTGTTATCCTTGACTTCTTCTGTCCCTTATATATACACAATCAAAGTCTCCCATATTTCTTTAACAGTCCGACAGTGTCTAAGATTTTGAATTGTGGGGTTATCAATGACACTCACAATGATATTCCTAGCTCTTTTATCCATGATGGTCATGATGATTTCATCCTTAGTCATTTATGAAAGTTTCTTGGGGACTTTCAGATTTGCATCTATGGGTGAGACATTCATTGAGACATAGGATCACTCTTCAATTATAATGTATATTCTTGGGTCTGATGCTTCTATGAAGAGTTTAATCCTTTATTTCTAAATGCCAAAGTTCTACTTCCTACAGATAAGAAGTTTCATGGAGCTCAGTTCTTTATAACTTTCTCCAGAACTTATTGTGCTGTAGATCTTCTCAACTATTGAGGATCTTGTTTAGCTGTTAAGTGTTTTTGAACAACCTCCCTCTGATACCACTTGAAAGTCAACAGTTGCTACTCACCTAGAGGGGGGAGGGGGATAAGTGTTTAAACTTATTTTAAAGCTTTCTTGCTGTTTTCGTAGATTGAGCATAGTAGAAAGATAAAACAACATAATCAAACCATAACAGAACACACTAGGATTTATAGTGGTTCCCTAATTATGAGTTCATCCACTTTTCCCCTTCACCTATGTTGAAACTTGAGGAGACCAGACAGTTTGATTTCTAGTCGCAGCGGTCTGCTAATCTCCTTGTTATGGCGGTTTGGCTCAGCTGTCTGAAGGTTTGCAGCAGCAGCGGTCTGATGGTTAGTCGCAACAGCAGTCTGGGGGTTAACCGCAGCTGCGGTCCGGAGGTTAGCCGCAACAGTGGTCTGGTGGTTAGCCGCAACAGCAGTCTGAAGGTTAGCCGCAACAGCGGTTTGGTGGTTAGCCACATCAGCGGTCAGGAGGTTAGCCGCAATAATGGTCTCGTGGTTAGCCGCAACAACATTCTGGTGGTTAGCCGCAGCAGCGGTATGATGATTAGCCGCTGCAGCAGTCTGGGAGTTAACCGCAGCAACGGTCTGGAAGTTAGCCGCAATAGCAGTCAGGAGGTTAACCGCATCAGCGGTCTGAGAGTTAACCGCAACAACGGTCTGGGTGTTAACCACAGCTACGGTTTGGAAGTTATCTGCCGCAGGAGTTCAGTGACTTCCCTAGTTTTGTATTCTTTGTATAGTATGACGGTTTGACTGTGTTAAACCGCTCTGCCCGCGCGGCTAGTATTTTGTCCCACATCGCTTGTTGTATTCTCTCATCTCCCCCATTTTCTATAAATAAAGGGGTATACTTATTTATTGTTTTTCTTTTTGGAGCCATAAAATTTGCCTTTTATTTTGCTTTTTTTACTTGGTATCAGAGCTAACCGGTCCTTTGCTCATTTTTTGCTCGCGGTTTGTTTTTTTTCTAACCGCTTGCGGTCTTCTTCCTGCCCCGCCCTCCCTTGTTTGTCGCTTTTCATGCGACTTGTTCCTTTGCGGTCTTTTCTGTTCGCGCGGTTTCGCTGGTGCTCGCGCGGCCTTTCTTGCTAGTCGCTCTTCCTTGCTAGCGACTGCTTGTTCGTGCCGGTTGTTTTCTCTACCAGTGCGGTTTACCGTTTCTTTCTATGAACACTCATGCTCTCTTCTTCATCTATTTTATCTCCTCGTTTTACTTCTTCTTTCTCTGCCTCCCGTAATTTGGGTACTGCTTCGAATCTTACTGGTCCCAATTACCATGACTGAAGTGTTTTCTTTATTTTTCTGTTGCGCTCTCAGCGTAAGCGTCATCATTTGACTGATTACTACTCTCCTTCTGGTTCTGCTTCTTTTGATGATTGAGATGCTACTGATGCCTTGGTGCGTACTTGGTTAGCCAATAGTTTGTCTGACGAGTGCCTTCCTGTCATTTGACATGATCCGACGGTCAATGCTATCTGGAATTATCTTGATGCTTTGTACTCAAAGAGAGCACAAATTTCGCGCATTTATACTTTATATGCGGATCTTTTTGCTCGACCCGTCATGACTCCTGCTTCTGCCTATCAGGAGGTTCAGAATCTTGGTGCTGAACTTTTTCAGCATAGACCTTTTTTTGCTGATCTTGTTGAGCAACACAAACACTTTCTGGAGCTTCTTGTTGTTTGCTATTTATTTTGGCTACCTGACTCTTATGATATGATTCGATGACAAATTCTTGGAGAGACGGATACTCCGACTCTGGATGCTACTGCTGCTCGCATTTCCGCTGTTACTATTCTTCTTCAGCGTCCTTTTCTTCTCCCATCTCCTGATGTTGTTGCCCATCCAGCTCCTCATGACACCTCTGGTGGCCGGAGTGGCCGTACTGGTGGTCGTGGTTACTCTAAATATCTTTGCTCTCGTTGTGGCAAAGTTGGTCACTTGGTTGATCGTTGCTGGACCAAACATCCCCACCTTCGTCCTGCTTCATCTGATTCCTCCAAGAAGTCTACTTCTTCTCTTGCTATTTCTGGCGCTGCTCAGTTGACTACTACGGGTAGGTGGCTCATTGATTTTTGTGCTACTAATCATATGACGGAAAATTCTCGACTTTTCTCTTATCTTGACAAGAGTAACCGGTTACCTCCGGTTCTTATTGCTGATGGTTCTCCGTCTCCAGTTTTTGGGTCTGGCACGGTGCATGTTACTCGTTCTCTTCAGCTTCAGGACACTTTTTATGTCCCGAATTTTCCGTACAGCCTCCTTTTTGTCACTGTCCTTTGCAAACAGTTAAATTGTGAAGCTATTTTTATTGCATATACTTGTGTTTTTCAGATTCCTCACTCCAAGGAGACAATTGCTATTGAGAATGAAAGCGACGACTTGTTCTACCTTGATAATGTGTTTGCTTTTTCTGCCTCCTCTTCTTTATTTCAGTGAAATCTTCGACTCGGGCATCCTTCTTCTCGATTCTTTATCAGCTTCTGCCTAATTTACCTTGAGAAGATTCTTCTCTTAATTGTGAGGCTTGTCAATTTGACAAACATCACCGCTCTACTTTTCCCGCTAAACATAGACGCAGTTCTTCTCTTCATTTTGACCTTGTTCATTTGGATGTTTGAGGTCTTGCTCCCCTTCAGACTGTTGGTAGGGGGAGTTTGTATTTTGTTATCTTTATTGATGATTTCTCTCGGTGTACGTGGTTGTATTTGTTACACGAACGCTCTGAATTTTTTTTATATTTTTACTGCGTTTTATAATGAAATTCGTACACAATTTGATACACATTAAAATTCTTCGCACTGATAATGCTAAGGAGTATCTTAGTCATCAGTTCATGCCATTTTGTTTGTATCATGACATTGTCCATCAAACTACTCGTTCTTTCACTTTTTAACAGAATGACGTTGTTGAACGTAAGAATCACTATCATCTAGATGTGTCTCGTAAGCTTCTCACTCATATGCATGCTCCCCGATCTTATTGGGGTCATGCTGTTTTTCTTTCGTGTTTTCTCATTAATCGAGTTCCGTCTTCGGTTCTCAATGGCAAGACCCCATTTTCTGTCCTTTATCTTGATGCGACACCGTTTTCTTTACCTCGTGTCTTTGGATGCATAACGCTTGTTCATTCTCCTTCTTCTGGTCGTGACAAAGTCTCTCCTCGTTCTGTTAAGTGCATCTTTCTGGGCTATTGTCCGACACCGAAAGGATATAGGTGTTATGATCCTGTTCTTCGAAGACAATATGTTTCTGCAGATGCCACTTTCTTTGAGGATGCTCCGTTCTTTTCTCCTCCCTTTGTTCTTCCCTCTTCTAATGATTCTTCTTTTCCTATTGTGTCGGCACCCCTTCCAGAGCCTGCACTTATTTCTTCTCCATCTATTTCCGATTCTCCTATTATCTCTGATTCTTCTACTGAGCCGCTGCCAACAGCTCCTGGGCCAGTGGTCTCTCCTTCAGATGAAACTGATACAGTAGACAGTACAGACTCTTGATCTTCCGATTGCTCTTCGGAAAGGTGTTCGATCATGAACATCCTTTTCGGGATGTGGTCTTTTATGCGCAGCTATCTCCTCTGTCTAAGAGCTTTGCTCTTGCTCTGTCGGCAAATATTATTCCAGCCTCCTATCAAGATGCTCTTGTTATTCCTCATTGAAAGGCTGCTATAGATGAAAAGATGAAAACTCTCATTGAACGGGGTACTTGAACTATTGTTCCTACCCCTCCAGGAGCTGATGTGGTTGACTGTCGTTGGGTCTTTGTTATCAAATTTCTCTCTGATGGTACTGTTGATCGTTACAAAGCCGGACTTTTGCCAAATGATTTACGCAAACCTATGGTGTGGATTTCTTTGATACTTTCTCTTCAGTTGCTAGGATTATACAATTCGTGTTCTTTTTTTGGTGGCTGTCAACAGAGACTAAGAAATGTCTCAGTTGGATGTGAAGAATATATTTCTTTATGATAATTTGCACGAAACAGTCTATAGGGAGCAACCTCCGGGGTATGTTGTTCCGGGGGAGTCTCAGGTCTGTAAACTGCGGAAGCGATCTATGGTCTTAAGCAAATTCTCAGGGCCTGGTTTGAAAAGTTCAACGAATATTTCTGTTATTGGATTTTCTTTTAGTGCTGCAAATCACTCTTTGTTAATTCGCAAAATCTCGGCTGGTCTTGTTATTTTTGCAGTTTTTGTGAATGACATTCTTTTTATAGGGGATGATAGATCAGCCATTGCTCCGATGAGCGCATTCACATAATTCTCTTCAAAACATGAAGGTGACACAAATACGTAACCAGAGGTAGAAGGTATGCAGTCAGAGACAAGAGTTGGGATGATCCGGATATCCATCTCGTCATCCTCATCCAACTGACGAAGGTACTCAGCACAATACTTCAATGCATGATCCGTGCTCCGACAAAATATGCACTGTTTTGTATTATTCTTCGGTCCAAATGGGGCCGGAGATGAATTCAAAAACGGCACATGCGGTGCAAAAGAATAGCCATAGGACTTAGGCACAATGTATGAGGTACCATACGATGTTGTTGCCCGATACACTGAACCTTGTGAACTAGAGCTACTATCTCCCGTTGGGCATCTATCACTAGCATGTGAGACATCTGCGCACCAACGACAACGTATATTAAATCCAGCGCACATTGCATGAAGGTAACCAGGATTATCAAAAAAACACTGTTGTGCACGATACTACACTCAACAAAATACAACTGAGGCAACCTATAATCTAAAAAAGGAAAATTGAATAAACAAATAAATAGGAGAAACTAGAAATATTTACAAGTAATTTTCCCAATAACAGAATCACAACTCCAAATGCATTCCCCGGTAACGACGCCAAAAACTTGCGTTGGATGACAAGTGCACCGGTCGCACAAGTAATATAAAAAGGGAGAATTTCCCCGAGTATCAATCTTTAAGGAATGCAGGTTAGAGCACGCGATTCTATTGTTCAAAAAATTGATCATAAAGATTTAAAATAACAAGGAGCTTTGATTTGGGTTTGAAAAATAAAAACAACAAACTAACTAAACTAATGCATGTCACAATCACCGCTTCGCTTGATGGATGGAGGCCATTCAATCCGCTATGAACTTCTTCGGTAGGAGGATGGGCGAGAAGGCAAATGAATGGAATGGTTCGCACTGCCGGAATTAGGGCCGAGAGCACCTTTTCACTATGCACGGCACTAGCAATTGCTAGTGCGGCCACGCTCACGATGGTGGGATGAAGAAGATGAGATGGAGACGCTCCTTACTCGCATAAACCACAATGCTTTTCACATAGACATGAAAAATAACATTATAACAAATTAAGGTTTAAAGAAATATCATACATACAACCAAATGTTTAAGAAGAAAATCACTACAACAAAGAGGGGGAGAGATTACAACCAAAGTACGAAGACTCGTCAAAGATTCGCGGCCGAAATCAAAGGTTGTCAATCATTGTTCGTGCTTGGGATTCAACTGCCTTTCGGGGTAGAGAAGAACTGTCACCTCATTCTAATGAGCACGTCTTCTTCGTCAGTAACCTTCGGCCACGGTCTCGCTGGAGAACTCCAAGAGTGCAACGAGAAATCCCTTGAAATGGAGCTTGGAAGCATGCGAATGATGGAGGAGGCTAAGAGGATGCCCTAACTTGAAATTTGCACGAAGAACGTTGTCAGAGCCCCTCCCGATGGTGTGTGGCGATGGAGCGGCGGAAGGGGGAGAAATCGGAGCTCTGGGCGCGAAAAATGGAAGATTCCCCCAATAGGGCGAATTCCTGTGGCTTAAATACTGAAAAGTCAGAAAAATAGGCACGCACGGTCGAACACACGACCGTGCATGCATCGTGCGATATTTATCACGCAAAAATTGCCCAACCTGATACAACAATAGGCCGTGTGGTTTTGATCACGCACGGACAAAACAGCCCATCCGAGAACAAAACGCACGGTTCAAGACAGATCACTGAAAAATCTGGTAGACAAACATATCGTACGATTTCCTTCCGCACGGTTGAATCCAACCTTGCGTGAAGAAAATGCACGAACAATAATTTCATAAAATTTTTAGACAAAAAAACGAGGTCGTGCAATTTTGATCACGCATGGACAAAACAACCCGTGCGAGAACAAATCGCACGACCCGGGGCAGATCACCGTTTATGGGCTCTGTAGGCATCGAATAGTCGCGCCAATCGTGCTTGGAGAAAACACAACCGTGCGATTTCTACATGATAAAAATTTGTAGCAATGGAGATCTGCCCCACCTGCATAACAAACAACCCAGCTCGGAGCACATCTCCATCACATACAACCAGAGAATCAACAAAAATGGAATAGGGAGCACCATGTGCTTAACCCCAACAACATAGTGTGCAAATGAACACCACAACGGGCCTAAACAGTGTATTTCGTGTACAAGTGACGAACAAGCGAAATATATGCATTTATGGACTAAAAGTGAAGTACAAGTGAGTGAAATCTTGCCCAGATGAGTCTAAAAAACACTATAAATATCAGACTCATCAGTCGAAGCAATTAGTGAGGACGCCAAAGTTGTGCGGATCAACGCCCTGATGACGGATCGCTGATCAACGACCCAATGACGTAGATGCGGTATCTAGGGCTGCAGATCAACGGACTGGATCAGGACGACGAAGTGGAGGATTAGGCTCTGTAGCCTCGACGCGACGGGTCGGAAGCAGCGGACCCCGAATCGGCGCAGTAACGGAAGTCGAGTATACAACACTGATTGGGCGAACAACAGTGACGGACACGCACAAGCGCGAGCACTAAAGGCAAGTGGGCCGGCAGTGAGTCAGGTCAGACCAACTTGATATATCCCGGAGAGGAATCAGGAAAGGAGAATTGCCGACGGAGGTGAGGGAGAGGAAGGAGGAGAAAATGAGAAGAAAAACCTAGGGAACAACCCTAAATTTCATACATTCAAAACATAATAAAAAGAGTACAATGCAACCCCTTATAGGCACGAGCTGCGGATAACGAAAATCAGTGCGAATAAAATAATGCGTACACATAAATGAAAATTTCATAACAATGTAGATAAAATGATCACGTTGGCGGTGCGCCTTCTATCTTCTATCATCCAGACGAACCCGTCACCGTCTCCCTCCACGTGTAGGCTCTCCACGACATCTCGTTGGAGCGTGCGTGTCCCGTCGACATGTGGAACCATAACAAATTTCTATCAGATTTATGAGAAGTTAATTACTATGGAAGTTATTTGAATCTTAATGAGAAGATTAAAGGAAAGATTTCTCATAAAATTTTCAAGAAATTATAAGGAAGAAATTTAAAGATGTTCATGCGATTTATGAAGTCAAAGTTAGAAAGAATATATTCTATTCATTCAGAAGATAGTCTCCTAAGGGGAATATTTTGAAAATTCCCTTGAGATTGATATACTATGCTTAAAATAGAAGAACAGAAATAGACACACAGAAAGACTACAACATAGAATTCTTTCAAATTGTCGTCTATAACAGTTCTCTCTTCTTCTTCTTTGTTACTGTTGCTACTGCAACAAAAACATTTAGAGAACAATATGAAAGACAGAAGGCCTAGAGCATATAATCCTTACATATTTTCCTTAGCAAAGATTCATCAATCAAGAAGATCCAGAACACTTAGTGTCTGAACAGTCCTTAGATATTTGCTGAAAGAGGAGTCATACTAGAAGGAAATCTTTTTCTTTTCTTTTATTTCTCATTTTATAACTAAGTAAAAAGTTTTGAGAATTCCTCTTCAAAAAATTCAGTCTTGATTCTAAGAGTATCATTAACTAAAGACTCGATCCCTGGTGCAAGATCTCCTTATCAAAAGGTCTAGTGTATTTGTTCTGAGAGTCACTTTTTCAAAAGACTCAGTCCCGTGTTCTAAGTGTCTTCTTATCAGAAGAGTCGGACACTGTAATAGTGTATTCCCACCAAAGTTGTAGAAGAGTAAATGTACTTAGATTTTTGGGAACCACTATAGTTTTGGTGCTATGAAACACAGATACTTCTCCAAAGGCAGTACACCCATACCAGATATGTATCCGGTACCAGTACGTACCCGATACTCGACGGATACACTTATGTGGACACACTTGGACTTATTACATCATTCTACATATTGTGATAAGAGTTTGTTTTTCTAGAGTAAACACCAGTTGACTCTATACTAGGAAGCTTTGGTGCGTCCAATTAAGTTGTGTATCTGTACCGAGTATGTTTCTGGCACTGGTACGTTTCTGTTACAAGTACGTGTATTGAACGTGTTGATACGACATAAACTATTAACAAAACAGCTAACTTAACTCTAGCCTAACCAGAGATTGAAGGTGTTAATCTCCAACAGTGAAGAAGAAGAAAAAGGCTGATGAGTAGACTTAAGTTTAATTTTATCTCTTTTGGTTAAACATATAAGATGTTAAAATTTGTAATATTTATGAATGATTAATGTTTGAAAACTTCATGTTATGTTGCATTGATTTGTGGACTTGTACTTCAAGTTATGATTTATGTTTGATGTTTTCAGAATTATTTATTGCACCTATGATATATATATATATATAAATTATATTTGTTATAACGTATCATGCCGTACCTGTATCCTTGTGTTTTAAACTGTCGTAACGCTGTACCGGGTACGTATTGTACCCGGTACTCGTACCCGTATCGGTGCTTCCTAGTTTTGGTGTCTTTTATGTTGTGATCTTCTTTGCTATTTTGCTTCTGTGCTTTTACTTTTTAGTGATTATTTTCTGGATGTGATTCTGTGAATGCTAAACTGAAATTGTTTAAGTTTGGATAATATAACAACACTCAAGCCTTTATCGCACTATAGTGAGGTCGGATATATAGATCCTTTGTCGCCATTGTGCCTTATCTTTTGTCATAATCTAACTAATGCTCAAGTGTATCATGTCTTTTCTTATAGTTTTATTCCAAGTCTTTATTGGTCTACCCTTCCCTTATTTAGCATGCCTAGTGACTAGATTCTCACATCGCCTAACCGGTCCCCCGAATGGTCTCCTTTGTACGTGTCCAAACCATCTTAGTCGAGCTTCTCGCATATTCTCTGTAAATGGCGCTACTCCAGTCTTATCCCAGATATATTCATTGTTAATTTGATCCAGTCTTGGGTGTCCACACATCCACCTAAGCATTCTCAACTTCGCAACTCCCATTTTTTGCTCATGTACACAATTCACTGCCCAACACTCAGAACCATAGAGCATCACTGGTCTAATTGTAATACGATAAAACTTACCCTTAAGTTTTAGTGGTACTTTACGATCACATAAGATCCATGACACGCCTCTCTACTTCAACCAACCCGCTTGGATTCTATGTGCCATATTTATCAATATCTCCATCTTTTCGAACTATCGATCCAAGATATTTAAAACACACTACGAAAAATATCTCGATCGCCCAACTTAATAACGAAGTTATCCATCTTTTTTGAACTGCTAAATTTAAGCTCCATATACTCCATGTTTGCCCTGCTCAACCTAAAATCCTTCCTTTTTAATGTATCTCGCCAAGATTCAAGTTTTGCGTTACACCCCCGCACGTCTCATCAACCAAAACGATATCATCCACAAACAATAAACACCATGGTATTGCCTGTTGGATATGTCTGGTGAGCTCATCTAAGATAAGGGTAAAGAGATAAGGGTTTAAAGCTGAACTTTGATGTAAGCCATCAGTGATGGACAATTCCTGTGTTAATCCTCCAAATGTCCTCACCCTTGTCACTGAATTTGTATGCATATCTTTGAGTATGTCAATATATGATACATTTACACCTTTATTTTCTATGCCTCTCCATAAGATCTCTCTTGGTACTCTATTATAAGCCTTCTCAGGATCAATAAACAACGTATGCAAATCTTATTTTCTTTCTCGATAGTTGTTAATGAGTTTTCTCAAGAGATGTATAGCATCCATGGTCGAACGCCCTGACATGAATCCAAATTGATTCTCTGAGATGTTAGTCTCCCTCTTCTTTCTCTTACTCGTTCCCATAGTTTCGTGTTATGACTCATCAATTTAATTCCTCTGTAATTAATACAATTTTGTATATCTCCTTTAGTCCTTTACAAAGGTACAAAAATACTTTCTCTTCATTGGTTTGACATCCTCTTTGACTTCAGTATTTTATTGAAAAAACATGTAAGCTACAAAATTCTTTCATTTCCTAGATATTTCCATATTTCAATGAGTATATATCGTCTGGTTCAATGCCATTCCATTTTCATCTTATTTAGAACATCCTTTTCCTCTGATACTTGAATTTTACGATAAAATATTATGTTCTTATACTCTCTGATTTACTTAACTCTTTCAAGTTCAATTCACAGCCCTTTGTTTTATTATAGAGTTGATAAAAATATCTTTTTCACCGCTCTTTAATATTCACATCATCCGTCAAAACTGTATCCGTCTTATTCTTTTATGCATTTTACTTGACTTAAATCTCTTGTCTTTCTTTCTCTAGTTCGAACAATTTTATATATGTCACGCTCTCCATATCTGGTATATAATTGCTTATAAAATTCTTCATAAACTTGTCTTTTGTTTTATTTACTGTCTGTTTAGCTTATTTTTTGGCGACTTTATATCTGACTAAGTTTTCATCATTCTTATAAGCGTAGAGTGATTTATAGCTGACTCTCTTTGCCCTCATTTTGTCTTGCACTTTCTCTTTCTACCGCCAAGATTCTTTATTTGGGGGCGCACGACCTTTTGATATCCTATGTACGTTCTTTTCACTTACCCTTAAATGTGAAGACATAACTTCTCATGAGACATTATGATTAACATAAGGGTCATCAACTAGTTGTTCCATAACTGTTGTTTTGAAAACAACTCGCTTTTCCATATTCAAGTCCCACCACCAAATTTTTTGCAATATTTTTGTTGTTGTCTTAAATTTATTATATTTAATTTGTACATTCAAGACCATTAACCTATGCTTTGTTGTCAAACTTTCTCCTGGTATGACTTTGCAATTCTTACAAATCATTTTATCCATTTTGCGAGTCATAAAATAGTCAATTTGTGATTTATTTGGTCCGCTTTTAAACGTAATTAAATGTTCTTCTCTATTTATGAAAAACGTATTTGATACAATTAACTCATGTACTACGACAAAGTCTAAAATGGTTCACCCTTTTTCATTACTTTCTCCATATCCATATCCTCCGTGATCGGTCGTGTAATCTACATTTTCCTTCCATATATATCTATTTAAGTCTCCTCCTATGAAAATTTTCTCTATTTGTGAGATTTCTTTTACTAAATCATATAAGTCTAGATAATAGTTTTAGAAAATATTTTTAAATTTCTATTCGTCCCCCTCTAGAGAAATCTCAGAGGTTTAAGTCATAACTGTTCACTCTTTCATTCTGTAAAAAGCATATTTCTTAATTTATCAATAAGTATATTGGAACCATCAGAAATGAGGCTTAACACCCTATCAGAACTCAGGAAGAAGGAATAAGGGAAGAATGAGGAGAGTCCTATCTTAGGGGGGAGGAGAAAGGAAATTCCACAAATTTAAATTAGGAACAACTCTTAACCTCAAAAAGGAGTACCCAATTCTTGTCTTACAACATCAAATCAAGTTAGAGATTACCCAAAATTGGTAGAGGAAGGAGGAGATTTCTGAGCTGCTCGGATTGCTTAATATTAGCTGAGAAATCCTCAATGCTCTACCCTGGCACGATAATCTTGAGAGATGAGGGATTGAGAAGAGGAAGCCCTTGTAGTCAATTGTTCCCCAGGAGAAGAAGGCGCAGTCGCTGCTCGGGTTGCTTAATATTAGCCGAGAAATCGTCGATGCAGTACGGTAGCGCGATTAACTTGAGGTAGAAGGAGAGGGATGGGAGAAGGAGGCGTAGTCCCTGGGAGAGGAAGCCCTTGTTGTCGATTTTTACCGGGGAGAAAGAGACGCAGTCGCGGCGGTGGAAACTAACAAAGATGCCACCCGGTAAGATCGCAATTTCCGTAATCTTCTGCGAATGTGGAGGAGTGGGATCGTGAATAGTGCGACGGATGGGACGAATGCAGGATTTTTGAGACGCGGGTGTTTGAGGTGTAAATCTAACGGTTGATTTGAAAATATGATGGATGGAACAGTCTAGAATTTTTTGTTGACTGTATTACACCATAAGGGGATATCTTTATATATATAGCGCGCGCGCACCACGCACACACTACTTTATTATATATAAATATAAATATAAATATAAATATATATATATATATAGTACATACGTACTTTAAAGGAAGTTCTTTTAAAGAGTTCATAGTCCTTATATATGACCATCAAAAGTATCTGTGTCATTTGATCTTTGTACGAGAGAGAGGGGGAAGAGAGAGGGTGGGTGAGGAAACCTTTTCCTACCCCTCTTAAACCTACTCAAATAGCTAGGGCATAAGGGAGAGAGTGGGGAGTAGGTGAGATAAGTTGTTTTTTATTTTCTTTTTTATGCTTTTTATTCTTCCTTTTTTATCTCTAAAATTAAATTGTAAAATATTTTTTCTTCATTTTCAAATTAGTCACATGGACAGAGCCCTGTAGTATGCACAGACATACAGGAGGAGCCTGTGCGCACCCAAAACATCCATGGACGGGTAGAATTTATTCGCAGCCAAGAGAAGTCGTGCACGGCCATAGCCCCTTGCACGATTACTAATATATATTTTCTTTTCTTTTCTATTCCCCGAATGTTTTTAAAAAATTAATCATTACAATAAGATAACCTTGCACTATTTTTAAGCACATCTTACACTTTCATAGTATTGGATCTTACACTTACATCCTGAGATCAGGGCATGACTTTAATACTTGATATATGAGTATATGAAGATTAGTTTCCATGATTAGTTGTATCCTTGTCTTTTCTGCTTATACTTGGTTTTCCCTTAGGCAGCTACTGCTATTGTTAAAGATTCTGTTGAACCACTGCTAGATGACTACCGTCCCCCAGGAATAACTTCATTGAGGTTCAGCAAATTTTCTCTTGGAAGCGTGCCACCTAAGATAGAAGGTTTGTGCCTATGGAAATCTTTAAACACGCTACTTTAATAATATCAGTTGATTAATCTTTCTACTTTACACTTTACAGTACTCGTGATTAATTTTGAAGTCAAGGTGAATACATATTTTTTTTATCAGCACCTATTATCCTCATTGAGTCAAATAATTAATAATTCAGTTTTTTCTGTCCCCACAATATTCGCACATTTATATTGTTTAGAACAACAATTCTGTCGGGCCTTGTTTCTCCGTATTAAGAAGGGTATTACTGTTTTGAAATGGTTATGAGATAATTGCTTTTGGATGCTCCATTTTATAATACATATTATACTCAATTATGGGCAAACAAGTTAATTTTTTCCATGATGTTGCACCAGGTTGGTTTGCAAACAAATTAAATACTGAAATATGCCGTGTGGATGACAAAATATTGCCTCTACAAGTATGGACCGTACAACCTCCAATGTTGTACCACCTTGACGAGCCCAATTAAATCACGCTGCTTCATGTCCCGTGTAACGCCCTGATCTGCTGCGGGAATACTACAAGTCTGCAGATCAGTGACCACAACCCATCTCCACGGATCTGATTGGACACAACCGCTAATTCAACTGGCAGGTTGTTGAGGTTGGGGATTGAACCCCTGACCTCCTAGATAAGGGAGCTCTAAACTGGTCCTCATCACCAATTGAAGAATGCAATGAGATGTTACTACTGCTAAAGAATTGTGCTAATACAGTAGGGGAGTCCTATATTTATTGGCGAGGACCGCCGACATAGCGCGACCGAGCCGACTGTCCTCCATGCGGGACAGGCTAAGTGAGGCCCTGCGAGCTCGTAGGCTAGCGAGGACTTCTACGAAAATCGAAATTTGTCCTTCTTGGCTCCCCTAATCTAGTGAGGTGATCCTAATGATGAGAGCTCCTTCAAGCAACTAACGAAAGTCCTTGCCAAGTGGCGATGTCGCTACATGAACTAAAAATCAAATGTCACAGAAGCAATTTTGAGGCAAATCAATTAACACAATTAATAAAATCAAGTCGCAACATTATTTTGAAGTTGACATTACATATAATATTACAAATATAAATAAGAATAGGCGAGGGCATTGCTGAGCGAACCCCGGAACGCGGCGAACCAGATTTTGGGCTTGTCTGGATTGCCAGTCGAGATCGCACGCAACCCTGGGTTCCTCCAAGATATTGTGCGAGTTCTTCGTGTTCTGGCACACGATCTCCTCGCTTCGCTGGATGTGCTCGATCATCCTCACCATGTCTCCAGGAATGCCCGCTCTTCGCGAAAGCCTGTGCAACTGGCCCTCCCGCAGGATCTGCCGATGCTCCACCTCCCACAACCTCCTCTTCAGGGTCTAGATGTCGAAGTACTTACCCTCAGCATTTTCAAGCCTGGGCTCAAACTCCTCCACCAATTCCAGCCGAGATTCGACTGCGATCAGACGACGATTCAGCTCGCACGCAGCCAAAGTATTCAATTGCGTATCATGAGAATAAAGTGTGGCGACGAAGCAAACCCCGATCTCGCTGAAAGAGGTACCCAGGTCGACTAGGAATTTGTTGACCGACGAGGTGGCACTTCAGCGAGGCGGCTCTGCGGGAGGAGCTGGACCTTGAAAAAGGTTAGGATGGTGAATACTTTTTTGTAATTTTCTACTCAACAAAAATGTCCAAGTGTAGGCGCATACCATGACGGTGATCTAGAGTCTCCCTACCTCGATGAGGAGAATGGTGGGAAGGAGAATGATGGCGAGGTCGGTCATCCTTGCAGTTGTGATGGAGCCCTTCAGACCCATGTTGACAGAGAGACTCGTTGAACTCGACAACCTCAGGAGGAGGCGACATTACAGGGTCCTTCCCAAGGGAGGGGGACCTGATAAGGAACGCGCCAGAGGAAGGTACAACGCCCTGAGTTCGCTTAGGATTTGGCTGTGGGATGGCAGGGCTCGACACTGATACTCTGCGGGCGTAGGAGGTACAAAAGGAGCCGATGAAAAATCTGCCCCGACGGAGGAGGTTCAATAGGAGCCGGAGGCAACCCCCCCCCCCCCCCCCCCAAAGATACGGTCGAAGTTGCGACAATGTTGGTTGTTGCGTTCGGGGTAGGTTCTTGCAACACTTAGGACCGCTGCTCGCCACCCAACATCAAACATGCTTGGTCTTCGGAGTAAGTTCCTCAACCACGACATCGACGCGAGGTGCGGGCTACCTCGCCTCCTACGGAGTCTACAACAGGACATTCCCCGAGGATGTCGAGTCTCGGTCACCTCGCCAGAGACGCAAGCTACATACAATTCAGCCAACAAAGGTATAACTAATTTTTTTTTACCCATGTACGCAAAACACCGTTCACCAGGTGAAATGGTTAGGTGAGGCCTGGCTCGCTCGAGGGAACCCCCTCGTTCCCTCCTCACAAGAGAGTAATGATGCATAATCATCCATGGTTAAGTCCGTGACGGACCCGAAGGCGTGCTGGAGTGCTGGAACACTTGTTCTAGAGTGCACAAAATACTTGTTGCTGAGTGTGCGAGGGAGCTCTTGGAGCGGTCTTGAGAGCGGAGCGCACAGAGCCGCGCTCGAAGCGGAGCGCATGGAGGTGCGCTTGGGAGCGCTCACGGAGGCGCGCTCGGGAGCGGCGCACGCAGGGGAGCGCTTGAAAGCGGAGCGCACAGAGGTGCGCATAAGAGCTGCTCGTGCGGGGACGCGCTTGAGAGCGGAACGCGCATAGCGCACAAAGGCGAGCTTAAGAGCGGCGCGGGTGGGGGGGGGGGGCGTGGGAGATCTTCGAAGGAACTGTCACACACATAGGAGGAAAGGAGGGTGGTGGATGAAGAACCTCTAGCTATCTTCGAAGAGCTTGAAGATGTTCAAGGGCGGCTTCAAAGATCAGGAAGATTTCTCGTGGAATTCCTAAGTGCGTAGGAGAAGTGGAGGAGAGAAAGAGATCGTAGGGGAAAACTCGAGGAGAACATGGAAGTGAAAGAGGGTCTGTGGTCCTATTTATAGATTTTAGGAGGGTGACCCGATAATTTTCACTGGTAACTACTGGACCGGCAAATAGGAACGTACGAAACGGGGTACGCAGATCATCAATTTTATGAAAATGACGAATTTGCCCTCCGGGCAATTTGGGCCCAACGGAAAAGCCAACCGCCCGTTTGGCGGGGGCTGGGGTGGTTCGGCGAGGCCGGCGGCCGGGAGAGGCTGGCGACCGCGACAAAGTGGCCTTGGACAAGGTCGGGCGGCCAAAAGGCCTCTCGACTTGGGAGGCAAAGAGGCCGCCCAAACTCGGCGGCCAAGAGGCGATGGTCCGGCGGCCCATGTGGCCGCCCGACCTGGTTGATTGGAAGGCCGCCCAAGTCGGGTGGCCTAAGGGCTGCCCAATTTCGGCGGCCGCGCCCCGAGCGTGGGCGCCGGTGAGGGGGTGCGCGACGAAGGGGCAGCCCGTCCCAGGAGGCATGAAGGCCGCCCAATTTGGGCGGCCAGAGGGCTGATCGATCTGGTTGGTCTTGCCCCCTATGCGGGGCGCCGATGAGGGTGCGGGCGACCAAGGGGTCGCCCATCCCAGGTGGCAAAGAGGTCGCCCAGTTTGGGTTGCCAGAGGGCCGCCCGATCTGGGCGGCATCGCCCCCTATGCGGGGCGCCGACGAGGAGGGAGTGCGGCCAAGGGCCCCCCAGGCGGCAAGGAGACTTCCCAGTTTGGGCGGCCATAGGATCGGAGGGCTGCCCTGTTTGGGTGGCCGGAGGGCCAGGCGGTTGAGCCGGAGTGGTTTCACGTTGGTCGCCCCCCCCCCCCCCCCACTGGTTGGTTACCTGTTAGTTGGGAGTTTTTCTGATATTCGCATCCCGTGCGTCCCCGGGGTGTGTTTAGCGCTCTACGGGACCCTATCACCATTGTTGGGGGCAATCTTGCCACTTGAAAAAGGAAGAAACAGTAAGTTGCAAGATCAAGTGTCTTTGTGAAAAAAAACAATTCATTGTGCATTGCACGATTTAAGGGTTCTTGAGAAGATGTCAATTCAATTTTACCGTGATAACATAGCAAGTATCAATTTGCACATTATCTGGTCGATTGGATTAAGCATAAAAAAAATAACACACTTCATAAAAGAAAAAATTAATAGTAAAATATGAGTGCAATAATTTGCAATCATTTTCAACAAGGGATTGATAGAGAATCTATTTTTTGGAAGAAAAAAATCATTTTGCAAAACAATATTAATATTAATTTTATTTCTCATCGGAAGCTTAAATAAGTAAGTTTTATCTTGTTGAATTAATACAAGGTTTGTTGCTGGTTTGGCATCATGATAGGAGATTTTATATATACCCATTGAACATTGTTATTTAGTTATCTGACATGGCTACTGAAAAAATGGATAAGAAATTTTTAAAAGTTGTTAGGGACTAATTTATTTTAACATGTTTTCAATGTCGTAGCTTTGGCATCAATCAGTTAAACATGTTAGTGGAGTACTTCTAAATTCCCTTCTATCGTAGCTTCTTTCCTGCTCTTGCACTGTACTTTCTTAGTTTCAAAATGTCGTTTATCTGTTGCCATTACTTTCTATCTTGTTGAATCTAGCTGAATTTGTTAAAGCAGTATTTTCCAGTTGACTTTTCTAATGTTCTTATTATTATTATTGAAATGTGGTGAGAGGGAAAAAATTAAACCGGTTTATTCACCATAGAAGGCTATATATATAGATGGTTACATTATCCCCCTAATAAACTCTAATAATTAAGAAAAAGCTAATTTATCCAATGCTCCCCCTCAAATTGGGCGTGTAATGTCTTTCATGCCTGACTTGCCAAGTATTTTGTCAATTGAGCACTGGCTTAGACTCTTAATAACCACATTTGCGAGCTGCTGATTTGATGGGACAAAAAGGGTACTCACAATCTCCCTAACTATGTTTTTCTTAATGAAATGTCTGTCAATCTCCATGTGTTTGGTACGATCATGTTAGACTGGATTGTGGGCAATGCTGATAGCAGTTTTATTACCACAATAGATCCTGGTTGGACCAACACACTTCACATGCAGGTATTTCATGACCGACTGAATCCACAATCCTTTACATATCCCATGTGCCATTGCTCGGAACTCGGTCTCAGTACTTGATCTGGCTACAATGTGTTGTTTCTTGCTCCTCCAGGCCACTAAATTGCCCCAACAAGAAAGCAATATACTTATGTAGACCTACGGTCATTAACTGAACCTGCCCAGTCTGCATCTGTATAAACTTCTACTGTCAACGCCTCCTTGGGTAACAACAATATGCCCTTGCTAGGAGAGGATTCAAGATACCTCATAACTCTGTAAGCAACATCATGGTGATGTGGTCTAAGTAAGTGCATGTACTGGCTAAGGACCGCCACATCATATGAGATGTCCGAATGAGTATGAGACAGATAAGTTTCCCCACTAGTCATTGGAAACCTGCTATGTCATCAACAACTTCTCCACCATCTTTACTAATCTTGTGAATTGTGATTGACTTCAATTGGTGTGACAACAGGTCTGCATCTCATCATCCTAGTTTTCTCAAGTAAATCTAAAATGTATTTCCTCTGTGATATAAAGATCTCATGACTGGATTTGTCCACCTCTATACCAAGAAAATACTTGAGGGGTACATGATCCTTCACTTCAAAAACCTTAGCTAGCCTAGACGATAAGAGCAGCCAATTTGCCATCCCTGTGTTTCACAAACAAGATGTGATCGACATTGCTATGTTTGTATTCAAATGAAATCATTGCCCAGTGAAATCTCCCAAACCAAGCACGTGGAGACTGCTTCAAGCCATACATGGTTTTCTTCAACCTTCAAACTTTTCATGCTGACCCTTCTGGAGAAACACAAGGAGGCAGGGACCTGTAGACTTCCTCCTCAAAATCACTGTGAAGAAATTCCTTCTTCACATACAACTGACTGAGACTCTATTCTTTACATACGACACATGAAAGCAAAATCTGGATTGAATTCATTTTAGCAACCAAAGCAAATGTCTATTTGTAGTCGATACTAGATGTTTGGGTATATCCTCTAGGCACCAACCTGGCCTTGTACCGTTAAACAAGGCCTTGAGAGTTTTGCTTCACAGAGAGACCCACTTGCATCCCACAATAGTTTTCCCTTTAGGGAGATGGACAAGATCCCAAGTATGTTTCTTGACAAGTGCCACCATTTCCTCCAACATGGCTGCCTTCCATTCACTGTGCTCAAGAGCTTCTTGTCAAGAACGAGGAATGAATATGGAAGACAAGGAGGTGACAAATGCTCTATATGAAGGAGACAAAGAGTCATAGGTCACAAAACGAGAAAGAGGATGTTGGGTAGAAGCATAATTACCTCTCTCAGTACATGGAGATGGATCAAGTGGTGACCCAGGTAGAGTAGGCAAGGCCTGTGTGTTCGTGCCCCTCCTACATCGTGTAAACCTGCAATGGAGGGGTCATCACTTGCTCCCCAGGGACAGGAGGAGGCTTCACCGGGTCCCCTGGAATTGGAGGAGAGAATGTAGATGGTGGAAATGGAGGAGAAATATGCAAAGGAATGGAAGAAGGGGAACTCACTTCCCTAGTAATTGTCTTCCCCTGAAGAGAGGTCCCATAATAGGCTTCTGATTCCCGAAAGGTGACATCCATAGTAACAAATGTCCGCTTGGTTATGGGATGAAAGCACTTATAGCATTTCTCGGTAGGGGAGTAGCCAATGAGGACACACCTCAAAGCACAGGGGTCGAGTTGTATCTTCCTACAGATGACGCTGACCCACACGACGCAGGACCCACACATGATGTTGGCTCGCTGGAAATCGTTCAACGAACATCACCTACACACATAATATGCACAAGAGAATGAAAGATGCAGAGCAAATCATCAACCAGGAAACCAGGGATGATCTGTCAGGGATAATTTGCACAATGGGTAGTCCCATATGACCCAGTCCCGCATGACACAATCTGCTGAGATTAAAACAATCAACATCAGTCATGTCCCAACACACGACCAATCAAAAGAAATATGGGGAGACGCTAACAACACACGAAAAAAGCCTAGAGGCCGTGTGGAACGAAGGAGAAAAAGTCGGAAAAGATCATCCGAGTCGCATTCGCCCCAGCACTCCCCCTCACGTGGAATACACATGCATGAAGGCATAACACTAAGACAAGATACAAATAAAATTTCCAAAACAACAAAACACCACGTTATCACAATCATCAACGAGAGAACAAAGCAGCGGGAACAATATCTTCGGCAGGAACTGTAGTGGAGAGCTTCGACAGCAGCATGAAAGGCAAGCAACTGATCCATATGACTGACAGGATCAGCAGAGGAACCCACATTGGAAGGCAGACAAAGGCATCTGGATCTGGATAGGAATCATTCAACAGGAGAGGAGGGGATACCGGCTGGATCAGACAGCGGAAGAAAGATAACCAACAAAAAAGGCAACCTGATCCAACAGGAGAAGAAACGTTGCACGTTTTCACCGTAGAAGAAGGGAAGACAGAGTAGAGTGCAGGCTAGAGCAAAAGGTCAGCCGAGCAACTTCAAGCATGGATGAACATCAACGGGAAGCAGAGATGCGCTCGACGAAGATAGCGCAGAGCATCGATGGGCTCAACGCAGCTTTCGTCGCAGAATACGTACAAGAACGACTGACCGAATGACACTCCCAGCGACTGAATCAGAGACCGATTCCATCAACGGGTGTAGGAGAGGAATGGCTCGGCGGGACCCTAGGCATAACAACTCGATAGGAGCGGGGGTGGAACAACAACGAGAACAAGAAGTGGCGGACACGAGAATGATTTAGGGTTTTTCTAATCGAGGTTCTGATTGCATGTTGAATAGTAGAGAAAAGAAATGCTTGATACTTTTATTCATCCACATAGGGGCAATATGTAGGAGTTACAACAAGATATATAACACCAATAGACGATGTGAGACTAAACCTCAACCACATAAAGACATTACAAGATCGACATTTAATCGATAATTCTAACAATTATTTTCTCTTTTTATGAAGTCCACTATAAGCGCTCCTTTTCATTTCTTGTTTACCATTTAAGCCTGCAAAAAATTTTCATTGAATTTTCTACCTCACCACAATTTTAATTTTCAGAGTTGCCTAACTTATTATTGGGTCTCCGTTTAGTAACTCTTTTATTTTTTATTTGATAAGGCATCAAAATTCAGAGCCTTAATAAAGGTCAGATTATTATGGATATTGACTTCCGTTGGGGTGGAGACCCAAGTATAATTCTTGCAGTTGAAGCTCTTGTTGCTTCTCTACCTATTCAGGTTCGGACCTTCAACTTACAATTCAAACTTTTGATATTACAAAGCATTCATTAAGCAAATAATAATCTCATTGTCTCTCTATTGTCATAAGGTAGTACATATACAATTACAAACAAAAAAGATATAAATAACCAAAATGCCCTCAAAGTCTAAATGAACATATAATTAGACTCAATTAATTACATACAGATTACAACTTGTACATAGAATACTATTTATAATACTCTCCCTCTCCCTCAAGCTGGTGAATATCCATCTTTCCTAGCTTGCAAGTAAGATCATAAATTTTCTCAGTGGATAACCCTTTTGTCAGAACATCACCATCATGTAATTCTAAAGAAACATAAGAAGTTGATATCAACGCACTGCCCTGTTTCTCCTACTGAAGTGTCAGTCAATTTCGATGTATTTTGTTCTATCATGTTGAACTGAATTATGTGCAATGCTAATTGCAGACTTGTCTTCGTAGAAAACTTTCAATAGCACTTCATACTTGATTTCCTGAACGTTGGATGAAGTTCACATATACCTTGTGTCACAATTTTGAACTTAGTCTAAACTCTTTATCTCACAACCACATTCTATTTCTTACTCCTTCAATTAACATGGTTGCCTCCCTGGAAGGTACAATAGCCAGAGGTGGATGTTGTGTGCTCGCCGGAGTAGTGGACAGAGGAGGAGGGGATTATTGTGGAGCCGAAACCGCGACTGCCTAGGCGGGCCGTGCTCGGGTGAAGAGAGCTACCAAAATATCATATACAAGACAAAGGAGAAAAGATTAATTCTTAGATGGTTCCATTCATGACCCAATGAGTGTATATATAGAATTATATGACGCAGACTAATTACCAAAAGACCCGACATGAAATAGAGGATACGATGTTCATAATAACTCTAAAGAGCGATATCTAATAATAATGACACCCAATAATGGCACCATCGAAGCCCATAACATCTCGCCCTTTCTTCAAATCGATCTTGTCCTCAAGCTCAAACGAGGCTTACACTGCTTGATCCCCTGACTCCTTAATTTCTTTCCAGAAGAGTGCCTGGTAATGCATTATTGTAGTATAGACTAAATTGTGTGGTATGCCGTCATCATGGTCCCAAATGTCATGAAGGGCTACTGAGATCTTGCGTAGGGGGGGGGGGGCTAGCTGTGGAGACAATGCCATGCATAATGGCTGGAGGAGAGCGAAGTGTGCATGCTCAATGTGTGCCATGGCAATCAAAAGTGCTGGTTTCGACTGTGGAACAGTCACGAGAAGGAACAACACCAGAGGGGTCAGCAGAATAGGTGACTGGAGCGAAGGACACTGGATAGACTCGACAGAGTCTGGGGGCAAATCAATCGCTGTCTGGGGGTTACAAGACCCTCATGGCACCATAATGTGCTCGACGCGTCAATTACTGAAGAGAGGCTATTGTCGTAGTGTTTGTGTCTTGATCGGTCATTGTTTCATAGTACCTTCTCGTCATTGTGCGATCTTGAGGTGTTCCCCATACTTATGTAAAAGCATAATTATTTGCGCGTCGAATATTTGGAAGTTGGTGTTTGTATCTATGAGTGTTTCAAGGGAATGCGAGAGATTAAAAATAATTAATTAGTTAGTAAGTTATTAATTAATGTAATTTAGCCATGCAGAAATAAGTAATTAATCAATTAAAGTTAATGCAAATTAATTATTTAATTAATTTGTCCCTTTGATGAAATAATAATATAGCTTGCTGTTTAGGATGTCATGTTCTGCTTTTGACGTGGGGCTCAAGAAGCGCAATTCGGCAGGTTGATGGGAACCGACGCAGGGCTCGAAACAACAGGCCAGATCCGCTACTGGAGAGAATAAAGCGGTCGATGAAGATCATGTGGGTGCTCGATCGAAGATGTGCAGGCAGAAGACGGAGCCTGTCGATTGATGCAAGTGGCGAGGAGATTGCGGTTTCTGTTTGTTGCTCCAGGGGGACGGGTGTCGACGATGTTTTTGTTTACTGCTTGAGAAGGATGGGTGACGACGAATATGCTGTGGTTTCGTTTGCGCTACTCCCGCACAGGTTTGAACCTTGCTGATGGAAGAGCGCATCTGTTGGTGCGAAAGACGACGTCGTGACTTCTGTGAGGCTTGCATAATGCGGTCCAGAGCGTTGTCGGTTTTGTTAGACCGCATGAAGATTAATGCCGTTGGCGTGCATGAGATATATAACTGGATGTTATTATCTCTTGTGGAGGAATCGTGAACCGTGATCGAAGGACTACTGCTGTCTAGGGTGCGGACTGTGCAATGGTTGTCAAAACTTTGAACCCAAGAAAGTTTGCGCATGCAGGGAGGGAGGAACTTGACTCTGATGCTAAGTTGTTGTGTGCTCGTCGGAGTAGTGGTTAGGGGTGAAGGGGTTATTGTTGTAAGACCCCCCTCCCAGAACACAAGACACGGCCGAGGGGAGTCTTATGCCGAAAACAGCCTCCTTGCGGTAGCATCAGCATACAAGCTAACCTGTACCACAAGACGCCTATTCTGCCGGCCAAACCAATATCATTCATGCCAACCCAACATAAAAAATATAAAACAGAAGTCAAAATCCACACAAGTATATAAGTCCAAACAAGTATAACAATAATAAGAAGCTACAACACTTCTTTAATATCAGAGTACACCAAAATTGCCCCAAGGGCTACAATATGAGTCTCTCCAAAACTCACATCCGTAACTGACAACAACGATGGTAACGTCATATCAGTCCCTGTCAGCCTGGCCTGGCTGCCCTCCTGTATGACCTGCTGCTGCTGCTCTATCCGTTGTATTTCTTCCGAAAATGGAAGACGTAGCAACCGGTAGTCATAAAGACTAAGTGGCTATCACATCCGCTCCCCCGACGACTCTTAGGAATCGGGCGGTAGAAGGAACAATGGTACAATATATATAAGTAAACAGTAGTACAAGCAGGTGGAGAATCTATATATCATGAGTAGTAATAGCAGCAATGAATAACATTATTATCAACATTATATTCTAGTAGTTCTACTCAAATCATAACAATCCAATAAACATATAAATCTACAACAAAAAAGTAACTTAACTTATAAAAATGCCCATATAGATTTATAAGTTAATGATCGGCTTAACAATAAAGTAACTCATCATATAGGAGTGCCATACAAACTTATATGATGAGGATCTTATGCGGTGCAATGAATGTTATGTATGCATTATGATGACTCACTCATGCTCACACACACGCACACTGCTATGTCGACACGGACTTATAGTTCCCACTTTTCAAGCAGGTAACTAACCTCTCAGGCGTCATCCGTCGGGACCAGACCGTGACGGGAGAGTGGGCGTCTCCACTACTAGGCTGGTCTCCACACTACCTGGCCTAGGCCTCCGTATGCCTCAACGCTAAGAACACAACAATGGAATTTCATGCGTACTACGGCTCAGAGGGGTCTTGGGTAGACGCACTCGACGCTTCGTCGAGTCTAGTCGACGCACTCGACGCCTGTTACTAGTGCATCCCGAGCGTGAGTCAGTTCTCTTGACTCAAAATGCATGCGAGGGGTCTAGCACAAATTGGGACGTTACAACTGTGGAGCCGAAACCGCGTCTGCCTAGGAGGGGCATGCTCGGGTGGGGAGAGCTTCCAAAATCCTATACACGAGAAACGAGAATAGATTAATTCTTGGACTTCTGTGAGGCCCGTCACGTAATAGAGGAAACAATGTTCATAATAATAACGACACCTAATATTGACAGCAATGAAGCCCAGAATAGTGGATTTTTTTTCCTCTAAAGATCCTCCATAATCAGTTGTAACATGGGTGTGGGGAGGGCCTAGATGGGGCGGTTGTGGATTATGTTGGTTTGGGGAGGTATGGCTGAAGTTGGGGAAGGTCCTACTGTGTAATTTTGGGGCTGGAAGTTTTTGGACAAAGTAGGAAAGGGTTGGGTGGGGTGTTTTCCTGCAGGGGAGTGATTTGGACGTGGCTGTAATTTCCTTGGGAGGGGTCACTTTATTCAAGGAATTGTGTAGATGTGCTGGATGAAGGTGGGCAACACAGAAAAAGCGGGACTTGGTTCAGGGAATGGACGGATTGGGATGCTTTGGGGATGGATGGGGTGGAATGAAGGAGAAGGCTGCAGTTTGGGCTGTTGGCTGTAAGTTTAGAACACGAGGGAGGGGGTCGTTAAGATGGGGAAATGAGGAAATTACAAGGAAAGCAATGGAACATACCAAAGACTCGGGCACCTTGAGTTTTCGTGGAGTCGACACTGTGTTACGTGCCCTATATTGAGAGCGCGTGCAAGAGGGAAGTAGAGGGAAGTCCTTGGCGATGGAGGAGGGAGCCTTCTTGGACCCTCGGGGAGCAATGGTGGCGAGGAGAAGGCGTCGGCGCTGGGCGTCGTCGATCGCCGTTGCGGGGTATTGCGGGGTTGCTAAGCGGAGCGGCGGGGAGTACGCGATATGGGGCGGTGAGATACGAGATACATGATGTTGGTTTTCTTAGTGAGATAGATGCACATCACATGTTCGCAGCGGAATAAATCAAGAAAACCAAAAGAGAAATAAATCTTGCGATAATTATTGATTAAGAAGTAAAAACAACTTTGAATAAAAGTATACCTTAGCGAGATTTAGTCACTACTCAAACAAGATACTCGAAGGAAGTCCGACGAACACTTGCGGCTGGAGTTCCAAGCATAAAAGTATATCAACGCCTTTATGGGTATCCACACAAGCAAGAAGAACACTTAGACTCTTGTCACACAAAATCTAGGTTGGAAGAAGGAAAGACCTCAACATCTCCACGGATTGCTAGATCTGTTAAAGGAGAGGCGGTGTTGACAAAGACGAAGCTTAGGAAACAATTTCCGGCGACGACAACGGGTCCGAATGGTCGGCGACAACGGATCGGCGGCTGCGACTTCGAGGTTGCGAAACAGTTCCGTCAGGGAAGAAGAAGTCGTATTCACAATCTCAATCGATTAGGTCAAGTGTATAAAAAGATAATAATTATCTCATCTATATATATACCGAAACAGCTGTTACCCGCAGACCAGTCCCAAATCAGACTTCAAGAATCGAACCAGAGTTACCCGCAGACCAGGCCGAAATCAGACTTACAGAATCGAATCGGAGTTAACAATATTCGTCGAGACGACACGTGTATATATGACGAATTGAGGATCCATTCGTCGAGATAATACGAGAATACTCGACGAATTCAGACAGACCAATTCGTCCAAAAATTAAGAGAATACTCGACGAATACAAGTCCAATTCGTCGAGATGTCAAGAGTATACTCCACGAATCGAAGTCCAATTCGTCGAGATGTCAAGAGTATACTCGACGAATCCAAGTCCAATTTGCCGAGATGTCAAGAATATACTCGACGAATTCAGACGGATTCTTCCAAACACCAAGATAGCTTTCGACAAATTACCCTTGCAAGCTTGGCCTTTCACTCATATCACATCTGAATAATGGCAACACAAACCTTTCCAACTTCTCTAATACTCTTATTGCGACGCCATAGATTCATATTGCGTTTGCAGTGAGACTACCTATTTGACCACTTCTAGATCACAATGATAACACTAACTGTCTCTCACTTGATCTTGAAAGTATCAAACAAAAGTTTCACAATCAATGAGCGACATCTATCAATACATCATTGCTCCCCAAGCAATAAGAGTTTTAAAACTCAATAAGCCTTTATGAACAATGTATCAGTGCTATCATGTCCCTTTGTCCCATATATCCGGATAGAACTTGAGGTATAGACCGTGTCACCATCATAATTTTTCAACCAAAGTTTCTTGATCTAGAATGGACTTTCAGAAATTGGTGGACCCAATATTATATATTAACTCAACCAAGCATGACCATGCATTTCTCAGTCCCATTTCACCAAGGGGTCTATGGATGCAACTCCTGTCATATAGAGGGAAAAATCCCATTTCTGTCCACACACAAACACCTAAATGAAGGCTATCCAGTGACTATCACCGGGATCAAACTGATACCTGCTTGTCATGCTCAAGGCATAAGAGACATCATGTAAGACCCCCCTCCCGGAACACAAAACACGCCACGAGGGGAGTCTTATGCCCAGAACTGCCGCCTTATAGTAACGCTAGCACACGGGCTAACCTGTACCACAAGACGTCTATCCTGCCGGCTATAACCAATATCAACCAATGCCAACCCAACCAAGAATATAAAACAGAAGTCAATACACACATAAGTAAAATAGTCCAAAAGTACATCAAGAGAAAGAAGCTACAACAAGCTTCTAAAATATCAGAGTACGGGTAAAACTTGCCCAAAGGGCTACATCAAGGGTCTCTCAAACTCACATCGGTCATTGACGGTAGCTAAGGCAACGTCCCTTCAGGCCCTGTCGTCCTGGCCTGACTGTCCTGCTGCTCTGACTGCGGCTGCTCTGACTGCGGGGTTTCCTCCTAAAAATGAAGACGTAGCAACCGTTAGTCATAAAGATTAAGTGGCTATCTTATCCGCTCCCCCGGCGACTCCTCGACACCGGACGGAGAAAGGAACAAGGGTACAATATATATAAGTAAAACAAAAGTACAAACATGTGGTATAGAGTGAATAATATCAATGTATATAAGCAACACAATAAATGAGTAAACCATCTACTCTAGCAGTTCTACCATCTACAACAGTATAAAAATATAGTGGTACAACAGAAAGTAACTCAACTTATATGAATGCCCATACAGACATATAAGTTGAGGATCAGCTCAGCAGTATAGTAACTTATCGTATAAGAGTGCCCATACAAACTTATACGATAAGGATCTTGAGTATGCAATGTAATGTAATGATATGTATGCAATGCAATGACTCACACATGATCACGCACATGCAATTGCTATGTCGACACAGACTTGTAGTTTCCACTTTTGGAGTAGGTAGCTAACCTCTCAGACGTCAACCGTCGTGGCCAAGCGGTGACAGTGGAGCAGGTTTCTCCACTACTAGGCGGGCATCCACACTACCAAGCCTAGGCATCCGTAAGCCTCAACGCTAAGGACATAACAACGGAGCTCACATGCGTACTACGGCTCAACGAGACTCTCGGGTAGATGTGCACCGAGAACTAAGCCCCGAACTGGCCCATGTTGTGACCCGGAAGGAGCCTCGGAAGAAGCACGAGGACCAAGCCCTACTGTCCACTTGGCACGGAAGGAGCCCCGAGAATGAGCACCGAGGACCAATCCCAACCGCCCAAAGTCTATCTGTCAACTCCCGTCGGTGTGACGACTGACGAGCCCGTAAATCTGCCACACTATCCTTAACCCAGGATTACGACACTGCGTGTCGACTTACATCGCGTGCAATTTCACATCATCGTGGTACGGAGGGAGCCTCGGGAATGAACACCGAGGAGCAAGCCCAACCGTCCACTTACGTCTCTTCCCAACATTACCAAACCAGTGCGGTCAAACCCCCGCACTTACACCCTTTCACAACCCCGTGCCCCAAGGTACTTATGGGTTCATTATCAGTGTAAGGCTATTTCACACATTCATCATCTAAGACCACTACCATTTGTTCATAACAGTCATTATCAATTATATACAGCATGTTAGCCAAGATCATCATTATTCAACACATTACCACTGTCAAGTACATTCTCAATATTTCATAAATTTAAATCTTTCTCTAACCTCCACCAAATCACCTCGGTTGAGTGCACCTTACTACACCATTTATTCATTAAGGATCTAACCAACAAATGTCATTAACATATTTCACCCCAATCATTTACAGTCTAAATTCCACAAACATTAACGTTACTGTACCATGATCTGTCTACCAATACAAAACAAACACAAGAATTACATGTGCAGAAATGATTACTGTACAACAACTTCAAACGGGGATTCCCGAGGCTACATGAATCCGGTGAAGGCGTTTAACCACTCGTTGGAAAGGTATTTTCAAGTGCTGCGCCTTTCGTGTTTAGTCGAAAGCCCTGATCTGGCCGCTTCGAGTCTGAAAACGGTCTCGAATGTTGCTGCGAGTAGAAAACGGATTTCTGCGCGCATCTTAAAGCAGATCGGACGACATCAGTTCGTCTTCTTCCTTCAACCAAACTTTCAAATAACATCCAGAATTTCTCCTCCCTTATTCACCCTCATAAGGCCACTACTTTTCACGAAACCAGTCCACAAACTGCATTCGAAGTGAGGGAAATGTTTAAGACTTTAATTCCTAGGGCACAAGTCCTAGCATGGCCTTTTTCCTAGAAACCTTCTTCTCACAAATCAAGACCCTTTTGAATCGATATGTCTCCTAAAAATAACTAAGATCTAGCACCAAGGGGGAGGGTAGGAAGCTCACCTCTTTTCCGGCGTTTCCACCCTTTCCAGTCTTGGATCTTGTCACCCTTCTTGGCGGCATCTTGTTCCCGCTGGTTGGTGTTCGTCCTTCACAGGAAGAAAATCGGCTCCAGCACTGTCTTCCTCTCCAGAAATTTCTTACAGGGACGGCTTGGAAGGAAGACTAGAAACGGCTAAGGTTTTCTCCCCTTTTCATGTGGCAAGTTGGGTAACTGCATATCCACGTGTCGGCCTGTCATTGGACCGCCAATCAACTCAGTAAATGAGTCCCTTCGAAACGACGCGGCCGAAAAATTCGCCAAAACCAAAAATTGAAATACACGGGTATGGACACGCCCGTGTCACTACCCGTTTCCTGCTCGGGAGGAATGTGGTCGACGATTCGTCGAGCTCGAGCTGCCGCTTGGACATACACTGGTAGGGATACGCCCGTATCACTACCCGTGTCTTACTCGGTAGGAACACGGTCAACGAATCGTCGAGCTGTTGCTTGGACACACACGGGTAGGGACACGCCCGTGTCACTACCCGTGTCCTGCTCGGGAGGAACACGGTCGACGGTGTTAGTCGAGCTCTGCTCGATGAATACACACACACGGGTAGAGACACGCCCGTGTCACTACTCGTGTCCTGCTCGGCAAACACAACAAGGAATCCGCAACGTTGCCAGAGAGCCACACGGGTATGGACACGCCCGTGTCACTACTCGTGTCGTACTCTGGACCAACTTCTCCTTCCTTACTCAAATGCAAGCCTAACTGTCAGCACTCCCTGTGCCCCAGTCAGCTCTCCTGACTTAAAAGTGTGCACGAGTGGCCTAGCGCGAATTGAGACGTTACATATCCTATAAACAAAATAAAAGATTTCGTCCCCGAAATCATACTAAGGCTATGGGGAGGGAGAGAAAAACATGAAATAAAATAAGATATGCTTTTAAAATTACCTTGAGGAAACTACTCCGGGTAGCGCTTTTGCATCAAATCCACCGGCTCCCAGGTATACTCCTCCTTCCCATGGTTAGACCACAACACCTTTACCAAAGGAACACTCTTGTGGCGCAAACTCCTTGTCAACTATCCGCACCGACTCTAATCGTACAGATCTATCGGTTGCCACTGCTCCATCAATGGTGAGAATATGTTGATCGGGCCGCAACAGCGCCTTCCGGAGAGACGACACATGGAATACGTCATGAAGGTTCTCCAGCTCTGGTGGTAACTCCAACAGGTAGGCCAAAGGGCCAATCTTTTCCAATATGGTGTAAGATTCAACGTACCTTGGGCTGAGCTTCTTCAGACCACGTACCCGTGACACTCCATACATCGGCCGGATTTTCAGGAACGCTTTGTCACCCACCTGAAATTTTACCATCCGGTGTTTTGCATTATAATACTTAGCCTGCCGACTTTGAGCCTCAAACATGCGGTCCCGTATTAGTATAACAACCGCATCAGTATCATCGATGTACTCAATTCCTAAAACCTTCAGGTCTTCATCTTATACCCATGACAAGGAGGTTCTACACCTTCCGTAAAGTGCTTCATGGGGTGCTATCCCGATGCTGACATGATGACTGTTGTTATAGGAGAATTCCACGAGGGGTAAGAGCCTTTCCCACGACTCTCCTCTATCCAACACACAGTCTCAATAGGTCTTCCAATGTTCTGATGGTCCTCTCAGACTGCCCATCCGTCCGAGGATGAAATGCTGTGCTAAAGGTAAGGCGTGAACCCAAGTACGCCAGTACGACCTTCTATTCTTTTGAGGTAAACCGACCATCCCGGTCAGAAACAATTGTGTTTGGCACGCCATGATACCGCACAAACTGCTCCACAAAGAGTCGTACCAAAACATCCACATGAGCTTCTTTCTTCATAGGAATAAACCTGGCTACCTTTGTCAGGCGGTCAACGATTACCCACACCGAATCATTCCCTGAGCGTGAGCGAGGCAATCCGTGGACGAAGTCCATGGAGATATCCTCGAACTTCCACTCGGGGATGGGCAACGACTGTAATAACCCTCCGGGGCTCTTGCATTCCGCCTTTCACCCTTTGACAGACCTCGCAATGTGCAACAAAATATCTGACGTCTTTCTTCATTCCCGGCCAACACATGGTCTTCCGCAAGTCGCCGTACATCTTGGCAATCCAAGGATGCACGGAATACTCAGTGCAATGTGCCTCTCTCAAGATATCTTCTCGAATTTTACCGCATTTGGGAATGTAAAGCCGGCCACAGAGATGAACGAGGGCGTCTTTTAACGAATACTCGTCAGTAGTACCATCTTCAATTGACTTGATTGTCGGGGCCAGAGCCGCATCCTTTCCTTGCTCCGCCCGGATTCGGTCCCGGATATCACAGACGATGCTCATCGCGGTTAGATACTCCGCATACCCTTCCGATTGGTCTCTATATACCAGGGTGATCTCCATCTCTTCGAGCATCCGAGCTGACTCCATACTCATCAACCGAGACTCAGAGCTCGAGTCCGGTACTTTTCTGCTCAAAACATCAGCTACGGAATTTCCTTTTTCGTGGTGGTAGTTCAAGGTGAATTCATAATCGCATAAAAACTCCAAACAGCGCCGCTGCCTCAAATTCAGTTCCTTCTGAGTGTGAACATACTTTAGATTTTTGTGTTCCGAAAATATTTCGCAACAGACTCCATATAGGTAGTGTCTCCAAACCTTCAGGGCGAATACCACTGCCCCCAATTCTAAATCGTGAACTGGATAGTTGAGTTCATGCTTCTTTAGTTGCCTTGAGGCATAAGCAATCACATGACCCTGCTGCATCAGTACCGCTCCCATTCCTTGATAAGATGCATCCATTTAAACTTGAAATCCTTCCTTCCCAGACGGAAGTGCTAGGATGGGGGCGGAGGTAAGTCTATCTTTCAGTTCTTGGAACGCAGCTTCACACTGGGGTGTCCACTCGTATGACACACCTTTCTTCGTCAGGGTAGTAAGAGGAAGGGCAATCTTTGAGAACCCTTTTACATACTAGCAATAATACCCGACAAGTCCAAGGAAGCTCCGCATATCGGCCGCTGACTTCAAGGGAGACCACTCCCTCACGACACGCACTTTGGCCGGATCCACAACTAGTCCAGCCTCACTGATCACATGACCCAAGAAGGCAAATTCTTGGAGCCATAATTCGCACTTGCTGAACTTGACAAACAGGACATGCTCTTTTAGCTTCCTCAGTACCAAGGTCAGATGTTCGACATGCTCTTCCTTTGTCTTTGAGTAGACCAAAATGTCATCGATGAAAACGATGACAAAGATATCTAGATAAGGCTCGAACACTTTGTTCATCAAACTCATGAAAGCTGAAGGGGCATTTGTGAGCCCAAACGACATCACGGTGAACTCGTACAAATCGTACGTTGAGCTAAAAGCTGTTTTCTGAATGTCTTCTTGTATCCTCAACTGATAATACCCCGAACGCAAATCCAACTTGGAAAACCAATGCGCTCCTACCAATTGATCGAACAACTCGTCGATCCGGGGTAGCGAATAAGTGTTCCACACCGTCAGTCGATTGAGCTCCCGATAGTCTATGCATAATCACAAGGTTCCATCCTTCTTAACGAACAGAACAGGGGCTCTCCAAGGTGATGAGCTAGGGCGAACAAACCCTGATTCCACCAGTTCTTGCAACTGAACTCTAAACTCTTTGAGTTCCTTCAGGGCCATTCGGTAAGGGGTCCTGGAGACGGGCTTGACACCTGGTACTAGCTTAATTTGAAAATCCACCTCTCTATGCGGGGGTAATCCTGACAACTTCTCAGGAAATATCTCGGGAAATTCCCGCACTACTAGCACATCCTTCATATCTATTTTCATCTCCTTCAGTTCAAAACATATCATGCAGACTTCTTCCCCCCTCATGTGAGCTTTCAAGGCCTGAATTAAAGATAATAACAAACGAGGTGCAAATTTTATACCTTGAAAGATGACATCCGTGTCCCCATGTCTCAAGTAAATTGGCTTCTCCGCACAGTCAATTCTTGCGTAGTGCTAATCCAACCACGCCATACCCAGAATGAGATCGAATTCTGGCATTCTCAAAACTATGGCAGGGGTATCAAAGGTCTTTCCCCCAATGAGTATCTCCAATTCGCACTTGGCAGTTGCGGTCATCTCAGAGCCGTCTGGGAGGCGTACTCGTCGAGCAATACCAGTGAAGTATTGCACTCCTTCTTGGTCTTTAATGAAGTCCGCAGACATAAACGAGTGCGAGATACCGGTATCGAATGCTAAGTACCCATAACAATACTCAAAGCTAGATCTCTAGTACATCTTAAGCAACTTCAGGTTAATAATGAAGACGAGATGACTAACTGTAACATACATGCAATCACCTTCTGAGGGTTCCGCTCCTGTGTCATGTCCAGCGCGAACACCTGATTCCGAGCAGGTCCGGGGTTTCCTCCTCGTGGTCCTCGTCCTCGACCACGCATATGTCCCCGCCCTCGAGGAGCTGCCGGAGGTAGAGCAAGAAGAGCATTTCGAAACAGCTGCGGGCAGTAACGTCGGATGTGGCCCGGTTGGTTGCATTGGAAGCACACTCGCTCAATCCGCCCCTCGGGTTGCTGAAACTGTTGAAGCTGTGGAGGTGGAGACAATGCTGGTGGCTGTGGAACCAGGTGCTCCATTTTAAAATTCCGGTGGAAACGCCTGCCACCTCTCTGATGTCCTCTTCCTCCTCCGTAGTCGTGTCTCCTTCTATTGCTAGGGCCAGCTTCCATCACACCCTCAGCATGTCTCTGACCACTTCCCAAGTGGTCTGCTTCTAGCCTCTTCGCCATGTCAATTATTTCCGCCAAGCTGAAGTCCGCTATAAACAAAAAGGCCTGCCTCAGGGGGTCCCGCAGCCCTTTGTAGAAGCGCTTAGCGTATCCTCTGTCATCCAAGTCATATGAGTCTGCAAATCTCGCGAGATGTTGGAACTCTCGTTGATACTCCGTAATCGACTTCGATCCTTGCTTCAAATGTTAAAATCTCTCTTCGAGTTTATCTCGAGCAGACGAGGGAATGAAGTGCTCTAAAAGACTCCTGAGAACTCGCTCCAGCTAATCTCCTTATAAACTCACCCTTGAAAGGTGGAGCCCATGAGGGACTTCCACCACCTCTTGGCGTGCAGTTCTAGGAGTGTCACTACCAGGGTCACTGCCAAAGTTGTAGATGTCGGATGTCGGGTTCATGTCGGTTTGGGTTTGACATGTCGTATGTCGGATTGCGCGGGAAATATCGGGAAAATTTTACAATATCGAATTTTAATATTTAAATAAAGATAACAATATTTATAAACACATATTTTGTAAATAAGTAACAATGTACAAACAAATAACTATAGCGATGTACAGACAAATAAGTATTTATAACATTTTATTTGAAATATTTTTGAAAGATAACTGTGAAGCCCATGTAATTATGCAAAGTTGGAGGAGAGTTTTTCATAACTATTGCAAAAATCACTATAGAAGAAGTTAACAAAATAATGTTAACATAAGTTAGAAGTGCATAGGAGAAACAAAAATCATTGCAAATTTACACAAGGAAAGTTATAAACTTTTCTATTGCAAGAAAAAAACCTAACTATAACATAAATAAAAAACTTACAGTAACACAAGTTTAATAAACTTTTTGATTTTATGACTTGATCAATATAACTTCAAATAAAACTTTCAATTGTCGCAGAAACAAGAAGAAAAAAGAAAAAAAAAGTGTCTTACAGTTGAGTGAAGTACCAGAAACCCTAAAGCCCGACGTCGACTCCTCGACTGCGACGCCGATTCGTAGAAAGCCCAACGTCAGCGTCTACTCCTCGCCTGTGATGCTGATTCGTTGCCTCGTCGCCGGAGAAGGAGCTGTCGAGTGTCGACCACTCCGTCAGAGTGACTCCCGTAAAATTTAGGGTAGAGCGAGAAATACCGAATGTGTGTAATGAACTCATGAAGTAAAAATATACGGGTCCCGTGAAGTTTTTTTTTTATATAATAAATATAATAACCGAAATATCGGGTTAGAGATATATCGATATATCGGGATATATTGCCGTTATTTTACAAAACAATATTTTTGTCAATCAAATCAGTTTCGTTGCGGTTTGCACCCAAAACATTTATGTCGGCCGACATGTCGGACATGCCGGCCGACATCTACAACACCGGTCACAGCCGTATTGTTCGGACATCTAATTCCCGCCAGCAGTTCTTGCACGGTGTCGAGCCATTCCTCCATACGCACTGCCGACTCTGTCCCAAGGTAGGCAGGAGGGGAGAGAGCTCAGAAAGTGCTCAACCAATTGGAGCTCGGTGCTTGTTTTTATACGGGGGCTTGTTGGGATCTAAAGGCATCCAAGATAGCTGTGAGCGTCTGCCCTAGCTCCGATTGCTGAAACTGTGTGGGTACGGACGGGGCGGGGGTGCCTCCCACTGGCTCAACGTGCACTGAGATCTACACGTAGTGTACAAACCTAAGGTCAGGTTGGCTAATCTTAAGGTCAAAGTTGGTCATACTTAGTGTGAATTACATATGGGCACACCACTGCTTCCGCTAAGTCAGTTTGTCCCTAAACTGACTAATCGGACGGGGGTGACACCATTGTTGAATGACTTCGTTAGTTCAGGATCGTAGCAAGCTGATACCATTTGTAAGACCCCCTCCCGGTACATAAAACACGGCACGAGGGGAGTCTTATGCCCAGAACAGCCGCCTTGCAGTAGCGCTAGCACACAGGCTAACCTGTAGCACAAGACGCCTATCATGACGACTATAACCTATATCAACCAATGCCAACCCAACCAAGAATATAAAACAGAAGTCAATTCACACATAAGTAAAATAGTCCAAAAGTACATCAAGAAAAAGAAGCTACAACAAGCTTCTAAAATATCAGAGTACGGGTAAAACTTGCCCAAAGGGCTACATTAAAGGTCCCTCAAACTCACATCGGTCACTGACGGTAGCGAAGGCACCGTCCCTTCAGGCCCTGTCGTCCTGGCCTGGTTGCCCTGCTGCAAAATCTGCGGCTGCTCTGACTGCGGGGTTTCCTCCTAAAAAGGAAGACGTAGCAACCGTTAGTCATAAAGACTAAGTGACTATCACATCCGCTCCCCCGGCGACTCAGCCTACTCCTCGGCACCGTGCGGAGAAAGGAACAATAAATGAGTAAACCATCTACTCTAGCAGTTCTACCATATACAACAGTATAAAAATATAGTAGTACAACAGAAAGTAACTCTACTTATATGAATGCACATACAAACATATAAGTTGAGGATCGACTCAGCAGTATAATAACTCATCGTATAAAAGTGCCCATACAAACCTATACGATAAGGAGTTCAGAATAATGTGGATCTTTTCTCCATTAAAATTTTACCAGCTGGTTTGTAATTGGAAGCATTGTCGTTCAGCACTTGCATATAATATAACTTTGTATATATTGAAAGTTTTAGACTATTAAACTTGAAATATGAAAATCAGTGAAACCAAAAAATTTACCTGAACAACGCACTCTGTTCTTATCTCTCTAATCTTACTATCAAACAACTATGATAATATTGTAGCATCTTGAATCTGACCGGATGCATCTACGAAACCCATAAAATAGGATCCTTCTGGACAGTTGACTAGGAAATTGATCAAATGTCTCCCCCTTCTATCTGTATAATCATCTGACATAAGTGTGCAACAATATCTCCTTCAGTACGCTTGATAATTTGTCTTTATCTCCATAACTTTGTCTTTTGTACTCGATAATAATGAGACTCTTACATCATGCTAATTAGGGCTTTTATAACAAGCCCCATACTGTCCAACTGCTTCAAACATGACTTCAAAACTTCGTGCCTTTGCAACATTGAATGAAATTTCACATTCATAGAATCAATCAGCAACATAACTATCAACTCTCTTTTTCACTTCAGGTGACCTAAAACATTTCTCGATAATAGTTTGTGCAACACCTTTAACATGTCTATCATCAACTTTATCTTCAGGAGCACGCCTCACATAAGCATCCATAAAGCACCTTTTTGTGACAAGTGAATTACTTTTCTCTTTTTGGCACTTGTCACAGAACTTAGGACAAATGACGATTTAGCTGTAGATAATGCCGGAGATACATTATGTGACCATGTTGGCTCTCTTTCTTGTTCACTCTCATTATCATCTTCAGTAGTCAGATGCACATTTTTCTTTTTTTACCATTTAAAGTTGAATACATCTCAGCTGCTATTTCAAAAGTAGTTTTAAAACACTTGGATACATCTTCATACCCGCCACATAAGTGTTTTTTCAAGTTTTTGATACCACCTTTTATGATTCTATCATACAAATTATATTTAACTGTATTTTTATCTTTTATGTCGAGTTAATGACCATATTTCCAACCAGTATCATTTGACTTTGCTTTTCTTAGAATCTGTTTTTGGATCAAGGTCATTGCTATCAATGGATGGTGCAAGACTGATGTTGTTTTGGTCTTTCATTTTCACAAATAGGACCTATATAATGTATAGTTAGGTCTGGACGATGAAATAACCGGCTAATCTTAAGCTAAAAAAATCATTACAATGAATAATTTAAAGAACTATCAAATGAACTGTAATCTGCGATTATTCTACACAAAAAACAATTTAAAGATCATTTAAAGTATAAAGAATTAAAGACAGTTATCATTTATAAGAATAAACAAGACAATTTTCATCTGTTCTACTTCTATAGAAGTATGAAGTTAGTCAAACACAATTATTGATTATATAAGCAAAAATCTTATTTCTAATATTATCTATTTTCTCCGGCAAAAATTGTGTCACTCAATCATAGATCTGTAATAAAAAAATTTGTTAAAATGAATTCAACATAATTATTATCAATTTATCATTTACTAATTTACATGCACTTAACTTATCAATAATGACATTGACACACTTCTAAGAGCATCAACTATATCAGTCATATAACACATGATATAGTACACACATTGAATACTATACGGTTGTATTTAGCAATAAAAAACAAATAATTGGTATGTATTTTAATTACAATGTTTTAAATATTAAAAAATTTAGAATACATAAACTCATATAGGCTATAAGTCTATAACTTACCGGCTTACACTTTAAAACCTTTGGTTTGCGAAAACTTGTACGCCGATCTTTTGCTAAATCCTTAAATGCACTTCATAAAATATTAAAAAAATTAGTTTATAGTAAAATCTGAATTCGAAATAGAAAAATAAGTAAATAACTAATTAATAAACTCAATTTGTAATGATATTTTTAATATCCTCACGAATGTCATGATTTAGGGGATCAGACCAATAAACTGTATTATTATTATTATAATCAATAATTGCCAACATCTAATGTTCTCTGTGAAACAAATGAAAAAATTAATAACTTAATTAGAATAAAAAATAGTAATAATCATTGATACAAAGATACTTTATGCTTACAATCTATGATATGACAAAAATAATAAAGATTCAGATTGAGGTTGACTAATCCTGATTTTTAGGTCTTCAACTCGTGTCTTTGAATTAACCTTGACATAATTATCATCAAAAAAATAAATGATTGTTGGATTATGAAAATATACACCTCTATTGTATGTAAATTTTTTTAATTGAGAATCTACGTACCTGCAATAAAACATGTAAATTCAAAATCAATTTATATATTAATAAAATTTTTTAATTCTGTAATATTTGATACTCAGTAGTCAGTACTCACTCAATGCATGCTAATATGATTTTAACTCCAATTTTTTCTAAATTTAGAAAATCGTACAACTCTGAAATTTTAAAGTATGCACTTATTGATTCAACACCCCCAAATACTGTTGAATCTAATTCTAGAGATATTATTTTATTTTCATTCACCATCCTAGTTATGAAACTGAGTAACATAAAAATGAAGTTATTTGTAGTGTCAATAGCTTGTAGAAATAAAAGAATTATTATTTTGGACATCAATATTGAATTCATTGATTACATAAAAGTCAAAATTAATATTATAATACCGGAGAAAGTAAACGCTCATGTGATGTCTCAGGTTCATATGACCTGGTTTCATGCTTCGTTCTATGCTCCGGTCGAGAAACAAAAAATAACAAAAAAATCATTTATTACCCGCTCATAAAAAAAAACATAACATTTCATAAAAATATAAATATATAAACATATTAATTAATAATACCTGAGAAGTCTGAGATATGTATTGAGAAGTTCCAGTTCTATCTCCAGCACTAAACATTCGCATAAGTTCTTGCATTTGATTCTTTATACTACTTATCTCGGCTTGATGCCCTTGTTGTTGCTCTTGTTGTTGTTGACTTTATAATTGTTGTTGCTGACTCAATATTTCTTGAACAATATCTTCGACATCTTCAATACGAGCTACTGATGTACTCTGGCTCCACCTATCATTCTTGAAAAAACTTGTAAAGGTGGAAAACTTGCCACCAGCTCTAACTCTCCCCAGATGTTCTTGACCTAAAACAGATGCAAGAATGTCATCTCTTCCCTGTGACACTGTTTCAGCACTCTGGGACTCTTGGCTCGACAACTCATCGTAAACAAAAGTAATAAATATTAATGCAGAATTGCAGATACGAAATTATATTTCACAAGTAATATTACTATTGATAATTTACAAATGAATAAATGAAATATTTAAACTTATAATTTTAGATGTCAACTCAGCTGCATCTGTACTAATGTATTCACCGGTATTTCTTTTATGACCGACTTTGCATAACTCTGCACGTGAATTTTGTGCAACTGCACCTTGTTCAACCTTGATAATAAAATAAAAATAAAGTATCATTTAAATTATTGAGAAAACCAATATGTAAAATAAAAAATACGAGAGATAAGTAGAGAATTAATACCATTCTTTTTCCTAATCCAGAATAACCCATTCTGAAAGTAGTTTGAAAAGACTTTTGTGCTTTTGCTCTCTCTATATTAACCTTATTTTTCTCATACACAAATAAATATTTATTAATACTTAGATTGCTTATATATTGTAAAGATAAAGAATGATATAAAACATTGAATTTAATAAGAAGTTAAAAAAACATACCATATATTTTATAGTGGTGCGATGGTCGACAAAAACTCTCCATTTTTCGGCAGTAATAAAACTATACTTGACATGAATATTGTATCGATGTTCAAAATCAACATGTTTTACATAAGTGATAAAGAGTTTGGATTTCCAGGTTCTCCAATTTGCACCCATGCTTTTCATTAATGCATTACGAAGACCATCAATATTATCAAAATAAATTTGAAAATAATAAACAATATCAATTAAAAATTAACTAAAACCGCACAGTTATGTAATCACTATTCACTAATTATTGATAACAAAGTTACGTACATTTAATTCTGCCCATATTTGATCTTTAATTTGTTTATCAATTTCCTTCCATGCAACATATGTAATTGACACATAAGAACTCGCAAGAGATCCCACAAAACTCATCAATTTATTTGTCTCAGGCCCGAGAATAATGCGGTAATCATCACTCACAAAAATAATAAGCTTATTCCCCTCTAGCATAAGTTTATTCAATTCATTCATTTTTGTAAAATCTCTTATTGATTTTGATGAAGATCCATTATTAGCCATTTTCCTGTAATAGAAAAACCCTAAAAAACATAAATCGTTCAAAAACCCTAAACAAAATTCATAAAGT